>CM028131.1:589205000-590405000 GCA_016271365.2 Neoceratodus forsteri
TGTCTAAGTAGTACAGTTTACACAATTGTAAGTTTAGTGACATTTGATTGTTATTATTAAATTATATGTCACTGACTAGGTGCAAATGGAAAATTCCCACCCGACCCCTCAATTGAGGCGATCATAAATATTGTCAGGAACAGGTATGCAGTTTGTTGTGATCAGCAACAGTGCCTGATTTACAATTGTCAATATTTTGTACATACGGTACAGTTAGTTATGTGACAAGTACAAAACAAAAAATACAGGTTTTACATGAACAAAAAAATGTTATCAATTCTTACATTGGCTTCTATGTAAATTCTTAACTTGTAAATACTAAAACTGTGATGGAATGCATTTTTTCACAAACTTATGCTTAGTTACATGTTGTTAGTATACTGCAGAGTAATATGTAAGACATTCACTTGTACTGTAGTGCTACACTGCTATTTTTAGTTCAATTATTAAATAAGTTATTAACAATGTACACTTGAAAACAAATGTTTCTATTATGTACAAGTAATTTAAAACAGTTGTAAGAGTCACTGAATTACATTCAGTAATTGGTTATTATTAACAGTTGTAAGTCAGCTTCTTGCATTATCAATAACGGTAGTTGTTTTTATATGTACAATACTAGTACTACATCTGAAAGCGTGATAGTTCTACACTGTTGCATGGTGATCTAATGATGTTCTCTATATGTGAAGAGTCACTAGAGTGTTAAAAGACTACTTCTGACACAGTGGAATGTTTGTTGAGTGTTATAAGGGTAGAATCTTTCACAGACATGTAATCATGGTTTCTCTAGTGACTGTAAATATTGTTGGCGCCGATTGAAGCCACTACAACAATTTCCATGTAGTCACTGATCTACACAAGATGTAACATTTCACAGTCTATGTAATGTCTGTATTTGAATTCCATTTTTTGTTGAAATTGTATTTTTTATTTACAGTTGTTAATTGTAAAACATTGTAATGAGTTATGACATTTTTGGGGACAAAGTACTCATATAAAAGTGGTACGTTTTGTCCTATTCTTCTGAAATATGAAGGTTGTCATAATTCTTCAATATTAGAAGATATGCATTTTTTGAGGTGATGTGGGAGTGTCTATTTAAAAGTTGTTGTAGAGTCGTCACACTCTAATCATCCAGCTGTGCAGCTTAGTGACGTTTTTAGATGTATAGTCTTGTATAGACATGTAATCATGGTTTCTCCAGTGACTGTAAATATTGTTGGCACCGATTGAAGCCACTACAACAATTTTCATGTAGTCATTGATCTACACAAGATGTTACATGTCACAGTCTATGTAATATCTATATTTGAATTCAATTTTGTTGAAATTGTATTGTTAATTTACAGTTGTTAATTGTACAACATTGTAATGAGTTATGACATTTTTGGGGACAAAGTACTCATGTTAAAATGGTACATGTTTTTCCTATTCTTCTAAATATGAAGGTTGTCATAATTCTTCAATATTAGAAGATATGCATTTTCAGGTGACGTGGCAGTCTCTGTTTAAAAGTTGTTGTAGAAGTCACACTCTAACCATCCAGCTGTGCACCTTAGTAACGAGATGTAATGTCCAGAATGCATGGATTGACCATGGTGATAGATAATGCTGTGCATGTCAAACAGTGATTGGTTGAACACTATTCTACTAGCTGTGTAGTCTGTGATAGGAGTATCAACTTTGAGCCATTGGTGTCAAATCTGTGCAACATAAGCAACGATATTGAGATGAAGTCCTCAGGGTATGGACTGAGCGCATATGCCTCCGCCTTCCACAGGCATGACTACATTCAGCATTAGTGAACAGCTGTCGAAATTTGACACTTTTGGCTTTAGGAACAAGAGAGTTATCCACAACATGTCTTGTGTGGTTTCACGCTGTGAATTGCCACATGAAACACATACATATTTTTATAACGTATGTTACTGTGAAACTACTAGTGGATTGGGGTGCCGTCTTCATCAAGGTTGTTTATCACAGCCATCATAAACTCAGTACTGTCTTGCTGTATGTCTGCAGCAAATGTACTACATCCAGCATATGTAATAACACCTGTCTTAGTGGTGTTAGTGAGTGTACATTGTTAGAGTGGTCAAGTCATGTTGATAATCTGCTTCAAAGCATTTGATAGAGGATTGTCTTGTGAAACAGATATTGCTTGCACAAACTGTGGCATGTGTAGGAAAACTTGCATAGCTGAGTTAGCATAGCAGTTTACTCTACTGCTGTTGTCAAACAGTGGTACCAGCACACCAACTGCTTTCTGATGAATTGTTGGTTGTGAATGTTTACTTGAGGTTGTGGCCTTTGCTGAACTCTTTTTTTTTTAATCACTTTGTGAAGCTTGCTGCTGTTTGTTGCTTCGTCTAGCTGTGACTGAATTGTGTGAGACAGACAGATATGTAGGCAGTGGTATTAAAGACATTTGTGGCTGATGTAGAGTACGTAATCTGTTGTACTCAAGAATACATCGCTTGTCAGCTCATATTTTCTAAGGTGCTATACTAATGATGTGCAATCCAGAAAGGCTTCGTACACGTGAAAGTGCAATGTAGCTCATGCCATCTTTGAATATGTCTGTACTTATGTCTATCATTGCTGAATCCAAACTTAATCCCTGAGATTTGTGAATGGAGACAGCGTATGCAACACATAATGGGAACTGTTTCCTGTTTACGTAGATATCCTTAAAAACCTGGAATTTAACGCAGGTTCTATCTATGTGTACAGAGTGTTGCATGTTGTCAAACTGCTCTACAAGTGTCTGAATAGATGTCTTCTGTACATTATAGATAAAGTCAGTGATGTTTCCCATGGCACCATTTACCATGCCTTGTTCGACATCTAGAGTACGTTGTAGCATGATACATGCATTCTTACAAAGTGTGAGAAGAGCTTCTAGGCCAGCTGTTCGTGAAACATCTGACTTCAGTTCACTTAGTCATTCAGTCATCTTTGCTACTAGCTTTCGACTAAGAATAACGCCATCAACTGTATCAATTGCATGGAGAGTGACAATCTCTTGGTTCTCTCTTTGTAGCATTAGATTGTTGAATTCAGTGCATTTCTTTAGTCGTGGCATAAGACACACTATGTGTCTGGCAGTAGAGTATATGTCGCTGAAGACATTACATGCTGTTTCTATGCATGTACTATCTACTGTGATTTTTCGATCATTTAACATACAAACATGTTCTGATGATAGAGAACCTGTGCGAGCTTCATCTAAAAGTGATTTGTAAGCTAGGTCACCACTTTGCCGCATGTTCTCAGACAACTCAACATAGGTAAGTAATTCCCATATGTTATAGCCTGCAATACAACCGAGGATATTCTTAGCTTGCTTGGCAGTCAGAGTTGTGAATACATGCTCTGCATTGACTGGTGCAAGTTGTAAAAGGTCTCCCAACACAAGTATACTTTTGCCACCAAATGGCACTGCATCATCAGTACCTAAGATCTGCTGTAGGCGTGGCGAATACAGGCTAGTGACATTGGAGACCATGCTGATTTTGTCAACAATGAGTAGCTGCATCTTTGTGAACATGAGACGGAGCTGAGATGCAACCTCGAATGACAGTTTCGATACTCTCAGTTCTCCATGTTCGACTGGCAACATAAAGAGACGGTGTAATGTTACTCCACCAATGTTGTATGCTGCTAGTCCTGTAGAGACAGTCACAGCAACAGACATTGAAGAGCCTGTCACAGTCCATATTTCTGAAGTGATAGCTTCAATCAGGAAACTCTTTCCTGTGCCAGCTGAACCACTGACAAACATTAGTAGTGGTTTGTGCTGAGTGCAGTCACATTTTTTTGTTTCATGTAGTATACCATGTTGGACAGCTTCAACCACTTTGGAAGTGTACTGTATGCTGCAGCTGATTTAGTCTTTGTCTTATATCAGCTGGGTTGACCATAGAGTGTGTGCCATGTTGCATGGCTGTCTCAATTTCTGAGATTAACAGTTCTGGGGCATTTAACGGCAGAGGGTCACCTAGAACACCTTGTCCTTCTGGATCAAGGCTGTCTTGTGAACTCACTGGAGTGTCTTCCTGAAGTTGCTTCTCT
Organism: Neoceratodus forsteri; assembly: GCA_016271365.2. Lineage (NCBI taxonomy): Eukaryota > Metazoa > Chordata > Ceratodontiformes > Ceratodontidae > Neoceratodus > Neoceratodus forsteri. The sequence continues at coordinate 589,209,078 of CM028131.1, forward strand.
GCCTGCTCGAGCTGTTCTTTCTCAGCTTTTTAGTCTTTGTATGTATGTTTGTGAGTAGTCAGTTTGGAAATTCTCATAAGTGAGATTGAACTGTCTTTGAATGTGTCAGAGTCACCTTTTAATTCAGACTCACTCCTCCAGGGTCTAAATAGGAATAGGAGAGCAAGGTAGTAATGTTCTGTGCTCTCTGATGTGCCTAGATGCAGTTTGCAGTGATCTATAAGCCATGGCTTGTTCCTCTTCACAAGACAGCCATCTAGTCCATTGACCTTGTAAATGTGCCGTGTTGAGTCATGTGCTACACCTGTCTTGTAGTCATACCCTTAGCCACCTCAAACAGACACATATCAGTCATCTTGTTGTGTCTACGTGGGTAGTATGTGTCTATCAGGTTATTCTTCAAGATATGTTTTGAAGAAGGTGCGTTGACAGCAAGCTCCTCAATTTCGGTATGAGGAATCAGTACACGCTTCCGTTTCTCTTAGTAGTTTACACTGAGGAAATGTACAGCGTCAGACTTCCCGTACAGATGTGTACCCATTAAGCGGTCACTGGCTTCGTAAGCTCCACATTTTCTGTGTGAAAGAGTCTTCAAACCCAATGACCACAGCTGAGATGTCAGGCTTTTGCTTGAACTGGCAATATCTTCCCAAAGATCTTGAAAGCTAGTCTGTTCGTGTTTGGTTATGTACGAAGTCACATAGCGAACCAGGGCTAGTGAATTGTCAGCCACAAACTGAACATCTATGTTTGCTTGCCACATTAGGAGAAAAGTTGAGTAGTCATTGATATACACCTCTTTTTCATCTCTGCGTAACTCGTATACCCTCTGGTTGATTTTGCCTTCAAGTGGTATCGCATTGCTGGAGAAAGGTCATTCATGGCACCATTCATTCAGACAAACTCTTCTAGAAATCCAAAGCGACATCGCAGGTACCAATTAGATTTGTTCTTTACTGCTCACCGGCAATATTTTGTGCAAATATGTCGCTGGAACTTTAGAACCAACTTCATAGTGTAGGACTGTCATACTTGTCTAGAATGTGACAAGTGATATATTTTTATGAATGACAGCACTCTGCCGCATCATGTTCACCGATTAGTGGTGCATCCTTGATCCATAATAACATATGGATATGAGGTCACCTCGTGCTTGATATTCTGTCCTCCAAAAGTAGTGTTCTACAATGCCTAGAGGAGGATTGTCCTTTGATAAGATGAAATTGAGAATGTCATGGAATCGCTTGTGAAAGTGTCTTGTGACAGACACAGGATCAAGTGAACACATCTCTCTGATAGTCATTGATGAGATGCCTTTGACATCAGAATTTGCCCACTTCAACAGTTCAATGAGTTCATCCCAGGCATATTCTGCACAACCTAGTGTGACAAACCATGTGGCTGCGCCATACTCTCGTAGCATTGTCATCACTTCTGAGTGTCTGCGATACCAATATTCTTTGGTGCCACGTAGGCTTGAAAGTATGGAAGACAGATTCACTTGCACATTTTCATCTTTTCTGTTTCAATTTCTCCAGAAATTGAGCAGCTGTAATTCCATCTAGTGGAGTTGTTAGTCGAATGGTATGTGCTATAGATGCAGACAGAATGCTAAGCTCACTTTCCCAGAGCAGATGGAAGAGGTACTGTATGTTACATCTGAATTTGCCATCTTTGCTCAGGATACGGCTGGTGCGGTACTCAGCACCCTGTACCCGGACTTCTCTTTCATCTAGGCATCCACCTGACCCTTTTGGAAATAGGTCTGGGAAGCAGCGTGCTTCTAGTGTTGCCTCCCAAATGCTGACAGGCTCACCTTCCACCTGCTTCATTTGATAGAGATCAATGTTGTCTCCTAATGGATCTCTACCATGTAGTGGGTGAATTGTGTACTGTTCATACACATTGTCACTTGTCTGTGTAGTGACTTTCTCAATGATTGGCTTACTTTTTTCTAATAGATCATGTTGCACAGAGAGGCTGGCCATTTGATCTATGTCAAGGTCTATAAAAGGAATTGTTCTTCTTTAAATAAGCCAGAGCAAGCTTTACCTTTTGCAGGTTGACAACATCTTGCCAGATGACCTTGGCCTTGTAGGCTACTTCATTTACTAGAATGACCAAGCTATTTTCTGTTGAGATAGCTTGAACATTTTCCTGTAGAGGAAGTGGTAGCTACATCACAGAGTCCTTTAGAGATCTAACTAGCTCTTTCTGTGGAATCTTGCGTGTCTTTGTGTTCAGACGTAGAATCATTTGGAATGGTTTCATTGTCTGAATTAGAATACGTTCAAACATATTCAATGTTGAAATCTCAGTTGGTGTGACATCTGTTTCCATGTTGTTTAGCACTGACCTTGCTGGCAAAGTGTTGTACTTCAATTTTGAAAAACAGTGTTTGCATAGTACAATGGTTTGTTGTGTATGAAAGTCAGATTTCAGAAGCAAGAATGCTGTGAGGTGCAACCACATGTCATTGTATGATGACCAGGTTTCTAGGTTTACTGTGACAGTTTGTTTTATGTAGCACAAAGCGGTCACATGACACACTATACGAATCAAACTTCTGATACTTTGCTATCTCAAACTTAGCAATTTCCTTTCCATGCTGTTTCAGAATGTCATTTTAACACTGAAACAGATTTTTCTGTCAGGCGTGACACTGGAAATTCCTGTTTCTGGCTCAGAAGGAATGTGTTTCAGTTTTTCATGAAAGTCATGGCAACGTGCATGTCACCCGACTGCAGTAAGTCATTTAAACAAGTGTACTGATGCACAGCTCGCTGTACTTCATATACTCTGTAGACAAAGTTACGCATGCCTGTGTGATGCACTGCGAGCATCCGCATGTTGTGAAAAAAACTATCACAAACACCACTATTGAGACATGCAAGTGAGTGACCCATGAGTCCAGTATATGGACGTATTTCACAATGATCGATTTCAGTAAATAGCTTATGTCTCTCTTTTCGATCTGTTATTATGAATAGGTTAACAAACTGTTCTACTTTTTGAAATGACGATTGCCTACGGTTGCAGGTAGCATCACATGACCATGTAAGGCAGTGCTGTTTATTCAAGACTATGTTGGACCACAGTCATCATCAGTATCTAATTGATTGTCATCAGAGATACTGAGGACATTTGTAAGTTTCCCGGACTCATCGATATTGAATGTCTGCTGTTTCATAAAGTCATGATAAGTCTCTTCCCAGAAATATGCTTCTGAGTGCTGTGTGTGCATCCACTGTCCTGTGAAGACATGGCAGAAGTTGTCAACAGTCAAACAAGGATACTGTTGAAGCCTTTTTTTTATGCTATATACAAGTTTCCTGAATTGTTCAATGACATGAGACATCTTACGCCACAATCTTTGTAGTACAAACAGTGCTCTGTTGACAAATGTTTGTACTTTCAGACGGAAATTCATCAGAGAAAGGCGACTCTTGATCTGTTTGCGGCTGTGCCGTACCACAGCAGTAATAAGTCTTTCGATCTTAGCTTTACTTGCTAGTGATCGAAAATACTTTCTTTTTCTAAGTTGTAAGTCACAATTTTTCATTTTACGTTGTTGATTTGAGCGTCTCTTGATGGTTACACTCAAGATAGTTGTGTTTCATCTTACAGATCGACACAACATTTGTGCTGTTATACATTTCTGTTTCTTTTTTCTGGATTTTTGTTTCTTTGTGCAGTGACTTGATGTAGGAGTCACTGTTGCAGCAATGCTCTGTCGATTCTCATTTTGGGGTAACTTACTTTTTAGTTTGTTGCCTTATACAACAGTGTAGTACTATTATGCGCTCTGTTTTGAGATACACCTACGTCTGTATTTAGTTGGCATTTTCAGGTACTCTAGTTGACAGTCACAGTAACCAATCTTACAGAAGTATCAGGCACCTGTATGAGAAAGAAAAAACAAGTTTTAGAATATGCTTCAGTACATTTCTTATAGTAATGTATTACTAAAATATCATGTTAATAATGTTGACAATTTGGTGAAAAGAAGCTAAATGATAGCTGTTATGAATGTGCATTGCACAGCTGCTTATGTAACATCATAAATTTAACATTCTCAATATTTCTGTGGAGATTTGCATGTTTTTTTCTTCACGTGTGTTCTTACGATTATGATGGATGGTATTTTTTATCTGTGTGCTAATATGTGTTTAATGCTGTGTGGCGTGTTATGTGATAGTCAGGTTGATGATAAAGTATATGGTGGAGCAAGAAATTGAGAGTGACAGTGTGCATTATTAAATGTATCACAATAAATATATTTACAATAATGTGGAGGATATGCCTGTATTGCTGTTTGTGTGACTGTGTGTGTGGCAGAATTGTTAGATATGGTTGCATGTTAGCGATCTTTTTATGTTGATGCTGCATTGTAGTAACATAGTGTTTCTTGTGCTGGTGTGTATTGTTATTCGAGCTGTGATTTTTCACACCATGCCAAAATAATGTTTTTCTCTATATGTGCTGTGCAATGATGAAGTTTTCTTGCAGAAATAACTGTGTGTAAGACAGTGTGAAGAATTAGTGTGCATGTTTTTCTGAACACATAAATTGAATATCTTCCAAAATGTGTCAGAATTCTAAATATTTCTGATTTACAAGCTTGTCATTACAGTTCACAGGTACACTACTAACTTTGTGTTGTGTCATACTTTTCAGTTCAGAGTTTACTATATGGTTTTGAAAATGGGTCTGAAAATCCCAGCCTTCTGATTGGCTATGATACCAATCTCAGTGGTTCAGGTTTATGAATAGATACCACAAAAAAAAGTTAGTATTCGGGCTGCTGCATTGCTTGTGTATTTGTAGCGAACCCAGTCTTAAGTTTTCACCCCCATCTTTGTACCACTTGCTAAGCAAATGAGTTAACAAGACCATGATGTCCCCCACACACACACACACAGAAAACCAACAGAAGCACAGTACTCATTCAAAACCTCTAAGACTGACATCTACCAGCAAATAGGTAAAAAATGCTGTGTGTCAGTCTGTCAAAGACTGGGCAATCCATTATATGGCGAAAGCTTGCAGGATGTGTCCATTCATGGCCACTGTAAGTTATGAAACTGCTGTGAATGTTGCCTGGCTCTATTCAGAAAATCTATAAAGAAATGCCACAAGTCCTCTATTGTATTTACTAATCTCACAAGTGTTCCAAACTACTGGCAGGCACAGAGTACCTTCCAAACAAAAAAAAAAATCTTCAATGAATGGTTATCCAGTAACTCAGATTCAGAGCCCTCCCATGGTAGCTTTAGTCACAAAGTGCATGCCAACAAAGTGCCCTGTCACATAATGGAGTCCCCAATAGTTTATATATCAAAACAGCCAGAGGGATTACTTATTCATTAAAGTTGTATGAAGCTCATTTTGTATTTTTATATATATTTTAAAAATTTCTCTTTTGCTCCATTTTTCTTGCTTTACAGTGCACAGTGCTCTATGCAACACGCTCCAGGGTGGCTGATATGGGAAATACTGTAGCCTCAGATCTATAAGCCCTTCCTCCTGTGTTGTCGGGTCTCATTACGCCTCTGGTTGGTTTGGTTTTTGCCTACACTATCCAGTCTGGAGGGTGTTATTGTTAACTTCAGACAACACTGTTCTGAAAAGTGTAGATTTCATTTGTCGCTTCTTGATGATGCTGTGTTTTTGTTTATGTGCTGCGCTTACATGAGTCTATGTGACAAATGACTATTCTGTAGAAATTTAATATATAAGAGTGTAATGTTATGAGCAGAGGTTGTGCAATGCATATGTAGAGCCGCTTGAGTGTAAAAATACAACAAATAAGTGTTTATGCAGTGTACGCTGCACAGTTAATGGGCACAAGATACATTGTAACTTAAATCTCTGCACTGCGCTTGAGTTTGAGGCAGTCATGCAGATTATGTGTTTACAATTGATAATCAAGTCATTTTCCATAAAATGTGAAACTGTGTCAATATAGAAAGTTCTTGAAAAGTACTCATGAGCACAGTCTTCAAGATAAATTGCTTTTCGTGCATTTGAAAGTGTATAAATTGTACTTTGTGCATTTTGACACTATGGGCAAAAAGTACCGTTGAAGTTCAACACTTTACTAAATTGATTTACTGCATATCGAAAGTGTCATAATGTACTTTCATGCATTCGAAAGTAAAGTAAATGTAATACTTAGGAGTGAGAAACATTCATTATCAAATCATTCAATAGTCTGTTTGAGTGACAGATAGCTCTACCAATGAAATTTAAGATTTGTCAGGCCACTTCTGAGAACCAATCAGTGACGGAAAACACTGAAGAAGAAGGAAAACAAGATCCATTTGAAAATAGCAGAGAGAAGCAGTTTAAACTGTAAGTACAGTCTATGTTCACATGATTTTTTCTAGTATTTAAAAAATTATTAGAACATGTACATATCATTAATCAAAACGTTTTTGGGTGTTTAATCTGATGATGACAATTGTTATAATGTGGCATGCTATTTTCTGAAGGAGAAATACTTTAAAATAAGAAAGAAGTTCAGTACTCACTTGTACAGATACAGCTGCAAATGGAGGGAGATAGGAAGGTGCGTGGAGTTGTATGATGAAACGCAACCAATCAGACTTCTTTCTGATGTTGTAGTGTTTTAAACTGCCTATGAAAAGCATGCATTTTGTTTAGTTCTCAGTGGTTTTAGATTTAGCAGAAACATAGTCTAATAATACTGAATGCATGGGCTACATTGGTTCATGAAAGCCAGACCAGGAGGAATGTTTTTTTAAATGTGTGTGTTTTGACTGAATGCAGTGAAGCTAGGTTGAAATAAGGAGGAAAATATCAGTTTGATTTTCAGTGCTGTCTGGTCACTGCAGGGTGAACAGTCCCTTTCTTAAGTAGCTTTCTGTGCAGTTCTGGGTGAAAAAACTTAGAATGGCAGAAAATAGGAAAAGGATTTTGTGGATTATTGGAAGCAGTTATAAAAGACGAGCAGCTGAGTTTGCACTTCATAGTGATTTGGAAGGACCTGCAGCTCCCAATTGCTATGTAAAATGGTTTGGTCGTGGTGGGATGAGATGAGAACATCTTATGCCAACCATGCACAGACTTTGAGAACTCACTCTCCTCCTGACATACTGCTAATCCATCTTCAGAGCAATGATTTGGGCTCAAAAGCTGGTAGATTTAATAACAGAGGCAAATTGGACCTTGCTTCTATTATGTCTATGCTTGCCTGCATATTATCATATTTTCCAGATATTACAGGAGCGCAGAGTCTGGCAAGCAGAGCATCATATGTATCTGATTGATCAGAGCTACGTGAAAAAGTAAATGTGACAGATTACTGCTTTTTACGCATGCATGGAATGCATACTATCGTCACCCGAAATTAAATTCTGTAATGATTGGCTATTCCTACCAGATGGTGTGCATTTCTCGCATGCTGGCAATTGTCATTTTCTGGGAGCCTCAAGATGGAATCCTGAAAGTCCTTTAAGATTGTGAGACTGTTTGAGGAAATATGATAGTATACACAAGGTTCTTTTCAGAACCATATTTATAATGGTCAAAAAATAGATTTAAAAATATGCAGTAGCCTAGCTGCCATGGTGAACTGAGTGTCTGGTAATTTATCTGAATTGTTTGCTGCACTAATGCTTTAGTGTTTTTCGAAGTTTTTCAGGTTGTAGGAGAATATTTCCTTACCTGGTTAACTGTTGAAAGATGTTTGCCAGTGATAACTGTTTGACAATACCTGTAACGTGTCACAGTATGATTCCTTTCACGGAATGTTAAAGTACATATCTGAATAAATATAGTTTTCATTCTGAGAAAACAATCATGATGTGGCAGGCTACAAGTAAGGTATACAAAATGAACTGTGGTAAACATCCTTGAACAGTAAGTATGAAGGATATATTTGAATCACACCCTGTAGCATTTTGTGTTAGCTAACTCACCCTCATGAAGTTTCATCTGTAGGACTTTTGGCTTCCCAGGACCATGTAAAAATATTTCATACCCCTTTCCGGTACTGCTTTATGGATTGACTCACCCACATTACATTTTGGCTACCGTGTCTAATTTATTTCTCACGGGACAGACACATGACGAGCTACTAGGAGTGCCCTTAAGTTGCTGCCTTTTAAAGCGGCAGGTGGCAATTACTAAAACTGAAGTGTATTTTAGTTGTCAGTGCCCACTTTTTTCGACTCCTGTGGTGCATTGTCATATCATGAGGTCCTGACATCACTTTTTTCTATATAGAGTGCTGTGTTTGGGGCCTAGCAGCCTAATATGTGTGGCAAACTAGAAATCAGAACTGCCTGTCTAAGGGACAGGCCAAGAAAGTAAAACGCCTCTCCCAATGAAAAAGCAGATGTCTGAGCTGCGTGGAGAGTATGTTATTTCAAGGCCTGTGTACCAGTAATGTATGTTTGCGACTTCAATAAAACACAGTTCTGTGATGTGTGTTTCATCTGTGTTTAATAGCATATTACAATGTTATGCAAATATTTCACTGTGGTAGAGATGGATATGTTATGGTATCCCAAATGTGATGTTTGATACAGTTACTCCAACGCATGAGACTACAGCATAGCATGTTAGTGTACTAGCAGTTGCTTTTACTGTCAAGGTGGCTGTATCCCCGTTTTTTTTTTTTCTATTATGGTACTGATGTGTTTGTGCTATCTTGAAGGACAAGTGGTGTTTGATGTAATTTAATCACTATTGTATAGAATTTGTTTAAGAAATGATGAATATTATTTGCATGAAACTAATGTGCATGTTTTTGGGTTTTGTGTTGCAGAACTAATAACACTCCAGAAACCGAGATGAGGCAGTGGAACTTGCGAGAGGTGTGTGTGCACTGCTTCAGGCAGTCAGGCCCAGGGTAATGCTAGAGTCTTGATCGCGAGTATCAACGGCAAGCTGGATGCAATGTGGAGCATGTTAATAGTTACCTTTATATTGCTCTTAAAGAAAAATAAGTCAATTGTTCAATTGAAAAAGAAGTGGAAGCTGTTGTGCCAAGCGCTACCATGCTAAAGGAATGGGAGGTGACACGGACAGCGAAGCGTGCTAGCTACCTCGCTCACGAATGTGGGAGGCTGCTGGGAAGCCAAGTGCAGGGGCGCCTTACTAAGCGTAAGTAAATCAGCACAAAATTGAACTATAGTTGTGAATGTTTTCAGACTTAGTGAAAACATCTTATAGTGTGGACCACATATTGAAAAGGGTTCCTCGATGTGCAACAGGGTTGTGTTTGTGCAAGTTCAACTTTTTACATTTATGCGACATGTAAGAAGACAGTTATATGATTCACAACAGATTGTGCAAAGATTTATGGAAATAGAGCATGGTTAAGAGGAGGGGAGGAACGATGGATAAGCTGCCCAACACAATATTCAGTGGGTAATAGATAGTTGTGCATCGCATGACCAAATATATGGCTGCACAACTTTGAGCCCCCATAAAACATGAAGTTGATGGCCAACTACAGGTGAGCTGCTGTATTGCAGGGTACAACACAGCAGCTGCACTACTGGCTGGACCCATAGTTGGTTCTTGTACCCCCACCAGCCCCATTGTGCATATAGTAACGTACCGCCCACCTGCACATCTCTTGATGCCCGCCTGCAGGAATAAAGTTACATGACCCGCCTTACAGATCTCCCACAGTGTGAGTGGGGACAATAGTAACATGATCTCCTTCTCACATCTCCTGAAGCCCAATCATGGCCAGAACATGTATCACCTACCCAGTGCGTGATCGTGGGCAGAATCTGGACCCTTCTCAGCAAAATATGTCCTGGTGGTCCAGTGGCTTGTAATCTCTGATTGTGGGCAGAATGTCAAGTTACTACCATCTCAAAAAGTCAGCCTGGTGCCTAGTGCCCCTACAGTCCTATGTAGAAACCTCTACCCTGCTCCTCCATTTGTGGGTGGTGGGTGGCATCCCACCCGCATGATGCCGTGCTGGCTGCCAAATAACTGCCTGGTACGACTGCATGACCATTGATGCCGAACTATAGCCAATGGACGTGCAGCCCATAATGTACATGACAGTCCATATTTATGAATGATGTTACTGTATTGCCCGTGATGGGGCATCGGTAGGTGTGTGGGTGGGGGGCATGTTACTTTATTGCCTGTGATTGTGCTTAAGGATCTGTCTGGGGGACGGTAAATGTCGACAGAGAGATAGTGTGTGTCATTGGGCTGCAGGGTGCATTGGTCTCCAAAAGCTGCTGCTTAGTAGGGTGGCGAGGTGCAAATGCTTGTGCATCATGGACCTACATGCTAATAGCATGCAAATGGGACCATAAATAGACGTTAATTATCCCACGTTCGTCTTGTATAAACTATTATCTCATTTGCATGCCAGCTTTTGAATTTCTGAAATTTGTGTAAGGCGCAGTGGTACTTCTGCCACTGCAAATTTTATCTCAACTCTGGCAACTTGTGGTGGCACAAGTTGCAGTGCGACTATCCAGTGGCTGTCGCTGGGGTGATAGTGAAAGAAGCCTTACCATAGCACAATTTTATTGAATATTACCCTGGAACACCTATGCAAAATTATTTTGAGCAAGCGTAGGGCTGGTGATTCAGAATGGTGTTATCAGATGTGTGCATGCATTAAATAACCAATGAGACATCAGTAGTGATTATTCAATGTTGTGTAAATGAGTGCTTACTGTGTAATGTAGTATGAGGCACAGCTGAGTACTACATCAGTTACACAGTGATAAAGTGACCATTGATATATACAGTCAGAGTGCCTTATTTGTATTATCATACCAATATTTTTAAAATAGTATTGAACATTGTTTTGTTTGCCTTAGTCTACATATATATCAATAAAGCAATAGTGCTCAACAGGAGTGTGTGTGGTCTACGATAACGACGATGCCTCAGGTGGTTGGGCATGAGGCCGCAGTCAGAGTGTGTCTAACAAGTGAGGCGGACGTTATCCCAAACAACACACACCCTGGAGGCATTTTTGCTATAATGCAATATTTCATTGTTATACAGAAACAAAAACATTGATTTTAAAGATTTTTTTGTGTGGAAAATATTTTTAAAGAGCAGATGAAACAATGAAGCAAATGATCAGCATGCTCATGCTGATCAGCAGGATTCTGATAAGGCTGAGACTACACCGTGATCTTGTACTGATTAACATCACACCTGTTATCTTGTACTGATTAACATCACGGGTCCAACCCAAGACGATACATCAGAGCCCAGTATTTTTCATTGCATTGTATAATCAAAGATTGAGTACAGTAATACCATCGTGATAGACATTAGAGTAGTATTTTAACAACTGTTGCTGTCAGTGTTAAAAAATGTTGTCTGATTTACACGCAACATTAACACGTATTTTTTTATTTATTGTAGAACATCGGAGGTGTTCCCAGCCACGAGCGAGGTAGTGCTAGCAGCAAGCTTAACCTGTGGAGGGTGGCCAGTCAGACACTAGAGTGTCATTGTCATTGAGTCTGACGGTGAACTTTATAATTACAAAAGTTCCAGGTTGTTTTCAAATAAGAAATGAGGGTTTCTCATGACACAAGTGTGTGATATTGAAATTGTGGCATTATATACGGAAGGTATTGTGTTGTGCAAATTTGCTGGACAGCTGTAGGTATGGATCAATATTTGAAATGTGACATGAAATGTGGTATTATCATGATTGCAAGATGCAGTGTGGGCACATTTGTATGTTGTCATGCTGCAGTTGGGCATTTTGCTTGCTCTTGAGCTGAAGGATACATTTATGTTTCATAACATTATACAATGGCAATAAAAATCCTGGATGTGATTGGTCAGTCTTGGTTGGACTCGTGATGTTAATCAGTACAACATCATAGGGTCTAGTCTCAGCCTTATTGTGAACCTGCTGATCATCATGAGCATGCTGATCATTTGCTTGATTATTTCGCCTGCTGTTAAAAACAAAATATTTTTGCACACAAAAACATCTTTTATTGTCTTTTTCTTTACTGCTGTAATGGTCCATTGTATAATAGCAATAATGCCTCCCAGGGTGTGTGTTGTTGGGACTAGCGTCCGTCTCAGCTGTTGAATGCACTGGGACTGCGGACTTGTGCCCAACCACCTCAGGTGTGATGTTATCTAACTACACACACCCTGTCGGGAAGTATTGCTTAATTATGGATGAGATCGAATTTTGTTGGAGGAGTTCAATGTGCAATTAGCAACAATGCTCAACAGGGTGTGTGCGTCGCAGGATAACGTCACGCTCGGGTGGTTCGCGAAATGCGCAGCTGGCAGGTGTGTCCAACAACTGAGCGTGGCGTTGTCACAAATGGCTTTACACCTGTTAAACCGCTAAATAATGCATGACACGCGATTGTGGTATATCATTGGATATCGTCGCCTCGGGTGGTTGTGCGACGCCCAGGCGGCGAATGATCCATCGACCTGAAGTTCCGATGTCGCGATCTACCACCCTAGTACCGATATTATGAACAGATACTGGTTTAGCGGTAAAAAAAAAATAAGAATCTTTTAAATCGTTCTGAAAATGTAATGTTTTTGTTGGGTGTTGGAGGTACTTTTAATAAGAAAATAGTTCCTCGGAGGCTCTCAATAGCAGGTGGTACCAGTGTACTTGAAGTTGTTTGGTTGAGGAGGTGCAGCTGTGAAATTGTACCCCCACAAAAAATAGTGTGGTCAAGGTTACATCTATTTGTAATGGTGACTTTTTGGGAAAAATATGAAAGTTTCTAGATGCTACCACATATGTGAAAGTATCATTGGAGCCATGAGAGGACTGAGGTAACAGTTTGAAGGGAGCAGACTGACAGCGGGGCACTTCAAGAGTTTCAAATATATCGCTAAGTAGGCAGGAAGATGTTACAAATGTAAGCATTAGTACATGAGCAAAACGAGCAGGCAAGCGCGCACCTTTTGAAAAGCGAGGAAGTGAGTGTGACGCATAGCTGCGAGATGTAGCAACGCTTTTAAAAAAAATTACAACTTTGTCTGTGTTAATAAATATCAGCAGTTTTACGGAGGAGCCAACAACCACATGGTTTTAATTATCTTGCTGTGCTCGCCCGTTTGTGACATTCAGTGCTGCTGCTGAAACTGTGATTTCCATCGGACCGAGTGATGAGCTGGTCGAAGTGTGACTGTCCATTGCCGTTGGAATGATTTTGCTGGGTAAGGAGGCTGGTGGTCGGAGACTTTTTGAAGGCGTGATGATGTAGCTCAGATTTCATCACGCTTCAAACCTCTCAACCAATCAGAATTGTCCATTTATGATCACCGGTTCATAATGAGTATTATAACAAGGGTCAAAGAAGTACGAGCTTTCAGATTGGCTATACACATTGTATCAGCCCTATGTCATCTTGATTTACATACATGTACAGCGTAATAATATACTGAACAAGGTAAAACACTATTTAGAAAGCATTGTTATTATAATAGCAATAACAGCACTCTTAGGGTTATGTTAACGGTCTGTTAATCACCCTCTAAGGGCATGTAGCACTTAGCTATGCCTCATGCCACATTACACCCCTAGAAAGTAATTAATAGACCATTAACATAACCTCTGGCTCGCGTCTACTGCTTAAATAGATAACAAATTCTAATGTTGTTGTACTGTTGTGGGTGTCAGTGGAATTCAATGAATTGTGCTGCTTACTAAATTATTCTGGAAGCGAATAATGATATGTCTTTAGATTGTATTTAGTTAATATTTATATATGTAATGGCACTGTTTCATTTTTATTATTGTAATAGTTATTAATGTGCATATAGAATATATACATGTTTGTTAATGTGTTTTTATACCCCTGTAGAGATCATATAAAACACATCCATGGCTGCTACATTCAGCTAGAGGGTCATTGATTGAGCAGTGACATTATCATTGTGTTTGTGTTGTTTTTATTATAACTGACATTTTTAAACTATTAAAGGGACAGAGTGTCATATTAGTAGTATGCATGTATGTTAATATAACATACATGTAATGTTTCTAGGATGTTCATGTGTCTCAACCATGCATTATGACAATGTTATAAGTATTGAAGTCCATGGTCAGGCACTACTTGTTCTAGCACTGAATAAAATATATTTGTGAGTAATGTTTTTGAAAATACGTTATTGAAGAAATTGATGTTTTAACAAAAACAGTTTGACCTTGATATTTCATCTATTCATGTGATCTTTTTTCTTGTCCTTTAATAGAGCCTGGGGAAGTTGCTGTTGTGGAACGTGTGGAGGTGAAGCAGGAAGCCTGCGCCAGCCCACCACGTGAAGTGAAAATCTATTGCTGATATTATCTGCATCTTGAGAAGTACCATAGGGTTGTAAACGTTCTGTGGTGGTCAATGCTCCTGTTGAGAATTACACGTTGCAGTCCCACTGCATGATGGGGAGTGCACTGTCCGTTGGATACTCACTGCTAATGTTAAATACTTTGGGTGTGACAAGAGAGCTTGTTGCTAAGTGTAGACCACTTTATTTTTGTTTGTTGTGGGTGGACGAATCACTGTTTACATTATTTGGTTTACGTGTGATGTGACCTTGTAAGGTGGGAATGCATTGATCACTGCAGATATCACAACCCCAAAACACAAACATGGTGGTAGGATATTATAGTTACATAAAATTTATGCACTGCATAAAGTGTACAATAATGTTTAATTTGTTTTTTCTCAATAGACAAGTTTAAAAGTGTGCCTTATAGTGTACATGAGCCGTTTTCCCAGTAAAAGTGAATAGCTGTGCAGTGTTTATGTCTTCAGCCTTGCCAGTCTAATGCTTACCTGTACAATGGTGCGATACTGTTCAGTCACTGGCATATGTGTGTATTTTTAAAGGTGATCATGTACTGAGGAATGTTGATAAAAGTAATAATCCAGGTAATGTTGGGACTGTTGCATCTCACTCTATGAATATCGTGCATTTCTAAATAACACTATGGAAGTTGTCTCACTACACTTAGAAAATGGGGTATTTGTTTCCTGCATCTGATTGGCTATTACCCTTCCCAGGGGTGTACATTAACTTTCAATACATGCCCAGCAAGTATCAGCCCCAGTACCTCTCACCCACTCAAGTATCTCCTCTGCCCATGCAGGTTACTCATTGGGTAAAACATCTAAATTAATTTAAAGTCACTGCCATTTTTTTTCTGTCACTTAGTCAAAGATATTGGCTCATTTATGACAAGCTGTCTCAAAAAGACACTGCACCACACCACACACACACACACACACACACACACACTGTCACTGTTCCTCAACAAGTTTTGTCAGGCAAATTCATTCGGTGCAGAACTGTAACTATATGAATTTTATAAATTGAGGACTTTATGAACTGAAATGCAAACATTTTTACAGTGCTGTGGGCTTGTAATTGTAAAATTAGATTAAGTGTTCCATGGTTTTCCTATTCTTTCAACATTTAGAGAAGCAATGTAACACATTTTGGGAACAAACACTTAAGATGTATTAGACAGAGTGTTGAGGCACGCACAGGTGGCAGCTCCTGTATGGCGTCCTGAAATGCAGCAGATCACTTGTGGTTGGTCCTGAAATTGATCCTTTCTTTTCTCAAAGTTCTGCAGGCAGAGCTTTGGGGTTGCGCTGCACAACTCTGCTGAGCTTGACTCAGATATCTGCATGGTTTTGCATCGAATGTTATATTAGTGACTTATTTATTTAAAGTACTGATCTGTGCTGAGATCTTGAAACAATCAAAAAAGTCCGGTTTAAAGTATCATTAAACTTATCATGATAGTGTACGAATGAAAACATTTTATTATACTACTACAGTCAAAGGTACTTTCATTTCACTGAATAGATGACTACACATTATGAGGCGACATGGTGAAGCAAACACTCACACTTGATGAGGATGTATTTCACCTATGGGCATAATAGTGTAAACAATGCTAAAGTATGATATACAGAATAGTTCTGAGTAGTGAAAAGAAAATCTAAGGGTATCACTATAAGCCACAGCTAACTATACATTTTTTATGTTGTGAGCTTCTTAGATAATATAGATAGTCAGAAGTATGACAGAGAGACAAATTAAGATATTTAAACAACTTATCCCTCCAGGGGTAGGTACACTGGAGGATTTAACATAATGGTGAACGGTCACGAGTAGCAGCCGGTAACTAGTCACACCAGTGGTGTTAAATCCTTCCAGTGTAACCGACACCGCCGGAATAAAACTTTTATAATACAATGCAGAATGTTGTATTTTTATGTTTTTAAACTGTGTTATAACTCACTGAGGTCCCTACAGTTCGAAGAGGAGGTCATTTAGCTAAAAAATTTCTGTGGTGTTTTAGCGAACTGCAACGGACAAACCGCAAGCAGTTTTGTTTGAAGTGAATGTGACTAGATTAGTATGGTATAAGGTTGATGGCACTTCTTCCACTGGGTACACTGGAGGATTTATCATGGTGGTCATTGTGCCAGCCAACACTCAGGATAGGATTCTGCATATCGGATTTACCACATTGTATAATGAATAGTGTAGCATCATAGTTTAAAGTATTATCATAACTTTAAAATGAATGCATTTCTGATATTTTATTAGATTAGAAATATTTGAAGTGAAATATTTTAGAGTTGTAATTGTTCAATTTGTGTTATATATTCACTATTACTGTTTTTTCTTTATTCTTGTTAGGGCGTCGACATCGTGAATGCACAGGCCATTGCTGCTAGCGCCAGTCGGGTCTTACCCACGAGGTTCGCAGTTTGCGGAAGGAGACCAGGCATCCTTGAGAGGCTGGACAAAATCCAGTCTCTCGGATGCACCAGCAGACTGTGAACCTCGTCCCTTGAGCCGGTTGTAGCAGTGGGTGATGGTGCTGTTGCACATAGCAGTGCTTCACCTCCTCCAGCTACCAACTGTTCCTGCAGCTTCCTGGGTGAGACTGGCCACCTCTCATAGAGGTCCGTGTCATCTCCCGATGGCGAAACAGCTCTACTTCTTTTGCACCTCCACATTGCATCCAGCTTACAGCCTGATTGCCTGATGCAGTGCACACACCTCCAGAGTCTTGGACTGTATAAAAACAAACAGATGATATTTTATATGTTTTATTAATATTTAAAAAAGATTTTGTATTTTTTCTATGAAATGTGTATGAAGTAATACACACCTTTTTTGTGTGTATGTATATATTGTTTAATAAAAATCTATTTTTTATGTATAAAAAATATTTTTGTTTGTGATTTTTATATTTAATATATTTTTATACTAAAGAACTTAAACTATACTCTTTGTGTTTGGTGTCTTATTCATATTCAAGAGACAAAGTGTGACATTCAGCCGAACATTTTTAGACAATTGTCATAACCATATCATCTTAACATTGGGTGTATGTGGCAGTATTGTTATACGTAATATAAAGATAGTTAATAGAAAGGTTCATAGAAATTTTCAAGGGAGTGGAGGCCAGACAGTAAAGAATAGGCTATAGCTGTTCCCAGCCAATATCTCTTATGAAGTCATGTTAGCTTCCTTCATAACAATTTCTATACAGCTGAGTTTTAAAAGCATCTTTGACTTAGGACAAATAAGTGACAAGGGACCTCATTCCAAGGGCCCACCAGTCTCTGTGTGACAAATGCCTTCTTCTATTAGTATTATACTTTAATGGGCAAGATATTCAAAAGGATTGCAACATGTGTAAAAGGGTAGTGCCTGTGCAAGTGAAGACTTGCTGCATTCTGCGATATTCAGCAGAGGCAGTTCCACCACAGAAAACATGCTGAGTAACAGTGCAATGCAAATCAATGCATAATGAACTGCGAGGTACGAACCATGCATTAACTGCACAGCCTGACATTCAGCAAGGCTGTGTGAGTTGTTAAGCCACAACCTGGAACCTGCGCCTGCACAACTTTCAGGCCAAAAAAATGCTCAAGTCAACAATCATGCACAGGTAAACTGCTGAATTGCATGGGCCGACACAGCATGTGACAGCTGCCGCTCGCCCCCAAGCCACTCCATGTCCTGTTGTGCAGCCTAATCATGGTCAAAAGAGTGACAATTCCCAACAACACCCCACCACTGGGCCTGTTGTGGGGAACAGCAGAAATGTTCCTCCCCCAGAAGCCTGACCATGGGCTGCTCTAGTTTAGAAACAGACCTCCTGTGAATACATCCCTGGTGGTCCAGTGTACTGAGAAGCTGATTTCAGGGTGTATCAGTGTGAAACACAACCTGCCCTCCTGCCGAACATAGCCCCTGGTGGTGTAGTGTACTGAAAGTCCCATTCACGGGATGTAAACAGTAAAGCTGACCCTCGAACATAAGCCTGGTGGTCTAGTGGAGCAAAACTCCTGTTCCTGGGATGTAAACAGTAAACCCTGTCTGAACATACCCTGGTGGTGCAGTGCATCGAAACTCCCGTTCTTGGGATGTAAGCAGTAACCCCCCCCAAACATTGCCCTGGTGGTCCAGTATATGTATTCAGTACAACAAACCTCTTCCACTGCTGTTCACATGATTGATGGTACGACCTCAGTTGGTAGTGAAGCACTCTTTGAAATCTCAAGTTACTATAGTAGCATATCCATTTGTTTAGTACATGAACTAATAGTGTCCATGTCATGTCATATTGTCTTTTAGTTATGCACATTTTAAAGTTACATATGTGATCAGAAACAAAATGATTAAGACACTTTAACATTAAAACTACTACATGGAACGAGAATGACAAATGACAATTAATAAAGTAATTAAGAGAATGACAGTAAGTGCAACCACAACAGTAGAAATATTTCTGATACTGAAACATTGTTTTATATGTATGTGCACTATTCTTAGGACTATAAATCATGTAGTATGCTGAGTGATACTTCTGAAAAAGACAGGATATTCATGGTAAAAAACTCCGTTTAATGCATCAGTTAGGGTTGTTCCACAGAGACAAAAGTGAGGAAATTCACTGTTAGGGTTGAAAACCCTAACTCCGAATTCACCCCCCCCCCAGCACCACACAGACACAGACACACACACACACATTCACTTATGGGGGAGGATCAAGTCAACACAAACAATGACAGACATCCAGCAGCAGGTGACAGAAATAACAAACAATTGTCTAAATGTACTACGAGACATCCCCACCCACCTGACCAGGTACTGCATGCTCAGTGGAGATCAACAGCAAAACTGAGGCCATGTACACCAAACATACACATCCCTGATTGCAGCTGCACACAACGTACCACACTTAGTAGTTGCATGGCCTTACCTACCGATGCCCACACCACACCACACCACAACTGGTACTGTGCCGTTATTCAATATAAATGCTGAAGGTGCATGATGACAGTTGTAGAAAGGTTTTAACACTACTGAGTATACATTAATTAAGAGAAGGACATAAATTAACTACAAGACACTAGCATGCTCAAGATAAAAGTAGTGATACATTTAGTAGGTGATTTACATAGTAGTACATTTACTGTAATGGTTTACTCAACATGAGAGGCTGATGTAAGCGTATGAAAAGCATTGCCTGTTCAAGCTGTGAAATTGGCACTGCCAGTATCACATGCATTCTTACTGATGAAGGTGTACTGCTGATGTACATACATAGACCTTCAGTGTGTCTCAATATTAAACATGCAGTAAGTATTCTTTGTAAGAAAGATTGTAATTGCATGGATCAGGTCAAGCAACTTCTAAATGTCATAGCACTACTGAGCCAACAATGATGTATCTGTATCGGACATTTATATAGGATAGATTTTCCTGTAGGCACTTACTGAGTATGTTGTACCTGATAAAGACAATCTCATTGCATCTGTGATAACTAACTTATTCAAATAGTAATAGATTTGCTATTGTTCAACTGAGTGATCTATGCCACTTATGGACACAGTGTGATTTTTTTAACAGTTGTTTCATACTCAGGCTGTATGCCTAGTGTTTGGGTTTGCCACACTTCTGTCACTGATGCTATCAAAGTGATAACTATATTAATTCTGCTACAACAGGAATCAGTAGGTATGGTGTAGATATAAACAGAATGTCTTTAGTATTGATTTAACTCATAATGGGGTAAATGTAGTAGGACAGCAGGGGTTATCCTCTATCACTGAGTCTGTCAGTTATGATCACACTAGAGTTTCGATGACTGTAATTATCAAGTTACACTGTTCATCTTCATGAGTTCATATTCACAGCCATTTTCCAGCAACTAGACAGTGTATAGTGTAACTGGGTGGTACACTGTGTTGCAAAGCTGCTGCAGTGCCTAGCAGAGGGAGAGTATCTACTCATTAAGACAATTAAGCAATAAGGCATGAGCAACAGTTTTGTTAAATGGTCTGTTAATCACCCTGTAGGGGTTTCATGTTGAATGAGGCATATCCGAGTGCCACATGTCACTAGACAGAGATAAACTGACCATTAACATAATACCTGAGAGTGGCTTATTGCTATCATAATAAAACTGTTTTTTAAACAACATTAAACCATGTTCATCATATGGTTAGGCTCTACATGTATGTTACTAAAAACTAAACATAAGGCTGTAACAATGTTTACAGTCAATTAGAAAGCTGCGTTGCTCAAACCCTTGTTATAATCAGAGATATTATACCTGTACAACTCCTTGGTTTTGCTTAACTCTACTGCTCAGGTGGCCCACCACAAGTGGTGTGGTGTGGTGTGGGGCATCGGTAGGTAAGGCCATGCAACTACTAAGTGTGGTACATTGTGTGCAGCTGCAATCAGGGATGTGTATGTTTGGTGTACATGGCCTCAGTTTTGCTGTTGATCTCCACTGAGCATGCAGTACCTGGTCAGGTGGGTGGGGATGTCTCGTAGTACATTTAGACAATTGTTTGTTATTTCTGTCACCTGCTGCTGGATGTCTGTCATTGCTTGTATTGACTTGGTCCTCCCCCATACTTGAATGTGTGTGTGTGTCTGTGTCTGTGTGGTGCTGGGGGGGGTGAATTCGGAGTTAGGGTTTTCAAGCCTAACAGCGAATTTCCTCACTTTTGTCGCTGTGGAACAACCCTAACTGATGCATTAAACGGATTTTTTTGCCATGAATATATATATATATATATATATATATATATATATATATATAGATATAGATATAGATATATATATAGATATTATACTGGCACAGTAATGCCACTATAGTTAGGATTGAGTACCCCATTTAATGTTAAAGTGTGAAAATTGTCAGGTTAATAACTTTGCCACCGTATGACAGGTTTGCCTGAAATTTGGCAGGCACAGAGCAGTACCATAGATCTCTGGAACTGCAAAGATTTGTACCAGTTAGATATACAGTTGTGGAGCTATAAAGCACTGTTCAGTGTCACATTTATGCTTTTTTGCACATTCTTTGCTCGCACCTACAGTCATACAGTTTGTGCGACCAGTCTTAAACCTTCAGGGAACATGCAGCCAGGGTCCCAGATGTGCCTTTTGAAGATTTCATGAAAAAATATTAAATGGTTCAAACGTTATTAAAAAACAAATTTTCCATTATAGTCAATGGGCAAACTTAATAAAAAAGTTCAACAGTGTTGCAAATGCAGTTTTTAGTGTTGCAAATGACCCCTGTAGTGTAGTGAGTCAACCATATTTTTTTCAGTTACTGGTCACAGAAATGCATGGCATCTAAATTTGTGACCCTCTAGGGACACACAATTTGTTTTGTGTTCACCTAGTCAAGCCCTGAGGATGCTGGCCATGTCTTTTTCTGGGGTTAAACACCCCAGAAATATGTTTTTGAAATTTTTGTAAACTGTAGTGTCACAAAGTAGTGTCGCACCTGCAACACTTTTGTGATTTTTTTTGCGAAAGTGCCGTGATTTGCGACACTGCTTTGTGACACTATGGCCCAAATAACAGGAAAATTCTTTGCTACCCTGCTGCAAAAGAACGGTTTGGTCTTTTGAGCTGAAATTTGGAGGGAAGAAAGTCAACATCCAACAGGCATGTCTTCTGGTGGTTTGGTCACAAAATATTACAGGGATGCAAAGTTACACTACTCCAAAGTTGACAATGTTTCCCATAGACTAACATTATGGCATCCGCCGCGCCTTTCGGGGCCGTATCTCAGAAACGCTTCGACATATGGGCTTTTCATCAGAAAAATGCTTATCCCCCTGAGCGAAGTACAAAACTAGCCAGGAAAGTCATAAATTATATGAAATTTTACTTTTTTTTCTATGTCGTACGGTTCCTGAGATATAAGCGATTTAGTGTTCCAAGTGTTCATTTTCTGCTCCTAGTCCCATTATTATGCATACATTCTTTGTATTCACTGTGTTTCTCTTTGCAGCATTTGGGGGGAAGGGTGTGCTCTTTCCCATGTGTAAACAAGCTGAGGTGGTGCAGCACAGGAGAATGGGGTGAGAGTTAGGACCGACGACCCCAATGCACACCCTGACGGGGGAGGAGGTGGGCTTGGGGTGCAAGGAGTAGTAACCTTAACACTGAATTTCCTTGCTTTTGTTGTTGTGGAACAACCCTAACTGATGCATTAAATGGAGTTGTTTGCCATGACTATATCTATCTATCTATCTATCTATCTATATCTATGTATATATACATACATATATGTATATACATATATATATATATATATATATATATATATATATATATATTCATAGCAAAAACTCCATTAATGCATCAGTTAGGGTTTATAGCACAGCGACAAAAGCATGGAAATGTGGTGTTAGGGTTACCACAACAACCACCCCACACCCATATCCTCCATACACCAACAGGCATTGAGGTATGCACTGGGGTCATCATGTCTAACTCTCACCCCATTCCATGTGTAAACAAGCTGAGGTGGTGCAGCATAGGAGAATGGGGTGAGAATCATGCTGTTGTACTTTAAACTCTATCTGATGCATTAACAGAGTTTTTTGTTATGAATTTCCCTTCTTTTTGAGAAAGTCTAATGTAACTCGTAAGCGATTTGTATTAGGGGGAGCGAAGGCCCTCTGAGCCCTGCACTCCCTTCATATTGCACATTTTTTACATAATGGTGTGTATATGTGGGAGCTTGATCCCTCTGGGCCCTGCTCTCCCACTCACTCATAAGTACGGCACTATACAGCAGCCCTATAGGGCAAGGAACCATTGTAACACTAATGTGCCAATATCTCGGGAACAGTAGCAGCTAAAAAAAATCCAATTGTCATTTTATTCATGACAGTGAGTTGTCTACACAAGATAGGTCAAACAAATCCATATCTCACATAGTTTATGAGATATGGGCACTGAAAAGGCACCCTTGGAACCCTTGGAACATGTTTTCGTCAAAATCTCTGTAACCGTAGAAAGCAGGAAAATAATTCCACTGCTGGTATAATTTATGATTTCCAGACTTGTTTCTGCAGCTTATGGTAGTAAATACCCCCATATCTCACTTTGTTTTCGAGATACAGGTGCTGAAAGGTGTAATGGACATGACAATGTCATTCTAGGGGAAACGTCTCAACTCTGGAATGCTGTAAGTTTGGGCTCTTTGAATGTTTTGGCATGAAACCATCAAAAGGCACATCTATGTGACCAGGGCTTGCTACCCAGCAAATTTCATCCCAAAAGATCCAACTGTTTTGTTGAAGGAGGATGGCAAAGATTTGCAGTTTTTTGGCAAAGTTGTTTCACAAATCACAAAAGTTTTGCAAAAAAACAGCATGAAACTTTAGCATTTGTGATAGCTTCATGGACATTTTTCCCACAATTTGGGAAAGTACTGGGGCTCCAAGTTTGAAAATGACATTTCTGGGGGGGTTTACCCACCAAAAAAGATAGTGCTGGCATCCTCAAGACCTGGCTAGGTAAACCCAACAGTCAGTGTTTACTTAGAGAGTCCCAAAGTTAAATGCCAGACATTTTTCTCTCTCGCTAACTGAAAACAAGACAGAGGCAGTATGAAAGTAAAAAAGCCATTTGCAAAAGGAAAATTGTACTTGCCACACTTTCGTGAGACACATATATTTTTTCCCTTTTGACTTGAATGGGAAATTTGTTTTCTGAATAACTTTTGAATGGTTTAATATTTTTACACCAAATCTTCAAAAGGCACATTGGTGATGCAGACTGCATTTTTCCAGAAGATTTCAGACCAAATGAATGAATCATGCATGCTGTTGGTGTGAACAAAGAAACATGCAAAAAGTAAGTTTTTTGTTTTTTGGCATTCTGCAGCTCCACAATTGTACATCTGACCACAACACAACTTACCAGATCATGCATGCAAAATTGCAGACAAATCTGTCATATGGTGGCAAAATTATTAAGGTGCAAAATTTGAGGTTTAACATTAAAGGGCTTACTCAACCCTAACTATAGTGCCACTATCATGGCACCATAATGTGTGTGTGTGTATATATATATAAATTATAGTGGCGCGGTCGTGCCGCTATATTAAGGGTTATGAAGGCACTTCTATGTTAAAGTCAAAATTTTGCATGTTAATAACTTTGGACCCATTCAACAGATTTGCTGGAGATTTTGTATGTATGGTGGGGCATGGTGGATCTCTTGATCTGTCAAATTTTGTTTCGGTCAGAGTGACAGTCTTTGAGCAGCACAAAAGCTGAAAAATGTACTTTTCACCTGTTTTGGAGGCATTTTTGGGGATTTTACCCATGGCCCTGCATGGCTGTTATGTGGCATGCCAGTCTGCAAGATGGCTCATCTGAAAGAGCTTCAGTGGCTGAACATGCCACTTTTCATTTGGTGAAAAAATATTAAGGCATTCAAAATTTATGATACTTTTAAGCTCCCATTATAAGCCAATGGGAAAATTTATATGGTTGTTTTGCGAACAAAGAATGGAGTTTGTGCCATCTCGTCCTGCCTGACGGTCAAAGAATTTGCAGCCTCATGGTCAAAGAATCTTTGTCCCTGAGAATTCTTTGATTGCGAGGTCTGCCATCTTGTTTTTTAAATTCCGTCACAATAAATCAAATATCTCAGCTCAGGGGTCACTCCTGAAGTAAAACCTGCATAGGTTTTACACAGGGGGCTTTGATCTATCTACCCATGCCTTTGGTTTCACCTAAAATGAGGCTCTTAAACTAGTTACTCAAAACTCTCTTCTGTCTATCATCAACTATGCACTAGTCATTTACAGTGCTGCCACCAACTCAGCCTTAAATTGAGTTAAACTACTAGCCAACAAGGCCTGCCGCCTGCTCCTTGGTGCCAACCAGCGTACCCGTACTTGCACCCTTTACTCTTCTACAGGTTGGCTCCTGCTCCACCTCAGGACACAGTATTAGGCTTGCAATATGGGTAAAAAAGCCCTACTAGGTCTCATGCCAGACTCTACTGCTGCACTGTTTTAGTGATACCCCTCTTCAAAGTACTAGAGGAATGGCTAAGGGAGTGCTCCATGTCCCATCTAAAAGAACATGCTTTACTCAGCGGTCACTCTCCTACCATGGCCCCACTTGGTTTAACAAACTCCCTACTACCACACTGGAGTACTCAAAAATTGGACCCTTTAAAAGAGACCTGCTAACCCTTTTGGCACAAAATAGCTGATGTGACTGTAACCATTAAATGCAGGAGGTCATCTCCACCATGAATATTCTCCCATCCCACCCCACTTCCCCCGCCCTACTGCACCTCCCTGACAAAGCCCCTGGGTGGCTGTCTCCCTCTCCTGCTCCACCCCTCACCCCTTATCCAACCTATGACAAAGCCTCCTCAGTCTACTCCCCTCTAACTTCGGCTTAATTCCTTGATGCATTTTTGTGGACTCAATATAGTGAACCACATGTCAAAATGCACTTCCAGTACCTGTACAATATAGGCAATGCAATTGTCTACTCACCTGCTTGTACAGCCTGTCAGTATTCTGTCTTCTTGCAATGCTCATCAAACTACCTCTGTAATTCTGTCTTATGCCCTAATGTAATGGAACCTTGTAATTTTTTGTCTGGGAACTTTTGTAAAAGAGTCTGTTGGCTCAAAGGTGTTAATCTGCAACTGAAATAGATGAATAAAACCAAAAAATAAAATGGTCATAAAATAGAGTTATAATGTTTTAAATTCTTTGATCAGACTCGCTAAGGATCTTTGTTTGTGAGCCTGCAAATTGTTTGTTCGTGAGATTCTTTGATCGTGATCTTGCATCATGAGGTAAAAATGCAATTTTCTCAGCTTAGGGGTGGTCTGGAACAAAAATGAGGGTGGGTTTTGCTCATGGGGCTTCATTTTATCGAGGCATGGTGGTGGTTTCATGTAATTCTGCCTAAAGCTCGAGTTTCGCCATTTTTTATTCTTTGATCGTGAGCCTGCAAATTCTTTGCTTGTGAGCCTGCAAGTTCTTTAATTGTGAGATTCTTTGATCATGATCTTGCATTGTGAGGGTGCGACTAGATGGCCCTTTGAAAAATTTAAATTTCTCAGCCCAGAGGTGGCCTAGGAACACAAATGAGGGTGGGTTTTGCTCAGGGGGGCTTCATTCTATCGAGGCATGGCAGTGGTTTCGTGTAATTCTGCCTAAAACTTGAGTTACCATTTCTTATTCTTTGATCGTGAGCCTGCAAATTCTTTGATCATGAGCCTGAAAATTATTTGATCATGAGATTCTTTGATCTCAATCTGTGATTGCAAGGGAAGGACAAGATGGCCAGATTTTATAATGGAATAAATAGGCCAATTTTCACAATCTTTATGTTTAAATATCTTGGAAATGGTTTGGTCTTTTTACTTTAAATATGGAGGGTGTTGATGGCATGTCCAGTAAATGTGAATTACAGTGTTCATGTGTCAGAGAAAATATTTTTTGTGGAGATATTGCATGACACAATTTACGTTTTGCGGACAGTGTTTTGCATTGTGGTGGTGCCTTGAAATTGATAGGGTACCTAGCCTTAGTGTCATGGATGTATGTTTCAGTTGTGTCTGTAAAATGTCAACAAGTGTGGAATTCTGCAACTTCAATGAATGAAAATCTCAAACTTTAACATGTTGTATCTCGGACATGGTTTGGTCTTTTGCATTGAAATTTTGTGGGTGTTGATGGTAGAGACAAGTTTACAAGTTGGTGGAGCACAGGGCCCGAAGGACCCACATTCCTTCCAATTTCTGCATGTTCTTAGTTTTCTATTCTTTCTCAAAAAGTAAGGAAATTCTAGGCAAAAAACTGTGCTAATGCATCATTTAGGGTTAAAACACAAAAAGTCAGGAAATGAAAAATCTTAAGGTTGCCTCTCATGGACGCGCCAATCATCCCAGGACTGACAGATGACAGGGTGTGTCATTGGGGTTGTGAGGCTTAAATGTTGCCCCATTCTTGTTCACTGTTGCTTCTCAGTATGATTACACAGGAATGGGGCAACATTTAGGTTTCATAACCTCAATGACACACCCTGTCATCTGTCAATGTTGGGATGATTATTGGTCCACGGGGAGGGAAACTCTAAAGATTTGTTCCTGACTTTTGTGTTTTAACTAAATGATGCATTGATGAGTTTTACATAGAATATATACATATATATAAATATATATATATATATATATATATATATATATATATATATATATTACAGGCAAAAACTCCATTTAATGCATTAGTTAGGGTTGTTCTACACTGACAAAAGCAAGGAAATTCAGTGTTAGGTTGAAAGCCCCTTGGACCCCACCACTAACCGGCATTGGGGTGCGCATTAGGGTTGTCGATCCTAACTCTCACCCCATTCACCTACACCTCTGCTTCTTTACACATGTGATGGGGTGAGAGTTATGGCCGACAAACCTAATGTGCATCATGATGCCGGTTGGGGGTGTGGGGGTCCAGGGGGCTTCAACCCTAACACCGAATTTCCTTGCTTTTGTCGGAGTGCAACAACCCTAACTAATGCATTAAACAGAGTTTTGTGCCTCTAATACATATATATATATATATATATATATATATATATATACACACACACACTCACACACAGAGTGGCATCCCTCAGGATGAAACCTAATTCTGCAGCATTTTGCAGCACTCTGCAGGATGCTGCAGCAGACCTACTGAATAAAGCAATGAAACTTCAATGGAAATTAATCCCTTTTTCATTCAGGAAAATGTGACACTGTCAAGATGAAGTGAATAACATAGTTTCCTGCATGACAAAAGGGACTAATTGCCATTGAAATGACATTGCTCTATTCAGCAGGTCTGCTGCAGGATACTGCAGAGTGCTTTAAAAGTGGGTTTCATCCTGTGGATGACACTGTATGTATGTACGTATGTGTGTGTGTGTATGTGTATATATATATATAGATATAGATATATAGATAGATATATATATATATATATATATATATATATATATATATATAGAGGCAAAAACTCTGTTTAATGCATTAGTTAGGTTGTTCCACAGTGACAAAGTGAGGAAATTCGCTGTTAGGGTTGAAAACCCTAACTCGGAATTCACCCCCCCAGCACCACACACACACAGACACACACACACACATTCAAGTATGGGGGAGGACCAAGTCAACACAACCAATGACAGACATCCAGCAGCAGGTGACAGAAATAACAAACAATTGTCTAAATGTACTACGAGACATCCCCACCCACCTGACCAGGTACTGCATGCTCAGTGGAGATCAACAGCAAAACTGAGGCCATGTACACCAAACTTACACATCCCTGATTGCAGCTGCACACAACGTACCACACTTAGTAGTTGCATGGCCTTACCTACCGATGCCCCACACCACACCACACCACTTGTGGTGGGCCACCTGAGCAATAGAGTTAAGCAAAACCAAGGAGTTGTACAGGTATAATATCTCTGATTATAACAAGGGTTTGAGCAACGCAGCTTTCTAATTGACTGTAAACAGTGTAACAGCCTTATGTTTAGTTTTTATTAACATACATGTAGAGCCTAACCATATGATGAACATGGTTTAATGTTGTTTAAAAAACAGTTTTATTATGATAGCAATAAGCCACTCCCAGGTATCATGTTAATGGTCAGTTTATCACTGTCTAGAGACATGTGGCACTCGGATATGCCTCAATCAACATTAAACCCCTACAGGGTGATTAACAGACCATTTAACATAACTGTTGGTCATGCCTTATTGCTTAATTGTCTTTATGAGTAGATACTCTCCCTCTGCTAGGCACTGCAGCAGCTTTGCAACACAGTGTCCCACCCAGTTACACCATACACTGTCTAGTTGCTGGAGAATGGCTGTGAATATGAACTCATGAAGATGAACAGTGTAACTTGATCATTACAGTCATCGAAACCCTAGTGTGATTATAACTGACAGACTCAGTGATAGAGGATAACCCCTGCTGTCCTAGTACATTTACCCCATTATGAGTTAAATCAATACTAAAAGACATTCTGTTTATATCTACACCATACCTACTTGATTCCTGTTGTAGCAGAATTAACATAGTTATCACTTTGATAGCATCAGTGACAGAAGTGTGGCAAACCCAAACAGTAGGCATACAGCCTGAGTATGAAACAACTGTTAAAAAATCACACTGTGTCCATAAGTGGCATAGATCACTCATTGCAACAATAGCAAATGTATTACTATTTGAATAAGTTAGTCATCACAGATGCAATGAGATTGTCTTTATCAGGTACAACATACTCAGTAAGTGCCTACAGGAAAATCTGTCCTATATACATGTCCGATACAGGTACATCATTGTTGGCTCAGTAGTGCTATGATATTTAGAAGTTGCTTGGCCTGATCCATGCAATTACAATCTTTCTCACAAAGAATACTTACTGCATCTTTAATATTGAAACACACTGAAGGTCTATGTATGTACATCAGCAGTACATGTTCATCAGTAAGAATGCATGTGATACTGGCAGTACCAATTTCACAGCGTTGAACAGGCAATGCTTTTCTATACGTTTACATCAGCCTCTCTATGTTGAGTAAACCATTGCAGTAAATGTACTACTATGTAAATCACCTACTAAATGTATCACTACTTTTATCTTGAGCATGCTAGGGTCTTGTAGTTAATTTATGTGCTTCTCTTAATTAATGTATACTCAGTAGTGTTAAAACCTTTCTACAACTGTCATCATGCACCTTCAGCATTTATATTGAATAACGGCACAGTACCAGTTGTGGTGTGGTGTGGGGCATTGGTAGGTAAGGCCATGCAACTACTAAATGTGGTACGTTGTGTGCAGCTGCAATCAGGGATGTGTATGTTTGGTGTACATGGCCTCAGTTTTGCTGTTGATCTCCACTGAACATGCAGTACCTGGTCAGGTGGGTGGGGATGTCTCGTAGTACATTTAGACAATTGTTTGTTATTTCTGTCACCTGCTGCTGGATGTCTGTCATTGGTTGTGTTGACTTGGTCCTCCCCCATACTTGAATGTGTGTGTGTGTCTGTGTGTGTGTGGTGCTGGGGGGGTGAATTCAGAGTTAGGGTTTTCAACCCTAACAGCGAATTTCCTCACTTTTGTCACTGTGGAACAACCCTAACTAATGCATTAAACATAGTTTTTTGCCTCTAATTTCCCTTTTTTTTGAGAATGATATTGAGAGATAGTGAATGTAATGCGGTGGCGGGTGCGCGGGGCCCTTTGGGCTCTGCGCTTCCGCCTCATGATGTCTTGTGGCATAGTAACAGGAGCAGCAATGCAAACAGAAATGCTAACAGTGGCACACATGGTAACACAAGCGCGAATGATAACAGAAAGGGTAACGCACACGGTGGCGTAGATGGGAACGGTGTGCCACGTGATGTCTGGTCACATAGTAACATGGTGCCTGTAAATGGAAATGTCAATGGGCATGGTGACACAAAGTGAAACAGAAAGAGAAACAGTGCAGTACACACACAAATGGCAAAAAAGTAACAGAAGCATAGCGCAAATGAAACGCTAAAGGATGACATGCGTGGTGGCATTGGGGTGTGCATTGGGATCATCAGCCCCTAACTCTCACCCCATGACCTGTGTAAAAGCAGCAGAAGTATAGGAGAATGGGGTGAGAGTTAGGACTCATGATCCCAATGCACACCCCAATGCCGGTTGGGGGTGGGGTGCAAGGGGTTTTTCAACCTAACAGCGAATTTCCTCACTTTTGTGCTGTGGAACAACTCTAATTAATGCATTAAACTGAGTTTTTTGCCTCTAATTTCCCTTCTTTTGAGAATGATAACAAGAAATAGTGAATGTAATGCAGCAGCGGGGCGTGGTGCCCTGGGCCCACTCCTACCGCATAATCTTGGTGGTGGGAGCGCGCGGGGCCCAAAGACTACACGCTCCCCATACATGATGTCTTGTGGCATACTAACAGGGACAGCAACACAAACAGAAATGCTAATAGTGGCGCATATGGTAACACAAGCACGAATGAGAACAGAAAGGGTAGCACATGGTGGCATAGAGGGAATGTCTGCCATGTGATGTGTTGTCACATAGTAACATGGTGCCTGCAAACAGAAATGTCAATGGGCATGGTGATGTAAAGTGAAACAGAAAGATAAACAGTACTGTAGACAGAAAATGGCAAAAAATAACAGAAACGCAAGCGCAAATGAAAACGCAAAGGATAAAGCACATGGTGGCGCAGACGTCAACGGTAAGTGAAACGGGTACGGAACCGCAAGCGGAATGGGCAACAGTAACAGTAATGTAAGCGCACAGGCTGATTTTCCCCAAAACCTGCATTGAGAAAGACAGTGAGTACAAATAATGTATGCAAAATAATGAGTATCGGCGCAGAAAAATGAGATCTTGGAATACTAAATACATTATATCTCAGGAACCGTACGACGTAGAAAAAAAATTTAAAAGTCATGTTATTTACAACTGTCCTGGCTAATTTGAATCTTAGCCCCATTAGGGACTAAGAAGTTTTCGACAGTCCATGTATCTTGCACCGCTTCTGAGATACGGGCCCTGAAAGGCGTGGCAACGCCCGTAATGTTATCTATCGGAAAAAAGAAAAGTTCGAGTGCCATAACTTTGCCTCCCTGTAATGTTTTTCACCAAACCACTGAAAGGCACATCTGTGGGCTGTTGGCTGTCTTCCTCAAATTTCAGGAAAAAAGACCAAACCGTTATTTTGCAGCAGGGATCCAAAGGATTTCTGTAATCGTCGGCGCCGTAATGTCCTATGGGAAAACTGTCAACTTTGGAGTGCTGTAACTTTGCCCTGTAATATTTTTCAATACAGCACTGAAAGGCACATCTGTGAGATGTCGGCTCCGTTCCTCCAAATTTCAGCTCAAAACTCCCCAACGGTTCTTTTGCAGCGCAGTGCCAAAGAATTGCTGTCATTTTCCACAGACGAAAACTACTGCTCGCAATTGCGAAAGCTTTCGCAAGAATTGTTGACACTTTCGTGAAACACAGTAATTTGAAAAGTACTTTTTCCAGAAATTTGAAAACATATTTCTGGGGTGTTTACCACAAAATAAAGATATGGCAAGCATCCTCAGGGCCCGACTAGGTGAATACAAAACAAATTAGGTTGCTAGAGGGTCCCAAATTTAAATGCCAACCATTTTCTGATCACCAACTGAAAACAAAATGGCCGATTTGCAGTAACAGGCCCATTTGCGAAAAGTAAAAATGCATTTGCGAAAGTGTTGAACTTTTTGTTAACTTTTCCCATTGACTTATAATGGGAAACTGTTTTTTGAATAACTTTTGAACCGTTTAATATTTTTTCACGAAATCTTCAAAAGGCACATCGGGGACCCCGGCTGCACGTTCTCTGAAGATTTTGGGCCGGTCACGCAAACCGTACGACCTTTAGGTGCGACCACAGAATTCCAGAAAAGCGTAAACGTGCGCACAGATCACACTTAATAACTCTGCAGCCGTATATCCAACCAGTACGAAACTTGGCAGATCCCAAGGCCTATGGTTCCTGATCATAAATTCTAATTTTCAGGCAAATCCATCAAACAGTTGCAAAGTTATTAAGGTGCAAAGTTTTGGGGTTTAACATAGAAATGGCTCCTCAACCCTAACTATGGTAGCACTACCGTGCTACCATAATATATATATAATGCCTACACGGTAGTGCAGGTATATTTAGGGTTGCAAGGCCACTTCGATGTTAAGCACAAAAGTTTTAAACTTAATAACTATTCAATCACGACTCCGATTTGCTTGAAATGTTACATGCTTATTGTGGCTGTATGCACCTCTCTATCCAGAAGGTTTCATTGCAGTTGGATTTATGGTGTCAGAGCTGCAGAGCATCAAAAAGTGTGAAACATCTTCACTTTTTTGCATTTTTTCATCGTTTGTTTTTTCCACATGGTGTGTCCATTTGGTGTGAAATTGTATTGAGTACATGTAGCCTGGGTCAAAGGGGTGCCTTCTGAAGATTTGTGAAACAATATTAATCCATTCAAAAGTTATTCCACTTTTTCATGTTCCATTATAATCTATAGAAAATTTATATGGACAACGTGAAAACTTTTGCGGCAACACTTTGTTTGTGCTGTGGGAAAATTCATTTGTGTTGCCGCCATTTTAATTTCAGTTAGAGAGAGACAAAAAATAATGAAACTCAAAAAATACTGCACCTTTTTAAATACCACCACTTGTGATTACCTAATCGGGGCATTAGGAACACATACATGACATCAGTTTTTGTTAACATTGTCCAAAAATATGTTTTTTACATTTATGATCAAGCTTCTGATATTTTGGCTGCTCAAACATTGTTTGTTTGTGAGACAACATTCAAAGGGAAGCATGCAAACAATCATGCAAACATTTTTTGCACATGGCAACATTCCTTTAAAATGAAAAGGGGTGCAACAAAAAATTTGGCATTTGCTTGCAACAAGGTAAATTGTGCTTTTGTGCTACAATTTACAGGGTAAGAAGCTGTTAACCAACAGTTGTGCCTTTTGCTTGTTTTGTGAAAAAAACAGTTATGGCATTTTAGAACTTGAGGAAATTCCCATAGGATAGCATTGCGGTGCCTGTGGCATCTTCAAATGATCATATCTTGAAAACAGTTTGAGACACAGATTTTTCGTTGAAAAAATTCTTAGTCCCTCTGTTGTGGGACTAAGTGCAGGTGTAGGATGGGAAGTTATGAATAACATGAATTTTGAATTTTTCCTCTACCATGTACGGTTATGGAGATATTTGGAAAATAATGTTTCAATGTCTCATTTTCATGTCCACATGCCAGTATTATGCAGTCAAAGTTATGTGGACATATTCGAGGACCCCCACTCCTGCGTATGCATATGATTACAGCAAAATTTACATATTCATATGTAGGTGGGAGTATGGGGCCCAGAGGCACCGCGGTCCCATTTACACATGTGGTTACATCAAAATTGACATATTTATGTGGCTTTCATTTATGCATATGATTATGTCAAAATTGATGTATTGATGTGTAGGTGGGAGCACAGGGGGCCCGGAGGGCCTGCACTCCCACTGATGCATATGATTACGTTAAAATTGACATACTCATATGTGTAAATGGGAGAGCATGGCTTGGATGGTCCCCGCTTCCACTTACATATATGATTATGGCAAAATTTACATATTCATATGTAAGTGGGACAGCAAGGCCTGGAGAGCCCACACTCTCACTTATACATATGGTTATGTCAAAACTGATGTATTTACATGGCTACCATTTAAGGATATGATTATGTGAAAATTGACGTATTCATGTGTAGGTGGAAGTGCAGGGCCCAGAGGGCCCAAGCTCCCACTCACGCATATGATTACATCAAAACTGACATATTCATGTGTAGGTGGAGCACGTGGCTTGGAGGGTCCCCGCTCCCACTTACATATATGATTATGGCAAAATTTACACATTCATGTCCGTATTCCACCTACACATATTGTATTGTTACATCATAATTGATGGATTCATGTGACTCCCATTTAAATATATGATTACGTCAAAATTTACATATTCATGCGCAGGTGAGAGTGAAGGGCATGGAAAGCCCACGATCCCACTCATGCATATGATTATGTCAAAACTGACAAATTTATGTGTAGATGGGGGCATGTGGCCTGGAGGGTCCCCGCTTCCATTTACGTATATGATTATGGCAACATTTACATATTCATGTGTAGGTGGCAGAACTGGGCTTGGAGGGCCTGCACTCCCACATGCAGATATTGTTACATCAAAATCGATGTATTCATGTGGCTCCCATTTACGCATATAATTAAGTCAAAATTGACGTATTCATGTGTAGGTGGGAGCACATGGCCTGGAGGGCCCACACTTCCACTTATGTATATGATTATGGCCAAATTTACATATTCATGTGTAGGCGGGACCACAGGGCCATGAGGCGCATCCTTCCACTTACACATATGAGTGCATGTGAACTTGAACCTCGGTTCTTAAAACTGATTTCTGAATATATTACTTATCCACTTACTTCTATTTTCAATTTATCTTTGCTTACTGGATGTTTCCCTGATGTATAGAAACAGACAGTAATCAAACCTATTTATAAATCTGGTGATAGAATGGATATGGACAATTATTGTCCTATTTCCCTTTTGTCACCTTTGGGTAAGATTTTTGAGAGACTTGTGAATGAGCAGTTTACTGCCTATTTATAAGATAATGGTCTCAGGACTCATGATCAGCATGGGTTCCGTAAGTATCATGGGATGGGGATGGCCTTGGCAAGGTTCTCGAACCACACCAGTGTTGCTATGGATGAGGGTCTGCTCACTGGTGCTGTGTTCGTGGACCTGTCCAAAGCCTTTGATTTAGTAAGTCATCCTTTGTTGATCAGGACACTCGGAAGTTATGGTATGATGGAGATTGCTGTTGATTGGTTTCGTAGTTATTTGTTTAATCACCCACTTAAAGTAGGACTAAATGGAGCATTTTCATCTAGTAAAATTTTGTTACAGGGGGTGCCCCAGGTGTCCATTCTGGGCCCTCTTTTGTTTACTGTACTGTAGATGTTGTTCCATCTTTATTGAATGATACACATTGCC
Source organism: Neoceratodus forsteri (assembly GCA_016271365.2). Taxonomy (NCBI): domain Eukaryota; kingdom Metazoa; phylum Chordata; order Ceratodontiformes; family Ceratodontidae; genus Neoceratodus; species Neoceratodus forsteri. Next base: position 589,245,068 of record CM028131.1, read on the forward strand.
TGATTTATGCAGATGACAGTATTTTGTATAAAAGTTCAATTTCAGTTGAACTTATAAATAAGTTCTTAAATAAGGACTTTGCTATTCTTTGTAGGTGGTTAACAGGGAATTGTTTAGCATTAAATAATACAAAAACAAAATGTATGCTTTTTGGATCCAGAATTAGACTTAATAGATCTCAGAATTTGTCCATCTCTGATTCATTGGGTAATGGGATGGAGCAGGTAAAACAATTTAAATATCTTGGATGTCCTGTTGGACCAGCACTTAAAATTTTCTGATCATGTAAATTTTATTTCTCATCAGATAAATCAGAGGTTAGGTGTATTATTCAAGTTTCAATCTATGTTGACTTTATCAGCAAGACGAGCAATAGCCGAGGGTGTCTTATTACCTCAGTTAAATTATAACGCATTTCTCTTTACTAACTTGTCTAATAGAGATCTATCTCTTCTTACTAATGTGTTTCATGATATTTGCAGATTTACTTTCAAGTTGTCCTAGTCTACCCATCATTGTGAACTGTATAGACTATCTGCCTGGCTTCCTCCTGGGATGGGTTGTCTATACAGTTTATGTTTATTAACGGACACAGTTCTCCGTCAAGGTATAGATTCTCCATTATATTCATTATTACATATTAACATAAATTCATGGGAACTTTGTTCAGATCATCAAATCAAGTTAAATGTTCCAAAGACTAAGACTAAAATGGGTGATGGTTCTTTTACCTACTCTGCTGCTAAAAATTGGAATGAGCTTCCTATTGTTTTATATGAGAATGTTTGTCATCAAACTTTTAAAATTAGGTTAAGAAATTATTTTCTTGACAAATTGCATTGTTGTTGTTTTCAATGATTATTTTTATATATATTCTTTTATTTTTTCCTCTGTATTGTAATTTGTGTGATGTATGTTTTAATGTTATATTATATTGTGATGTGAGTTTTTGTTAATTGTAAACATCTTGACTGTATATGTATTTGGTCCTTGGGTCATACATGAAAACGGGCCTTTGGCTCATTGTACTTACCCGGTAAACAAATGTTTAAAATAAAAAAAAATAAATAAAAATAATGTATACTTATGTCTAACTAGACATAGTTATAATGGTAAGACTTAGTACTGTGCTAACACTGACAGACAGTAATGAATGTTTAAAAATGCTTTAAGAAATTTGAGATTAGATTATTGTACTACATGATTCACTATAGACAATGTGGCATGGGTTGTTAAAAAGAAATTATTCAATGGTAAGGAAGAATTCTGGACTCTGATTGGTCAGTCTTGGGCTGGACCCATGATGTTATCCCAGTACAACATCACAGGTCTAGTCTCAGCACTGTGAACTTCTTGACTGATTGTATTTGATTTGGATTGTTTGCTTCTTCTTTTAAGAAACAAAAATATATTTTCACCCTAATTAAAACATCTTTAAAATGCTTTTTTCCTGCTGTCTAACAATAAGCCATTGTATAATAGCAATAATGCACTACAGGGCTAGTATTGTGTAGGGAATAATACCACTTCTCAGGTGCTGGAAGCATTCAGCCTGTGGCCTCATGTCCAACCACCTGAGGCGTAACATTATCCCAGCTTGACACACACCCTACCATGCATTATTGCTTAATTATACAATTAGGTCTGAGAATCATGGAAGCTGATTTGCTGACTGGAACCTTTTCCCTGTTGTAAATCCTTAAATGTACCAGTGGGAAAAGGTGCTAGCCACCAGTCAGCTGCAGCAATAATCCCACTGCAATCACTCTGACTATGGAGTGGCAAAAAACAGCAATGAACGATAAGATGCAGTTAATCATTGGAAAAAGTAGCAATACAGTAAAAAACAGAAGCTTTCAGTTAATTAACCTCACAGAATTACTCAGAGAAGCAGTACCTTACAAACCATTTGCCGCAATGCCAACTGATTCCATATGACTCACCTGTTAATCTTTGTATTTTTCACATCAGTCACACTTACAATACTTTCCAGGTGTGGGTATTCCACAGTAGCAGTACGCGTGTACAGGTATACCAGCCTAGCAACAGAGGACTATTTCTTTTTTGGGAGACGAATAATTTCAATAAAAATAATATAAAATACAAAATAAAAGTAAAAACATTTTTAACACACAAATTACACTATGACAATGTATTATTGGAATGTGCCTTGACAGGACAGGGTGTGGGTGTATGGTGGGATTTGCCCATATCTAATGTGGTTCATGCACTCGGCTGATGGGCTCATGGCCCAACCACACCAGGCATTGTAAATTTAACCATATGCCCATACCCTGTCGTGCTATATTGCTTAAGTATATAAACACACTGATGTTCTGTCTATTAATGTATAATACTTACTTATTGGACTATGCAATGTATTTTTTTGTGTGCATAACAACCTGTTATTTATTCCATGAACAGTATGGTGGGGCAACGAGCCACCTTCTGTGGCTTTAAGTATGAGGCTTAGTTGACTGATTTGAACACTCTAGAAGGGTTCTTACAATAACAATCTCCTCCCCCTGCATACACAGACACACTTTTGGTGTGTTTAAACATGAGGTGTAGCTGACTGCTTTCAACATTCAAGAAGGGCTGTACTGCTATCATTACCCACCCCCCCCACACACACCTCCCCGGTGTCACATTCTAGGCTTGAAATTGGTCATTTGTGATGCTGAGCATTAGTTCTTCAGTTGTAATGATAATATTTCTTTTTTACTGAGTGATGGGTTGTTACCTATGTATTGTGATAAGCTATTCTTATTTACTTTCACTACTGACAAAGGTTTCTTCATTGTCATCTCTCTCTGCTGTGGCCCTAGTGGTTGCTGAAAAAAAAATCAGTGCTGTGAAGATGTGTACACAATTTATGCACTATTATAACGTTGCATCATTTACAACGTTTTCCACCATTGACAGTATACATATGAATTTTGATAAGAAAATGTGATATTAGTTACAGTACTTATACAAGTATTGATGGGTGGTCATTCAATGCTATGCTTCTTTAGTCGGTGATATCATACAGTAGATTTCTTAGTATTTATTTATCTGTGTTAAACCATGTCTAAGCAGTTGTAAATATTTATGATACTAGCTGCTTTTTTTTGTTCACAAGTTTTACTTTTGATAGGAATTTTAGCTGTCCAGTACTTCAACAAAAAAATATTTTCTTTGATAACATTCTTGCAGTAAACCATTGAATATTTTGAAACAAATCAATGTGCTAGTCATTATGGATATCTTGCTGACAATATATTGTCACCTAATTTTGCAAGAGCAAATTACTTTTGTAGAACTTACTTGCCAAATGCAGGTTTTCCCGCTTGGATCAACACTTGATATGATCTTTCATACCACTCCCATTCTCTGGCTGTCACCTTGCCTGAATGTTTTATTTTAAAGAACTTCTGGAGGACCAGCTTCCACTTGCTCAATGCTTTTTCCAGTGTTTCTCCTTCAGCCATTTCTCTTCTCTAAGGTAGGTGGAAACCCCCTTCCATGTTTTTTTTTTTAAGTGGGAGGTTTGTGGATCTCATTAGTATTTTGGGTCACCCACATGAGCAACTGCATCTAGTAAGTGAGGAAGCTCTTCTATTGTCCAGTACTTAGACTTTTTTCTGAAAAAGAAGAATATGAAAAAAAAATAATTAGTGAACTTCTGTGAACAGTGGAGTGTATTTAAAAACAATCAAAAGAAAAATAAATGATATGCAATGCCTGTAGGAATACAGACTACTGATTGACTGGCTAGTACGATTTACAGATTGTAAATCGTGCTGTTGACCCACAGTAGAAATGCCACTCAATCAGGCTAGCACACTTCAAAGCTGGTGTCCATCATATTGTTTTTTCCAGTAGGTGGAACCCATGAAACTCAAAAAACAAAGAAAAAAATAACAAAAAGAAAATAGTACTCTCTTTTTGTCAACATTGTGCAATGGTTGTTTGCCATGGGCAGGTATGGGTAATGGCAAGACTTGCCCACTTGTGTGGTTTACTCACTCGGCAGCACTTTGTGAGCAAACCACATAATTCGTGGGCAGATATGGCAATCACCCAAATATGGACATGGCATATTCAGTAGTGAGGTGTGCTACTGCAGTTTTACAGATGTTGCAACATACCATGTTACATATTGAGGTCATAGTGTTGTACATGTTAAGAACCACATCTTTAACATTAGTTTTCAAGATAGAAGAATTTTCTGTCACTGGATGCTGAAGTACAAGTAATAACACTTATTAATTGTCAAAGATTGGTACAATGGTAGCTCCTTCTGCAGTTTTCTTACATTAGATGTTTTCTGCAGAAGTAAGTACAGTAACATCCCCCCACCTATGGATGTATGCACTGTGCACCTTATAATTGTATGTTTTTATGTAAAACAATAATATTTGTGAATGGTGTTAGTTGTGTACCCCTCCTCCAAAAAAAAAAAAATATTGTAAATAATTTCAGAGGTGACACTGACAGTTTATGCAAATAAGCAGGTGGGGAAGTTATGTGTATGTAATTACAATAATGATAATATTAACTATTGGATGTCTGGTGCATCAGTGTTACATAGATATGTGTTTCATGTGTCAGATTTTTCTATGTTTTGACCAGAAATGTTTAGGTCTTAAAAGAGCCATTGGTTTTTGAGTACATCTTGCAAAGGTAATGAGAAACACTGCTCTTCAGATCACAGAAAGGATGTCATCTCGGAGATCTCCCAAGAATTGGCAATTGCCAGCATCTGAGATAAATGCACACCATCTCTTAGGTACAGGCAATGTTTAAAATACTTACTTTGAGGATGATGTATTGTGTGCATACCAAGATTGTGCAGAAATGCAGAGATGTGCATATTTGCTTTCTTCCTTTCCCTGTCGAGCAGATACGTATGCTGATCTGCACGCTAGACCATATGCTCTGTGATGTCCGAGTAGACAATCTTACAGGTGGGTAGCATTTCTAACAGTGAAGCGAGGTCCAACTTAGCATCAGCTACTAAATCTATCCAACTTTTCTTGCCTAAATCATTGCCACCAAAATGAATCAGCAGTATATCAGGTGCAAAGTGGCTGCTCAATAAGTAGTGCATGGTTGGCATAAGCTGCTCCCATCTCATTCCTCCCTTGCCAAACCACCACAGCCTGCAGTTTGGCAGGTGCAAGTCACTCCCAAAGTGACCTCTGTGAGCATATTCACCACCTCTATGGATTAAACTTCTGCCTACCATCCACACTGTGATTCTGGAGTCTTCTGCCATGCCGAGTCTTGTTTTAAAAACATGGTGATCAAGATGTCAGAAAAGTTAGTCTCTGTCTGCTGTGCTCCAGTGAGATCTAATGGATAAACTGAGCTGTTTCCATATGGGCAGTTGTATGTTGCCCAGGCAGGTAGTAACAGTGACAGAAAAAATTTGTATTGGCTGATAGCAGAAGTTATGTTCCAATAAAAGAATTACAATTGGAAAATGGCAGTAAACAGTGTTTGATTGGGTCAGCTATAGACAAAACAGACTGTTTTTGGTGGCAATTTGAATGCTCTTAATTGGTTGATTTAAAAGTACACAGCAAGAGAGAAACTGTGATTGGCTGTGAGCTTGAAATATATACACATGCTTAACAGAGTCTCCCTCTATTTTGAGCTGGCTTGTGTAGCGGTGAGTAGTGTTAGCAGCTGTGTGCCTAATAATTCAAATAGTTCTTAAGCTAGCAGACATTGTACAGCTAAAACCTAATATTGAACTGTGCAGCAAAAAATGCATTTAACTAGCCTATTTGTAGAGGAAAACAGCAAAGAATAGTTATGTTTTAAAGTAAATTTTCAGTTTAGGTACTTACTGTGCTTCTGCTAGGCTTTTACAGTTCCATAAAATGGTGGCATTTCCTTCTTCTTGTGTTGTGATCTTCTAATTGATTGGCTGAACACTTAATTTCCTATGATGTGAAAAATTATCTTAAAAAGATAAAAAATGCATAAATTATTGGTATTGTGGCATTTGCTGTCATGTGCTGTCAATCTTTCATTTGATTAACTCTCATTGGTTGAGGCCGTTGTGTGGGAGTTTTTTTCAGAAAAAAAAACACATTGCTGGTCTTGTTGGGCTAAGTGAAGATTTTAGTCACATTAGCACCTTTCTCTCTATGAGAATGATGGTTTTGTGTGTTTTTCACTGCATGATAGGTTTCTGAAGGTTATATGAGTCTTAGAAGTTGTATTTTGATGTGACGGGTATTTTTTACGATAGTTTTTAACCACTTTCTGGTTGCAATACATCATGAGAATGGAAGTCAAGGGTCAAACAAGCATGGTTAAAAAATGTTTTCATGCAAACATTGTATGTTGTCATGCCAGAATATAAATGTTAAGTATTGGATGTGGTCAGAAGCATTTACGTTTGCATGAAAACAGGTGGATATTGCTATGCTAACATCACTTATTCACATAGGAATGTTATCGTGCATGAATCAATACTGCCACACAAATAACCATTGGCTGACACTGAAAGCATATCGATAACATTTTGTTTGTGCAACAGTATTTATTGTGGTTACAGCTACTTCATAGATTTCATAGGTTTCATAGGCAATTACAGAGCCATGTAGACAATAGTCATTTTGCTTGCCAGTTTATCAATACCCCTGAATCTTTCATTTGATAAGAAAACTATCCAATCTGAACTTAAAGGTATTCATAGTGTCACTAGCCACCACCTCTAATGGTAGTTTGTTCCCGATGTTAGTTACTCTTAAGGTGAGCCAAGATTTTCTTTTATTTGTTTTGGGACATTCCGCCAACAGTTGTAGAGGGTGTGCCCTAGTATTGCACGTTGATTCCCTGAATCTCAATCCCAAAAACTCCCATAAACCTGGATCCATAAGTGATTTATAAATCAAGCACATGTCCCCTCTCAATCGCCTAAATTCCAATGAGTATAAGCCCAAGGTATTCAACCTCCCTTGATAATCTTGTCCTTTAACCTCCTGTATGTGGTGGGTAGCTCTCCACGGGACTTTTTCCAGTGCAGCTATCTCAGGTCTTCCACTTGGTGACCAAAACTGTGCACAATAATCCAAGGCGGTCTCACCAAGGATGTATAAAGAGGTAGCATAACTTCCCTGCATCTAGATGTAATGTGCTTAATAATACAATGTAATATACTACTTGATTTCTTGATAACTGAGTTACAGTGTGTTTTGAAGGACAAGTCATTAGTAACCATAATGCCCAGGTCGCTTTGTTGTTCCACAATACTCAGACTTTGTCCTCCAAGTGTATAAGACCAATGTTTGTTTAGTCTCCTGAAATGCATGACACAGCATTTGTCTACATTAGATAACAATTTTTTATCCAATGCCCAGGTTTCCAATGCATTTAATGCTTCCTGCAGTTTTGTGGTATCATCTTGGTTGTTCACGGGGTACCCTACCCTGGTGTCATTCACAAACTTCAATACCCAGACTCCATTGTTGATACACATTGAGGCAATATATATATATATATATATATATATATATATATATATATATATATATATATATTAAACAAACAAGGCCCCAGCACGGAACCCTGGGGCACCCCACTAGTCACCTCAGCCCAAGCAGAGTCTGTCCCATTAACACTAACAGATTATGTTCTGGAATTGATCCATACTTCTATCCATTTTGTTATTTTCCCATCCAAACCATGTGCTATTATTGCATCAATAAGTTCTCCATGTGGTACCTTATCGAAGGCCTTTGAGAAGTCCAGGTATACCACATCCACCAACTGCCCCTCCCCAATGGCCTTACTGACCCTTTCATAGAACTCCAGTAAATTGGTCTGACAAGATCTTCCAGGAGTAAATCCATGTTGTAATGGATCCATCATGTCCATTTTCTGGTTTCTGGACATATTCCATAATATAGTCTTTTAAGATACCCTCAAAGATTTTTCCCATGACCGATGTTAGGCTAATCAGTTTTTAGTTTGACACATCATGTCTACTTCCCTTCTTGTAGATAGGAACCACCATGGCTTGTTTCCATGCCTCGAGGACGTAACCTTTATTTAATGATTTTTGAAAGATCAGTGTCAAAGGTCCAGCCAAGAAATCTACCATTTCCTTGACTATTCTTGGGTGTACTGCATCTGGGCCCTGGGATTTATTTTTGATCAATTTTTTGTAATCGTTTTAGTATCCCTTTTCTAGTAATTAGTGTTCTAATATCTAATGCAGTTTCTGAATGGTCTAATTTAGGCAAGGTTTTATTGTTAAAAACTGATAAGAAGAAATCATTATACATTTGGGCTAAATGGGACTGGTCAGTGACCGTGCTACCATCCGTTGCATGTAGTGGGCCAATGGTATGACAAGCTCCCTTCTTGTCACTAATGTATGCATAAAAGGATTTATAATTATCTTGAACCCGAGTTACAAGACTCAACTCATATTTTATTTTAGTGTCCTTAATACATTTTTTGGACTATTTTAAGAGATACTTATAGATGTCCCAACATTTGCTACTGCCAGATCTTTCAGCCCTAGAGAAAGCCCTATTTTTTTCTTAATCAATTTTCTTAAACTTTTGCATGTTAAATATATGGAAAGCTTGGAAGCATTTGGGTTGTCGCAGAACCGTAGTAAGTCATTGTGATAATATTATTTTCTTACATAGGAATGTGATGGAAGGCATTATAAAGGTAGTCTATGGCAATCTCCATTACATCTATGTTTGTTGCCATGGTCAAATCAGTTTTGCTGCACAAAGATGATTTACTAACATTTAAAATGGCCTCAGGCACAATTTGTTAGAGCAAAAACATATTTTTTGATTGTGGTAACATTTACAGGTTAAGTATAGGATACAATTGCAGACATTTATGTTTGGACAAAATCAATACAATTTACCACTATTACATTATTTGTTTACATATGGATGTTGTGATTATTGAATTACTGTTGTCATGCAAACATCATAGACTGACATAGAATTTAGCTCGATCAAAACATTTTTGCGCATCAACACTTTTTTGGATCACAGTTACTTACTCATGTTAAGAATGGGGGAAGCTCAAAAACATTTTTGTTGTTGCACTAACATATGTATGTTTTGAATAGGAGGTGCTCAGATGCATTTATGTTTGCATGAAAACAATAGATATTACCTCAGGATCATCCTTTACTTGCAAAGGTATTTTAGCGTGCACGAACTACTGTTGCGGCACAAAAACAATTGAGTGACTTCAAAACCAGCTCCATATGATTTTGTTTACATGGTAACATTCTCTTGATCGTGCTTACTTTTTCATGTAAACTATATGGAGAGCTCAGAAACATTTGGGTTGTCGTGGAAACATAGTAAGTGTTCATAATAATATGATTCCTTTATATAAGAATGTGATTAAGACATTGTAAGGGTATTCTATGGGAATTAATGCATTCCATGTTTGTTGCCACAGTCAAATTATTGTTGCTGCATGAGAAACATTTACTAACATTTATAGCGACTTCGATCACAATTTATTACTGTGAAAACATTTTTTGATTGTGGTAACATTTACAGGTTAAATATGTGAAGCACTGGGAGACATTTACATTTGGACAAAAAACAATAGAAGATACCACTATTGCATCATTTGCTTACATATGAATGTTGTCACGATCAAATTACTGTTGACATGCAAACAGCATAGACTGACATATAATTAAGCTTGAGCAAAAAATGTTAATGCACCAAAAATTTTTAATTAATGTTACTTTCTCACATTAAAAATAGGGCAAAGCTCGAAAACATTTTTTGTTGTTGCGCTAACATATGCATGTTAAGTATAGTAGGTGCTCAGACACATTTAAGTTTGCGTGAAAACAACAGATGTTACCTCAATACCATCATTTACTTGCAAAGGGAGATTATCATGCACAAACTACTCTTGCCATGCAAACATCATAGACTAACATAAAAGTAAGCTCTATCATGAAATGTTTGCACAACAATATTTTTTAGATTTCGGTTACATTCACCTGTTAAGAATAGGGAAAAGCTTGAAAACATCTGGGTTCTTGCTCAAACATTGTAAGTTACCGTTACTATTAAAAGTGTTATTTAACACAATTTGTTGGTAGCCCATAATATATTTTGGACACAACAACAATTATACATATGATTTTCTATGAATAATAATATCAATTTTATTGCTATGATACTTACTGTTAATTTAATTTTTCAAAGTAATTGTGTCTTTTCTGTTTGTTTTTACATGTGTGTGATCCTGTCTGATATTTTTGCAGGGAGAAATTGGATTTTTAGATTTGCAAGAATGCCAAAAAGAGATTGAACACTTAGAAACAATAGACGTGATAAGTAGCATAGTAATGTACACTTGATGAAGGCTGAGGTTACTCGAAACTCAAAGAAGACCAATAGGTCTCTATGTGGGTTCATAAACAGCACTCTGAAGCTTTATTTTGGGAAGAGTCTTACCATAAATTTGGTGAAGGTACTGTTCTCCCAGTTGATGTAGGTGCTAAGGTCAGTAATGTGTTGAGTCTCTCACTTGCTGAGCAACTTATTACATCAGATGATGAGACTGAGTCAACAAATGACATGCACAAAAAGAAGCTATGTATTGTGGTCATGTGATACTTGCAATGTAAGGCAGGAATCCTTTGCTGCTATTGAAGATTTTGTTAACCTCATTGTTGCTAAAAAAAATACTGAGATGAGACATGTTACACACCACTGACATTTGTGAGGTTTGATAACATAAAGGATTGCCTGGACATTCTTTAGCTTGTCTGGATAGTGGTGTATGCAATAGTGTCTTTCATCATATGTGTATGGTGGTGGTACACAATCCTGCACTGCTGAGTTTTGTGTGCAGAATCTACAGTTTGAAAAGCTGTCTCACACTACAAACAGCTTGATGAACTACTCAAAGCTGGTGACATGTACGGTGCAAGAACACTCATATGAGGCTTTAAGCATCATGCTGAACAGGGCTGCTAATGTATGTGATGACAACTCTGGCAATGAGTCAGGCACTGTCTCTGTTAGGGAATCTGATATACTTTCCATGTTTAATAAACAGATTGACAAGTTCGAACTGGCAAAGAGAGAGAAGTTTGACTCTGTGTGTCTCTCACCACAGATTACTTTACAGAGCTCAGGCTGTGACTGTTAATCTGGAGAACATTAAGTTTTTGCATGACACATGGACACGATTGTTGGCTTTCCTATTACTGAAGCATGCCTTTGACTTGGACCCAGTGGTTACCATATGTCAGTACTGTTTGACAAAGGTGAAGCCTAACACTCTGCCATCAAGGTCTGTGTTGAACAACATGGAGGCAGACATGACACCTAATTAGATTGTTGCATTAAACATGTTTGACAGATCCTCATACAGACAATGAAACTGTTTCAGACAATTATGCAGCTTAGTACTAGGACACAAAATGTAACCCAGAAACAGCCTGTCAAGTCTTCGAAAGGTTCTGTGATGTATTTGCCACTGCCTCTGAAAGAGAATGTGGAGACACTCTCACAGTATGGTCATACTAGTAAATGGAGCCCCCACAAAATCAAAGGTTATTTGGCAAGATGTTGTCAATGTGCAGAAAGTGAAAAGTGCTGTGCACTATCTGAAGAGTAACAATCTTTTCTATGCTGATCTTGACAATGATGCATTCTCTGACATGAACAGTCAGTTTTGAGTGCTGAACAGTAGGAAGCTGATGATTGAGAAGGTCAATATCACATCTACTGAAGATGTGTATGAACAATACATTATTCACCCCCTACATGGCAGGGCTCCAAGTGGTGATAATATTGACTTGTATCAGATGAAGCAAGTTGAGAGTAACCCTATTAGCATTTGGGAGGAAACACTGGAAGCCGGGTATTTTCCAGACTTGTTTCCACAAGGCACAAGAGGCTGTCTGAATCAATGTGAAGTGTGTGTTCCAGGTGCAGAGTATCATACCTCATGAGTGTTGAACAAGCATGAGAAATTTCATAGGAACATTCAATATTTGTTCCACCTGCTTTGGGAGCGTGAACTTCTTATTCTCTCTACTTCTATTGCACACACTCTGCCCTTGACTGCTCCATTAGATGGAATCACTGCAGTTGAGTTCCTTTAAAGATTGAAGAGAAGGATGAAACATTGCAGGTGAATTTGACATCCATTCTGTTGAGTTTGTGTGGCACAAAGGAGTACTGGTATCGAAGGCACTCAGAAGTTATGATTGTGGTTTGGGAGTTTTGTGATAGTTCATAACTCTGAGCTGTGCAGACAACAACTGGGATGAGTTGGTCGAACTATTGAACTGGGCCAATGCTGATGTCAAGGGCATTTCATCAATGACGCTTGGTGAGATGTGCTTTCTCAATCCAGTATCTGTGTCACAACATTTTCACCATCGCTTCCATGACCTATTGACATTTCTTTTGTCAAAGGACAATTCACCTCTTGGAATAGTTGAACACTACTTTTGGAAGATGGAATATCAAGCACGAGGTGTTCCGTACATCCTTATGCTGTTGTGGCTCAATGATGCACCTCAGATTAGTGATGATGAAGTTGCAGAAATAATGAATTTCATTCAGCGTTTTGTCACTAGTAAAATTCCTGACAAATATGACAGTCCAACACTGTGGAAGCTGGTACAGAAGTTTCAGTGGCATCTTTGTGGAAAGTACTGCAGCCTATCAGTCAAGAGTCACATTCAGTGGTACACCAGGTGTTGGTTTAGATTCCCAAGACATGTCTGCCAGCAAGGACACATGAATGACCTGTTCTCAGCCATGTGTCATCTCAAAGCAAAGTCCACCAAAAGGGTCTATGAGTTACCTAGACAGGAGAATGAGATGTACATCAGTGATTACAATCTGACTCTTCTCCTGATGAGGCAGGCAAACTTTGATGTGCAGTTTGTTGCAGACAACTCTCTGTCTCTTGTTCGATACATCACCTTGTACATACTGAAACATGAGTAGACACGTTTGCTTGAGCTTTGGGAAGACATTGCTACTTCCAGCTGTTCATTGAATTCACAGCTCTGGTCACTTGGATTGAAGACATTGTCTCACAGGGAGTGTGGAGCACACAAAGCCAATGATTGCTTGACAGGTACACACTTGTATGGCAAATCTGATGCTGTACAGTTTCTCAGTGTCAATTACAAAGAGAAACATGTGTGTGTGTGTTGAAGTCTCATACTGAGATAGAGGAGCTGACTTCAAACCATCCTACTTCATGTAATATCTTGAAGAATAATCTTTTTTTTTCAATTTAAAGTTTAACTTTTAATACAAAAGCGAACAGTTCCAAGAAAATAAAGTGCATTTGACATGAAGTGTGCAAAATATAAGATCCATCCTCCTTCCTCCCCCCAACCCCCCACCACTACTAAAATCCCCTCCCCACCACCCACCCTTGAATCTTCAACACTGACAACTTGATAGGATGCAATAGTATATTGGGGTGTTGAATCTTCTGGTGTGCATACTACATAGAAAACAGTATGTAAGGGACCCCAAATTTTAAAGTATTTCTCAGGTTTGTTATTAAGACTAGCTATTGCTTTTTCTGTTCTGAGATTGGCCAAGAATTCATTAAGCCACTCGGAATAAGATATGTCTTCACTATCCTTCCAGTGATGTAGAACTACTTTTTTAACCGATATGGAAATAAGGGCCAAGAGGTATCTTCTGATAGGGACTAAGCTCTCTATATAGTCACCTAACAGACATAGTTCTGGTGTGAATAGGTCTTGCAGGCCTAGTAAGGGGTCTGCCTTTAGTTGGATGCTAGTCCAAAGTGGGGTAACTTTGGAACAGGTCCAGAATATATGAAACAGAGAGCCCTCTTCTTTCATGCATCTGGTACAGGTGGGTACAGGCAGGAGACCAAATTTAAATAATTTCTGGGGGGAATAACTTAAGTTATGTAAAATATGGAACTGGGTAGGGCAAAGTTTATCTTGGGTGATGTATTTATGACAATTTTGCCATAGGGTATTCCAATCTAATACACGAGTAGGGAAATGAGGGGTCCAGAGGGTCATCGGTGTATAGCAGGTAGAGTAGGCTCTATTGTGCAGAACCTTGTAACAACTGGATACCAAAATGTGAGAGCCCACTATGAGACCTTGTTCCTGACAGAGAGATATTGTGTCTTGCCATGGAGGGATAGATCCAAAGACTTTCACCATTATATGCCTTAATTGGAAAACTTTGAAAATGTAACTAGTGGATATATTATAGGCTTTCAGTATTTCAGCAGAGGAAAGCCATAAGTTTTCTTCTAAGATAAATGAGGTAGGAGATGGATCTAACATATGGGGTAGCCAGTTAGCTGAAGGTACCCTTTTGTCAATTCGTAGATTAGGATTTCCCCATATGGGCTGGATTGGGTCCTGAATATGATTATATTTAAGAAAGCTACATAGTTGTGAGTGGATTTTGATGGAGGTGGCGATGGGAGTTTGCTTTAACTTTGCCGGAAGTGCACTAACTTTAGTATGGAAAAGTGCAATTGGATTTAAAGCATAATTTTGAAAAAGGGATAGTTCAATTTTAAAATGTGTAATAGTTAGTAAGATATAATCCAATAAGTCCAGTAAAGTTTATATATTTATTATAATCTTCTCTTCACACCAATATACTTTAGGCAACAGTTTTGTGGCTGGACACGTCACTTCCTCAGGCCATTCGTATAAAGCAGTGTTGGTACTAAATATAAAACATAAAGATATTCATTTAATTTATAATATTTGTAGTCCTTCTCCTTATTCATTAAGATATCGCATGGCTATTGATTAGCAATACTTAACTTCAAAAAGACACAAAATGTTACATTCCGTTAAATCAAAACATATTTATAATCACTTGTATTAAGTTACTAATGTAGTGTTAATACCCATTAAAAGTGTATAAAAAATTAATTCCTTTCTGTAGATATCTCTCTTAATTTACTTCTCCTTTAAACCTTCAGTTTAGCTTTAATTTCCAATTCTTTAAGCAAACTACGCTATATTTACTATTTGCATCCCATAAAAGAATAAATGCCTTACTTTTCATTTATTTCACTTCCACTGATCTGTAAATAATGGTGTACATCCTCTAACGAGTGCTTAAATGCCCTGTTCCATTTACTTCCTATTAAGAAAAATACATGTGTTTATTTATGGTACTTCTATCCATAAATTTCAAATAAATATTTTTATTTTATCAGTATTTATCATGATTACCAGATTTGACATAACAGAGCTCATTCAGGATAAACAATTGTATTCATTAATCGAAGTTCCTGAGGATGAAACCGCATTTAATCTAATTCTTGTTAATTTGCAAACTCCTCCTTGTCCAATGTAGCTGCGGGGGAAGGGACAGACATAAAATGTACTAATAGTAGTGTTACAAATCTTTTAGTCTTAAACAACCCATCTTATAATTTTTCTCCTAAAGATTTTATGTCACTTTTTACTACCTGATTAAATATGCCTTTAAACAGAGCTCCAAACTTTTAAGAGGGTGCTCATTTAACTACGTTCAAGTTTTAAACTCCTCGTTTCTTCTAGTCACTACAATGAGGAAAAAAGAACATAAGCATGATATTTAACAGCCATTTCCCTATAAATTGGGCTGTCTGAGTAAATATTTATGCTGAAAATGTTTAAATAAAGTCTTTTACCTGGCTCCATGCCATTAAACTCCACTAACAGATGGCTAACTTCTACAGGAAACCGAGCAGTCTGGGATGGGGGTTTAAATACATTTCAAAAGCCTGCAAAAATGATTAAAGGTATTACATCATTAATCTTCTCTAACCCACTTATTCTTGGTTTGACTAATACTGCAATCAAGTGAGCTGCACGACTGGCCATCTAGCCAAGTGGTAGAAGCTGACAGACTCACTAAGCACACAGTCAGAGTCAGCAGTTCGTGTCCCATTGTCGGCTCTTTGCCGAAATTAAAAAAAATTTTTGTTAAACAATCATATGCAATTATTATTTCTATATTTGCACCTATTGAATAAAGTAATTATTCAATAGTTTGAACAAACAGGGTTAATAAACTATCCAAATACTAATTGTCTTAAAACTTCAGTGGTTTTCCTATATCTAAATTAGCTACAAAGTTTTAAGTGTGACGGGGGATACATGCCATTCCTGTTGCTAGACCTAAACCCACTATAGATCTAGAAACTGTTGGGAAATGAATGGACCATGTAACTCTCCTTATAACTAAGTGGGAAATATAAGTGGACTCACTTAATACTAATGGGGTCAGCAGTTCGTCCCCCTCCCACAACTACTTGCCGACACTACGTTGTAAATTCATTTTTGATATATTAATCTTTACCCTATTTTTTTGAGCTTTAAGCATTTTGTATTACTAAAATAAATTTTAAACTGATAAATATTTTATTTGTATTAACCCTATGATCAAATCTTTATGAAAATTAGTTATTTAAATTACCTGAAACTCTTTTTCTTATTCTAACTTACATTCTCTACTAACTGTTCAAATGGAAAATGATCAGGTCATAAATATTTACCAGAAAAATCCTATTAATGACCTTAACATATTTGACCTTTTTGTTGAACAAAGGTTAAACTCCCACCAGGACCACTGGAACCACCAACTAATACTACTTTTTTTGTATTAATAGATAATGTGAACACATTTTTTTACACTTCATAAGGAAGAATTATATTTCAAAATATAAAATACACTGAAGACAATACATATTAGTGCTGGAATGATACAATCAATGTCGTAGATAGGTCAAAACCTAATTCCAATACAAATTCCAATTGCATGATTCGTTCATGCCAATACTTGGGTTTACACTGTCCATAGTATATATCCAAAAAAAACTTCTCTTTTTAACAGTAGAGTGTCCCATGAACTTCTATGTCCTTGTGGTTCCAAGACTTTTTCCAGTCCCCAGAATCTCAATGATGCTGGTGTATGTCCTTCATGATTGAAATGCTCTGCAACCGATGACTTTTCATCTTTCATTCAGATATCACCCTTGTGTTCCACAGTTCTCGTTTTGAGTTCCCTTTTTGTCTTTCCAACATAACGTTTGTCACATGGACATTGGATTATATAAATTACATGATGTGACTTACATGTTATGTGTTGTTTGATTATATGTTTTCTGTTTGTAAAAGGGTGTTCAAACTATGTTTTCTTTGATGTGTTGTTGCAATGACAACATTGACCACATGGGAAATTCCCTTTGGGAATTGGGAGTGGTCCCAAAAGTAATTGTCTCTCCTGTACAGGATTTGTCAAATGTCTCATATGTTGTGTCTGTAGTAGTTTATCCTTCAATGTTTTATTCTTCTTAGATGTAACTAGTGGAATGTCTATAAATCTTTTATTCGGACTACCACCTGCCTGGAGTATATACCAATTGTTTACCAATGTATTTTTAATTTTCTGACTCAAATGACTGTAGGGAGTTGAAAAAACTATCCTATTCTCTAGTTTCTTCTTTTCTTTCTGCTGTTATAAGGATTCACGTGCTGTTAGTGATACCTCTGTAATAATTTCTTCAACTTTCTGATACTGGTAACCTCTTTGTACAAATTTGTTTCTCATAACCTTTGTTTCTTTATCAAAATCCTCATCCATGGTATTATTTCTCCTGGCTCTAATCAGTTAAGATTTTGGGATACTTTGCTACAATTTAGGATCATGATAGCTTTGAAAATGTAATAAAGTGTTTCGATCAGTCTCCTTCTGATATAACCTGGTCCCTAGTTTTTCTTTGTTTTTAAACATTTGTAAATACAAAAATTATATTTGCTGTTTATTACTTTCTACTGACAAAATCAAATTCTCATCTCTACTGTTAACATATCTAATAAACGAATCTAACACACTTTTTGTACCATCCCACAACAATAATACATCGTCTATAAAGCGTTTCCATGTGATAATGTTACTTCTAAATGGATTATTTTCATTTAATATATGTGTTCTCAAAATGCCACATCAATAGATTTGCATAAGAAGGGGCCATTGTTCTCCCCATCGCTGTACCCTGAACCTGTAAATAAAATCCATCATCAAATGAGAAGTAATTTTTTAATAAGACGATTTCTGCTAGACCCAATAAAAAATCTGTGTCAGGAAATAAATTCTCTCTTCCCCTTAATGCTACTTTTAATGATGCTAACCCATCTTCATGTGGTATTCTTGAAAAAAGATCTTCTACATCAAGAGACACCAACCACATTTCTGTTATATCAATGTCACTTAGATTTACCGCTTGTATTATTTCTATAACATGGCTGGTGTCCTTAATGTAAGTATCCATTTTCTTTACTAATTGTTGTATATGAAAATCTATATACTTAGATAAAGGCTCCAGCACAGTGTGAAGAGAAGATTATAATAAAAATATAAACTTTAATGGACTTATTGGATTATATCTTACTAACTATTACACATTTTCTAGTTCTCAGCCATAGTAAGATTGTCCAGAATTACACAAATATATATTAGGGCATCCTGTATCAACATTTTCAGTAGTTCAATTTTAAGCCATTGGGGGGAAGAGGGAGAAGTAAATACATCTTCTTTAGGGGATAACCATCTGAGAAATTTAACGGCAAGACTGGCCCAGTGATAGAAGGTTAAGTGAGGAAGATGTAGGCCCCCCTTTATCCTTGGGGGAAGCTAGCTTATAATAGGCCAGTCTGGGGTGTTTTTTGGCCCAAATAAACTTAGTGATGAGCCTATAAACTTTACTGAACCATGAAAAAGGGAGCCAGACATTAAGATATGATATGATTGAGACATTCAAACACCTTAAGGGCATTAACAAGGTGAAAGAGTATAACATGTTTAAATATAAAAAAAGGCAGGACAAGAGGACACAGCATGAGATTAGAGGGAGGCCAATTAATGGGACATGTGAGGAAATTATTTTTCACAGAAAGGGTAGTGGATGCATGGAATGGCCTACCTCAGGAAGTGGGGGCTATGAATACAGATGCAGGGCTTCAAACAGGCATGGGATAGGCATAAGGGAGCAATACTGATGAGTATGAATAGATAGGCCACTGACAGAACAAAGGCCGATGGCACATTTATAATGTAGAAAAAGAAATGGGCAGATTGGATGGACCTTGTGGTCCTTATCTGCCATCAACTTCTATGTTTCTATGTTTAAGTAAATGTAAAGGGTAAAAAAGTCTTGGAAAAACATTCATCTTGATTAAGTTGACCCTCCCCCAGAGTGAGTTATGGAATTTGGACCATCTATCTAGATCCAGGCCTATGACTTTCACCAGGGCAGCAAGATTTAATTTTTGGAAGAGAGCAGGATTCTTAGGAATTGTAATGCCCAGATATTTTAAGGAGTCCTGTTTCCAAGCCAAACCCTGATCAGTGATAGACTTTTTATTGACCTTATAGTTAAGTGGGAAAACCATCATCTTATCAATATTAAGTTTATAGTTGGATAATTGACTAAATTATTCTATGAGGGATAACATGGAGGGGATCGACGTGACTGGGTAGGATAATTGTAAAAGTAAGTCATCAGCATAGGCTGAAACTTTGATTACTTGATATGATACAGGTATGCCTTGAATTTGGTCACTTGACAATAATCTACATACTAAAGGTTCTAGGTATAGGTTTGTAGAGGGAAGACATTAGAGGTTGTTAAGTTAACAGTAATCCTCACTGAAGGGGCAGGATAAAGTGCTTTAATCCAGTTTTGGAATTGTGAAGGGAAATTATAAGCATTCAGGGATCAGACTAAAAAGTTCCAATCAACTCTATCGAACGCTTTTTCAGCATTGAGCGAGACCAGAACTGCAGGGAAATTTGCATCTCTAGACACCGAAAGAGTGTACGAGAACGTGCGGAGATGATCGACCGAGGAGCACCCTTTCATGAACCCAACTTGTTCAGATCCAATAAGTTCTGGTAGGACCCTGTTAATATGCTCAGCTATCAGCTTAGTTAATATTTTAATGTCCTAGTTTAATGAGGATATAGTGCGGTAACTCACAGGTAATTTCGGGTTTCTGTCAGGTTTAGGGAGCAATACTATTAAAGCCTCAAAAAGAGTGGGATCTACCACAGTTCCTGATAACATTTGCTGGTATAGGGGAAGCAATAAGGGGAATTACTGTTTTTGAAATGTTTTATAAAAATTGGCTGAAAAGCAGGTCAGGTGTTTTATCAATAATTACATTTTGAATGGTATTGGCAATCTCTGTAAAGGAAATGGGGACTATGAGCATTTGTTGATTTGTCTCTGAGAGATGAGGCAGACCAGATGTGAGTAAGTATGAATTCTAAACTGAAATTGAGGGTGGGTCCGACTTGGCACTATAGAATTTAGTATAATAGGTTTTAAATATAGAAACTATGTCAATCAGGGATGTTTTCAAGGTGCTATGCTCCGGTGAACGAATAAAGGGGATATATTTAAAAGATTTCTGTTTAATTCTGAGTGCAAGGAGGTGGACAGCTTTCTCTCCCTGATCCGCATATGATGCTTTTGTTCACAAAATGGCAAATTCCACCTTTTCTCTCAGATTTTCCAAATATGCATCTCTTACTTTGGCAAATTTTTGTCTAATATCATTAGATGAATTTGGAGTTAAAGATGCTTCAATTGTATGAATCTGGGCAAGAAGGCTAAGCAACTCCTTTTCCTTTTTCTTCTTCCTGAAGGAAGCTAAACTGATCAGAATCCCCCTGATATAGTCCTTAAAGGCCCCCCAAATGAAGTTGGGTCTAGATGTGGCCTGGAGATGAGCATTTGTGAATTGTTCAATATGCTCATTGAGAGTAGTGATTACAGCAGATTCTTTCAAGAGCTGGTTGTTAATTTTCCACCTAGTTTTACGTTTGGGAGTAGATAACAAAGATAGGCAGCAGGTTACTAGGGAGTGATCCGATGGAGGGCCAGGTACAATAACTACATCCATAACTCCGACCAAAAGGGATTGTGATAAGAGCAAATAATCAATATGGGATACAGTGTTATGGACAGGGGAAATAAAGGTATATCTCTTTTCAGTGGGATTAAATAGAAGCCATATATCACATAGCCCAAAGTGATCTATGAGTTCACTGAATGCTCTTTGTGCCGGGGAGAGGCCCCTACAGGGCCCACTACAGCGATCTAGTGATGAATCGAAAACAGTGTTCATATCGCCCCCAAGAACAATTGGCAACACTGAAAAAGGAGTTAGAATGTTAATCAGCTGCATGAAGAAACCCAGGGAATCCAGATTGGGCCCATAAACAGATCCCAACAACAATTCGATAGGGTATAAAATGCAGTGAATAAAAACAAATCTACCCTGTGGATCACTCACAATCTGAATGAGGAAGAAGGGAATTTTTCTAGAAATCAAAATCAGGATGCCACCACTCTGGGTAGAGCCCCCTGCAGAGAGCACATGACCAACTTGTTGTCTCCCCATTCGGATTAATTCAGAGTCCAATATATGCGACTCCTGCAAAAATATTATATCTATAGATAATAAAGCTAAATGTTTCAGTACTTTGTATTATTTCAGTTGTTGTCTGAACCATTTCACATTCCATGTAGCAATTTTAATCACATTTGCCATATCTCATAAGAGAAGTAGAAAATAAAAAGGAAAGGCTTAGGGCCCAAGAGTTTGCCAGGACCAGACCAATCCAGTTGTCAGTGTTGAAGATTCTACCCTTCTGTCTATTCGTACAAGATATACCCTACTTACCCCCCAATTACCCATTTGAACAGGAATCCTAAATTGAGTAAAAGAATCAACCCTACCCACCCTGTCCCAACTACTATTACAGACTGCATTCCACATTTCACCTTCATCATAGCCCCTCAAAATAACAAGAAAAGTTGAGGTAAACATAAAAATTATAACAATTATGTGTACAGAGCATTAACCCTTCTGTTAATTAGTAAATGAAACTGTAATCTGGATCCCCGATTAGGCCATTAACAAAGTTTCATAATACAACCCTCTGTTTGCAACACTCCTACTCTACTTAAACAATAAACAATAAAATATAAGAGGAAGACCTGTGTTAAAATTCCAGGACAATTACAAAATTCAAGTTGAACCAGTGGGATCTCAATGGAGATCCAATAATATTGGATTTGCATCTAGGAAAGTTTCTCTAAATAACACTATGTTCTGGTGACCTCTAGTGGCCAAAGTATAGAACTGAACAAAAACTGGAGGCACCAGTAAACAGTAATCTTGTGCTCAGACAAAGTGTGCCTGTAAACAGGAGAATTAAAATAGAAATGAACCAGCAACTAGTATTTACAGTTAGCACAAATATGTCCAAGGAGCACTGTCCACAAAAAACCCCATAAAATCCCCTGAAGAAGATGCTTTTGCTTTCTTACTTCAAATGGGGCCATGCCTTTAATTTTCCAAGCGGGGTGTAACAGTTACCAGTTGTGCCTTATTTAGCCTGAGCCAAGTTCGCCCACCTATTGGGGCATGTTGTTAGATAGAAACAGAATACTGGAGCTAAGATGCAGGAATAAACAGACATAAACACGTTACCGTAGTAACAGGTCAGGTATCTCTGAAGAGGTCCGGTAGGGAGGCCTTGAGAATAGTGCGGGCATTTTCGGGGTCCTCATAGGAATGCCATGTACCTGCCAACAAGACCTGTAATCTGGCAGGATAATTCATTTGAAATCAAACTCTCGCAGCGATCAGTTTGGCTACCAAGGGATGGAAGGCTGTAAGACGTTGCCTGATGGTGGCAGGCAAATCTTGCGCAATCTGAACTCTAATACCCTCCCAATGAACTTCTTGGATTTCCCTAATTTTTGACCAAAAATGCTGATGTTCTTGATAATTGAGGAAGAGAAAAATAAGTGGTCTTGGAAGCTCTCCCATTGGAGTTGTTGGTCTAAGAGCTCTATGTGATCTCTCGATTATGTACTTGGGACAAAAGGGGGAAGGGCCAGCCACTTTTTCCACAAACTTTTGAATCAATGCTATAATGTCGTGCCCTTCCTCTGTTTCAGGCAGCCCAATCAGAACCACATTGTTCCTGCAGCTTCTGCCCTCTAGGTTCTCTACTTTAAGTTCCAGTTTGGTGAGTTTCTGCCTGGTTGCTGTTAACTCAGGATCAATCTTATCTATGCATTTTTCTGTAGATATGATCTGAGTTTCAGAGTCAGAGGTATGCCGAGAGATGACTTCCAATGCTTGTGAAATTGACTTAAACTCGGACATAAGAGACCTCAGTTCATCCTGGAAGGGGCGAAACTCCACAAGAAAACCAGCTGGGGTAAGAGGCTCCATCTCAGGTGGATTGCTCACAGTACCCTCGGTGTCCACGGTAGTAGAGGGTCTAGGTTTTTTAGGCCCTTTTTTGGGCATCACCGGTGGTGTACGTTTAGCAGAGCTTTTCACATTTCGATGTCCATGAACGAAATCCCTTCAGTATTTGAGGAATGGTCACTTCGGATGTCTTCCGAGCAGGTTTTGAGAGTTTTTGAGTAGATTAGCTCAGAAAATGAGACGAAAAAGTGAAAGGGTGGCTGGAGCGAGTACAAAGAGCTAGCACCTGGTTGCTTGCATCACATGGTCTCTATCTTGAAGAATAATCTGATTGACACCTACTACCCCAACAGGCACATTGAAATGGACGATATGTTCTTGTATGAGGTAGCTAAATGGCACGACTACAAGACAGATGTGACATCTGACAGCACACGGGGCATTTACAAGGTCAGTGGCAGTGATGGTTGCCTTGTGAAGAGAGAAAAACCATGGCTCATTGATCATTGTAAACTGAGCCTGTCGACTACTGACAGTAAAGAACATTACTACCTTGCTCTTCTGTTCCTTTTCAAGCCATGGTAGGATGAGAAAACACTGAAAGGAGACTGTGGTACTTATGAGGAACAATTCTATGTGATGTATGAGACATTCTAGACAGACAACTCTGAAACTCACATTCAGAGATTGGAGTTGGAGAAGAAGCAACTTGAGCAAGCTAGGAAACAGCTTGAAGAGGATACTCCAACTAATTCACAGGATAAGACTGATCCTGAAGGAGAGGGTCATCTTGGAGCTCCCCTGCTGATGAATGATCCTTTTGTGCTCATGAGTGAAGTTGAGAATGCCATGCAACATTAGAGTTCTTACAGCATGGATCCAAGTCAGCTGGCAGAGAAAATGAATAAGCAGCAGTATGCAGCCTATATTACTGTTACAGAACCAGTAAGGCATGGAATCATACATGAGCAGAAGCAATGCAGGTGTGAGAACTATTTTCCATTACTCATGATTGTTAGTGGTTCTGCTGGCACAGGCAATAGTTTTCTTATTGAGGCTATTTCAGCTGAAATAAGGAAGTTTACATGTGAAGTGATGTCTGTCACTGTTAGCACTCCTACTGGCTTGTCAGCATATAACATTGGTGGTGTAACTCTGCACCAGTTATTTATTCTTTCTGTGAAGCATGGGAAAACAGGAGAGTACAGCAAGCTATTCCATGACATGACATCAGAGCTGCAGCCAGTGTTTGCCAGGATGAAACTTCTGATCATCGATGAAATCAGCATGGTCTCAAATGTCATGCTTTCATGCATACACCGACGTCTCCAGGAAATTCTTGGAACTGACTATGGTGAGCCTTTTGGTGCAAAGAGTGTTATTGTGTTTGAGGATCTACTACAACTTGCACCAGTGAATGCAGAACATGGGTTCAAGGAACTAAGTGTCAGCAAGCTAAGAAAACCATAGGGTGCATTGGAGGAATAAATCTCTGGGAGTTGTTCAGTTAAATTGAACTGTCTGAAAACATGAGGCAGCGTGCAGATCTTGTTGATAAGGCATTCTTGGATCTTGGATCTTTGTCACAAGAAAATGCTGCTCTACTTAACACATGCAGTATCAGCAGTGAGTCAACATGTATGAACAGTGCTTGTGAAATATTCAGTACACTGTATTCCGAGAGTTCTCGGATGGTGTGTCTCATGACTCAACTCAATGCATTGAATTTAACAGCATAAACACTGCAGAGGGAAGGTCAGGAAATTATCGCTCTGCATGCTTTTGACACCGTTGTTGGTGTCTGAGTTGGAATCTGGTGGCAAAGCTGATGAAGCAACTGTCAGACTTTAGGTCTGATGTGTCTCAGACAGCTGTATTGGAAGCTGTTCTTGCTGTTTGTGAAAATGTGTGCATCATGCTATGTCACAGTATAGATGTTGAACGTGGCATGGTAAATAGTGCAATGGGACACGTACTCGACTTCCAGTACAATGTACAAAAGACCATAATAGAGGCACTTGTCAAGTTTGATAACATTGAACAATCACAGCCTATAGATCGAACTACTGTCAAATTCCAGGTAGTGAAGCACATACATGTGACAAGAAAACAGTTTCCTGTGTGTGTTGCATATGCTGTTTCCAGTCACAGGTTGCAAGGCTTAAGTTTGGATTTTGCAATGATTGACATAGGCAGCGGTATTTTCCAGGATGGTATGAGCTATGTAGCACTCTCATGTGTCAGTTTTTTGTCTGGATTGCATATCATTAACACGGCAACACAAAAAATCAATGCTGATAGATAATGCATTGTAGAGTACAATAGACTACATACTCTGTACCAGCTGACATTAGGCCAGATATTCAAAGTTTTGCACAGCATGTAAACCGTTTGTGCAGGAATAGCGCCAGTTTAGTGTGGGGCCACCACATTCAAAAGAGGAAATAGCATGTGCAAACTGCAGTAGTGATGGGCAAACCCATAATGTATGTAAGGGGCAAAGTCCGGGGGCGGTACGTGCACACAGGTGCAATGGGGTATTCAGCGGGATAGCATGGTGCAAGGCCACATTGCATGACACTTGATGCGGCGCTGTTTACCATCTATAAAAGGCAGGTCTTATCCCAGGGCAATCCACAGAGGAGGGAATGGCCAGACAAGGAAGTAAAAATGGCTTTATTCATTAATGCTGTAGTGCTGTAGTACAGCACCTCATGGAGGAGGTTGTGGAGGAAGAGAAAAGGAACAGGCACTACCAGGTCCACACTGCAGGCCAAGGAGGATATATGCTGCACACAGGTGGTACCAGCCCAGAGTCTTCTTCGAGACCCTGCCTGATGAGCACATCATTGACCGGTACAGGATGGATAGGGGAATGTTGAGGCAGTTACACAATCTCCTGCATGAGCAGCTGCAGCCCAACACCAGATGCAGCCATGCCATGTCAGTTGAGGAGAAGGTGATGGCAGCGATATAATTCCTAGCTACCTGGACTTTCCAGCACCTAATAGGGGATACCATTGGTGTATAGCAGTCTACCACCTCAAGCATCCTGACCCAGTTCCTTGATGCTTTTCTGCCACATGCTGGTGAGTTCATAGTATCTCCAGCATGGCAGCTGAGTGCAGAGAAACCATGCAGCAATTCTATCAAGTTGCGCACCTACCAGCCATACTCGGTGCCATTGACTGCACCCATGTCCCCATCTGTGCACCACCTGGCAATGGCAGTGACATTTATGTGACCAGGAAGGGCTACCACTCCATCAATTGCCAGGTGGTGTGCGATGTGATAGGGCACATCAGCAATGTCTTTGCACAGTACCCCAGAAGTGCCCATGATGCCTTCATATGGCACCAGTCCCAGCTGTGCCAGGCAGTTGAGGAGGGCAGGATACCCAGTGGGCACCTTGTCAGTAAGTATGGGCATCCATGACAGGGAAAAAGCACAGGGGAAGCAGGGACAAGCATGGGTAGCCAGGGAAGGGGTGGGGCAGGGGGCAGTGGGACAGCATCACAGGAGATACATTGCAGCAATGGGCACACAGCATGACAGCAACACTAACAGGTGCCATCTCTCTACAGGGGACAGTGCCTATCTCCTGCATCCCTAGCTGCTTACACTGGTACACTGGCTGGCCACAGTGGCCGAGGAATGGTATGACAAGGCACACATCGCAACCAGGAACATCATAGAGATGGTCTTTGGGATGCTAAAGATGCGATTCTGCTGCATAGACTAGTCAGGTGGTGCCTTACAGTACAGGCCTCAGAAGGTATGCCATATCACCCTAGCCTGTTGTATGCTATACAACATGGTGCTCAACCATGGGATACGTGCATCTGAACCTGAGGAACAGTCTGACTGTGAACCAGAGCCAGAGGTAAGGGGGATAGTACAGCAACTCGAGAGATGGGATCCTCACATGACCCACAGGGCCCTGGAGCACAGAAGCAGCATCATCTAGACACTAGCACAGAGGTGATGGTGAGCAAATACAACACAGGTAAATATGTCATGAACAATGCATTAAATAGTTGTAAAGACCCAGTACAGTGTACACATTGAACCACTCTGGTGATGTACCCTCTGGTAGTGTGATGTAGTGACATGGTGCAGTGTGTGGTGTGAAATGCATGTCACGCAGGTGTGCAGAGTGTACAGGTATGGTGCATGCACATGTCAACAGTTGTGGTGGCATGTGAGGGAACAGGGGGTGTGGAGGTGTGTGTGCGGGCAGAGGTCTGGGGTTGTGTGAGTGTGTGTGAGTGTGCATGTGTGTGAGACATGGGCACACCAGGTATGGAGGTGGTGTCCATCAGTGGTGCCTGCCACCCTGCACATGACGCACCTGCTGTGTGTGTGTGTGTGTCACTGAGCTAGGTGTGTTCTGTGCTGAGGACATGGGCGGGGCAGACTGTGACGAGGTTGGGAAGGTGGTACACCGGTGGCCTCACAGAGATACAGGCACATGTGTGGAGGGTGGTCACCCACGACACCACAGGAGGCCTGTGGAGAACAGGGATGCAGGTGTGGAACAGCTGCCTCCCACCCTGTGTGCACCGGTGGCATGGCCATGCTGTGGTCCAGGTGCACCCTGTAGGAACATCGTACTTCAGCAGCACATCCACCAGGTCTTGCACAGCAGTGGTGAGCCCCACAAAGCCACGGTCGATGGTGGCAAGGATGCAGATCATTCACTCCTCTGCCTACTGCTCGGCAGGGACAAGGGCCAGAGCCCACCATGTCCTGCAGCTGGGACAGCTCATGATGCACCTCCCTGTGTAAGTCATGAAGGCCCAGCTGGGCTGCATGCTGCAATGTCAGGGTTGTCTGGAGCATGGGCCATGAACTCTAGCCATCCTGTGCCAGGTGATCTGCGTCGAGCCACCCTGTGGGTGGAGGTTGTGGCTGCCGTTGGAAAGGTGCGGTGGTTGTGTGCATCCCGATGGTGTCAGCTGCTGGTAGACAGGCTGCTGCTGCTGTGGGCCTGCAGGGGTCGGGTCATGCTGCAGGGCCTGCTCCACACCCCGTGGCTGGTGAGCTCATGTCCAGTGGTCACACTGACCAACCACACGGCTGACAGCCATGAGCTGGACAGTGCCATGTGCCTGTGCACCCCCCACTACCCATGCTGCTATGTGTCTGTCCCCTGCTGGTCCTGCCTCACTGTCTCCACACACAGGCCCGCCCACTGGTAGGGTGATATTGTCCTCCACTGCCTCTGAGCCATGGTCACTTGTAACAGTAAGAATGACCACCTGCTTGCCACTCATGTTCTCTACATGTGCATCCTCATAAATGCCAAAGGACTCCAGGAATGCAGCATCCTCCTTGGATGATCCAGCAGCACCACCATCCACCTGTGTTCCATGGCCACTGACCCACAGCATGTCCAATGCCAGTGCAGGACCCCGCATGACACCTATGCCCGATGTTGATGGCCACAACTCTTCAGTGTTGTCCTCTGCCTCCTGTACTGCTGTGCCAGTCCCTCCTGGGTCATGGCCTGCCAGGCACCCAGCACTGTGAAGGAACAGAGATGGCGTCAGTGTGCAGTACAGTGCACAGACAGCAAGCACACCACCACCACATGCACCCCCAACAGTGGTTGCCCCACTGCTTGTCTGTGCACACCCCACGTGCAGTCCATGCAAATGCAAGTGATGCTCCCATGCACGCACCCCTACCCAATGCACACATGCACCAACAACCATTGCACCTGTGCATGCTGTGCACTGCCAGCACATGCACACCACAGTGTAACACACACACTACAACCACACTGTGACACACCCATGCGTACAACCAACATGCACCATGACAGTGGGAAGGCGTGCCACTGCCCTGTTGGTGTCAGACAGGCTGTGATGGACACATGCTGCAGTCATACATGCCCTAGGTGGTGTGAGTGGTGTCTCACACCTGCCGCCTTCATGTCCACCAACCACCACTGGTCTCAGGGTAGAGGCAACCAAGGCCATCAGTGGGTCCCACTCCTGCTGCTCCATGGGCTGTGGTCCTCCACCCATACACAGCCATTCCCACAGTTGTTGGACCTTCTCCTCCTTGACTTGGTGCAGCAGATCATTCCACTGCTTTCTGACTGCATCACTACTATGGCCATAGCCTCCCATGGAATTTACCTCTGCTATGATCTCCTCCAACATGTGCTTCAAGGCAGCATCCATTGACTTATTCCTCTGCAAGACAAGTTCCCTCTCCTTCACTGCATGTACTAGGGCCCTGAGCTCATTCCCAGAGAATTTGTGTGCCCGGAGCCACTCCTGCCCTGCTGCATCACCTGTGTGGGAGAGAGGAAGTGGCACATGTTACACACAGTGGCATATGATGTGTGCACAGTTGTAGCAGTACACAATGGGCATGGTGCATTACACACCTGCCATGCATTGACTGATCCTGCATGCAGCTGGAACAGTGCATGCCAACTGCACAACACAGTGCTAGGGATGGCCGCACACCTCCACATGGCATGCCTAGTGGTGCCTGTGCAGCCACTTCCTATGCAGCCATTGCCATTGACCTGGGGTGTGTCTGCCCACTGCGCCAGCAGCACATGACAGCATGGACAGTGCAGTGTATGCCTGTGCAGCAGACTGGCATGCACACACCAGGCAAACAGTCCCACATGGGGTCCATCATGCCCAGGGGACTAGGCAGGCAGCTGTAGGTGTACAGGCTGAGTCCAGCACCCCCCTACTGGGACACAGCCAGTGCCATGGTTGAGCCAGGCATGCCCAGCAGTGTGGCAAACATGCTGTGCAAGTATCCACCATGGTGTGCACCCCAGGATGGGACAGCACAGCCGGCTCACTCCCCATGGGCCATCAACAGCACAGGCCCAGCACTGTGTCGTGTGTCTGCCAACTGACCAGCATCTGTACTGTTGCAGGCCCCCTGCACAACTGTACACATGTGCAGAATGTACGTATCCCAGCCTACATCCATGTACAGCACCACATCCTGGCCTGCATGCTGTACAGACTTGCCTGCTCCTGCTGTCTCTCCTGGGACATCCTGCTTTCTAAAGTGCTACATTTTTCAAACCTGCACAACACTTCAGTCCCTCTCAGCAACATAGATGGAGCACTGTTTGCCCTTAAAAAGCCCTGTCAGGCATTCAGGCCTGTTTGGCATGCAAATGAGGCTGCAATGTATGGTAATCACCCTGTTTGCCCCCTGTATACACAAGTACCCTAATTTACATAGCTGCTTTGAATATGGCTTGTGTTAACACCAGGCAAAGGGCTAGCGCTGGCTTATCTGGCCATAACATTGCGCTGCCGTATGATGATAGTGCCATGCTGAATGTCCTTGTGCATTCCCTGTGCATGCACAGTGAGTCTGCAGTCCATGCTAACACACTCGCACTGTGTGGTGTAGCACTGTGCTAAGGCCGTTTGCACTGCATCACTGCGCAGGCACGCTATGGCAGTGCTGGGGTCATGGCAGGGTTGCACATCCATGATGTGCACACTTCCAGTTGCAAGGCACTAGTGCACATGGTAGCATGATGCTAGTCCCAGGTGGTGGAACAAGTGCAGGGTGTGTCCCACTGAATACCAAAGCTATCCACCTGTGTGTGGTCATGTCTGCATGCCACAGGCAGAGGGCAGTGGTGCAGAGGGACAGGCATTGGGGTGAGGCTGAGACTGCCAACATGGTCCAGCTGGTACAGTAGAGGCACCGAAATCTGTTTGCGGAGGTCTGGGAGGGGGACCTGCCACGTCACCAGGTGTGGGCCTCAATTGCCTGCCACCTGTCTGCCAGGACTGGCATCACACGTGACAGGGAGAAGTGCTGGCACTGTTACACAAACCTGTGGTGCAGGCAGCGGCAGCAGCTGGACAGATTCAGGAAGATGGTGCATGATGGGACTGTGCCACTGCCAGTGCCAGGTAGGTGTAGCTCAACGATGCACACATGTGTACCATGTGCTGCTGATGATGTGTGTGTGTGTGCATGTGAGTGTGTGTGTATGTACACCAAGGTGTGGCTGAGTGCTGGGGGGTGCATTGGCATGTGCCTGTGTCCCCTGGCATGTGGCTGCTCAGGGGCTCTGGTGTTGTGCATGCTGCCCCGTGTACCTTTTGTGACACTGTGCAGCTTGGTGGCTTGTGGATGGGGGGACATGGTGGCCATACTGCCCACAGCTGGTATGTAGCATTGGCTGCTGAGAGCAGCCTGGTGGTGTGTCCTCAACCCATGCCATGTGTATGTGCTGTGCAGCCCTCTCACCCATGGCCCTCAGCATGGGCCGCTGTGGGTGGTATTGCTGGCAGTGTGGCCACCTGTGGCCATGCCCTGCAGCCATCCCCAGTGAACAGCATGCCTGCTGCTGCCTCATTGCTTGGTCCACCCATAATGCTGTAGCTGTGCATTGCCAGTGTCCCCCAGCATGTGGCCACATCCCACTGTGCTCCCACCATGCTGACATGCCTTGGGTGAATACTGCACATGCCTGAGGCCATGGTGGCTTCCCCTGTCCAGGGTACAGCATGCTGTGGGTGGCACAGTGTGCCTGCAATGTGGTTTGTGCACCTGTGTGTGTGTGGTGTGCCATGCCACATGGGGGAGACAGGATTACTGTGTACCATGGTCACTGTTTTGCCATTCCAATGTTGCCTGCCCTGTCCTAACATTGATGTACCATCTTCCCATCTGCAGAGCACATAGAGTGGACCAGCCCAGGGTGCACAGGCCAGGAGGCATCCAGGGCAACTGGCACAAGTGGGCAGCTGGTGCCGCCAATGCCACAGTGTGCAGAGGAGAGCAGCCTTGATGATTGGGGACAATTGCATGAGTACACTGTTTTCATACATAAATTGCTGCTTGTGACTTGTGTGGGTGATTCCATGGGCTACCAGTGACCATCCTGACAGATGCATGGCACTGTGCATAGTACCAGGGCATGTACACCATCATACTGTGTGTCCCACCTGTGGGGCTGGGTATGGCCAGTGTCGGTGTGGGTGGCTGCTGTGCAGTGTGGCTTGGGAGGGGGCTGTGTGGGACCCCTGCACTGTTTAGGCCTGTGCTGCTCTGCACGACCAGCATGGCAGTTCCCATCTGCATCCCCGCCTTCCCCTTCTGCCTGTTGGTTGCATGTGTGTGGTGTGGCACCCCAGTCAAGGGAAGCTGGGGTACTGAATGGCATGTACTGGGTGCATGCCACCGTGGTACGCACTGTATGGTACAGGGATCTGGCACAGTGACATCTGGCCAACCTCGCCCTACTGCCGTGTGTGCCATGCAGTCTGGATGCCACTGTGATTTGGGGGTCCTTGGCACAGGCAACCCAGTGGATGGCCACAGTGCCTGCACTGGGGTGGGCAGGTGACTTGGTACTGTCCGGGCATGTGCCATGCAGCACGGCCTATCTGCCTGTGCTGTGGTGTGGTTCTACTGTTCCCCAACCAACTGCCATGACACTGTTCCAGCTGTGCTTGGTGTCTGTGCACTGAGCATGCATGGGGGGTGCATGGGATGGTGAGCTGAGGTGGCATGGTGTTCACTGTTACCACTTCTGTGGTGGTTGCTGTGACCACCAGTGGTGTGTGGCAGCTGCCATATCATCGCCGCTTGTGCAGCACTGTCCATGGCATGTATCTGGGCCACTGCTGTCCTGCCACTGTTGGCCAGTGGCCTGTGGCTGTGTACACCATGGGTGTTTCCATGCATGCCTGCCATGTATGTGCTGCTGCTGTTTGTAGTAGAACCACCACATGCCGTGCTCTGGATTTGTTTGTGTTGCATGGCCTCATACCATGTTGGTACTGTGCCCATTGCTCTTTTGGTCATGTTCTGCATTGAGTTACATTGTTCTGTTCCTATGGGCAGCATGTCCCACTGTGTGCCATCCCATATGCATGTCATGGCATGTCCCACTGTCGCAGATGTCTCGGGGCCTGGCTGTCTTGCGACACTGTCACACGCTGTGCAGTGCTGGGTTGGGTGGTGCCCAGTATGCCATGGTGTTGTTGGCAGCCTTCCACATGCATCTGTGTTCATCTGGCTGTTGGGTGTTCTCTGTGTCTGGCAGCACCATCTTGCGGGCACTGGTTGGGTGTACATTTCTGTTGTGGTCCACAATGCCACATGGGCATGGCTGTTGGGACATGCTGTCCATCCCTGGGCTGCCACCTGGGGCTGCATTGTGCCTCCTTGCTGGTATCCTATCCTCACATGCTCCCCCTTACTCCTGTAGGTCCACGGCATTCCCCTTATTGTGGGTGACCTGGCCAGAAGAGTCAGAGGGATCAGAGGACCTCCTGTGGTGGATCGTGAGTCAGCAATGGATGCTCATTGAGCAGCAGGCAGTGACCATCTTGGAGATGAGAAGGGTGGCCACCATACTGGAAACACATCTGCTGGATCCAGTCAGTACCCATCCATAGCCATGTTCACCCATTTGTTTGCTTTGCCTCCCTTCCTGGACTGATGGTTGTGTTGCTGCCCTTTTACATCACTGCTTTGTGTCCACGCCCCTATCCCCCTCTTGTTGCATAGCTTTTCTGTTGCTTCTCCTACCCTGTATAAATGTTCAACCTGTTTCAAAGCATAGTTGTAGTTGTAGTTTTAGATGTAGTGGTAGTTGTAGTGTAGACAGTTCTGTAGCATATTGTGTTGTTGTAGCTGTAGCATTGGTAGCGGTAGTCATAGTAAGTTATGTTGCAGTGTACATAGTAGTTGTAGTTCTTGTAGTTTTGTTTGCTGTAGGTTTCCGTTTAGTGCTTGCTGTTTTTATTTTCCTTACATTGCTGTTTATTGTGTTCCTTGTTGTTGTTCACTTGTTGGTTTACCTATTGTCTTTGCATTGTGTTTGTGAGATTATACATATCTTTCTCATGATTTCTCTGTGTACTGTGCCATTCTTGTGTGCTTGGCTTTTCCACAGGGTTGTACTGTTTCCTTGTTTCACTCCTGGGTCCTGGTGGCCTCTGGCCATTCCCCTGGCTGGGTGTCACTTTCTGGATTTTGCACTGCTGTCTGCTCTTGGGATCACTTTCAGGCCTGTGCTCCTTTGCATGCGGTCTAGGTCATTGCTGCTCACCTCTGCACTGTGTTCCACTGGTGTTTGTACTGCCTGCCTGGGTGCTATATTCAGTGCTGTCTTATTTGCTATATTTAGTGCTGTCTTATTCCTGGGCTATTTTTTCCCCTGCACTCCCGGCCTGGTTTGCCTGGCTTCATTAGCATGCTATATTCAGCAGGACTAGAACTGGCTATTCCTTTTGAATATGCAGGCTATTTGGTCCAGGCAATTTTAGCTTGCTGGGCAGTACTAATTTAGCCCTTAGCACAGTTTTGAATATCTGGCCCATTGCCTCTTATTCTGCTACCCATGTATGGTGTGCAATACAATGCCACAGTGTCAGCTACTGGCTTCAGGAAGAGGAACTGAACAACAAGACCAGGATTCTATTTAGACTGCAATGAAAATGACTCAACAACAAACAATGAAACACACTCACCTCCACAAAAGAAGACACTTGGGCTAAACATTGTTCCAGCATTTGACAGAAGCAATGGAGTGAACTGCTATGCTAACTCAGGAATGCAAGCATTTCTCTATATGCCTCACTTTATTGAGTGTGTCAAGGCTTTCTCATGAGACAGCA
This sequence comes from Neoceratodus forsteri, assembly GCA_016271365.2. Taxonomy (NCBI): domain Eukaryota; kingdom Metazoa; phylum Chordata; order Ceratodontiformes; family Ceratodontidae; genus Neoceratodus; species Neoceratodus forsteri. The sequence continues at coordinate 589,279,997 of CM028131.1, forward strand.
ATGTGCAGAGCATTGAAGCAAGTTGTTAATGCTACTGCTGAGCATGACAACAGCATTTACAGTCTGACACATTTATGGATGATGTTAGGTGGATATGATGGCCATCAACCATTTGCCAATAACATACTGCAAGATGTGACTAAGTTCATTATGGCCATCATTAACAGCTTGGATTGTGATCAGATTCCCATGCAACAGAACTTTACTATCACTTATGTGACAAAGTGCACTTGTCTCTCTTGTCGGCATTCACACAAAGAAGTAACTGAAAACATATTGTGGATTTCATTGTATGTTCCACATGCATGTTCTGTAAAGTTCAGAGAATTGCTTAGGAATGCACAATGTGGTTGGAGGTGTACTGTGTGTGCAGGAGAGTGCCTCAGTCTATAAAAGTTAGGACATCTCAGTATGTTTTAGTACTGCAGAGGTTCGACTCATATGGACTAAGAGTTGATACACCCATAACCAATTTTGTAGCTGGTAGAGTCCAACTTATGGAACCCTGTTATGACACACAGGCTCTGATTTACCACCATGGAGCATCTGTGCACTCAGGGCATTATGTGACGTGGCTGAGGAATACTAATGGTTGGTGGAAGATAACGACTGTATGAGCACTTTTAAACAGTGATTGCCTCAGAACTTAAAAGATGCATATGTGTTGGTACTGAAGGATTATAATGACCTTCACTATGCAGCAGAGTAGTGCAAATGCATTTGACACATTCTACTACTCATTTTAGTTTGCTGTGCAACCTTTTCTTCAGAACTAATTGCTGCTGTTCATTCCTTCACAGAACTGGGAAATGTGACACATTTCACACAGATATACTTTTGTTCTGGTAATGCATAATATGTGTGTGTCACTGATATTAGCAAAATACACATTGCCTTAAAGGGCCAAAGTTGTCATGGGCTGTGTTAAACATAGTTGTCATACTACACCTATGTTAGTTGTCAGACTACTCAACAGAATTACATATGCACTTTTTTGTAGCTATATGCAATAGTGTGAACTATTGAGTTACATATCGCTCCATTTCAGTGTCAAATATTTCATATTTGTCCTTACTGTTACAGCAAAATGACCAGTTCATCTATTGCTTAACAATTCTCCTGAGAAACAGTGCTGATATGTTTAAGTTTTTCATGTTTTTCAGAACTTGGAAATACACTACTGTTTATGATATGTTCAGGTAGCAATCAACAGACTGTGAAGTGTGCAGTATTTACTCTGTGTATTCTATTTGCTGCAACATTGACTTTCATCTCTCAAGTGAACATTACTATGGATTTGAGTAGCTGACTCATTAACAAACTGATATTTGTGTATTATACTTGTATATATTTTTATAAAATAGTATTACATTTCTATCAATATGTGTTCTTGTTAAAAATAAGGTTATTGTTGTATGGTGTCACGCGAATGCAGATACGCATACTATTAACACAGGTAGACAGTTTCTTTGTTCTCATGTCTCTTACAATCTGTGTGCTTAAATTTGTATAGAATGTTTGTATTTACCAGTTTGGTGATCTAATGTTTTGTTTCCCCTGGTTATGTACAGATACATGTTTCCTGCATATCCAAAGACTTTTGAATGTTTAGCAAATGTTTTTGTTGTTGCCATATGTTCTCATCAAAGAAACAGCGTGTCTAAATTTCTGCTCAAGAATTAATATTTGTATACATCATTAGTCTAATTGCATGCATATGTATGACAATTCTATAGTTGCATATTGAGTTGTACTATTATGTGTGAGGATTTCTGATACTATAACACTTGTTATTTATGTTAATTGTATTTCATGAGGTAGATATACCTGTTTATTGATCAAGGAAAAGTTGTTAGTCACACACCATGCTCACTGACAGTTCAATGACTGTTCCTGATGTATTTCTGATTGCCATTTTTAAGGGGTTGGGTGTGGATTTTTTCCAGTTGCACTTAATGTTAAAGTATTACAACATAGTAATGCACTATAGCAGCAATCTTAGGATATGCTGTTTCAGTGTACTTAACTTGTTAATTGTTTACTGCATTTGGTTTCTGCCCACCCCAGGATCATTGACTTACTCAGTCTCATATTTTTTAAACTTTTTCTATACTTCTGTGATAAATTACACAGCAATGCAATGAGACTGAGTGAGATGTGCAATTTAGCCTTCTTTAAAACAGAATTGGCATTTAATGATTATTAATAAAAAAAACACTTTTTGGTGTGTCTGTTGTGTTCATTTTTTAATGTATATTATTCATATAGTGTTCAGATTTGCAATGAAGTAAAAATGAATATAATGAAATTATACTATGCATACATGTGTTTAGAAGGTATGGCTTTGTATGCAAAAAAGGTTAGCATACTAGTTACCAGTAGTGTTTGGTACATTTCTAGGGCATGCTACAGTGCTGGGTGCAGAGGGCTGATGCTCTCACTGTACAAAGTTATGTTTTAAAATCTGTGTACGTGTTTACTTCATCACAACATCTCAAAAAGGAAGGACATTCTTTGCAAAAAAAACTCCATTAATGCAAATGTTAGGGTTATTTCTACAGCGACAAAAGTGAGGAAATTTGACATTAGGGTTTTCAACCCTAACTCTGAATCCCCCCCACACACACACACAACACACATACAAGCAGGGAACAGTACAAGGCAACACAACCAATCAGAAACAGACACCATAAGGAAACAGAAAGAACATACAACTTTCTAAACATACCACAAGAGTCATCCATCATCATGTTTCAACAACTGTATCACTTCTGCTGCCATCCCAGTGTCTTAGTGGGTACACCCACATGCTGTGAAAACATGCTGCAAGGTGTTAAGCAGAATGTTGTAGTATATAGATGGAGGAATGATGTTCTCAACATAACATATTGGCACTATTGTATTATGTCAGTGTGTGGCAGGGAGTGCTCTGTCTTTTGAACCAGGCACTCTCATCTCTACATTCACATAGTATGTTGGAATCCATGTAACACACTATTCTTATGTGACTGTGTGACCCTGCTCTCCCAATCCTACTTCAACATAGTGCAGCACCACCCATATGTCACATTGTCCATATGTTACAATGAAAACACAGGCTCCTTTCTATTGTGTAGTACCATACATCTATTCGTATAGTACAACACAATCCATGTGTCACCCTAACCATATGTTGCACCGTTCTCATTGTGACATATAGCTTGTGTGCCATATGTATTGTGTTGTAGTATGTCGGTGAAGGAATGGGGATGTAGGATAGAAATGACCCTGTACTGTCATTTTGACAGATAAATTGTGTTGTGGTTATATCTTGATGGAGGAATGGGAGTGCAGTATATGATAACCATGAGGTGACACTGTGACATATGGACAGAGTGACACGTAGACAGTGTTGTACTATGCTGATGCAGGGATGGGAAGGCAGGGTACATATGACCCTGCAGTCCCACCATAACATATGTGCAGTGTTATTCTAACTCAACTGAGGGATGAAAGAACAGGGTCCGACTCAACCATGCAGTCCTACCATGATTTATGGTTACTCTTGTACTATCTGCATGGAGGTATACAGGTCATGAAGTGGCCATTTTATGTGGTTGCACAGCATGTCGGTGTTACTCCCAAGACACTGGGATGGCAGCTGAAGTGATACAGTTGCTGAAACATAATAATGAATGCCTCTTGCAGTGTTTACAAAGTAGTATGTTCTTTCTGTTACTTTATGGTATATGTTTTTGTTTGGTTGTGTTGCCTCATACCATCCCCTTCTTGTATGTGTGTTGCATGTGTGTGTGTTGGGGGGGATTCAGAGTTAGGGTTGAAAACCCTAACATTGAATTTCTTCACTTTTGTCACTGTAGAAATAACCCTAACTGTTGTATTAACTGAGCTTTTGCAAAGAATATATATATATATATATATATATATATATATATATATATATAGATATTGCAAAAAACTCTGTTAATGCATCAGTTAGGGTCACTAGTACAACAAAAGTTTGGACATTCGATGTTAGGGTTACCAACCCCTACCTCCCCACCCTCACCACCCCACACCAACAGGTGCTGGGGTGTGCATAGGAATTGTTAGGCCTAACTCTCAGCCCATTACATGTGTAAACAAGCTGAGGTGGTGCAGTACAGGAGAATGGGGTGAGAGTTAGGCTCAATGACCCCCAATGCACACTACAACACCTGTTGGTGTGTGAAGGGAAGGATGGTGGGGGTGGGGCTGAAGGGGTTGGTAACCCTAACACCAAACTTCCAAACTTTTGTCATTTTACTATCAACCCTAACTGATGCATAAACTGAGTTTTCTGCAATAAATTTCCCTTCTTTTTGAGAAAGTGTAATGTAAATAGTAAGCGGTATGTCATTCCGGGAGGGCCCTGCGCTCCCCTCAGACTGAACATTTTTGTGTAATGGTATGTGTATGTGGGAGCACGGGGTCTCTGGAACCTGTGTTCCCACTTACACATAAGTTCAGGAACATAATGCAGGCCTTGAGATATGAAAATTAATCCTTGGAACACTAAATTGCCAATAGCTCAGAAACCATAGAAGCTAGGGAAAACATTCAACTTCTGTGACATTCATGACTTTCTAATCTCCATCCATGCTGTAGTGAAAAATCCATATCTCAAACTGTTTTTAAGATACTGGCATTGAAAAGCATGATGGGCATCGCAATGTTATCCTATGGGTAATTTTGCAAGGAATTGCATAAAAGACACGCGTAATGTGGTTATTTTTAGGAATTTTGTAAACAAATTTTCAACATGGGCTTTTTTGGACCTCCCCTCATGAACACTGGCACTGTAATTTTGTTAATCCATCCTGAAAGTTGATTTTGCACAGCAACCGTGCCGATACTGCCTCACAGGTGCAAAAACATGTTTTGGGCAGGATGTGAAAAATGCAGCTGTACTGTGCATAAGGAGGTGTTAAAAAAAGGCAATGCTGCAAATCTGGAGTGAAAATATTAAAAAATGGTACAGTTACAAGTGTGCTTAGAAATTGAGAAATGCACACTTATAAATCAGTCATTTTTTGGAATTTTTTCACCAAATTTGCAACTTGGGCTTTCTGGGATGCCACCTCATGAACAGTGACACTGTAAATTTATTAATCAGTCCTGAAAGGTAATTTTGTACAGTGACTACAAAATCACTCTTTGGGACTGAGTAGCAAAATGACAGTGACTGTTTTCACCAAGTAGGGTTCCAAGAACCCCATGTTGAAAATTTGGGGCTAAAATTCTAAAAAATGGCAGAGTTAGCAACATAACTTTCAACCCCCCATTGACTCCCATTCTATGGCTTACCTTGATTCCTCAGATCACAGTTTGGTTTTGAAGAGTAGACATGTCCCCGGTCCAGAGAGGATCACTGATCCTGACCTCCGGAGGGTAAGTATGGGTGAGGGGGGTGCGAGGAGGTGGGTGCTCTGTGGAACGGTGGGGATGTGGGAGGGGGACTGGGGACTGGGGAGATGATGAGGGACCATTTTCTTTTTTACAGGTAAAAAATAGAAAGACAATGGAGGACAGTTTTCTTTACTTACAGGTAAAGAAATAGAAAAAAAACAACTTTGGGGTATACTGGAGTGGGCTCCCAGTGTGCCACATGAGTTTGGGGAGTACATGCTGCCAACAGGGGGATTGGGCACCACCATCAAGTGTAAAAATAACAACATTTGGGCACAGTGGGCTGGGATCCCAGTGTGCCACATGAGTTGGGGGGACATGATGCTGACAGAGGGATTGGGTACCCCTGTCAGCAAGTTTAAAATAAATTTTGGGCACACTGGGTTGGGCTCCCAGTGTGCCATGTGTTGTAGGTGGAGGACATGATGCTGACATGGGGATTGGGCACCCGATGTCAGCTCATTTTGTAGGGCAGACAACAAGAGTTTAATGCAGGATCTTGTATCAAAAATTTCGAAGCAGGATTCTGCATCAAAGATAAAAAAATGTTGGGGAACTTTTTTTATTTTACAGGTAGTAAAATTTGAGTAAAACAGTTGGACACACTGGGGTTGGCTCCCAGTGTGCCACATCAATGGGGGGATCCTGCCACTGACACGGGGATTTGGCACCCCGAGGTTGCTAGAAAATGTTTTAATAAAACAAGCCTCTGCCTCCTCACAGACCTAAAAAGGAGAAAAACTCCCTTTATTAGGTAAACACCAGCAGGTGTTTACCTAAACGGGGGCCAGGGAACACAGTGGCAGCATTAGTTTGGCCAAAACGTGGGCAGCAAATGTTTTAGATTTTTTTTAAATTGGGACAATATTGATTGATGTACTGACGGCAGCTATTGCAATTTGCAAAAGTGCCGCATCCATGTCATTCACAAGTTGCAAAAGTACAGGGGGCCGATTGTGAAAGTGGCATGTCAGCGGATCAGATTAAAAATGTGATGCCCCCAGTGTGTTCCTTGTCCCCAGTTAGGTAAACACACCTATCTGTGTTTACCAAGGGCCATTATTTTCTGTAATAGGGCCCATTTTAGCCACAGCTAACTGAAACAAGATGGCAGCAATAATGTCGCAAATAGTGTATTCGCGAAAGTACAAAAGGCAATGACGGCAGCTTTTGAGAGACACATATATTATTTTCCCATTGACCATAATTGGAAACTTGTTTCTTGAATAACTTTTGAGTGGATTAATATTTTTTCATCAAATCTTTAAAAGATGCATCGGGGCCCAGACAATTTCAGACCAAATGGACAAATAAAGTGGGCTGAAGCCCCGATCAAAGAAACATGTAAACCCCCTGTTTTTGTGCTTTTTTTTGTGCTCTGCAGCTCTGCAACCATCTCATCTGTCCATAATGCAACTTGCCAAATCTAGAGATCTATGGTGCCCACCGTACATGCAAAATTTGAGGCAATACCATTGTACAGTGGCAAAGTTATTAAAGTGCAAAATTTTATGTTTGACATAGAAGTGGCCAGGCAGCTCTAACTATAGCTGCACTACTGTGCAGCTATTTTATATAATTTTTTTACACACACACACACACACACATATATATATATATATATACTATATTACTTTTGAGGCACACTGAACTAAGGCTCATTTCCAGGTGTGACCAAGGGGAAGGAAACAAAGGAAGAAGCAGTATAGTATATTATAATAAGTCAGCTGATCAAACATTTGTAAGTAGGTGGGTCCAACAGTGAATAAATACAAAGGTAAAAAAATAAATAACAGATTAGTACTCGGAGTAATGTGCGGTCACAGATCAAGTAGGTAAGCCCAAACACGTGTGGTTAAGGAACCAGCAGCAAAATGTGGCACTGAAATGCAAGCTCAGGTTGGCGGAGCAGGTAAGGAGCATGCATAATAGGAAAAGGTGGGGTGAGATTGATGTTTTAACTTGTTGCTGAGGGATCAGGAGATGAGGAGAGGCAGACGGAGAAGGGGAGTTGGTTTCAGAGCAAGGGAAGTCAATAGGAGAAGGCAGATTGATCAGTTGAGGAGCAGGGGTGAGGAGTGATGAAATTGTGATGATCTCTGGAAAAGCAGGAACAAGAGGCAGGGGGAAGTTGGGAGTGGAGGGAGGAAAGTTAAGAGGGAAGGCTTCCAAACAAGAATTTGGATATGAAGATGTTACAGTGAGCCTGGTAATGTGAGGGCAGCAGGAGTATGAAAAGGGAGGCACAGAGGGAGCAATAGTGGGTGCAAGGAGGGGAGTTTGTGACAAACTGGCAGAAGGACATACAGAGGGTGTCCAGTCTGGCAAGGAAAGTGGAAGGAGTGGTGCCATAAACCACATCTATGTGACCAGCTTGGCCTCATGCCACATCACATCACTGAGGTGTGATTAACAGACAATTAATGCAACCCCTGGTCATACCTTATTGTTTAATAAATAAATGAAAGTTTTAGGAAGGGCTTAGCTGATGCCAATGAATTTATACTGTATGCCAAGAAATGTAAACCACACAACTTATGCTGGCATGGCTGTAATAAAAAAAGCTAACCTGACACATTGCTTAAAGAGTTGTTTAAAAGTAATCACGTGTAGGGAAGCAACTGTAAAAGAAATAGAGAAGCATTACTTTGATTGTGCTGCCCCACCAGTTTAATTATTTAATGATTATAGTGACTTGAATCTGAATCCCCTATAAGAGAAGTCCTTGTTCTGGCAACTACAGTATGGTAACCAAAAGATTAATCCATACTCACTAGAACTCAGATGCTGGAAACTGTACATAGAAACATAAAAGCTGTCATCAGAAAAGGACCTTCCATCCCACCCATTCTGCCCTAAAGTCCTGACCTACTGTGCTACCACAGAGCCCAATTGATCTCTAGCCTCCCCCCCAGCCTGTTACTAAGATCCCCCTGTGCCTATCCCATGCATGTTTGAAACCTGTTACTGTTTCAGTGCTCACCACCACTGCTGGGATGCTGTTCCAGACATCCACCACCCTTTCTGTAAAGAAATATTTCCTTACATCCCCTCTAAGTATCCCCCCTTCAAGTTTCACAGTGTGCCCCCTTGTCCCTGAGCATCTTTTTCTGTGCAAAATGCCACCTTCCTGTACCTTATTGATACGCTTGAGGTATATGAATGTTTCTATTATGTCTCCCCTTTCCCACCTTTTCTCTAGAGAGTACATATTAAACTCCTTGAGTCTGTCCTCTCAGGGCTTCTAGTACAGGCCTTGCACTATTTAGGTTGCCCTTCTCTGTACTGCCTCCACCCAGTCTATGTCTTTCTTGAGATGTGGACTCCAGAGCTGGGAACAGTATTCTAGGTGGGGCCTCACCATTGATCTATACAGGAGTATCACTAACTCCCTCTACCTGCTGGTGATTCCTCTCCCTATGCACCCCAGCATTCTATTAGCCTTTCATAGTTTCATAAATTCTGTTGGCAGGTAAGGACCTCTTGGCCTGTCTAGTCTTTTCTACTGCTTTATCATATTGCTCTGCTACCTTCAGGTCATCAGATATGATGACCCAGATCTAGGGGTGAATGAAAAAATCTTCGGCAGATAGAATTTAAGTGAAAGTTTGGAAATCCATTTCTTAACTTTTGCAGAAATTCTGCCTGCCCTGCTGCCCGAAAAAAATAAATAAATAAATAACATAAATACCTAGTGGCTAGCAGTCCCTCCCCACACCTGATCATCAGCCCCATGGTATTTCAGTAACCCCCCTCCATGGCTAGCATTCCCCCCCCCCACCAGATCACCCACAGGTAGAGTTTCAGAAGTTGAAACCCTCTCCGCATCTATCCCATTCCTGTGTATAATAAGATATTTAATTGATCTGGTGGTCTAGTGAACCCCGCTCCCTCCCTATCCCCGATCCTAATAGCCAGTTATTTTTTTTTTTTAGATTTATTATCATTTTTAAGTTATTCACTGGTAGTCTAGTGCCCCCCCCCACCCCTCCAACCCAGTAGGTAGCATTCCCTGGTACCATCCCAATCCCCCATCCCAAAAAAAGGAGTGGGCAACTGGCACAGCCCTCTGCTCTCCTCCCACTGAATTGTCAATGAATGAGCATGTGCTTGTACAATGCAGGATTTCAAAGGAGCTGGTGTGGACCTTACTTTCTGGAGTGCATGCTAATTACTTGACTTTGCTTTACTTGGGGCTTGCTGCCTACCTGCATGCCCCAGGAGCTTGCAGCACACCTTTTGGACATTGCTCCTTATTTTTGCACAAGTTTCCTCTACCCCACCCATTTTCCCTATTCCTGCTAGGGCTTCCCTGAGGTACTCTCCCATTTTCTTGAAATCGATCTTCCTAAAGTCCAGGACCCTCATTTTAATGTGGCTAGGTTTTGGCCTAGTCCTAATGTTGAACCACACTGTCTGGTAGTCAGTGTTCCCCAGGTGGTTTCCCACTGTTACATCAGTGACACTGTCCCCATTTGACAGTGCCAGGTTCACTATCACCCCCTCACGAGTGAGTTGCTTAACTAGTTACCTGAGAAATGCCACATGCAGGGAGTCTAGGATTTCCCTACTCCTACCTGTTGCTGCAGATAACAGAGGTAAATATATTCCTAGGTACATTACAGATGGAAAAAATTGCATATTACATGGGGAATATAGAATAATATAAAGATGTTTTGTGGAAGGAGCTTGTATCTCTGCTCTCCTCTTTGACAGAATTCAATTAACTGAAGGAGGTTTATTCCTCCGCCCTCCTTTCCTCTTGCACTCCTCATCTCTGAGGAAAGGTCTGATTGTTTTTTTAAATCTAAAGTGGCATATAGGTAACTTTAATTTCATAGATATCTAAGACAGTTGATGATATTTTTTACAAAATGAGTTATGTAAATAGAAGTATTACTTTAAATGTATATGTTTATTGTAAAAAAATATTAAAAAAAACCTTCTGTCTATTATTTTATTTTATTACCATATTTCTATTTTATAACTGGAATAACATCACTACAGAACAAGTGTGCATGCTGAATTAATGCATGTCCCAGCTGCACAAGTATTCATCCACTGGGCTTGTGCCTTACTTCACAGCCAAGAGGTGCATTAATGCAGCATACACCCTTGACCCACTACTGTTTGCAATCTGCTAGAACCACTAGCAGCAAATGTCTGCCAAGACATGAGAATCATATGTATAACAGCAAGAGGGAAAGAACAGAAAATGTCCCTATATGCAGATGTTTCATTTTCTTTTACTAGTAGACTGGGACAATCAGTGCCCCACTTATTAACATTACTCAAACAATTTTGTAAAATATTGGGTTATAAGTTACATTTTGCAAAATGTGAAGCTATAACAATTGGTGGACAATGTCTATCAGGCTTGAAAGATTCATTTCCATTCAGATGGGAACAGTAGGGTAGGTTGAGATACCTAGGCATACAAATATCTACAGATGTGTCTTAAGTTATCCTCATTAAACTATGAGAAATTATAGGAAGCAATACACATACACCTGGCTTGCTGGACCTTGTTACCTCTTTCCCTGGTGGAAAGAATAGACAACATTAAAACAAATATGCTACCAAGGTTTCTTTTTTTGTTTCAAAATTTACCATAAATATCCTTGGGGATTTTGGAATAAGATAACCAAGGGGATACAGCAATTTGCATGGAGACATAAGAAACCACAAATTGCCAAAGCAATTTTATATTTAGCTGAGGATAAGGGTGGCCTAGCTTTACCAGATCTCCGAAGTACTACAAAGCAGCCCAGATAATACAGCCATATGCACCTGGGCCAAGCAATGAAGGGATTCAGGTTGGTACTATATTAAAAAGCATTGGTCAGAGATGATACTTCTGAGGATAGCTTTCAGAAGTGGCAAGAGTGTTGAAAAGAATATGCGGTACTCTCAGCTGTAACTAATACTGTACTGATTACAGTATTGCACATGCGTGATACTTGAGCATGTACAGTTTGCCCTGGAGTCAGCCGTGCGCATCATGGCAGCGCTAACTAGCGATGAGCAAAATGCAGAAATTTCATTCTGCAAAATATTTCACATAATTCACACATTTCGCAAAATACTTCACAGGTGCAAAATGTGAAATTCTGTGGGTGAAGTGTGAAATTTCACCTGCAAAAAATGGCATTTAACCACCTGCGAGTGAAATTTCACTGTTTGCAGATGAAATTCTGCATTTGAAGGGGATGAAAATAGTGTATTTTTTTTAAAAAAGTGTTCCGGCCCCCTCCTGGCCATAGTGGCCAACATTAAAGTAAATATTTAAACCCCAGGATCCCTGGTGTCTCATGGTCCCACCTCCCCCTGGCCGATCGCCAGCCTAATATGAAGAATTCCACCCACCACTACCACTGAGATTTCTCCCCATCCCCATCCAGAATGTCAATTAAAAATAAATATCACTGGTGTCTAGTGACCCCCAACTGGCTGATTGCCAGCCCAATCTAAAGAATAACCCCCCACCCCAGATTCACACCTCATCCCCCATCGGCCATAAATGTGGCATGATGTTTTATTTCATAAAAAAAAAAACTTGCCCTGGTGTCTAGTGGACCCCCCACCCTGTCCGGTAGTGACCCCCACCACCTCCCCATCCAAGACCTGGAACTTAGTGGGCCACTGGTACAGCCCTCCACTCACTTCCATGGCCAGCAGCCTGACTGACTACTTGTGCTGTTCATGAATTAGCCTAATCTGACCCAGTCGGATCAGGCTCATTCATGCCTGGAGCATCTTCTATAGGGATTGTCTCTTTGAATGCTGCATGAGTTTTGTTTTTAAATGAGGCAAAAATAAATAGTGGATGCAGGAAATTGCCTTTCTTTTTATAACACACTTGTTGATACTAAACTTAACCCTACACTATTTCATAATTATTTGATTGTTCCTGGCACTCCTTTAAGAAACATGGATGCTTTTCCCCTTCCCCTACCCTAACGAAAAACAGTGGTGTGAATGTCAGTCATGAACATTGAATTTACTCTCTTTTTTGACACTCTCCACTAACCCTAACACTTCTTTGACATATTCAAAGAACAATACTGCTCAGCAGTGGTTACCTTATCAGTGCACTCTCATTAAACAGTCACAAGTGAGTGACATATAGCCAACCGTACTGTAATTGAAGTAGAAAACTTTATTTCATTCCTCTATACCTTTTGGTCATTGCAGAATAACTGATTCAAAATTCTGATACAAACTTTCAACTTAAAACAGGTGCGCTGTGCTGCCTTGTCAAGACAGGAGAGTTGCCCCTGGCCTTTGAATCACTATAATAGTAAAGACTAAAAGTTGCAGAGGAGTGAAATAAGGTTTCTTACTTCAAGTATGGTAGGACTGGCAATATGTAACTCACATGTGACTGTTTAATGAGAGTTCACTAATAAGGTAACTGCCTCCTAGCAGTGTTGTTGTTTGAATTTTGACTGAAAGTGTACTGTAGCATTGTACCTATCTCTTCTGAGTGAGGAAGTGACCACTGGTAACTGCTGTGGTTCTGGTTTATTTAACGTGTTTTTTTTTTATTCACTATTTTTCACCCCTGTGCAGTGTGTTGCCTATTTGTCTCACTCTTGAACTATTTTTGCTCGTGGTCTCGGTCTCCAACTCTCCATGTTCTAGCACTGGGAGCATCGTTTGCTTGTTTACAGAACCCTGGATTACCTTTGGGGAATATTGCTTTTGGCCTGGCCAGTGCCTGATCAAAATAGTTCATGGATTCTATCATGTGAGTGGAAGCGATGAAGGGCCCAACCTTTTAATGTGTTGCTGTTGGCATGAGTAGCCCTCTGATTGCTCCTTCATCCTGAGCCAGCTGGGATAGATTTTTTCCCTGTTATTCCTACTGACAGTCATGTTAGTGTGGGCTCATACTTGCAGTGGTGCTAGGAAGAGATAGACTGTGTCATGTAATCACCTGTGCTGCCAGAATCATCTTTGCCATGCTGCTCCAGGTGTCACATAGAGAGCAGTACTTTGAACCACCACCCCTCAGAGGAAGGGGGGGGAGCACTAGGTACCAGGGATATTTATTTTTAATTAACATTCTGGATGGGAGATGGGGTGAATCTTGGGGGTTGTGGGTGGGGAATTCTTCATATTGGGCAGGCGATCGGCCAGGGCAGTGGGACCACTAGACATCAGGGATCCTGGGGTTTAAATATTTTCTTTAATGTTGGCCACTGTGGCTAGGAGGGGGAAAACACTTTTTTTAATACACATTTATTTTACACCCATGAAATATTCAGAGAAATGCGTGAATTTTGCAAAATATTTCACAGAGAGAAATTCCTGATTTCACTGGAATTTCACCTGCAAAAATATTTTTCGCTGCATCTCTAGCACTGACATGACTATATATGCATGATACTCATGCATGCGCAGTTTAAGTCAGTGCTGACATATTTCACATGGCGGATGTCACATCTGGAATTACAGAAAGGAAAAGTGTGCTAGGAAAGGGGTTTGTTTATGCGGCTGCAGAGAGGAAGGGCTGCATAAACAGAATCATTGGAAACTGTGCTGGAGCACTGTGGCAGCCACACCAGACCGTGGTCTAGTCACGTGCTTCCACAGTGCTTTTTTACAAATCCAATGATGGCATAACATTTGTGGAGCTTGGCCCATGTAGCTGTAAAAATATGACTGCTATTTATCACTTCAGAAGTCAGATTATTGCAGCTGTCTTATATCCTTTGTGTGTAATAAATCTTACACTTGCTTCTTTTAAAATTGTTTGGCCTAATTTGTCTTTCATGTCCCCTAACTTTTTGTTCCATTCTATTAGTTTAAATGTAATTATTCCATGAGATCCTCCATGTTAATGATTTTGTACATCAACACATTCCCCCAGTATGCCTGTTGTGAGAGTATTTACCCCCACCTACTCCTTCCACAACTCCTCCTATAGGACCCTCGCCCTCCCTCCCTACCCATACTTCCACATCAGGGAGATCTGCCTTTTCCTATCCTTTCCAAACATTTGGAACTCCTCCCCTTAGATATCCGTTCTCCCCCATCTAATCATTCATTGTCCTAGCTTCACTGACACTATATTTCCCCATTCTGCAATTGCACTGACCTGACCGACCTCTCCTTCATTACCCCTCCCTGACCTCTCTTCTGTTCTATTTCCACTACTCTACCCCATTCTACCCCTCCCTAGGCATGCTAATAGCCTATAGCACTGGCTGGGTTTACATCAAGTAGTGTTCATACAGTACCTTTGGTGCTGCACTCCTGGAGGTAAGGCTTGCCTCTCCCATTCCTCTTCACTCCTCTGTCATTCTTCCCTTTCATAATTTCATACCACCTCCTTTAGTGAATGGGGGACATTTTGCCAGGATACTGGGAAAATTCACCTATGCTCCAGAGGGGGAGCTGCTGAGGGTCTCACTGCAATGGCAGATGAATGGAGGGAGCAGACATGAGAGGTTGGCATATCTGCAGGGGAGCTGATCTTCACCACTGCAGGTCCAGTGCTGGAGATCAGTGCAGAACACATTGAAAATTTGCAGGAAAATAAGCAGCATACAGAAAGACCACAGCAAGTAGCATAGCTATGGAGGAGCAATGGAAATGGTCACTAAATAGCCTGCAGATGTCTGAAGTATTGGCTTTGTTAAACGAGCCAAAGATGGAGTGAGACAGTGAGGATTTACTTGAAAAAACAAAGCTTGAAATGGAGAAGGAACAGAAGTGAATGGAGGTGTGCAGCCCAACTGTGCTGATAGAAAATGACAAGCCTCCTGTCAGCTGCAAGTCTGACTCAGGAACATCAAACAAACCGACGGAGCCTTGGCCAACGCCCACACTGGTACGTGAAATAAGCGATTCAGAGCAAGGATATACTGCTATGGATACAACCCAAAGCACAGATCTTATACCAAACTCAACTGGAACTGTAAATACTAACATGGAACTGGAAATAATTAAAAGTAAAAAGGGAAATGAAAAACAAGATGGCATACCATTAAGGAAGGGGCGGGTTGATGCTTCTGAGACTAGAACTGTGACAAAAGCTAGAGTAACACCACAGACTATTGAAAATACACTGAAAAATGCTGAGCGGTGTCAGACTGAACAAGAACAGTGGGTTATTGACCTGACTCACAGTCCAATACCAGGCAGCTACACAGTAGCACAGAGTACAGTTTTAATGGATACCACACAAAAAAATAAATGCACAGGAGCAGAATCCAGCAAAAGCAGTAATTCAAGGAAATGCACAAAGTTCCTTTTCTATCTGAATCTGACCTAGAGCTAAATGAGGAAGATGTTATTTATAACCCCAGACTACAAACCCAAGTACCCCCCTCCCCCACATACAACCCACGTGACCATGGATTCAGAGTCTCCAAATGAAGGGCCAAGTAACAGAATCTTAACCTGGAGAGAGCATATGGAAACAGAACAAATAGAAACGCACGTTTCTGAACATACAGAAACAGCACAGCAACTGTAGTCTAACTTTAGGAGTAGAGACCAGATATTTCAAAATGTTGCCCATGTTCAACGCAGGAGCGCAGTATGCTTACGATATATGGAAAGATTAGAAACTGCACCAAATCATATTTATGTAGGAAGAACCCTTATAAAAGAATCCATGCATTTCTTTTAAAATTAATTTTATGCACTAATTCACATATACTTTGATATAAGCTTTAAAACACCAGTGGGGCTAGACCTTTTCTGGGCCACATAAGAAAAAGAAACATACTGCTATTTGTTACCCTTTAGGGCAATTCCCTGACAAAACCAGCTTTTTGACAGGTAACCATTCTTTTTGAAATCGGCAGTTAGTGTGCAAGACATTAAACACTGGTTTGTCCAGTGATGCAATTTAAATGGAGAACCTCAACCAATCCTGGATGAAGAGCACATATGGACAGAGGAATGGAAATTTAAGATGAAATACTGGCTAACCCCTATGGGCCCAAAGTATCTGCCAAGTTGTTTCTTTTTAGCCAAAGGTAGGGGACATTGCTTTTACCAAGGGCAACCAAAAACCCATTTTAAATGTGGGTACATGTTACACATTATTAATACATGTGACAGAATAAAATGTAATTTATGCTTAGAATATGGGCATAACAGTGCAACATGCACAAATGACTTACGATGCAATTTGTGTGAAGAAAAAGGGCACGCATGCAAAGCATGTCAGTAAGCATCCCACAACAGAACTGATAGTCCAGATCAAGAAAGTATTTTGACTAATAGAAATATAGAAACATAGAATTTGACAGCAGATAAAGACCGCAAGGCCCATCCAGTCTGCCCATTTTTTCTACCTTATGAATGTGCCATAGGCCTTTACTCTGTCAATGGCCTATTTTATTCATACTCATCTGTATTGCTCCCTTATGCCTATCCCATGCCTGTTTGAAGCCCTGCACTGTATTCATATCCACCACTTCCTGAGGTAGGCTGTTCCATGCATACACCACCCTTTCTGTGAAAAAGAATGTCCTCACATTACCCCTTAATCGGCCTCCCTCTAATCACATGCTGTGTCCTCTTGTCCTGCTATTTTTCTTATATTGAAACATGTTAGACTCTTTCACCTTTGTTAATGCCTTTAAGATATTTGAATGTTTCAATCATCTCACCTCTCTCCCTCCTTTGCTCTAGGGTATACATATTGGGCTCCATTTATCTGTCCTCATATGTTTTTTGATGCAGTCCCTGCACCATTTTGGTTGCCCTTCTCTGGACTGCCTCCATTTTGTTAATGTCCTTGTGCAGGTGCGGCCTCCAATACTGTATGCAGTACTCCAGATAGGCCTAGCCAGTGTCTTGTAAAGAGGGATTATTACCTCCCTCTTACAACTTGTGATACCCCTACTGATACATGCCAATGTTCCTCTAGCCTTACCTACTGCTTTAGTTGTCTGCTTGGATGATTTCAGGTCATCTGTGATGATGATGCCCAAGTCTCTTTCTTCCCTTGTGATTGCCAGCAACTCCCCTCCCAACTTATATGTAGCTTCAGGGTTTCTCTTCCCTATGTGCATGATCTTGCACTTTTTTGTGTTAAACCCCAGTTGCCACTCTTCAGACCATTGTGACAGTTTTTCCAGATCTCTTCTCATTCTGCCCACTGCATCTGGATCATCTACTCTGTTGCAGATCTTGGAGTCATCTAAAAACAGGCAAATCTTACCCTCCAGTCTATCTGCAATGTCACTGATGAGGATATTGACGCAGACTGGCCCCAAGACTGATCCCTGAGGTACACCACTTGTGACTTGCATCTCTTTTGACTGTATATCATTTACCACCATTCTGTTTTCTGCCTGCCAACCAGTTTGCCACCCAGTTGGCAAACATCTGACCCACTCTGAGCCTACCCAGCTTATTAATCAATCTTATGTTTGGAACAGTATTGAAAGCTTTGCTGAAGACAATGTAGGTGACATCAACTGCACCCCCTTGGTCCACCACTCTGGTTACTCAGTCAAATAAATCCATGAGATTAGATTGATAGGACTTACCTGTTGCAAACCCATGTTGTCTTGGATTCTGTGCTCCTATGGATTCCAGGTGTTGCACTATTCCTTCCTTACAGAGTGCCAGCATAATCTTGCCCACTACTGAGGTAAGACTGACTGGTCTGTACTTCCCTGCCTCCTCACTGCTGCCAGTCTTGTGGAGCAGGGTTACATGAGCCCTTATCCAGTCTTCTGGGACCTCTCCTGTGCTCAGAGACTCACTAAATAGTTCTGCTAATGGCTCTGCTAGTTCCATCCTTTGCTCCTTAAGTGCCCCGGGATGTATGCCATCAGGTCCCATTGCCTTGTCCACCCTGAGCTTAGTGAGCTCTTGTAGGACCCTTTCTTTTATGAAAGGACTTGTGCACACCTTCCTCCCCCCCCTCTGTGTCCATTGTGCTGAGCTGTGGGCCCTGCCCTACCTTCTCCTCAGTAAATCCTGAGCAGAAGTATCTATATAGGGTAGATGCTTTTCCTTTGTCCTCCACACACTCCCCTTTATCACCTTTGATCTTAGCAATACCCCCTATGGGCATTCTCATTTCACTAATGTATATATAGAAAGTCTTGTCCCCTTCTTTTATTGTTTGTGCTAGTGTTTCCTCAGTTTGGGCCTTTGCCTGCCTTACTGCCTTCCCTGCTTCCCTTTGGGAAGTTTGATATGCCTCCCTTTCTCCGACCCATTGCATTCCCTTATATTTCCTGAAGGCCAACCTTTTGGCTCTGACCTTTTCTGCTACTGTTTTTGAGAACCAAAGTGGTTTCCTCCTTCTTTTGCTCTTGCTTTTCTCCATTACACAATGGGATAATGCTTCCCATATTGCATCCTTAATGCTTGCCCACTTTGCCTGTACCCTCTCACCTGTATTTCTTCTTGCCAGGGCTAACTTAACTCTGTTGGCCATCTTATCAAAGTCAACTCCTCTGAAGTCCCATATTTTTGCCTTGGAATGGGATGATTTAGTTCTAGTGTCCAAATTGAACCATACCATGTGATGGTCACTGGTCCCCAAGTGACCTTCTACCTGGAGATCTGTGATCCTTTCCCCGTTAGTAAGTACTAGATCAGGATAGCCCTAATGCACAGAAAAATAGTATAGAAAAAAACAAAGGGAACAAGAACAGAGACCACCAGAGGAACAAAACAAACATAGAACCCCTTCCCCCATCAAGACAAGAACGGTCAGGGGAAGACACACAGCAGAAACAGAGAAATGCACCAAGCTGACTACAGACAGTCGAGCAAAATACTGAGAATGAAATGCAACAACAATCCATAACAGAAACTGCACAATGACAACAGGTATTAAACCAAGATGCTCAACCAGAGAATGAAAATAGGGTGGATATACAAGTGATGCCACCACGAGATATGACTGTAATTACTTCAAAGAAGAGAGGCCTAAAAAAGAAACAACCCAAAGCGAAACTAACATTTTTTTTCTAAAGCACAGAGACAGGTGGAAACCACAAACAGATATTAAGTCCTACAATCACAAGATTCAGATATGGGGGAAGAATCAGGCAATTCATCCACAAAATCATCAGTACAAGCAAATACTATTGATTCAGAAGAAGAAAAACAGGTGGAAGAAGTGAGAAAGGCAAGAATAAAAACAAAACAAAAAATACTACCAAAAAAATGGGGATGCACCCAAGAAGATGTGAAAGACTGTGAAAAGGAACTTAAATCCCCAATAAAGTCACATGGTCTCCCCTACATGCATAATATTGCCTTGCTGAATGTTATCAGCATTAAAAACAATAGAATACATTTGCTGACCTTCTCCATCTTAAAAGACCAGGGCTATGATATTTGCTTTTTACAAGATACCAGATTTTCCACTATAGCAGAAGTCAATGCAGCAACAAGATTATGGTGTTGGGGTCCATCTTTTTTTTCATATCGGATAGAAAAATGTCATGGGGTGGGAGTACTATTCTTGGGATATGATTATACTATCTCAAAAATTGTGGACGTTTGCCCAGGCAGGGTAGTTCTAATTGACTTTATGCATCATAACTGTGTGTGGAGTGCTATTAATGTCTATACCCTCAAACCAAGAAAGGCAGGGTAGAGTTATTTACTATGATAAAGCCATATTTATTTACAACCCACAATATAATATGGGCAGGGGACTTTAACTGCAGTTTACAGTTGGCAGACAGGGGGCTAGAACAAACAAACAATTTTGTGACACAAATACACTAAATAAAATAATATCAGATGTTGAACTTACAGATGCATACAGAAGCATACATAAGAGCGGGGGATATACTTTTTATATGAACAGACTAGCTACTAGAATAGGCTTTATATTTACATCTAAATTGTTGAAAATATAAGCAATAGTGGTCCATCCCATAGAAAATACAGACCATATGATGATACATACAAAGCTCAATCTGATAGACAGTCAAACAACTGGAAAAGGGTACTGGACATAAGATTCCACCCAAATAGAAAATGAAGAGATATTATCCCTTCTGAAGGATTTATTAAATTCCAGAAAAATCAGTGGCATGTTTAGAAGATGATATTAGTAAATGGTGGATAGACAAAAAACATGAGATAAAGAAGTTATTACATCAACAAACCAGCCATATTCACACTGAACAACACAAAAATACCTAACTTTGAGATCACAATTATACAAAATTATTTCATTAGTAAACACTGGATATGAGCAATACGTTCTCCAGATAAAGGCCATAAAGGCAGACATGGAAAAACTCCAATATTCAAGAGCAACATCTTAATTAATTGAGTACAGAATATGTATTCCAGGGAAAAAATGAGGTTGGGGACATCTTTGAAAGCTGTAAACAAAGGATACAGAATAAGACAATGAACAAACTAATAACCCTTTCAGGACATGAAGCACATACAAATACTGACATTTTACACACAGTAACAGCCCACTTGAATAACTTGTACTCCGACTCAGAAATCCAACAAGACAATTAAAGATATTTCTGGTCATAATATAGGTACCCAATTTATGAAAAGAAACTAACCAGGCTTTAATTGCCCCTATCTTGGATATTGAAGTAGCACAACCAATACTAACATTAAAAAATAATACCTCACCAGGCCCTGATGGTCTTACTACAAAATTTTATAAAAAAATTAAGTAAGGTGTTAGTAGAAATTCTAGTAGTAGTATATAATTGCATATTACAAGATGGGAATATCACACCTCACTTTGGAATATCAATTCAAATTGTCTTGCATTAGAGGCGGATAGAATAGATATTAACACTTGGAGGCAAATAAGCATTCTTAATACATATTTAAAAATATTAATGAAAACTTTAACAGCTAGATTAGCAAAACTAGCACCAGAATTAATAGCAGAAGGACAAACATGTTTGGTGGTAGGGAGAAGAATTCAAGATAATTTGATTTTAGTGGTGGACATGGGGGTGCACAACTCCACAACTGGATCTGTGCTGTCATTGGACCAGGAACAAGCCTTTGACAGGTATCTCATATGTGGGACATTTTAAGAAAATATTGTATCCCAGCTACATTTGGTGAGTGGATTATGGAAATCTATAAAATAGCAGCAGCAAGACCCTTTGTAAATGGGTTTCAGGAACAATATGTAAGGATTAAGAGGGACATGGCAAGGAAGACCCATGAGCCCCCTACTTTATGCATATTGTATTGACATCTTATTAAGATCTGTATAACAAGGCTCAAGGATTAAAGGGATACCACTACCCAAGGAAGAAAACACTAAGGCCATAATAGCTTATGCATATGATGTATGCATAATGGTGGAAAATACCTTGATGGGACAGAGGGCAATAACCACAGTGGCATAATTCTCTACAATATCAGGTGCAAGAATTAATCTTCAGAAATGCTCAGGATATAATCTAACTGACAGGGAAGAATCAGTTGAAAAAATAGATCAAATATTAATTTCAGACAGACGCATAACATTTGGCAGAGGGGATATGGCACAGGAAAACTGGGAAGAGAGAATAACAGAATGTGCAGAAAAAGTAGAAGTATGGAAATCTTGGCAGCTGATGAAACAAATGAAAGTAGCCATAATTAAAACATTCCTTCTTCCCATATTTGCATTTCTTATTGCAGTATTTCCACCCCCAGAAACAGTTGACATAACTCTTTTCAGCTTAGCATTTCAAGTAATATGGTGGAGTAGGTTAAATCCTATTAAAAGAGACATTCTGTATAGATTGTATAAAGATGTAGGGCTAAATTTAATTAATCCTATTCATTTTTTCTACAGTATATTTTTTGCTGCAAATGTGCAGAATTTCTTTAAATACAATGGATAAGATGTTGAAGAAAGTTATAGACAGATGGATGACCCCCTATGTTGACCCAATAGAATCAGCATCCAGGGCAGGTAAGAAAAAGCAAACAAGCAAGCAAACAAACAAACAAACAAACAAACACCTCCATACGTAGTCTCAGTGATAGAAACAATTAGGAAATGGCAACTTACACTGAACCAGGTAAGCACCCCAATAGGAAAGGGATACATACAGTGAAGCCTGCCAGGATGAAATGCAGTGTCACAGGTTTCCTGCATGGCAAAAATAGATTACCTCCCATTGAAATTTCATTTTTTTGTTGCAATAACTCTACTGCAGAATTCTGCAGAGTTGGGCTTCATCCTGGTGCGCTTCACTGTAACTATATACAGGAACTCAGATAGACAGTAAGGTTAGAATATAAAAACATACCAGAGGAATACAACCAGAAGATAGAACAATATCTGATAGATAAGAGAACCCCACCAAGAAAGTGAGATGTGGTATGGCTTAGCTGCCATGGAAGACTTGGAGTAAAAGGGAATGCAAAACACAAGAAGATAGAGGAGAGGATATGTCCAGGACCAGAGTGTTCTCAATTAGAAGAAACAATGAAACATTTTATTATAGAATGGCCATACACAAAAGCTGTCTGGAACCTTTGGGCTAACAGATGGGGAAATACAGTAGCCAGTGGGGTGCTGTAACTTATTTGAATGTGATAACAGGTTATTCAAGATTGTTTACAGTAATAGAAGAAAATACATTGAGACTAATTTTCACTTGTATTAAGTTTATACTGTGGCAAACAAGGTGTAAATATGAATTACAACAATCTGAAATAACTCTATTGGCAGTTGAACTACAGATAGAAAGAGAACTTGGTTTGCAATATAAATATGATAAAAGTAAATTAGCCAAACAGAACTTACAGCACAGATGGGGGTGGGGGAGGGGGTCCCAAAAACATTAATACACATGGAATAAGATAAATGTCTACTGTAACCTTTCAGGAGAAAATGGGGTGAGATAGGGTAAAGGAAATTTTATGTATCGGTTAAAATTCTGATGGAATACTGATGGGAGTGGGAATTGAGGTTTTTCTCTGTTTTTCTTTTGCTTGATATAATTTAATAGAATATTTTGTATGAATTATTGCGTATGTAAGATGTTTGTAACATGGCTTGTTTATATTGCTTTAATAAAAAAATGTCTTTACTCTTTTTGAGAAGTCCCATGTAATCCTTAAAGAAGATAGGAAATGATTTTTTACATAATTAACTGCCTTTCCATCTTGCTTTCCATGCATGTTACATATTTTGATATGTTTTGATGCGTTTTGTTAAATAAATAATCTAGCTTTGGGGTCCCCTCAGATCTGTACAGAGTTCCACTATCCTCATCAGCTACCACTCTTGATTTTCATATTTCCAAGACATTCTAAGATATCAATAACTCCCATTCTGTGCTATTCATCTGAATGGCCTGCAAAGGAGTCTAGGATGTCATAGAATGTCCAGGCAGTATGAAAGGAGAGAACAGCAAGTGCTGAGGAGAGAGGAATTCAGGGTAATTACAAAGGCAATACATTTAGATTATTAGTTTAACAGAAAAGGTGAAAAAACATATCAGAATACTGGGTAGCCAATAAAAGGACAACTGGAAGGCTTCTAGAGGTGTAACAGCTGTTTCCTATCACCTTTGATGTGCACCTGAACAACCATTAGAACAGGCAGACAGGACCTCGGTTTAATGTCTCATTTGAAAGACAGCACCTCAGGACTGCAGACACCCCACTCACGCTGCACTACAGTGTAGTGCTCCCAGATTGATTTGACATTTTCCCTGTAGCTTCAAGGTGATTTTCTAGTGTTTTCCTATATTCTGCATTATTTCCTATGGAAGCAGAATTGCTGTTTTCCTGTATAACCAATGCAAGTCTGTGGGAAGAATTTCCCTGTAGATGGCTCCAAATCCCTCTAAAATACAAGAATCCCTGTAGATCTGGAAGCCCTGATTCACAGTGTCAGTATTGGGATTTAACCCAAGTGCCTGGTGTGGAGAAAGAACCCGCAGCCATCTGATCTTAAAGCCTCAAAGGCAAGTGTGCAACCTGCTGAGCCACTGACAGTGCTACTTACTACCCCATGTGCTAAAAAAGCAAAATGTATTTGTGTTGAAATGCTTTGTGCATGTGTATATGATATGTATAAAAGTATGGAAGTAAGTGTGAGTGTATATGTGTATATGTATAATGCATACCGTATATGTATATAGACTACATTCTGGATGGCAGCTGCTGCCTGCCTATCCCACAAAAATGTTTGGTATAACTTTAAGTTTATTCTGTAGCATGTATGGATTAGCTCTATGTATATATTTTTAATTTGGATCTTGTATTCAAAATTGTATCCCTTTCATATTTCCCCCAGGATGCATCTTGAAACAAGTTATTGCAGTTTAGTATGCCTTTCCTGGTGAAACATTTCAAAATAAATAAATAAATAATGTAGTCTGAGGAGTTTCAAATGTTCTTTAAAGAATTGTCGAGTATCTAGAGGCTAGAAGGGCACAGAACCCAAGGCAACATGGATTCACAGCAGGAAGGACATGCCAGACAAATCTGATAGATTTCTTTGACTGGGTGACCAAAGTAGTAGATCAGGGAGGGGCTGTGGATAAGGCCTACCTAGACTTTAGCAAGGCATTTGACACAGTCCCACACAAAAGATTAATATACAAGTTAGCCAGCCTGGGAGTGGGTCCCAAGATGACAGCCTGGGTAATGAATTGGCTGGAGAATAGGACACAGAGAGTAATAGTAAATGGAGTCCACTCTGAAGAAAGGGGGGTTACTAGTGGGGTACCGCAGGGTTCAGTATTAGGACCGGTCCCCTTCAATGTCTTTATAAGCGACATTGCAGAGGGACTGGAAGGAAAAGTATGTCTCTTTGCAGATGACACAAAGATCTGCAACAGAGTTGATGCACAAGGTGGGGTGGAAAGGATGAGAAGGGACTTGGCAAGGTTAGAGGAATGGTCAAATGTATGGCAGCTTAGATTCAATGCTAAGAAGTGCAAGGTAATGCACCTGGGAAACAAAACCCAGGGGAAGAGTACACAATAGGGGGTGAGATACTAACAACAACAAAAATGGAAAGGGACCTGGGGTAGTCATATCAGATGACCTAAAGGTGGGCAAGCAATGTGAGAGGGCAGCAAGGAGGGCTGGGGGATGCTGGGGTGCATAGGGAGAGGCATCACCAATAAAAACAGGAAGTTATTATCCCTCTGTACAGACAGCTGGTCAGACCCCATCTGGAGTACTGCGTGCAGTTCTGGAGACCCAATCTCCGCAAAGACATAGACAGGATGGAAGCTGTCCAGAGGAGGGCAACTAAAATGGTGCATGGTCTGCACCGGAAGACATATGAAGAGAGACTTAAGGAGCTTAATATGTATAGCCTCGAGGAAAGGAGGGAGAGGGGGACATGATAGAAACTTTCAAGTACCTCAAGGGAATCAACAAAGTCCAAGAGGGTAGCATCTTTCAAAAAAAGAGGTGTGCAAGAACAAGAGGGCACAATTTGAAGATAGAGGGGTGGCTCAGAGGTAATTTAAGGAAGTATTTTTTCACAGAGAGGGTTGTGGATGCATGGAGCGGCCTTCCGGAGGAGGTTGTGGAGTCAAAAACAGTGGTGGAATTCAAGCATGCATGGGACAGTCATAAGGCAATTCTAGGGGGTGGGGGTTGGAAGAAGTAGGCTGCTGGTTATCTAGGATCTGCAGCTTATCTATTAGGTAGGGAAATGGGCAGACTGGGTGGGCTAAGCAGTCCTTATCTGCCGTCAAATTCTGTGTTTCTGTGTTTCTGTGTGTTTCTGTGTTCTTTATATGTCTTATGTTCCAAACCTTTCTTGTTGCCTTACTCTGAATAAATACAATTGTCTTCCTATCAGTAATAGTAATATTTAAAGCTCCCCAAAACTGTCTGCAGTAATCTATGATAGGTACATATTGTATGACGTTACTGCATTATGATGGTATGCAGCTGTATCAATGTTGAGTTATCTACATTATTGGATTTTATTTATGTATTTATTTTTAATAATCCACACATTGTCTACATACTAATGACACACACACGGATGCTCCTTACAATCTGTGACCTTTTTTTACCACTGTGTTCATTTTTGGGAAATCACTTGCAACCTGACATGTGCTCTGATGTGTTAGGTTAACAGTAGGTTAACTTTATCAACTGCAAAATTATGACGGTCTCTCTCCCCCCTTCTCTCTCTTTCTCTCTCTCTCTCTCTCCATGCATTTATAACACAGGGATCATCCCTTACCGCCAACACCAGAAGTGACCATTCACACAAGAACCTTTTTAACTTCATATCACAAGGTAAAGTAGAGGAATTGAAAAATGAAGCTCACTGAACCAATTATTTTATTAGGTCTTTGACTATAGACCCATCTCTGCTTTGTGCTTCATTGACTTCAACTTTGGAATGTCAATAATGAGAGTGAGGGGCACTGGCAAGTAGCATATTATAACATAGCACAGCACAGCACAGCACAGCAGAAATGTGATTCCTGAACACAAGGTCCTCAGCCTAGAAAAGCTGTGAAGGGATTATCTAAATATTAATGAGGTACAAATCAACAAAAATCCCATATAATCAGATATGTACTAGCTGTCAGGTCACTTAAAGCAAGCATGAGGAGATAGACAGGAGAGGTACAAACAAGCTGAACAAATAGTTTTGCAGCTGGTCTACTCAACAGAGAGAAGAGTATTTCATTCAACGAGAGTAGTGATTTGTAGTTGTAGAAGGATACACTGAAAACTCCAAAAAGTTGTGCTTCGGTATCCCATTTTTAAAGCTAAAGCAAGATGGCTGCGGGCTCCACTGACAGCTGTAAAAATGGAGGGGCGGGTGGGTACCTGTTCATACTGGCACAGAAACTGGTCTCAGTGGAATATAGAAAAATGATACAAAAATGATGGGTGCAGCATAGCATAGGCTTATTGCAGAGAACAAGAAAACTCACTGGTACTCCATTAGGACTAGGACCAATATCTTTAATCTGACAACCCAGATTTTCTATGCCTAGTGCTGGATGCAGGCAATGTCCACTGGGAACATACAGAGGTTACAAGATTCACTCAGCTTTTAGAACAGGGAACTTGTATCACCTTCACTAGAGCAAAAGAGAAGTCTGTCTGGGGAAATGAGGAATTCCATAAGTACAGTATCTGCAGGTACATCATTATATAATAATGCAGAGCACAAGAACACCTAGCAAGGCCCATGCCACTTTGAGAAGAATACATGTATGATGTGATCACTATAATGGAACCCAAACATATATCTCAGGCATATATCGCTTATTGCAGCAGAAATCAGAAGTTACACTTCAGAAAATAAAAGAGGCCTTGGAGCAAGAATCGGGGGAGCAGTATTCAGAAAGGGAGATGGAGAGGAGACTGCAAAAAGGATGGAAAGTCTCCTGTGCCCCATTGCTGTGAGAGTTTTAGAAAGTCCAGCTTTGATTTTTCTTTTAAACTTCAACAGTTACCCAGCATTACAACCTGGCTAATTCTGTTGATTTTTGGAGAGGGTGTGGGAATATCGGAAATCACTAGCATATATTTTGGGGGCTGCCATAAGGTAAGACAGTTCTGGGAACAAATTCATAAAGCAGTGCAAAAGGTTACAGGGACACAGACACCATTGGTATTCTCTGAATGGGGGCTTGGATTTCAAAGGGTGGTCCAATGGGTGCTTGAATTTCCAAGGGTGGTTTAAATTGAGGGCAGACAAAAGTACAATTATGCTTATTTTGATGGCTTCTGCATTAAAATGCATTACCTCACACTGGCTACAACCAGAAATCCCCACCAAGGAAGAATGGAGAAATACAGTAAGCAAGATACACGTTATGGAGCTACTGACAGCAACATTAAATCTTGTAGAAGACAAACATTTAGAGAGGTGGAAGGGCTGAGCAGATTGGAACTCTAGTCAAGAAATGGTTGGGGAGGTTGAAGAGGAGACTGGGGGCTGTGTGAGGCTAGAGCAAAATTGTAAGAGAAGCCCGGAAAAATGAAGGCATGGAAAGATTGGATTGTAATAGAGCCACTGGGTCATCTTATTAGAGGATGGTTGAGAGGTGTCCAGGTTGCAACCTCACATGGTGAGGTGGGTGGCTAGATGTACTATAAGATCTGTCTGGTATTAAAGACAATGTCACCATTATTAGGTGGGGGTACTGAGACTGACTGGTTCTGTAAAGAAGGGAAAATTGATTGGAAAATGCAAGTATCTGTCTTTGGGGGAAGAGAGTGAGTGGCCAGTTTCTGGCTGACCTATTTCTTCATTTTGTTCATGGTTTTCAGGTTTGGTTCTTATTGCTGATACAACAGGTTTTCATAATTGATATTACTGCATGTGTTTCACCAAAGCATCTTTAGGAATAAAGGTAACATAGATCTTTTTACAGAGTTATGACACAACCACATTAGGTCCAGAAAGAAAAAAGATGTTGTTAAAGAGTGAATGGGACTAAAGGATGCATAACTATAAGCTTTATCAGACTTTCTGTTTGCAACCTTAAGCAAGGTTACAATATCAAGGGAAGGTTGCAATTAGACACTTTGGACAACTGTGCATAGTCAAACATGTGATGTTTGTAAACTGTTGTAATTCAAGAAAAGTGAAAAAAGCTGAGTGTAAAAAAAAATGTTCAGTATGCACCGATTCCATCATGGCTTATTGCCAACATGAAGCATTTTGTTGCCCCCTCCCCCGTCCCAATTCCTGTTGTGAAATGAAATTACCTTTCCCTTGAAATCATTATTCTATCTTTTGTGACATTATAATCTGTTGCTTTGGAAATTAGTATGATGTCACAAACATAGAATTCTGACTTTAGCTGTTGTAAAAGTATAAGGATCATAAGAGGCCACGCTGGATCAGCCACTGTGAGCTTTTTCTATAAGCTGTATTATAAGCCATAAAAGCTTTACTGTTATTTACTTATTTTTGTTTTATTTCTTTCAGTTTTTCGGTTAACTTGTATTATTGTTTGGTGCTTTTTGCCTTGTTGACGCTTTGCTGATATTCGTTATAGCTTTTGCAGCGACTTTGAAAATGGTTTTGCTGCCACCTGTTGTAGCCCATTCTCTCGGCGTATTTTGGTGTATTTTTAACAACTGCAGAGCTCTTGAATGGTCCTGTGGATGGTGATTCAAGTTTACGGCATATTTTTAAAATGATTAAAGTGACTGGGATTGACTGAAGAGGAAATGCACTGTTGTGTGCGATTCAGGCTTTGATCTAAATGGAGTGATTGCCGGAATCAAAATTGGAGTCGACATTCGCCTCAGTAGCATTTTTTCTGCTGCTCGAGGGGATTGTATGGATACTGTGGACAGTCTGCTAGCAACCTGATTTTTGGCTTGAGTCGAAGTTGCAGTAAACACTCAGCTCAGTAGTGATTTTATCCTGCTGCTTGAGGGATTATGTGGGGACTGATGACAGTTCACGAATAAGCTGAACTTTTTGTTTGGGAAGAAGAAATTTTGGAGTAGACGAAGTTGCTTTATATTCGGCTGCTTTTCTTTAACTGCTGGAACTGTCATGGTGATTTGTTTCCTGACCAGGCCCTGAAGATTTGGATTGAGTGGGGCTGGATTAATTCTGACTTTTATTTTGGAGCTGCTGATTTAAAACTGAACTTGTAAAGGCATTTTGGTCCGTAAGTAATATATGAAATTCCAGTTGGATTTATACTGGAGTGCAGACTTGAATGGGACTTGTGTTTAGCTTGTTAACCTGTTGAACTGAATTGTTTAATTGATATAATTAGAGTACTTTAATGAAATTATGGGGTTTATTATAGGATAAACTGCTGGGGGGGGTGTTGTTTGTTTGTTGTCCTTACTGGGTTTAGGATGGGTGATACTGGTCCTGGTCTATCGTAGGGTGGGCTGGGAAGCGGTACTTTCCAGGCTTGCTAGTGGGGCCCACTGCTGAGTGGTCCCCTTCTGGAGGCCGCAGTCCTATTCTTGGTGGGACAATAAGTTTACTTGCTTTTCCTTACTGGGATTGGGACAGGTTGTATTGATTCCGGTCTACTGGAGAGTGGACATTGAGAAGTGGTGCCTCCCAGGATAGCTAGTTGGGTCTACTGGTGAGTGGTCCTTTCTGGGATCCGCAGTCCTATTTTCGTTGGGGATTAAGTTTGTGTGTTTTCCTTGCTGGAATTGGGATGGATGGTATTGTTTCTGGTTACCAGAGGGTGTATGATGAGAAGCAGCACCCCTAGGATTGCTATTGGGGTCCACTGGTGAGTGGTCCTTTCTGGGATCTGTAGTCCTGTCCCTGGTGGGGGTAAAAAGTTTTCCCCATTAGTTTGGCAGCTATTTTTCCCTTTGAACCTCTGTTAATGCCTGAAGAGTTGTAAACTCATTAAATTGTCTTGCTTATTAGATTCTTTAGATATTAGTCAGAGTAAAATCTGAATGTAATTGTTGGATTGGGGAAGTGAGAGGCCTTAATCCTTTTCAAGACGTTAACATCGAAATTTGAGTGTTATAGCTACTCCAGGATTTCTGGGTTGCGATTTTTGTTTTATGATAATTTATTGAGTTAAATTGTTTATTGTGATTGTTGAATTGTTTATTTGGATTTCAGATAAATTATTGTTTATTAAAATGTGCTGGGAAGGCATTAAGACAGTCAGGAGCTATTCTCCCACTCTGCTCCATAACCTTTGTCCTTTTCACTGTACCCCTTTGGCACCTGAAGTTTATCACAGATGTCATTCATTGGGGATAGTGAGAAGGCGTTCGAGGCGTATATGGTCTGGGCAATGTGGGAGAATGGAAAGGGGCCGATCGATTGAGGTAGTAGGGACTAGGAGATGCCCTGGGGTGAAATGGGTTCAGGAGAGGGGTTTTCCCTGCCTGATTCCCATAGCCAAAGGTTCCAAAAATTGTGGACTGGTACTGCGCTCCTCCTCGAAAACCCATCCAACCCGGGCAGTGTTATGTAATGCCAGGTCAATTAGAAACAAGACCACTATTATAGCGGATCTTGTTGTAACATCTGATCTGGCATGCATCACCAAGACCTGGTTGGATGAGAATGCGGGCCCTATATTGGCTTCTGCTGTTCCATCTGGGTTCTCAGTGATACACCACCCAAGGTTGGATTGTAGGGCTGGGAGTGTAGCCATCTTTTTTAGAACAGAACTGGGCCTTGTGGATGTGCCAGTGGGTGTCACTAGATCCTTTGAGTGTAACCTGGGAGTAGGTGTGGGGTTCAGGGTTCTTCTCATTTACTGATCACCCAGTGATGGTGAAGAATTCCTGAAGGAGTTTGTGGACTTCATTGCTGACATAGCACTGGAGTCGGCCAGATAGTTAATACTGGGTGACTTCAATGCTGGGGTCGATGATGAACTCTCGCCCCTTGGGAAAAATCTCCTCCAACTGATGACAATGTTGGGCCTTACACAGGTGGTTACCTCTGCTACCCATGTAGGGGGTCACTCATTGGACCTGGTGTTCCTACTGGAGTTGGAGGTCATGCATTTGGGGGTGAAACCAAATGTGTGAACAGACCATCACACCATAAGATTCAGCTTCAGGGCACCCCTAAAGAGGCCTGCTCCTATGGACATGGTAAAATATCGCCCTTTAAGAGGAGTTACCCCAGAAGGCCTTTCGGTGGTTTTGGACCCATCAGGTATTTCGAGTGAGTGCATGGATCAAGGGGGTCTTGTACTTGCCTATAATAAGGCTGTGGGCGATGCCCTGGATCAAATTGCACCTGTTTATGTTCATCCATTCACCCAGCGTTCAAGATCATCATGGTTTGATGATTCATTGAAGGAGCTGAGGAGAGTAGGACAAAGGTTAGAGAGAGCTTGGTGAAAGTCCGACCTAGATGCCGACAGACTTAGATTGATGGACCATTTTAAGGTCTATCAATCAGCAATCACCCATAAGAAGGCAGAATTCCTGTCCAGAGAGATTGCTGCTGCACAGAATCGACCAACCAATCTCTTTCAGACTGTCGACAGATTGTGCAATCCACTCTGTCTTCAGTCTGGAAGAGATTTTTCACAAATGAAGTGTGATGAGCTTGCTCTATTCTTCACAGATAAGATTGCCGCCATCAGATCAGGCATCCGTCCTGCTCTCTACAGGAGTTGTGATGGTCGGTGAGAGGAAGCAATCCTTGTGTCTCCTGGTCTGACTTTAGTAGGCCGACATTCATGGATGTTGTGAGGATTATCCAGACTGTACGACCAACCAGTTGTAGTTTGGATCCGGGCCCTACACCACTGTTATTGAGTTATGTAGATTCTATCTGCCCGATTGTTGCTGAAATTGTCTGGAAATCTTTGGAACAAGGGGTTTTCCCCACCCCCTTAAAGGAGGTGGTCGTTCAACCATTCCTTAAAAAACTTTCATTGAATCCAGATGTCCCAGCTAACTACAGACCTACCTCTAACCTGCCCTTTGTGGGTAAGGTTATTGAAAAGGTGGTTGCGATACAGTTGGATGACCATCTTATGAATCACAACATCTATGAAGCTCTCCATTCGGGGTTTAGGAAAAGACATAGCTCCGAGACTGCTCTTGTCCGGGTTTTAAATGATCTCCTAATTGTGAGAGATTGAAAGGCTTGTCCTTTTCTAGTCCTTCTTGATCTCTCTGCAGCTTTTGATACTGTGGGTCATGGAGTGCTGCTGAAGCACCTGCAATTTCTTTGTGGACTGTCTGGTACAGTCTTACACTGGTTTCAATCTTTCCTCACGGGGCGAACTCAGAGGATTACAATGGGGATATATTCCTCTGATACCATCTCTCTGCCCTGTGGGGTAATGCAGGGCTCTATTTTGGTGCCCATGTTATTCACAGTTTATATGCTGCCATTAGGAGACATTAGGTGCTACAGTCTGTGTTTTCACTGCTATGTAGATGATACCCAGCTGTATCTGTCCTTTATTCCTGGTCAGGATGATGCAGTCTCTGTGCTTAACAGCTGTCTAGCCAAAATCAATGACTGGATGAGCGCTAGCTGGCTGAGGTTAAACCCGGATAAGACTGAGGTGTTGGTTGTTGACCCAGGTCGCCTTGAGGCAGGTCATAGGGCTGAAGTACCATCAGACCTTTGGCTTGGTGATGCCCAGCTCTTGACCTCAGGCCAGGTGCGGAACCTGGGTGTTATTTTTGACAGAGGTTTGACCCTGAAATCTCAGGTTCCCGCCGTTGTTCAGTCCTCTTTTTTCCATCTGAGGAATATCGCCCGGGTAAAACACCTGGTTCCTCCAGCTGACCTTCCTACTTTGGTCCACGCCTTTGTGACTACTCACCTTGATTAATGCAATTCCTTTTACCTGGGGCTATCGGGAGTTGAAATTCGTTGCCTGCAGCTAGTGCAGAATGCAGCAGCCAGGCTTTTGACTGGAACATCTAGGTATAGTCATATTATGCCTGTTTTGCATTGGCTGCACTGGCTGCCGGTACAATGGCGAATCACCTTCAAGGTCAGGTTACTGACCTATAAAAGCCTTACATGAACAGGAGCCGAGGTATCTGAAAGATCTCCTAACTCCCTTCTGCCCCTCTGGCTCACTCCAATCCGCTGATGAGGGATTGCTAGATATTTCCAGGGTTTGTCTGAAAACATCAGGAGCTCATGCATTTTAATATGTAGCTCCGGCCCTGTGGAATTCTTTACCTCATCGGATACAAAGCTGCCTGACTGTCAAGAGTTTTAAAGTAGAGTTGAAAACTTTCTTATTCTCTAAAGCTTATGGTTTATGATTTTTATTACTAATATTGTATTGTCTGTTTACTGTTTGTAAAGCACTTTGATCATTGGAAAAGCGTTTTTAAATAAATTTTACTTACTTACTTACATAAGAAGACTGAAATCAAAAATTTCTTTTTTTGTGCAGATTATCTCAGCAATGAAGGGGATGGAGATAAACCGAGCAAATATATACAGTAAAACATGATTTTAAAAATGCAAGTAACTACGTCCATGACTGCTATCCCTGGGCTTTCCAGGCAACCTTGTCAAGGAGAAGGGAAGACAAGTCACAGACCAGCTACTATTGATTCCAGGAAGGGGTGTGAGGCATATGCACCTGTGGCATAACCTCCTATCCAAAGTTCTGTACCAGTCCCTTGCCCCCATTTTGCTGGGCTTGGTGAATGGAGTAAATTTCCTCATAACACTGGCAAATGCTCCGCAACCCTGTGCAGGTAGTTTCATGGAGCAAACAGCATCAGGTAGGTGGAGCATAAAACCAGCAGGGAAAGGTTTGTACATGTTCTGTGAGGCCTTCCTGACTGCCTGTTATGCAGCAAATATAGTAACCATGAACAGGAATAAATGCAAATGCAAATGGCATGGGGCTAAGTGAATTGGGCCCTAAGTGACCTGCCTAGGATCACACAGTAAATTCAAGACAGCGGTGGGATTGAAACCTAGAGTCACATTTCACACCTGTCTGCATCAATCACTATGCTACGCTGCCTTTCAAAAATAGAGTGTGATGTCACAAATATGAAATTATGATTTAATTGTGTACTAATGCAACACAAACACATGAGCTGTGAGCAAGTAAGGTCATGTTTATATAAAAATGTTTCACTGATAATTGGCAATATAAAGAAGAAGATGCAGAAGCAGAAGAATGCAGAAAATTAAATTGGTTCCGTACACATCTTCCGCTTCTTACAGTTTATTTTAGGGTAAAAGTGATTCTCTTATACCTCAAACTGCTGGGAATCTTATAGTTCCATCCAGCAAACCACAACTGGGTACAGAAACTTTGCAGTAAAAACAACTTAGACCTTGAATAATTATCTGTATTCAAGTCCCATCCAAACCATAACATCTTCAAAAAAGATAATTTGCATTAATCTAAAAGTAGTATGCAACCATACATAAGACTCTCATGGTTGGTCAGTACTGAAGGGGTTAAAAATTGTAATTAAACATAAATAGTTGCAATGCAATTTTTATTTGTATGTAAGTGACTCACTGTTTGCAGTCTATCGTGCAACTGCTGCAATTATTGTACAACTGCCCCAGGACAGCTTTCAAAATATACTTGCTCTTTGAAGGCCTTTCTTTGTACAAATTTTAATAAACAAATAGAATTAGAGAAATAGGTGTCATGCTAGTAGGTGTTAAGGATGATTATGGCATGATTTCATTTACAGCAGTGTCTCAACAATGTTAATCAACTCAAGAAGAACAGAGCAGAAGGTGAATCTTTTGGGTAAACAATGGTCATTCATTGATGCAAATAAACTCCAGTCACGGCACTATCCCCTTAGTCAGGTTAAGAATCAATTCAAGGTGGACACACAATGAACTCTTTGAGAAAGCCTTGTTGAAGGTGAAATGTAAGAGATTCTTTTCTGTTCCATTGTGGGCTGTACAGGTCAATTTGTTTGTCCATCTCAATTGCAAGTAATAATAAATGGTATTTTGATACACAGTTCGTTGTGTGTCCACCCTCAATTGATTCTTAACCTGCCTAAGGGGTTAGTGCCATGTCTGGAGTTCATTTGCATTTTAACTTTGTCACTGAGCCCACCCGCTCCTTTTAGTGCGGCTCTGTAGTTGCATTAAGTCATTCATCGACGTACAGACAAGAGCCATGACAGAAACCATAGAGAAAACTGGACAAAAAAAAAAAAAAAATAAGCAATGGTTTATCATGTCCATCTCCCAACAATCGCTTAGCTGCATCATAAAAAAAGTTACTGATCATCTATAACAGTGGTGGCCAATACGTGGATCTAGATCCACTGGTGGATCTTAAGAGATTTTTGGTGGTTCCTGTGGCAAAGGTAAAATTTTCAAATTAATTAAGATACTTACAGCTCATAATTATAATTATTGTACTTTTTGTTCACTTTACTGCTGGTGGATCTTGTGGTGTCTTGAAATGGATCCAAATACAAGGTGTATTCAGCACCCTTTCAAGACATTAGGGTGCTGGCACTACAGCACTAGGTCATTACGTCACCAAATGCCAGATTTGCCACCCCTCCCTGAAGTCTGCTCCCTGGAGCTAATATCCCTAGAAAGGGAGGGATGTGGGACTGCAGGGGGCATAGCCCCCCGCAAAAAGAGAGGGCAACGACTTTACCACTTGGCACCATAATGACCTGGAAAATTGCTACCAGTGCTCTGAAGTGGTGGAATCATTGGCCATCACTGTTCTATAACTATATTTCTTCTAAGGAATGTGACAAATATCAATACAAAATGTATCTGTTCTGCATATTCATGATGCCTGCAGAACAATGAGGGATTCAAAGAATGTTCTCTGCATTGTGCTAATTTTATGTCACTGACCTCCTAATCATTAGATCCTTAACAAATGAATACCAGTGGCAGACACAGCAAAATACATATTACCTTGCTAAATATAACAAGTTAAATTAAAAAACTCTAACAAAGCCAAAAATAATAAGCAAGACAAATATAAGATCATTGCAATATTTGAATCAGTCAAATTATTATTTCTGTTGTGCTCCGCATTGTCAATGGGTAGTAATTACAGACTGGTATTGTGCACCCCTAGTGTGGGAAATGTTTCAGCCCAAAGACTTAGAATGTTGGGCATGTGAGGATTCTGGACAGCAGTAACTCCCAAGTCTTAGTTATGCAATCGAAGAGGAACATCTATCAAGCTTTTCTGAAGATCTATTCTACTTCTAGACCTTGGGGCTGCAGATTCTGCATAGCAGGTTACATATATACTTACATACTAGTCACCAGCAGATTAGGCCTAACTGTCAATCAAGTCTGTTCAAGCCTCAGTCCCCAGGGTGGATACAGAAGCCAGCCCCTGTTGTACCCCTGTGTCTCCTGACCTCCCTCTCTGCCTCCTAGTACAAGCCAACCTTTGCTTCATCCCTTTCCTGTACCTATCCCACCGTCTCTTGAACCCTTCTACCATAGAAGCCTGAACCGTCTCCCCAAGCAGCTCATTCCACGGCTCCACCACTCTCTCAGTGAAAAACATCCTCCTTCCCCCCTCATTCTTCCTCCCTCAAGCATCCAACTATGTCCTCTGGTGATTTCACCCTTCTTCAACTTATAGATCCCCTGCCAATGTACCCTTTTAATACCCTTAAGGTATTTGAAAGCCTCAATCATATCCCCCCAATCTTTCTCTTCTCCAACGAAAACAGGCCTAGCTCCCCTAGTCTCTCCTCATATGTCATTTCCCCTATACCCCGGATCATTTTGGTTCCTCTCCTCTGTACTCTCTCCTAGCGCTGGATGTCCCTCCTCAAATGCAGCCTCCAGTACTGCACAAAGTACTCAAGGTATGGTCTGACCAGGCCATTGTACAGTGGCAGAATCATGTCCCTGCTCTTCGAGGTAATCCTCCGGTGCGATGCAGCCCAACATTCTGTTTTCCTTTACTGCCACCCCCTGCACTGCTCAGAATTGTTCATGTTCGCATCCACCAGGACCCCCAGGTCTTTTTCCCCTGCCATGGCTTTCAACTCATCCCCTCCCAAGGTATAATCATATTTGGGGTTTCCCTGCCCAAGGTGTAACACCTTGCACTTGGAGGAGTTACATTTTAATTTCCAGGTATGGACCAACCTGTCCAGGGTCTCCAGGTCCCTTTGTAGAGCCAATCTCCCATCCTCCTCCTCCACCACTGCACCCAGCTTGGAATCATCCATGAAGACTCATTTTGCACCTGATACCCTCTCTGATATCAGAGAGGTAGGCATTAAACAGGATCAGCTCCAGGACCCTGTGGCACCCCACTAATGACCTCCCTAGGAGATGAGACCTCCCCTGCAACCACAACTCTCTGGGTGAGCCCAGACAGCCAGTTTTCAATCCATCTGACCATCAATGGACCTACTCCTATCCCCTCAGTTTCCCCAATAGTCCAATGTGAGGGACTGAGTCAAACGCCTTGCTGAAGTCCAGGAACAGTACATCCACAGGTCTTCTCTTGTCTAGTTCCAATGTTATCCAATCATAGAACTCAACAAGGTTAGTTTGACATGATCTACGAGGCACAAATCCATGTTGACAACTATCCAGAAATCCCATACGCTCCAAGAACCCCCTCAAACATTCCTTGAGTATACTCTCCAGCATCTTGCACACCACTGACATCAAACTGAAGAGTCTGTAGTTACTCAGAACCTCTCTAGATCCCGCTTTATGGATTGGCACCACATGTGCCACTCACCAATCCCCAGGTACCCATCCCTGTCTCAAGTGACAAATTGAAGAGTTCTGCCAGTGGTGCCACCAGTACATCTGCCATCACCCATAGCACTCTGGAATGTATGCCATCTGGACCTGGAGACTGATCCTTTATAAGAGCTTTAAGGGCTTTCCACACCCTTTCTACAGGTATAGTGTCATCGGTCCCTCCCTTCCTCTAGCAGATTCTTCCTGGTGTGATATCCCTGAGGCATTTTTGGTTCCCCCCCTTTTAGTAGATCCATCCTGGTATGATACCCCAGAGGTAACCCTCCCACCTGCCTTTATAATATCTGATGCTCTAGCAATCATAACCCCTGCCCCATCTAAATCAAACAACTCCCTCTTTGTAAGTTTCCCATCCTCTTCCCTAATGAACATGGAGGCAAAATACTCATTTAATGCCTCTGCCTGTTCCCTCGCCTCCTCCACCCACCACCCTCTTTTGTTCTCAATCTGCTGATCTGGCCCTTAGTTTTTCTCCACTCTACAATAAACCTAAAGAACCTCTTTTGCCCACCCCATATTTCCTGTGCAAGCCACTGCTCTTTTCTTGACTTTGCCTCCCTCACTAACTGGGTGATGTGTCTGGATGAAGGTGATACTTGTACTTATCCCTCTCCTCCCTCATTTTTTTGTATTGTCTGTAGGCAGCCTTCTTTTCCCTTATGGCCTCCTGAACCTCCTTTGACCACCAGCATGGTTTATGTGACCCCGCCCCCTTCCGTTTTACTTTTGCACAAGTTATGACGGCCTCCTGAAGTCCCCGTTTTATGACCTCCCATCTCCCTTCTACATAATGTCCTTTGTATAATCCCCTTCAAATGCTCCTTGAGAATCTCCCTCATGCCCCTAAAGTACGCCCCCCTAAAGTCAACTGCCATTGTCTTAGACCTATCCCCCTTGCCCCAAAACTTTAGCCAAAACCAAACAGTATCATGATCACTCCCTGACTGGGATCCTCCACTGCCAGATCCTTGACCAGATCCCCATCCGCAAGAACCACATCCAGGACATGACCGTCCCTCATAGACTCCATCACCTGCCGAGTGAGGAAAATATCCTGGAAGCCATCCAGCAGCCTCTGCTCCCTCTCCACTATGGAAGTCATGGTTCCCCAGTTAGTAGCTGGCATATTTAGATCCCCCATCAGCAGAACTCCCTCCCCCTTTAGGCCAGCACTGAACCAAAATGTTTTCCAGCAGACTCTCCTCCAGAACCTCACCTATCGCCGGGGGTCTATAAACCACTCCCAACTTGATCTTTCCTCCTGCAGGAGTTTGCACAGTGACCCATAAGGCCACCACATTTCCCTATGCTTCTTCTGTGTGACTGACCTCTATGTTGTCCCTGATGAACATAGCCACTCCTCCCCCTCTACCCTCCTTTCTTTCCTTCCTGTGTACTGTGTATCCACTCACATTTAGATCCCATCCATGGTTAGGGTTAGCCCAAGTTTCTGTGATCTCCACCACATCTACTCCAAAGAGCATGGCCTAGAACTCTGGCATTTTGTTGCCCAGGCTCCTGGCATTTACTAACACCACCCCCAACCCTTATCCCTAGCCCCCTTTACCATGCCTTCCCTGGCTCTCATATACAGCTACCTTCCTTTCTCTCCTAGGGTACTCTCCCTCCCAGGCTTACGTCCGACTCTAGGGGCTGAAGGACAGTTCCTTCCCCGAGGGGTAAGTTCATCTGGTCGGCCCCCCTGTTAACCTCCCCCCCTCACAAGTTTAAACCCCACCTAGCTTGAATGTAGTCCACCATCCCCTGTTTTAGGACTTCCTTCCCTATCGGATTTAGGTGATGCCTATCCCTGGCTAGTAGTCCCTTGTCTTCCCAAACTCCTCCCAAGTCCCCTAACAGCCACAAATCTCTTTCTATCCCCTACTTCCTGAGCCATTCATTTACCTCTGTGATCTTCACTTTGTTCTCCACAGAGGCTTTTGGTACTGGCAACATTTCTGAGAAGGAATCTGAGCATCCATTATCCTGGCAAACTCTGGCCAGTTCGTGTAATCTTGCCTGGATTTCCAGTACACTATATACCTCTGTATAGTTAGTCCCCAGGTGCACCAGGAAGTCCAATGACCCCCCCACAGTCCTTTGCCAGCTCATACACCAAGAACTTCACCCTGTGCACCATCAGACCAGAGATCCCCACCACCTTAACATGGCTGGGTTTATCGCCCCCTGCCCCTCCCAGTGTATACTACTAATCATGGAGTCCCCAGTAGGAGAACTTTAGTGTCCTCATCAGTCTCTTGTTTACCTTTGTTCTGTATTCCTGACTCAACCCCCTCCCCACTGCTTTACACATTTTCTCCTTCCCCTGAGTGTCTTTCTGCCTCCTCATGAGAGAACCTCTTGTCACCCTCCCCTTTCTGCCTCCCTTAATATGCCCACTATCCTCATAACCCCCCTGATTTGCTATATTTTTTCCTCTCACATCCATGCCTAACACCCTGACCCTGACCCTGGCCAAGCCTTATCCCTCTCTCCCTCCTCCTCCTCCTCCTCAGTCATATTTATATATCCACCTCCCATGCCCCCCTGTGCTCCATTGATACTGTTCTTCCTCCTCGGTGGGGTCTTCCCCCTCGACTATGTTCCTTCTCATTTCTCACCTATCGTGCCCTCTACCCACATGCCTGCTATCTGATATCCCCCCCTTTGCTTTACAATGGATTTCACTCTTCCCCAGCTTGAACTATTGCTTGCATATCCTTTTCCAGTCCCTAATCTCCTCTGTTCTCCCAACTCATTCCTTCCAGTCTCATTTTCAATCCCCTCCTCTCCTCACGCCCCTTCCTCTCCTTCCAAGTCACATAATATCTCAGTTTATTGTAACACTTTATGCCAGCCTCCTCCTTTTGCCCCAATTTTTCCCTACCTGCCCCTCTGGGCTGCCTCTAACCATCCCAGTCTGCCCTGTCCCCATTTTGACTTAATTTCCCACCATCTGCCCCTCCAGGCTGCCCCTTTCCAGCCAGTCCTGACCTGACTCCTTTCCCGTGATACAGTTTGGACCATTTACCCTAATGCTTTCCACCCTTGCATCTGCCTCCCTGGCTAAAAAGCCTCACTCCAAATGTTCCACCCCCCTGTTAGATGAGCGGTGTCCTGGCTTAGCCTCAGCCTTTCCCACCTTCCCCCTTTCCCTTTCCATTCTCATTTACCACCCTTCAAGTCCTCCGGTTGTGTCCTTAGACAGTTTACCTCACCCCTGATCTGCAACAACTGGCTGCATAATGGGCAACCTCCTCCTCCCTCCTCCAGGGCCCAATTTAGTGTTATTGCCACACCACAGCCTATGCAACTTACGATTCTTCCAAAGATGCCTGCTGTAGTGGTTGGACACCAACCCAATTGTCCTTCTCTAAACATATTGTGAAGTTCTCCCTTTGCCTGGTCCCTACCCCTTGGAATACTACCCCTCACCCCTCCCCAAGTGACCATACTGGGATGGAATATGATCAAGTCCTACAGCTCCACATAGTTCTAACAGATAACCCATATCCCTAGAAACCAGCTGCTAATCTTGATAAACAATTTAACAGCTAGTAGTTGTAACAATTAAACTAGGCAATCAATTTATACATCTAACAGTTCAAACAGTTTAAGCATATTACTGGATCCAGTTTCTAATCTGTGTAAGAAAAACAATTTAGCAGCCTACAGTCTGAACAGTATCAGCACCACCCTAGAGCCTGATCCTGCACTAGTTAAAATAATATAACAGAGCTAACACTCTTAATAGTACAAAAATAGCCCCAAAACAGTTTTACACATTGCCCCCTAATCAGCTCCTATTTAAGGTAATTTATTTCTGTACTCTACTGCTCTACTAGCTCGAGCTCACAGTAAAAATATTCCCCCAAGGTTACTGTCTCTTCCTTTTAAATTACCCCCAGCCAATCAGTGCCCTTCATCCCCACAGGACACACCTCCTCTGCCCATTTAATAGAGACTGAGGTTGGGGCTGGGGAGGGTGTGGAGAATAACCCCCTACAGTCACTGTCCCAAGTCTGTAATGCAAGCTCCTGGCCTTCCGATAGACCAAGGCACTGTGGCACTCCTCATTTGTCGGTCACTGATGCTACCGATTTCATAACCAACTAGGAGTCTCCCACCTCTCAGTACAGTCCTGCTGCCGATGCAGCCAAAAATCCAGCCAAACGGGACTCACTGGAGCCAACTGCTGATGTGGTCTCTCAAATCCCCCTCCAAAAGAAGAAAGACAGTTGAAGCGGTTGGGGATGGCCTTTAAGAAGCCCAGCTGCAAGTTAAAATGTTGGTGCCTGGCCTCCCGATAGGCCCAGGCACTGTGGTGCTCCTCCTCCTTTGTTGGTCATCGATGCTACCAATTTCCTCACCAGCTAGGAGACTCTCCCCTCTCAGTACTGTCCCACCTCCAATGCGGCCAAAAATCCAGCCAAATGGGACACCCTGGAGCTGACTGCAGATGCAGTCTTTCAAGTCCACCTCCAAAAGAGCAAAGGTTGTGGCTAACTGATAACAGAGAGCACCCCTCAATTAAAACTTTGCCTGTTAAACTGTGGCTTTCAGATTGGCTAACCTGCTCTCCCCATTTCCACTGCATGTGCTTGGATTGGGGGTGCCACATGTGCCACAGCTCAACTTGGGTGTTGTTTTAAAATAGTCTCTGACATATAAAAAACAAACAAAGAAACAAAAAAACAGGGTGCCTCAGGTATGTATCTGTCCTTTTACTGAATGTTTAGTTTAAGGAGGTCCCTGGGGTTTTCCATCCATCTCTGGTGTCAGTCTCCCCCCCACCACCAGTCTTATAGGACTTTTGCTAGTGTGTTATTAGAGCAATTGGTGGTGAGTTGGTATCTGGCAAATGTTTTTTATTTTATTTTCCTTTTTATTTGTGGGACCTTGTCCTTTTTAACAGGGGATTTCCCCCTCTA
This sequence comes from Neoceratodus forsteri, assembly GCA_016271365.2. Taxonomy (NCBI): domain Eukaryota; kingdom Metazoa; phylum Chordata; order Ceratodontiformes; family Ceratodontidae; genus Neoceratodus; species Neoceratodus forsteri. The sequence goes on from CM028131.1 coordinate 589,323,470, forward strand.
AATCCCCTCAGCTCATGTAGTGCTTTAAACAATATATATCAACCTCCCTACAGCGTGAGCCTTGACTCTGTCAGCTGTTAAAGCCCTTTTCCATTTTTAGGTGCTTATTTTCTGTCAGGCTTGGAGATTTTTCTTTTCTGTTTTTTGGCTTCATTGACCTGCACTTTTTCGCAATTTCCTCAGGCCATTGGGCACATGCCCCTTATTGTTCTGAGGCTTCCTTCACCTCAATGTGCTTTTTCATGCATCTCTGTGGTGCGGGCATCCACTCCTGATATGAGGACGGTATGCTTGGCATTGTGACATCACAAATGTCCTCCTAAACAGAGCATGCACACAGGTACTTCTTCTGTGCTAGATGCTGCAGCTCTGTTTATTGTGCTTATTTTGCTATCTACCTCTCGGGCTATTCGTTCTCTCCCTATACTCAACCAACTTGGCAAAAAAAATGATGTTTGCCTTCAACAGCTTATTTTTTTCCACATGTGGATGTGGGCATTGAGGCAGTAGTACTGTAAGTTTTTCTGTGGCCAAGACCTTGTTTTGGCTTTGGGCAATGACAGGGCAGTATGTCTTTTCTTGTGGCACCATGGGTTATTGGAGACCCTTAACTTTTAGAAGATGTAAGACCTGTAAAAGGGTAATTAGACCCTCTCCCATGGGTACCTATTGCTCCCACTGTGTTTCTCAATCTAATTTGTCTCTTATGATTCCCCCTTGTTTGACCTGCAAGTTGAAGGGGGGGCACCTGGTGCACCAGTTGGCAGTGGCAAAGAAGAATTGTGTAAATCATTATTGTTGCTCCTAGGAGAGCTTTTGGGCCCCGATGTTCCACAGGACATCCCATCAGACACATCCAACACCAAACCAGGCCCTTCAGATCATGGAGGCCCATACAGGCATGCTAGGTGTGTCACAGCAGGAAAGACCAGCTGATATGGATACGCAGGCAGACCCCAATCCTGACCATGCAAAGGGTCAGGATGAGGATATTGGGGATCTTGCAGAGAAATGACAAGGTACCCCCACTCAAAATCAGGTGGTGTACTGTAATCCTACCATATATTGTAAACGAATCTACATTCAATTCTATGGAATCACAAGAAGAAATTGTAAACACAAAACAGTGTAACATCATACCTATAGCCTTAAAACCAAATATAATGCAGTGGTCCTCTTCCCCCTCCCTGCTATAGGAGTTGGGGAATACAAAATACAATACTGAAGATAAATATGAGTCAATAGTGTGATATCATCCAGTGAAATATTAATGAAAACTATTCACTTTCATACATCATAAATTCAAACTAAAGAAAGAACCCCCCCCCCAGAACAATGGCAAACTCACTGTGTTCTGAAAACTGGTAGAGAAAGGGGAGAAGGAAGGAAGATGTGGGTATCAGATTCTATTTCAGCCTGTTTAATGCATGGCAACACAGAGTCTACTTACACCTGGCAGCTGTCCTTCTTACAGAATCCAACGGATACTCCTCCACTGGTGTTGAAAAACCTGCTCCGTCATGAATGCTGGCATAGACTGGGGAAAAGGAAAAAAAGGAAATCATTGAAAAAAAGGAAGACAAATTCCCTATCCTCCCCTAGGGGGTAATGTCCTGTGGGGTGATCCAAACAGCTCCCCAACTCGAACTTCAAGACAAAAGTTCACTGGTCAGAGATTCCATTGGACATTCCCAATCAGGTCCTGAAATACCTGAGCAGAAAAAAGATTTCATTCAGAAGTCTTAATTGTCAAAATAGAAGATTATATCATGTGAAACAATTGTAATTCAGTAAATTCAATTTGCTGAATAGATAAATGACATCTAACATTCCAAATGTAACATTTAAAACATGCCAATAAAATCCATATAGTTTGTGTCTTACGTATATGCTGTTCACGTGGAAGGGAGTATACCCAGACACAATATCTCCAAGATCATATCCTTAAGGGGAGAGGCACTCAAAGTGTGACCTACCAATAACCAGAATGACCGAATAAAAGGACATGTAATACTGTATATAAGTGTTCTATTCTTTCTATTTCTGTTATACACGTGAGTCTGGGACAAAATCTTTCATCCAGTCCTTTGTGTTTTAGATTGTCTTTTACATTTAATTTACCCAATGCAGATAACCATATGACATCCCACATATGTAGGGGTAAATTGGGACAAGTCAACATGTTCCCTATTTGTGCTCTCTCCAAAATGGTTTATGTAATAAAGGGGGAGGGTTCTAATAATAATTTATTCAAAATTATTCAGTAGAGCTGTTTCCTAGTAATAGAAAGAAAATGATCTTTTGTTAATGACCAGAGTTTAATTTTTCCTAAATAGGAAAGAAAATTACCTGGAAAGGTCTGTAGGGATCTTTGGGGATTATGCCATGTAATGGCCAAATCCGTAATATTGGATTAAGGCTGTCTTTGACCCATGGGATCCATAGTTTATCTTTGGTCAATAAGAATGGACCAAGGTTTTTGAATGTAAATATCAAAAAAAAGAAAAGTATTGGGTGGACCATCTTAAGGCCTCCCTGCTTCTTTTCCAGAAGTAAAAATGCCTCATTTTACTGGATTAAGCTGGCTAGCCCATATGCATGGAAAAAAAATGAACTCCTTGGTTTCTAATTGTTTTGGTAAAGAGTATACATTACTAATATGTAAAAACAAAGAGGGCAACAAAGTTTTAACCATATTTACTCTCTTATTTTTTGCCATCTTCCATTTATTCCATAAGTCAACTTTGGTCTGTGCCTGTTGAATCTTAATTTGCCAATTTAAGAGAGCCATGTCTCCTTTCCCGAAAATTACCCCAAGAATATTACAGGGTTCTTAATGTACAGAAACACCAATAATCTTGTCCAGTTCAAGATGCTCATTGCTAGTCTATAAACATTTACTTTTGTATAAATTTAACTGAGCTGTTGTACACTGACAGAACATAGAAACATAGACTTTGATGGCAGATAAGGACCACTTGGCCCACCCAGTCTGCCCATTTCCCTTCCTATTGGATAAGCTGCAGATTCTAGTTAACCAACAGCCTACTTCCTGCAACCCCCACTATAATTGCCTTATGTCTGTTCCATGCATGCTTGAATTCCTCCACTGTTTTAGACCCAACAACCTCCCCAGGAAGGCAGTTCCATGCATCCACCACTCTGGCAAAATCTGGCCAGCTCTTGTGCAAGATTGTGTATCTGCCAAAAGAAGACATAAATCATCCACATAAGTGGTAGTCCTAATTTCTGGATCTAAACTGGAAAAGGATAAACCTGTAATATTCATATCCCAATTCAAGTTACGAATCAATGGATCCAAAGACAATATATATAATAATGGACTAAGAGGGAAACCCTGACGCAGGCCCTTTTGTACTTTAATAGAGTTACCTGTCCAGCCATTACAATAGGGTTTTATAGTAGCATGTCGGTATCCTATCTGTAACCAACTAAAAAAAATTGATGAAAAGCCATATTTTTCCAAGCATTTCCAAAGATATCCATGGAGAACCTTTTCAAAGGCCTTGCTTTGGTGAAGTGTAAAAGGAAAACCAGTAAGTTCACCTGTTTGGCCTCTATTCCAAATTTCTCTAAGTAAAATAAAATTATCAAAGAAAGATCTACCCAGAATACTACACATTTCAGAATGGTTTATCAGGTCACCAGCCACCAAGGCCAATCTGTTTGCCAGTAATTTAGAAAAAAATCTTAAAATCAGCATTCAAGAGTGAAATCGATATACAGTTAGACAACTGGGACCTGATACCTGACTATAACAAGTCCTTCCCACATGCTAGGAGGTAACTGTTCATTCTTTAACATTCTATTAAATAGTAGCACTAGTTCTGGCAGTAGTATGTCTGCAATGTGTTTATATAACTCATATGGTATGCCATCAGGGCCTGGAGTAGAACACACTCTCATAGAGTTTATTACACCCTGAAGTTCTTAAGCGGTAACAGGTTGAATCAATATTGTTTCTGAAAAGTTGGAAAGAAGGGACAAATCACATCCCACCAACCATGAACCAATATCACTCAGATCACCAGTAGGAGCCTGGAACATGGTGGAAAAGTGGCTATCAGGTTCAGTCAGAATTTCTGATCTCCTGGTTATTACCTTACCGTCTTCAGTAGTAATTATAGAAATATGTTTTTTTTTATTTTGGGAAAGACCACATTGAAGTGGATTGGTAAAATCCTGTGTTCATTGAGTCCAAACCTCTGTTCAGCCACCAATTATTTATGGGCTGGCAGTATAGCCTAGAGGTTAAAGTAATGAGCTGTGAAGGAGCTTGGTACATCAAACAGACTAGACCTTGGTTTTATTCTCACAACCTCCACATGCATACTGTGTGACTCTGAGCAAGTCACTTAACCACCCAGTGCTCCCAGATCACCCCTGAAAACAGACACTTGTGCCTAGTGGGCCTTACCCAGTTACCAAAGACTGAAATAAAAAAAATATATATATCATACTGGATGTCAGTCATCTTATGTTTGACCAGAGAAATTTGAGCAGATAAGTCTAAGTGTGAAGTAATATGTGTATATATGTATTGATTATTGCTATCCTATTTTGTATGATACTGTTGTTTTTTGTTATTTTCTTTAACTTCTGTATTTGGAACAGTATGACAACATGTTTGCTAGGTTTGCAATGTTCTGGGCACTCGGCCAAGTACTCAGGATGTGGTTTCTTAGCAAATATGTGAGAAACATCCAGATGGCTGATGTTTGTGCTGAGCTGCAATGTTCTGGGCACCCGGCCAGTGTGCAGACGTGACAGTCTGAGTGCTTGCTGATGTTACTGAAGGTTTCTAGAAAAATGGTTAAAGTGATATATACTGGGAAATCTTGTGGCCAAGTTAGAAGCCTCTCCTGCAGGGTGGACGCATCACTGTGGGACCAGTTCCCGGTTCGTGAGACTCCTAGCCAGGCTGACAAGGGGGCTTCCCAGCCATTGGAAGAGGGCTTGGATGATGCTTTGTTGAATCGGTGATGTATAACCTTTTGTATTATATTTTGTTATAATAAAGCTTTGGCTTGCTGTACTTATTGTGCTGTTATTGTGTGCATGTGAGTGTGAATGGTAAATAGCTGCCTGGTTTGAGTTGGCAGAACATTTTTGGGGTAGTCGGCAGGATCTAAAAAAAAAAATATAATAATAATATGTCTATTTTTAAAAAAAAGGATGCTAATGTTGCATGCACTCAGATGAATATCCCAGGGTGGGAAAACCTGCTGTATGATGTTTTGGCTAATAAATGGTCCTGTTGTGCGGGACTAAGTGAAAATTGAAAAGCTTGTTTAAATAACTCTAATCCTACAGATGTAGTTACTTGTATGCAAAAAGCACTGGTGGGAAAGGGAAAGGAAAATGCAGCCCTGGGACGGAGAGGGTGGATTATTTTGTCAGCATACAAAAGGGTGCATAAAAAGGTAACTGTTTTAGCACAAGGAAAGGTTTCGTTAAAACAACAAGTAGCAGATTTGCAAAGTAAAGTGGAGATGTTGCAATGTCAAAATCGTTTGCTAACAGATAAGTTAAATGTGTACAAATCTGTAGCAGAAAAAGCAGCAGTGCGAGTGGCGCAGTACAAATATCGAAAGAAAAGTGGAAGGATCAACAAAAAAAAGTTAGTTTAGCCATTGCAGAAGCAGGGGCTTGATGGGACCCTGATAATTGGGATGGGGATATATGGTTTTCACCAGATAAAAAGGGGCCCCCAACAGATGAGGATGAGGATGATAATAGGTGTAATCAGGGTAAGGCGTCCCTTAAGTCATCACAATGGAGCTTTCGCCCCGCGGGACAGAGGCGGGCTAAATTGGACAGACAGGGCAATGTGGTAAATAGGGACCAAATTAAAAATTTCTCACAACAAGAGGTCTCGGACCTCTTAGAGCAATATTCGCAAAAGCCTGGCGAGAGCCTAATTAAATGGCTAGTAAGGCTATACGAAACTGGGCAGACGGGGTAAGGCTGGATGAAACAGGTGCCCCAAGGTTCATGTCCTTAAGCTCTGATCCAGTAGTCAAGCAGGCATTCCGTACATTAAAGTTAAAAAATCCGGACGTTTTTAATTCAATACTAGACGTCGCAGCTATGGCTTGTGTACATAAATATCCGACAGCTGGTGATTGGCCAGATGACTGTAAGCAGTGATTTACTTTAAAAGACTGTATACAAAATCTTAAAACAAAGATAATAAAAATTGCAGTTACAGTAGGGGACCATGCAAAACTAATTGAAACTCCCCTACTTATCTCTGTACAAAAAAAAATTATTAAGACTGCCCCGCCAGCTTACAAAGCGGTAATCATGACGTTGCTAATCAATCAGATGGGAAACTCCATGGGGGAGGTGGTAGAAGCAATCAGACAATTGAAAAAATTAGGTGATTGGGGTCCTCAAGGATCTAACCAAGAGGGTTCCTCCGGGAGAAAAAAAACACAATTTGACAACCGAATCTCGAAAAAGGATATGTTTCTTGCCCTTTTAAAAAATGGGTGCCCAGAAAAAAGATTAATGGGATAAGTACCTCTGATATGTAAAATATGTACAAAAAGAGAGGTTTAAATAACAAAAAAACGGGTAAACAAACAGACAAATTCGACATCGGAAAAAATTAGCAGGATACCCCGACCCAAACTAAGACACCTACTGCTCCACCACTGGAGCAAGAGGATGATAATAATGGTAATTAAAAACGCTCGGATGGGGGGCACCCCACCCGAGGGTCTAACAACCCGTTCAAAAATGACAAAAAAACAGATTATACAGATTTGTATCCAAGTGATTTGTACCCAGTTAAAAAATTGCAACAATTAAAAATGACAAAATGTGACTAAAATAATGGCCAAGCCCCGGTAAAGGAATGGGCAAGGAAGGATTTTAGACCCCATGTACTAGTAACAATTTATTAAAAAAATGGGTCACAGCAATTGGAGCGGGCATTAATTAATACTGGGGCGGAGGCCTCATTAATTTATGGGAACCCCAAAAAGCATAGAGGGGAGAAAGTGATAATTACTGGGTTAGGGGAAAAACAAATTAAGGCAGTACAGACGACTTTAAAACTAAAAATTGGGCAATTGCCAAAACGTAGATACAAATTAATAATTGTGCCCATCCCAGAGTATATCATTAAAATTGACATTTTAAAAAAAATGACTTTGCAGCTGCCCGATGGGCAATACCAATTTAAAACAAAATCATATATTTCCACCAGACCAGTAATTGTGGAAAAGGTGCAGATGTCACCGGTAGCAGTTCCGCTTGCAACTAAGGTAATTAACATAAAACAATATGAAATACTTGAGGGACATGATAAAATAACTTTAACTATTAAAAAATTACTGGAGGCAGGGATACTAAAACCTACTACCACTGCATAAAACAATCCGGTATGGCCAGTAAAAAAAAGTGACGGGTCTTAAAAAATGACAGTAGATTACCAAAAGTTAAACAAACATACTCCCCCATTGACAGCGGCAGTATCTGACACCATAACACTGCTAGAGCACATACAAAAGCATAAGGGGATGTGGTATGCTGTTATTAATCTGGCTAATGCATTCTTTACTATACCAATTGTTAAAAAAGCATGGGACCAATTTGCATTTACTTGACAAGGGAGACAGTACACTTTTACTAGACTGCCCCAGGGCTATTTACATAGCCCAACCATCTGCCATCGTACTGTGGCAAAACATTTAAATAAAATTGACTTGCCTAAAAATGTACAAATATCACATTACATTGATGACATTTTAATACAAAAAACTAGTCAAAAAGTGGTGCAACAGCAGTTAAAAAAACTTATCAAACACATGAAGAATAAGGGATGGGAGATAAATCCTACCAAAATACAAGGACCTTCTCAAACAGTAAAGTTTTTAGGGATACAGTAAAATAAAAGACATAGAAAAGTACTCCCTAAAGCTAAACAAAAGATTTTAAACTTCCCAACACCTCAGACTAAACTTAAAACTCAAATGTTTGTTGGGTTATTTGGTTTTTGGAGACAACATATACCACATTTGGGGCAAATTTTGTCCCCTTTAATTAAAGTGACCCAAAAGAAGTATAAATTTAAATGGGGGGATAAACAACAGAAAGCATTTAACAAAGCAAAAAAAGCGATCCAACAGGCTTTGGATTTTTGGCCCCTCCGGGGGGGGGGGTGGAATTAAATGTTTCTGTAAGTAGACAGTATGCAAATTAAAGTTTGTGGCAAAAACAAACAAAAAAAAAGTGCTGTTAGAATTTTAAAATAAAAAATTACCGAAGGCGGGTAAAAGGTACACGCCATTTAAAAAACAACTGCTAGCATGTTACTGGGCATTGTTAAAAACAGAGCAGATGACAGTAAAACATAAAGTAGCATTAAAACCTAAGATACCCATAATGCAGTGGGTAAATAGTTCCCCCAAAACTCACAGGATAGGACATGCTCAAGAGGCTAGTATCATAAAATAAAAATGATACGTTCAAAATCAAGCAAAAACTGGCATAGGAGGGGTAGCTACCCTCCATAAAAAAGTAGCTAAAATACCTGTTACTGACAAATCAAGTACCCTGGGGGTACCTGAAGTACAAAAATCACCTGTCAAATAAAAAAAGCCATTTGACCAGTTGTCTACTACTAATAGACAGCATGCCTGGTTTACTAATGGGTCAGCAAAATATGTAAAAAATCAGAGGCATTAAAAGGTGGTGGCTTACTGCCCGCAAACTAAAAATTTATTGGTAACATCAGGAGAGGGAAAAAGTAGTCAGTATGCTGAGCTCTATGCAGTTACCAGGCTTTGAGACAAAAAAATACAGGAACTTGTCATATTTATACAGATTCTTGGTCAGTGGCCAATAAATTGGCAACATGGTTGCCAACCTGGGCAAAACATAATTAAAAAATTTATTCAAAAAAAGTATAAAAAAAGGGGCTATGGCAAAAAATTTAGACTATGGTCCAAAATACTCAAGTTACTTTTTTTCATGTAGATGCACATTGTGCTTCAGACACGCTAAAACGATGGTATAATTCTGTTGCAGATAAAAAGGCCAAAATTTTGTCAGTAAATATTAAAAAAATTCAGACCCAACAACTGGCAGGGTTGGCAAGGTGGGCTCATCAAAAATGCGGACATCTAAAAAATAAAGCTACTTACAGGTGGGCATACAGCAATAAAGTACCCCTAGCTTTAAATGTAATAAAAACTGTAATAGCACAATGTCCTGTTTGCCAGCACACACAACACAGACCCATACCTCATGTAGTAAAAGGACAATTAAAAAAAAAAACTGCCAGGGCAAATATGGCAGATAGACTATATTGGACCATTACCTCAAAGTGGAGGATGCCAATATGCTTGTACAGCTGTTGACACTTACTCGGGTTATCTGTTGGCCTTACCTTGTAAAAGGGCAACGCAAAAAAACACGATTAAGACCATTAATTTAATTATGCTATACTATAAAATACCGTTGCAAATACAAAGCAATAATGGTTCGCATTTTTAAAAAAAAACTGGTGCAAAAATACTGTCATGCTCACAATATCCAATAAATATTTCACATCCCGTACTATCCCCAAGAGGCTAGACTAATTAAAAAAATAAATGGTTTGCTAAAAAAAAAAATTTAAAAATATGGGGGGATCTAAAAAATTAAAAACAAAATTTGCATAAAGCATTACAAGTTATTAATAACAGACCAATAAAAAAATCTAAGACACCTTTAATAAAGATAATAACCCCAAATTTACAAATTCAGGCATATACAACTGCTAATACTATTTTGTACTAAAAAGTCATGGAGGGGGCTTTGGCTCCTTATAGGGCAACCCCTGAGGCTGCCGGTTTAAACTTACATGCTCTCCAAAAATATAGGTTAAATAACAAGAATATACAATTAATTAAAACAGGCATTAAAATCCAAATACCCTCAGGACATTTTGGTTTAATTGCACCCCGATCTAAATTGGCATTAAAAAAAATACAAATTTAAAAAAAAATAATTGACAGTGACTATCAAGGCAAAATCAAAGTAATATTAATAAATAGTAAAAATCAAAACCTACTTATTCAACCACGTGACAAAGTTGCACAGTTGTTAATTGTCCCCTATCACAAAATAACACCGGTAAGAGGGGAGGCCCCCACACTTTTAACAGTCAGAGGAGATAAAGGATTTAAATCTACTAATAACTTTAACAGTAAAGCCAAAGTGTGGGTTAATAGCCCAACTGGCCCACCCGAACCGGCTAAGGTAATAGCTATAAAAAAAGATAACACTGTGCTGGTCATCAAATCAAAAAAAAAAAAAATATGTGCCTGCACATAAATGTTATCTTCAAAAATAATAAAACTTGTGTCTTTCTAGGTCCAGCAATAAATTTTAAAAAAAATGTTGGTGTGTCTTATGGCCCATTTGGCAGAGCCCGTAACCCCTGGGGGAAGAATGCAACAAGCCAATTACAATGGTACAATAAAATAAAAAAAAAATAATACCAAAAATAAAACCCAGGGGAACTTTACCTGCTCATCTGGACAATCTTGTGTAGTAATAAATATAACTTTTGTGCCAAAAATCACTCTTTGGACAACACCCAAAGGTCCCACTCCTAAACGATGGTCAAATCAATTATATGTACAAGATGTTAGTAACACCGCTAAGATTAGCCTGTACAATCTTACGGCAGTAAAATGCTGCAACCTACACGATACTTACATGCAGGACTTTCAAAAGGCATACACATGCTGCACAAATCGATCAGACATTTTTAATAAAACTATTAAACTAACTAACGTAAATACTTTGTTTTGCATAACTGCAACTGCAATAAAAAATAAAACCACTTGGGCAGATTATATTACTGTGCTAAAAAATCATCCTATTGTTAGTAATAATAGCTTGGTTAAAGTGCCTTCTACTTGTATATCAGTAGCGCAGCAGTATCAAAAAAATATTATTAATTTTAACATAACTTTTGCTCCTAGTCATAAATGTAAAAGTAGACAAGCCTGGTATAATACGTTACTAGGCGGCCTTGGTGCTGGTGTAAAAGTTTTAAATAGTATAAACACAAAAACATTAACTAACAAGCTTAAAACAGTAAGGGTAAATGTATCTAGCTTAGTTAATTTACAGGCACAGTAAATGCCCACTGTTTTTAGTCCTCAAAAACTAACTTTAAATTATAATGCGAAATTTTTACAATTATTTAATAAATCGCAAGTAAAATCATTAGGTTTAACAAAAAACTTATCACAATTTATCAACTAGACAAAATGTACTATGCAAAAAATATATACATTAACACAAAAAAATAAGGCACAAAGTAATTTAATAAGTAATAATAAATTTATATAAAAGACCGTATTTAAACAATAAATACCAGTTACCAATTAAATATCAGTATTTCCCAATAAAGCTAAATGTACTGACACATATTGTTCCAGACAAATTGTCCATTATAATGTTAACAACCCACTGTTAATGTGTAAATATATAGTGTTACCTTTAATATTTAGACTTCCATGGCTTAAACCTAAATATTGGTTACCACATTTTAATAAAAATTATATAAACAATAGTAATAAAACCCATAATTTAAGTTTATGCTCACAGACCATAAATAACATGGTCTGTAGACAACAATCCCGACTGTATAAACCATGTCTCTTAAAACATTCAGTAAACCTCTGTCAATGGACAATTTTACCATTAACCTTTACTATGTTTGTTAAAATAGGGCTTCAATATGTTTGCATAGTGACTAAACGAAAAAATACTACTCAAATGTATAATTTAACTCTCCCCTTTTCTAAATGCCTAAAAAATATAACCCACTTATAATAAAAGGGCATAACTTATACCTTTATCCCAAACAGTAAACAACAACTTATTCTAAATTGGCATCCTAATATAATTAAAAACCCTAATATGAGTATATCTTTAAAAAAAATTAGAAACATCATTCAAAACACTAATTTAATAAAAGCCCATTTGGCTATTAAAAATAAAACATTAATACAAAGACAAATCCAAACTGTAATAATTGCTGACCAAATGGTTAAATTAAAATCTAAAATACAAACTAAAACTGCCCATCACTGGTAAAATATATTTACTAAATGGTCTCCATCGGCTACTAAGGTATTAAATATATTAATACATCCACTTATAATAATAGCTATAGTATTATTTTTGCTAACCATATAAAATTGTTATTTAGCTTATAAAATAAAAGCTTTACAAACATATAAACCTTTTATGCCGTTATCATACAAATCATTCTAACAATAATCAAAAAACCAAATAAAGTAATATGTGTATATATATATTAATTATTGCTATCCTATTTTATATAATACTGTTGTTTTTTGTTATTTTCTTTAACTTCTATATTTAAAACAGTATAACAACATGTTTGCTAGGTTTGCAATGTTCTGGGCACTCGGCCAAGTACTCAAGATGTGGTTTCTTAGCAAATATGTAAAAAACATCCAAATGGCTAATGTTTATACTAAGCTGCAATGTTCTGGGCACCAGGCCAGTGTGCAGACGTGACAGTCTAAGTGCTTGCTAATGTTACTAAAGGTTTCTAAAAAAATGGTAAAAAAAATATATACTAAAAAATCTTGTGGCCAAGTTAAAAGCCTCTCCTGCAGGGTAAACGCATCGCTGTGGGACCAGTTCCCGGTTGGTAAGACTCCTAGCCAGGCTGACAAAAAGGCTTCCCAGCCATTGGAAGAGGGCTTGGATGATGCTTTGTTAAATCAATAATGTATAACCTTTTGTATTATATTTTGTTATAATAAAGCTTTGGCTTGCTGTACTTATTGTGCTGTTATTGTGTGCATGTAAGTGTAAATAATAAATAGCTGCTTGGTTTAAGTTGGCAAAACAAAGTGGTATTGATTTTGTAGAGATAACAGAGTTTGCAACTCCATTCTATATAATTTGTACTTATCCATTTTATATTTACCTATACGTTTACCTATCATCTTAAAATAGGATTGTATGTCCCTTTTTGTATCCTCCCACCAAGTCTGAACATTATCGTATAAAAAATATACAAATTTTCTAGCTTGTAGAAGCCCCCGAAAGCCCTCATATGCTATTGGGGTATTAAGCAAAGTAAGATTCAGCCTCCAATATCCCAGACTCTTCCCCATTTTTTCAAAATGTGAGACTGTAAGACTTAAAAGCACATGGCCAGAAGAGGGTACCGAGACAGTAAGGGTTTGGATAATATCCAGATTTTGAGAAATGAACCAATAATCAATTCTGGTGGCAAAAACCCCTCTAAAATAATTTTTTGGGGGGAATACACTCAGGTTTATCAAAAGCATCAATCAGGCTACTATTGGTCAAAAGAGTATTTAGACAAGAAACATCGCAAAAAACCTTGGAAGTCTGAGACCCCCTATCTGTCTTATACCTAGTAGAATTAAAGTCACCACCCAAAAAGAATATAACTTCAGGTGAAAAGATAAGCTTGGATCACCTGAAACAGGTCAATCCTTGCTTTCTTTTGTTGTGGGGCATACACATTTATGCATCGAAAAGCAGCATCATGCAATAAAATATCCAACAAAAAAGCTCTGCTTGGAACTATATCTACCTGGTGAATCACCTTAATATCAGGGTTATTTAAACAGATTCCCACCCCACTACATTCATCTTCCCCATTGACCAAAAGGAATCACCATATAACCATGCAGAGCTAGAAGGCACATCCTCCATGGAATGTAACCTAGTGTCCTGTAAGAAAATCATGTCATAAGGGGCAGAGTCTAGTTGTGCATAAGTTACTGCCCTTTTACGATCAGATTTTATGCTGTTAGCATTTAAAGAGGCTACAGCAATGCTATATAATGAAGTAGGCCCGTAAATTACTCATCAGTGTTTTTTCTTGACCCATGCTCTTGTACCCATCCTCCAAGCCTGAGGTTTAGGATCCTGTTCTTCCATGGGGAGTTCACCCTCTGACTCTCCATCAGTCTGGGAGGAGTGAAAGGAGACTGAATCTGACTCTGAGCCCAGGTCACCTTCTTCTGTTGGAAGACCATCAAATTTGTACTGTGTAGAGACAGGATCAGCTGTGGGCAGTATGACTTCCCCACACTTTCTTCTAGTACTCCTGCAACCACCTGAAAGGGGTCAGAGGCTGGGAGGGGGCATATCCTGGGCAGAGCCTCCAGGCAATAACACAGGTACTGGGCCAGAGATGAAAGGTTAGAGAGAAATCTGTTCAGTATGTAGAACCTCTGTTGGGGTAGTGGTGGTTGGGGCTACTACCGAAGCCACTTGACAAGTAGAAGGTTCTTGGGGAGGGAAGGCACAGGGCTAGATAGATGTCTGCTGGCCTGTTTTAAAGCAGAGTTAATATAATAGTCCTGTATGGCATAGTCATTGAAGTGTTATGAGAAGCCCACGGGCAGTCTGTGAATGAGTGGCCAGCTTCACATAAACTGCACTTCAAGGGGCCTCAGCAATGAAACAGTTTATTGTCCCAATTCCCCACACTGGGCACATTTGATAACATCACATGTGTGGCTTAAATGTCTGGGAGACCCACACTTGTAACTGTGATGGGGCTGGCCAGGGTAAAAAATAAACCTTTTGTCACGTTCGATATAAAAACAATTCAGGAGATGTTGTAAACTGGAGTCATCCTAATGGAGGTTCATTTTCACCCTCCACCTCCCCAGTCCAAAAATCTTCGTCATCCAGAATGGGATCAGGGTTACCCTGAATTTTACATCTTTTTTTGAGCCAGTAGAGAATATCTGTTATATTGACCCCTTCATTGTGAAAAAGGACAGTTATAACTTTAAAAGTTTGTTTGGTAAGGGGTATAGCCTGGAACTTTTCCCGTGAGTGGTTGGTCTTCATGGTGGCATATTTTAATTAGAATCTATCTATGATATCTGGAGACCAAAAACTGATATCAAATGATTGCTCCCCTGGTAAATGGATGAGGGCATATACCTCTGTTGGAGAAAATCCCAATTGTTGCTTATGCAGAACTTTCCTCACATAAAATCTGTTAGGGGTGTCATCTAAAGGTCCCAAAAATCAAAGGCGAACTGCATAATGCCTTTTTGCCAGCTCTATAGGAGACTAGCATAAGTGGGGGGTCTCCGTTTGCTCCTGGGCTGGTACCGTAATGTCATCAGGATGAGGAGGGTGCCCCGACTGCCACCTGCTGAGAAGGCATATCAGTATTAGCATAAAAGAAAAATATATCAGAGGCAGCAATATCTGCAAGTGAAAAAGAAATAGCACTTGTGGTAGCAGGCAAGTCTGCTACAATGGGCTCCACAGGAGTATGTTCCACCTCGGGCTGAGCTAGGGCAGGGACCAAAGGTACTTTTGTGGGAGACCATGGGACTTCGGCTGAATTAGTAGGAGAACCAGGAGGCTGGACCTCTGGATCCAGGATCCATGTACTGGAGGCTCACTGGGTCCAACCAGCACCTTCTAGGGCTGCATCCGCTGACCAAGAGGAAGAGTGCAAAGAATCAACCTGAGGTAAGGTTGTACATGCTGCCATGGGCATGATCCCACCAGGAGAACTAGCTGAGAAAATGAAAAGCTTCTTACTCAGATCTGGCATCTGTAAAGGAGATGGATTTAGTGAGTGCTTTCTTTTAGCCTTCTCCTCTTCGGCACTGTGCTGTGATGCAGAGTATTCCATCTCAGCTGTGTGTAGCTGGTCTGCTAACTGCAATAAATACTCCTCTGCCATTAAATCTTGATTGGGCTCAGTAAAACCCATGGGGAGCTGCTGGGGCATTATGAAATCATGTCTGTTCATGAATCATCAGGAATCATATCCATGTCTAAGAGGAGAGGCTCACCGCTCAAGACCGATTGCTGACCACCATCTTGGTACATTCCAGCCATCTCAGGAGCATTCTCGGTTGTTGCAACAGAACTTCCTCCTCCAGTATCATCCATCTCAGACTGCAAGACCCTGATGGACAGAGACACAGTGCCCTCTGTCCACAGAGAAGGGGAATTTCCATGATATCCTGGCCAAATTTCCCCCATTCACTAAAATACCACCAACAGCTTAATCTGGTTCAAGTAAGGATTTATGCCATGTTACAGTTTCAGCTGGTTACCATTTGTACCCTCCCCCATCCCTGAAAAAGGGACTTCTAGTCTTAGTAGGCCTACCCAGTCAACAAAATTCAACAAATAAATAAATTCTCCCATTATGCCCTATGGATTCCATATAAATCCAAATCATTCAAAGGCCATCTTGACATATAATTTTAATACCCAACAACAAATAGGGGTGCAGCACCTGAAACATCAAATGGGAAGAACACCCTTCCCCCCTCAGCTAGTGGTCAGACAGGAGTTCAGCATGTTTGTAGTTCATTTGCATCACCAGGTAAAGAAAAAGGTCCAGCTCCCCATACAATGCGCAGGGAAAATGCTGGACCTCACCCAAAAATTAACACACCGAAATCTGACCAATGGAAAATCATATACGCAAATGCTCACAGTCTGGGAAACAAGATCCTAGACCTACAGGCAATAATGACAGAGGCTAAACTAGACATAGTAGCCATTAGAGAGACATGGTTTACCAGTAACCACATTTGGGAGACTTCAGTACCTGGCTATGTACCGTTCAGATGAGACAGAGGTTCAAAAAGGGGTGGTGGAATGGCCCTTATATGTCAATGAAAATATCAAAGCTACAGAAATTCAGAATACAAATAAGGAGCCAGAAGAACTGTGAGTCACCCTGGAAACAGGAAATGGGACAGCCATACAAACTGGGGTTGTGTACAGGCCTCCAGACCAGGGGGAGGACATAGACACAGTACTGTTAGAAGATATACAAAATATGACAGCTAAAGGGGCGGTTCTGATAATGAGAGACTTCAACATGCCAGATACAGATTGGTCAATACCAGCAGGGACATCTGCCAGAACTACACACATGGTGGATTCCCTGCAGGGGGATGGCCTCAAACAACTGGTACAACAACCCACTAGATACAGGGCTATCCTAGATCTAGTACTAACTAACAGGGAAAGGATCACAGCTCTCCAGGTAGAAGGTCACCTGGGTACCAGTGACCATCATTTGGTATGGTTTTTGGCCACTAGAACAAAATCATCCCGTTCCAAGGCAAAAATATGGGACTTTAGAGGAGCTGACTTTGATAAGATGGCCAACAGAGTTAAGCTAGCCTTGGCAAAAAGAAATACAGGTGAGGAGGTACGGGCAAAGTGGGCAAGCATTAAAGATGCAATACTTGAAGCAAAATCCCATTGTGGTAGTGAGAAAAGGAAGTGCAAAAGAAGAAGGAAACCACTTTGGTTCTCAAACACAGTAGCAGAAAAGGTCAGAGCCAAAAGGCTGGCCTTCAGGAAATATAAGGGAACGCAGCAGGATAAAGATAGGGAGGCATACCAAACTTCCCTAAGGGAAGCAGGGAAGGCAGTAAGGCAGGCAAAGGCCCAAACTGAGGAAACACTAGCATAAACAGTAAAAGAAGGTGACAAGACTTTCAATAGATACATTAGTGAAAGGAGAAAGCCCAGAGTGGGTATTGTTAAGATCAAAGGGGATAAGGGAGCATGTGAGGAGGAGGACCATGTAAAAGCAACTATCCTAAATAGATACTTCTGCTCAGTATTTACTGAAGAGAAGGTAGGGCAGGGCCTACAGATCTGCACCATGGACACAGGGGGAAGGGGGGTGTGCACTAGTCCCTTCGCAAAAGAAAGTGTCCTACAAGAGCTCGATAAGCTCAGGGTGGACAAGGCAATGTGACCTGATGGCATACATCCCAGGGTAATAAAGGAGCTAAGGGTAGAACTAGCAGAGCCATTATCAGAACTTTTAAGTGAGTCTCTGAGCATAGGAGAGGTCCCAGAAGACTGGAGAAGGGCTCATGTGATCCCGCTTCACAAGAATGGTAGCAGGGAGGAGGCAGGGAACTACAGACCAGTCAGTCTTACCTCAGTAGTGGGCAAGATTATGGAGACACTCCTTAAGGAAAGGATAGTGCAACACCTGGAATACATAGGAGCACAGGATCCAAGACAGCATGGGTTTACAAAAGGAAGGTCCTGTCCAACTAATCTCATAGATTTCTTTGACTGGGTAGGCAGAGTGGTGGACCAAGGGGGGGCAGTTGATGTTGCCTACCTTGACTTCAGCAAAGCTTTCGATACTGTTCCACATAGAAGATTGATTAATAAGCTGGGTAGGCTCGGGGTGGGTCAGACATTGGTCAACTGAGTGGCAAACTGGTTCATGGGCAGAAAACAGAGAGTGATAGTAAACGGTATACAGTCAGAAGAGATGCAAGTCACAAGTGGGGTACCTCAGGGATCAGTCCTGGGGACAGTCCTATTCAATATCTTCATCAGTGACATTGCAGATGGACTGGAGGGTAAGGTTTGTCTGTTTGTAGATCACACCAAGATCTGCAACAGAGTAGATGATCCAGATGGGGTGGGCAGAAAAGAAGAGATCTGGATAAACTAGCAAAATGGTTGGAAGAGTGGCATCTGGGGTTTAATGCAAAGAAGTGCAAGATCATGCACATAGGGAAGAGAAACTCTGAAGCCACCTATAGGCTGGGGGGGAGTTGCTGGTAGTCACAAAGGAAGAAAGAGACTTGGGCGTCATCATCACAGATGACCTAAAATCATCCAAGCAGACCTCTAAATCAGTAGGTAAGGCTAGAGGGAAGTAGGGATATCACAAGTCGGAAGAGGGAGGTAATAATCCCTCTTTACAAGACACCAGTTAGGCTCCATCTGGAATACTATGTGCAGTACTGGAGGCCACACCTTCGCAAGGACATTAACCAAACTGAGGCAGTCCAGAGAAGGGCAACCAAAATGGTGCAGGGACTGCATCAGAAAACATATGAGGACAGATTAACTGAACTCAATATGTATACCCTAGAGCAAAGGAGGGAGAGAGGTGATATGATTGAAACATTCAAACACCTTAAGGGCATTAACAAGATGAAATAGTCTACCATGTTTCAATATAAGAAAAATAGCAGGACAAGAGGACACAGCATGAGATGAGAGGGAGGCCGATTAAGGGGTAATGTTAGGAAGTTATTTTTCACAGAAAGGGTGGTGGATGCATGGAATGGCCTACCTCAGGAAGTGGTGGATATGAATACAGTGCAGGGCTTCAAACAGGCATGGATGGTCATAAGGGAGCAATACAGATGAGTATGAATAGATAGGCCATTGACAGAGCAAAGTCCTATAGCACATTCATAAGGTAGAAAAAGAAATGGGCAGACTGGATGGGCCTTGTGGTCCTTATCTGCCGTCAACTTCTATGTTTCTAAATCAGAGTCCTTTTCCTGATTAAAGGCTGCCAACGTATTATATTTAAATAAACTACCAAGTCACAAAAAAGAAATTAGTGGCTTATGGAAAAATCTACAGGGCTTTGATGCTGCCTCTACAGGGAAAATACAGGAAAAATGAGGTGGACTAGTTACTGAAAAATGGTTGTTTGGATCTGGGAGCACTGTGATGATTGTGACTAAACAGCACTACATGGCACCAAGAAGAAGATGACTTTGGTCATTTGGTAGCTCTTCACAGCCCTATCGGCTCTAGCTAGAACTTGTTATTAGAATGTTCAATAAGGACAGGGGATGGGCCAAAAAGGGGAAAGGCCATCAAGAATAAGGACAGGGATGGGGAAAAAAGGGGAAAGGCCATCAAGAAATGGAGGGTAATGAGTAACAATGCCAGTAGTCTGGGCAACAAGCTCCCCGAACTGGTGGCCTTAATAGAAGAGGGATGCCTGGATATTGTAGCAGTCACAGAAACATAGTACACAGAGAACCATGACTGAGATGTTAACATACCAGGGAACACAACCTACAGGAGAGACAGGGAGACTGGGGGGGAGTAGCTCTCTATGTAAGGGAAGGGATAAAAGCAACTGAACAAAAGACTAAACAAGGAGGAGAGGAGGCACTGTGGGTCACCTAAGAGACTGGAAATGGCACCACAATCTGCACAGGGGTTGTATACAGACCCCCATGTCAGGGGGAGGGAATGGACAAGGATATGATAGAAGGCATACTTAGGATGGCAGAGAAAGAGGAGATACTGTTGATGGGGGGACCTTAATATGCCAGATGTTAACTGGAGCACCTTTGCTGCAGCCACTTCCAAAAGCAGGGCCATTCTTGATGCCCTTCAGGTGGCATGCCTCAGATAGCTAGTTTTGGAGCATACTCGTGAGGGAGCAATCTTAGACCTCATACTCTCAAATGGGGACAGTGAGAGGATCTCAGATCTAGAATTGGGTAGCCATTTGGGAACAAGTGACCACTAAACAGTGTGGTTCACGATAAACTCAGCTACAGAGTCAAGCCATACAAAAGTGAGGGTTCTGGACTTCAGGAGGGCTGACTTTGGCAAGATGGGAGTGTGCCTTAGAAAAGGCACTAGCAAACAGACTGGGGGGGGGTGGAGCAACAATGGAGAAATATCAAAACTGCCATCACAGAGGCAACAAGCCTTTGTGTGAAGCAAATAAACAAATCAAAATGAAAGAAAAAGCCACTATGGTTCTCAAAAGAAGTGGTGGTGAAGGTTAGGGGAGAAAAAGATAGCATTTAGGAAGTATAAGAAAACAGAAGGAGCAGGACAGAGAACTGTACCAGTTAAAGCAGAAGGAAGCAGGGAGGGTAGTCAGAACAGCAAAAGCACAAACTGAGGAAAAGATAGCCAACTCGGTTAAGAAGGGGGATAAAACCTTTTATAGGTATATCAGGGAGCATAGAAAGAAAAGGGAGGGATAGTGAGGCTGAACAGAATGGATGGTGGGTGGGCAGAGAGTGACAATGAAAAAGCAGGGATACCCAATGAATACTTCTGTTCAGTATTCACAAAACAGGAAGTGGGAGAGGTGTATAATCCAATTAACAGAAGCACTCTGGAAAGGGGGGTCAATCCCAGTCCTTTCACAGAAGAAAGGGTTCTGAAAGAACTCCTAAAACTGAAGGTGGACAAAGCAATGGGACCAGATGGAATTCACCCCAGAATTCTAAAAGAATTAAGCAGAGAACTAGTGACACCACTGACCACCCTTTATAACAAATCATGGGAGGATGGTGTGGTACCTGAGGACTGGAAGAAGGCTAATGTGATTCCCCCTTCACAGAAGTGGGAGCAAGACAGTGGCAGGAAACTACAGACCTGTCAGTTTGACCTCTGTGGTAGAGAAAGTGATGGAATCACTTCTGAAGGAAAGAATTGTTGAGTACCTAGAGGCCAGTGGGGCACAGGACCCAAGACAGCATCGGTTCACAGCAGGAAGGTCATGTCAGATGAATCTAATTGATTTCTTTAACTGGGTGACCAAAGCAGTAGACCAGGGAGGGGCTGTGTACATGGTCTACCTAGACTTTAGCAAGGCATTTGACTCAGTCCCACACAAAAAGATTAGTAGTCAAATTAACCAGCCTTGGAGTGGGTCCCAGGGTGGTAGCCTGGGTAAAATATTGGCTGAACAACAGGACACAGAAGGTAATTGTAAATGGAGTCCACTCTGAAGAAAGAGGGGTTACTAGTGGGATCGAGGGTTCAGTACTGGTCCAGTCCTTTTAATGTCTTTATAAGTGACATTGCAGAGGGACTGGAAGGAAAAGTATGCCTCTTTGCAGATGACACAAGATCTGCAACAGGGTTGATACACAAGGAGGTGTGGAAAGGATGAGAAGGGACTTGGCAAGGTTGGAGGAATGGTCAGAAGTATGGCAGCTTGGATTCAATGAAAAGAAGTGCATAGTAATGCACCTGTGAAACAAAACCCAGGGGAAGATTACACAATGGGGGGGAGAAAGTAACAACAACAAAAATGGAAAGGGACCTGGGGGTAATCATATCAAATGACCTTAAGGTTGGCAAGCAATGTGAGAAGGTGGTAAGGAGGGCTGAGGGGATACTGGGATGTATAGGGAGAGGCATCACCAGCAGAAAACGGGAAGTTTTTATCCCCCTGCATAGACAGTTGGTGAGACCTCATCTGGAGTACTGCGTCCAGTTCTGGAGACCCCATCTCCGCAAGGACATAGACTGGATGGAGGCAGTTCAGAGGAGGGCAACTAAAATGATGCAGGGTCTGCAAGAGAAGCCATGCGAGGAGAGGCTAAATTAGCTTAATATGTATACCCTTGAGGAAAGGAGGGGGGGACATAATAGAAACATTTAAGTACCTCAGTGGAATCAACAAAGTCCAAGAGGGTTGCGTCTTTCAGAAAAAGAGATGTGCAAGAACAAGGGGACACAATTTGAAGATAGAGGGGGTATGGCTCAGGGACAATGTGAGGAAGTATTTTTTCCCAGAGAGGGTGGTGGATGCATGGAACAGCCTTCCTGAGGAGGTTGTGGGGTCTTAAACTGTGGGAGAATTCAAGAATGCATAAGACAGACATAAGGCAATTTTTGTGGGGGGTAGGAAGAAATAGGCTGTTGGTTAATATGGTCACATAATGTGCAGATCTGGTTAAAACTGAGTAAAAATTGGGGGAAATTGCTCTTTAAATATGTGACATACTCTGTGGTTGTATTAGTGTTATCTACATATGCGAGGAAGATGTTTCATAAAGGTACTTTACAAGTTATATTTGCAGCTTGAAAATATTACCTTTGGCAAGCTACATGTGCTCTCACTATGCAGTAAAACAAATACAAGAGTTGGTAAAGATGATAGAGATGTTGTTAGGTAAAATTAATGTTGATAAAGTACAGGAGGTTTGGAAAAATTATCAGAATTTTTTTTTCAGGTATGAGGAAAAGATTATTGCTTAAACTAGTATAAGAGATATATATGGAGTAGGGTAATATACAGTATATATATATATATATATATATATATAAAGTATATATATATATATCTATAGAATATATACACAGTATATATATATATATATATATATATATATATATATATATAGTGGGTGAGATATTCAGAAATGTGCCAAATGCAATGGCAAACCGGGAGCCATATTCAGAAGATGCACCACCGGAAATACGCCAGTGCAAATTGGCTGAATATGGCAAAGATGCACCATGGCGCAACCAGAGATGCACCAGCTCAACCATGGATGCACAGAGCAAACCTGCGCACAAACCCAGGGAGCAGGACAATTGTAACAGGCCATGGGACTCACAGCCAAGGAAGTACAGGGACAATGGGCACAGGACCACACCAGTGGGGTACACCTGTGTACACAGAGGCACTGATCTGGATAGAATACAGGGCACTACGTGATGGGCACAGTCACCAACAGAGGCACTGTGCACTGCACCAATCACAGCTGGTCCACGGCCATGTGACAGGAGCACAGCATGGAACCCCAGGAACCCCACACGTGCATCCCCCCTGCGCTGACACCATGGACCAACACCTGACAACTGCAACATGACTTCACACACCAACTGCAAAGCAGACATGGACACAGGCATGTAGCAAATATAAGCTTTGTATGGTAACAAATCAACACAGCAAAGTACAGAAACAAGGGTCAGGGACAGGAGAGGTAAACTGTAGGACGGGGACAGGTAACAAGTTCTGTACAATTGGATGGGAGACAGCAGGGAAATAGGGAAAGTGAGGGAAAGGGGGCTATCTACAGATGGCCTATTGCTGTCCATGGCCAGATGGCTCTTGCAGCCACATCCTCCACCTGAGCGCCGACATGTCCCTCTGGACAGACCTCACAACCATGAGGACCATCCACATCATGATAAGGATCTGGAGCTGCCCAAAGTGGGAATGTGGGACTGTGGATCGATGGACAGCAGAGCTGGGTGGGGACTTAAACACTCAGAGTGGGAATCAGTTCAGGATCCAGGCTATAGTGGGGGCTTCCCAAGCTGTTACTTTGCTCCTCCTGCTGACAGAGAGGGAGAGAGAGATTAAGCCAGAGTATGATTTCTACTAGCATGGCTTGATTTGTGATTTACACCCAGTTTTCCTGCCATAAACATACCAGCCATGGTGTTCAGAAACTGGCATAACATATTGTTTAGCAACAAAGCTTGGGGGGGGGGGGTACAGTTTCAGTAATTTGCAAGACTACAGGAAGCTCTATGTTCCTGAGATGGCTGCCGCTTGCTTTTCCAGCTGTCATGCACTGTTCTCCAGCTCTCATATACTGTTCTCCAGCTCTCATGCACGGTTCTCCTTGTAGCCAATATGAAGTTAGTAATGGTTATAAGCAGCTGCAAGGAGCAATAGCAAGGCATGCATTCACTCACTCATGGATGGCCAGAAAAGGCATGTCCCAGTCTCCCAAGTGCATTTCAATGGGAGAGTTGCAAAACACTTCCTGAGTTTGATCACAATAGGAACTGGATTACTACGCAGACTAGCCCTAAAAAGCAACACCAGCCTTGTTGTCACCAGCCAAATCTTGTTGGTCTTGTCATTGAAAGAGTGTGCCATATTGCAGAGCATTTTTATCTTGTGTGATTTAAGAGGAATCTGGTTTTAGTGAATGTTGTCTCTCACAGCTTAAGGGGGTTTGGGTGAAGTGTAATTGCACTTCAAGACATACTCTTTGAACCAGCCAAACAGTTTGTGGGTTCAGTTCCTTGGAATCTCTTAATTTCTAGAGATCTGTAACACTGATTGATAAGGATCTGATGCAGCATCCTGTTCTGTGCCCGTGCACCCCTCCTCGCCACTGGCTGTTGGACACCTAGGGAAAGGGACAAGATAGGCAATCAGTGTAATGCCCCAAAGACCCCTACCCACCCGCAGCACTCACTGGACAGCGGGGGCACACAACCCTGGAGAGACTGCAATGGACCCATGCACAGAGATCAATGCCAGCCATCCACACGGCAAACCATGGTGGTGCAGAGAGGTGGATGGTGCAGTGCAGCATTCACATGATCGCACGTGGATGATCACATGGCACAAAGCAAAGGCAACACTGCAGCACACATAGTAGAAGCCATGCGCATGCCCACCCACACAACAGCCAGAACACAGCGGCCAAGGGACAGGCCACAGTGGCACGCACAATGGACTGTGTAACACACACGGCTGTGAAGGCACATGGCCGAGGCAACCATTGCTGTACCCTGTCCCCACTGCTGTACCACTGTGACACATACAAGGAATGTGACATTGCCTACCTGCCCTGCACTGCACAGTGGGTGCTGCTGTTTGATCCCTAGGAGGCTCCACCCTGGCAGCTGTGGCTGCCCTGGCCCACCTGTGATCCTCTGGGCCTGTGGAGGGAATGAAGAGAGGTGGACATCTGTACACAATCACGTATGTAGAGCCCCACCACCACCACACAGCCCGCCATGTACTGGGCGTGGGCCTGTCCATCCTGAGGCCCCCACACCAGCATGAGTGCAACATGTGCAGCAGCCATGCATGACATGCAGTGCCCACCAGGATGGTGACCTACCCCACTGTGGACCATGACACGCAGCCCTACAAACACTACAGTACAGCACCTGGGCATACATGCCACATGCACGCACCTACCTGGCTGTGGCACCACACTGCACTGGATGTGTGCCTGCATCCAGTGCAGAAGGGCAGGGTCCATCTGCCGCAGGTCCCCGTACCTGTGGCAGCACTGCTGTGGTGTCCTGGCCACACACGTCCTCCTCTCCAGGGCCTCACATTCTGTGCTACACATCCCCCCGGTCTGCTGGAGGGGCACCTGCCCGAAGAGCTGCCCCTAATAAGACTGTACCACGGCCACCAGGTTGAACAGCTCCAGGTCGGTCCAGTTGGTTGCATGCCTGGTCGCACCCTGTGCCATGCACACAGTGCAGCTGCAATGCCAGTGAACATGGTCATGGGTCAGCACATGTGTTGGCCATGTGCAAGATACATGATAGAAAATGCAAAGATGCAATTGCACAGCATGGGGATGCATGGACACAGTACGCAGTGCAGATCCATTGCACATTCATGGGCGTGCGCATCGTACTGTGGCCTAGTGGGGGGCATGGGGTCACGTATACGACCCATGGGTCAGAGGTCGGCACCCTGAGCACAGTGCGCATGTGCGTAATAGGAACCGCTGCCAGGAAGTGTGCGCATGTGTGATGCCAAACCAGCTCCTCTTGCGCAGTGCCACAGCATCGCGCACGTTACTCAAGATGCGCGATTGCCATGTGCTTCATGCTGCGCACATGCACACTGTGGGCATGCACACTATGCATGCACAGATATTGTGCTACTGAGTGGTTCTGGCGCATCCCTATTGCACATGATGCAATTTCACGATATTCAGATGCTATATGCAAATCACCTTATCAGCCAATGTGCAGTGCAGTAGGGTCCATTAGCATATCATTAACATAGTACACAGGCTCATTGCATACATTGCACCTTATAAGCACCACAGAACAGCACAGGCCACAGACTGGTATTGCAACCCTTGAGGTAAGTGCCAGGTAACATAAATGAACAGAGGCCTACTACAACACTACAACAGAGGACTGCTCAGGGCCATGCTGACACTGACCCACTGTGCTGTTCATGTCCAGAGGTGGTGGAATGTTGGCCAATGATGGAGAGGAGGAGCAGGGGCCTGCATACAAGCACAGGCCCATCTTCATGTCAGCAGAGACAAATGCCCTGTTTGAGGCATACATCGACAGTGATGGCTCATTCACTGGTGCCACAGGCACATCGCAGGAGTGGGCGGCTGGCTGGGAGGAGGTGGCACGGTATGTCAATGCCCATGGCAGGCACCAGTGCACCACGCAGAAGTGCTGGAAGAAGGTGGGCATGGAAAAGAGGTGCATTGAGGACAAGGTGGCGTCCATACATTCCTCCTGCAGGGCAACTGGCAGTGGCCCACCTATAGTGCCACCCTGATGCCCACTGAGGAGCTCATGGCAGTCAAAATCAGCTGCATGGTGGTGGAGGGTGTGCTTGGTGGTGGATTCAAGATGGGTGGCAGCTCCTCACTGCATGGTGAGTATGTACTCCATGGACAGGTATGCCAGGTATGGGGGACATGTGCAGGTGTGCCTGGTGCCGTGTTGCATGCCACAAGCATATGTGGACACAGCCTTGCAGTGTGACATGGTGGCATGTGGCAATGGCAACATGCATGGGGGGCATGGACTGTGGTCAGCCACTAACTCTCCATTGCTGTCTTGCAGCACCATCAGACCTCCATGTGGAGGACCAGGTGGAGGCAGGCTAGGAACTGGATGCCAGACCTTCCACATCCACGGGCATCCAGAACAAGGACAGGCCATGTCATGGCAGTGTAGGGCAGGTGGATGTGCTAGGCATGGGGTCAGATGATGCCCTGGCTGGGCTCCTGAACAATGACAGCCTCAGTGTGCTGTGTGCAGAGACCCAGCTTGGGTTGGGGTCTGACACCGATGATGACATAACCCTGATACTGGACAGAGTAGGGGTGGTGGTTCCTGACACACCCCTTCCTGCTTCACAGGCACCTTTGGGGCCCAGTGCTGTTCCCGCTTCTGCACAGCTGCCACCCCTCCCTGCCTGTGCGGCAGTGTGTGGCACCATCACTGTGTCCAGCGTGGGTGGTGGTGGTGCTGTTGTGGCGGTGGCAGCGCAGGCAATGACCAGCAGCCAGTTGGGCAGTGGCAGCAGGATGCAGGTTCCAATGAGAAGCATGACACGGTGCCCACTACTGGTGTGCCCAGTCACACCATACCCCTCTTTACAGCCCACTGTGCATCATCTACCAGAGCAGGAGGCTGTGCAGTGTGCCGTGTCACCCCTAGCAGCTCAGCAGATGGGCCAGGAGGCCCAGGGTGCTGAGCAGCTAGCAGAGCACACCTGGTTACTACGGGCATCCATGGAGAACCAGGCTTTGCTTGCCATTATGGTGCATGCACTGTGGGCAGCAGTGCGCCAGCTGGCCAAGCAGCAGGGCAGGGGCAATGCAATGCTTATTGATGAGCTCTACCAGAGGCAAGAGGCCATGACCGCAGCAATGGACCACATGACCGGTACCATTGCAGTTTGGTTTGTGTCACTGGCAGCTACTGGGCTTGGCCATGCGCATAGGACCCTCTGCAGTGCAGTTTCCACCCCATGGACCCAGCATCTGGTGACGCCCTCACAGCAGACACTGGACTTGGAGGTAGGCATCCTAGGCACCCCCGGTGCCAGCCTGTTTGGCCACCTCTACACCCCTGCAAGGACACTGTCATGGTCCCATCATCAAGCCTTGGGGGGGGCATCTGACACCCCCCATGGCTGATGTGTAGCCCGCCTCTGCCGATTGGCCCCAGCACAGCCGCCCATGTGGCCATGGTGGTTGTGGGACTGCACAGTTGGAATGACATGTCCACTTCCCTGACTTGCTGTCCACTGCTACTGCCCCATGCACACATGGGTGGTGTTGGTGCAGCATGCATGTGGTGGCATGCATGTGTGTTGTGCCACATGCCTCCTGTGTGTGTGTGGACCATGCTGCTGGGATGTGTGGCATGGGTGTGATGAGGGCAGCTCTGCACTGGACATGCCTGTGCACTGGTGTCATGCTTCTGATCCATGCCATGTTCCTCAGCATGTGTGCGCGTGTGTGTGCCCATGTGTCAGTGGCTCCACCATGTGTGTTATGTGCCCCCATCCCTGCATGCGTACCGCTGTGCATGTCCATGCCATTGTGTGGTGTGCTGGTCTGTGTGGCCCATGCTTGTGTGTCAGTGCACTTACCTTCATTGTCCATAATGCTCCAGTGCAATGGTGTCTCTGTGCTGCCTTGCCTCCTGCACCAGATGGGGATCCCTCCTTCATGGGGGAAGCTGCCCACCACCCTCCAGTCCATCACCACCATTGTCCCCACTACTGTTACCCTCATTAGCCTCGACAGCTGTCCCACGGTCAATGGCCATGTTGTGCAGGACCCAGCAGGCCAGGAATATGTTACAGGCTTTCAATGGGCTGTATTGTATGGCACTGCTTGACCTGTCCAGGCAATGGATTCACATCTTTAGCATGCCAAAGATATGCTCAATGATATTGCACATGCTGGCGTGTGCATCATTGTATCTTTCCTGGATGATGGTCTCTGGTAGAGGGTGAGCAGCCATGATCTGAGGGGATATGCACTGTCACCTGTGTGGGAATGGACATGGTTATCCCTGTGCTGTGCTGCCCCCTGCCCTCTGTCCCCCACCGCACATACCTCCATGCCCGCCCCACCTACCCTCCCTCACCCCAGGGCTGTGGCTCACAGCCATCCTGGTGTATCCGCTACTCACCTACAAGGTGGCCCACAGGGATGACACCTTATTCAAACCTATGGCACAGTGCAGAGCTGTGCCATATGAAGACATCATGTGCATTCCCGGGGTGTGTGGCACAGACATTGATGATGCACCCTGTGGCATCACAGACCACCTGGCAGTTTATGGATGGGTAGCCCTTCAGGTTGATGTATACTGGGCCCTCTGGGCCAGGTGGTGTGCGGATGCCAACATGGGTGCAGTCTATAGCCTCAATCATGCCTGGCATGCGTGCAACCTGGTGGAAGTCCTGCATGTTTGCTGTACACTCTGCCTGTGTGCTGGGGAACTGTATGAACTCCAAAGTATGTGGCAACAGAGCGTTGAGGAACTAGGTGAGGAGGCGGGACATGGCTGACTTGGTGATGCCCATGGTATCCCCTGTTGGTCTTTGGAAGGTGCCGGTGGTAAGCAAGCACATCACGGCAGTCAACTTAGTCTCTACTGTCATGGCATGATTATGTCTGGTGGGTTCCTGCATCTCATCACTGCACAGCTCACAGAGCTGCCTCAGGATTGCCCTGTTCAGGCGGTACTGGCCCACTATTTCGGTGTCACTGTAGTTTTCATACGTGATTCTGGCACAGTATCACCTGTGTCGGACATACCACTGCCGGGCCCTTCATTGGTCACACTGGTGTGCCTCCTGCCTTCTCACACCACTCATTATTGCCTCCATTAAGAATGGGACACTCTCCATCACTCCGTCACTGGGTGTCTCCCTGGGTGCCTGTGTCACTCTGTCTGTCTGTCCATCTATATGTGTCTCTGTCTCCCTCTCTGTGTCACAGTCTCTCTTTCTTTCTCTCTCTCTCTCTCTCTCACTCTCACTCTCACACTTTCTCAGCACAAAGTTGAACATCTGCTGTCAGTATGTTTGAGCCATTTTTTATTAGCTCTAGTCTGGCTGGTGCATCTTGGGGCTTGCTCCTGACTTGCGCCATGATTTCTGGTTGAATATGCCATTGCACTGCTTATTCATGGGAATGCCCCCTGCTGCACTTGCGCTGTATACATTATTTCTGTCCCATGGTGCAATGGGATTTGCCCTGCGCAGCCACTGCCTTTGAATATTGCTTGGCAGTGCAACTCCATGCTTGCACCAACGCATCTCAGTTGTGCCATGCACAAATGTTCTGAATACCTCCCCCAGTTTATATATATATATATATATATACACATACAGATACATATACATATATATACATATACACACACACACATAGTTCTCATTTCTTTATTCTCTTTTCTTGTTTGTATGTATTATTGTCTTTGATTACTGAAATACTTTGATATTTGCTATTGTACTGTTTGTACAAAATGTGTTTTATCTTGTTTTTCTGTATGATTTCCTTGTATTATTTACACTGTGTGATTTTCATTTAAAAAAAAAAATACCTTTACTCTTTTCAAGAAGTGCCATGGAATCTTTAATACCCAGCTGAACAACCACCAGAACAGGCAGATGGAACTTCAGTTTAACATCTCATAAGAAATATGGCACTTCAGGAACGCAGCACCCCACCCCCCAATGCTGCACTACAATTTCAGTGTTGGGATTTTACCCCCAAGGTCCTGGTGTTGGGCTAGAACCCACAGCCTTCTAATCTTCCAGCCTCTGAGGCAAGGGTACAACTTGCTTAGGCACTGAGACTGATATAAAAGAGATTTTTTTTATTCTTTTCTAACTGGGTAAGGTTCGCTAGGCCCAAGGCCTGTTTTCAGGGATGACCCAGAAAAAATAGGCAATTAAGTGACTTGCTCAGTGTCACACAGTAAGCAAGTGGAGGTTGTGGGACTCTAACCCAGGTCTGCTGGATGTACCAAGCTCATTCACAGCTCATTACTCTAACCTCTGTACTGCCAGCCAGATATATAAGATATCTTAAAGAGCAGCTGGCACCTTCAGGAGAACTTTAACAAAACATAATATTTAGATACAGTTCAGCTTGTATTTCACATTAGTTCTGTATTCCTCCTCCTCATTATTTATTACTGAGGTCATCTGCATTAAAACATGGCCTTTGCTCTTGAAGATTTCATCTATTCTTATTGCTTTCTCCCTACCTGAGGTCATAATGCACTGCTTGTGACATCACCGTTTCTCTCATGGCAACAAACTGTGATGTCACAACAGAGGATTATGACTTGAAGTAGGGAGTCAGCTACAGAGGCAGATGAATGCTAAGGGAACTCTATAGGATAAAGATCATATATACATGAAATTTACTCAGTAATAAATAATGGAAAGAAAAATATATAGAATATTTCTTTAGCCCTTTGGAGGCCCACGAGGAACAAGTATCTGTTTTCAGGGTGACCCAGAAATACTGGGGTGTTAAGTGACTTGATCAGAGTCACACAGTATGCATGTGGAGGTTGTGGAAATGAAACCCAGGTCTGCTGAATGTACAAACCTCATTACTCTAACCTCTAGGCTATACTGTCAGCCCCATGTATAAGAATATATAAGAAAATATTTATTAATTTTTTACCAGGTGGTGACTGGGCCCAGCCCTTTTTCAGTCACGCCTGACAATAAATACAGTACAATACAAAATACAAATACTGACAAGTAACAATCAAAAGAAATATTCATGTAATAAAATACATCAGCAGTGCTTCAGTCATAACAGTTGCATAAGTTATTCTTGTCATAGTGATCATTCAGCAGATTTGATTATGAATGACAGACTTTAAACACGTAGGAGCATAGCAAGTGAAAGAACAATTACTAGTAACTAGTTTTGATAAAGATGAATAAAAAGGAAAATCTGATTTGTACCAAGTTAGTTGTAAAACTTTAGACTGAATAAATTTCTTAAAGAGACAAAGAGGTATGAAACTTTGATGAATGGAAGCAAGGAGAACCAGGAATAAAGGACAAACAGGGAATGGGCTGGAGTAGAACAGATAAACAGTCTAGGGAGGTCAAATCATGGAAAGCCATGTGTGCCAATGCCAGGAGCCTTAGCGACAAGATGGAAGATCTGGAGGCTGTCATGGTGCAGTCAGACCTGGACATTGTGGCCATTACAGAGACCTGGTGTCATGATAACCACGATTGGGAGATGGCCATACCAGGCTACAACATATTCAGAAGAGACAGGGCAGGTAGGAAGGAAGGAGGAGGAGTGGCACTGTATGTGAAAAATGACATAAGAGCCGCAGAGATCCAGGAGGAACAAAATGGGGGAGAGATACTGTGGGTTAAGCTGGAAAGAAAAATGGGGCCAGCCATCCACACAGGTGTGGTCTATAGACCACCAGCCCAGGAGGAAGAAACAGATAGGGAGCTGATTCTAGCCATCCAAAGGATGGCAGACAAGTGTGAGGTAGTACTGACTGGAGATCTCAATATTCCAGACGTGGACTGGAGCATCCCAGCAGCAGCATCAGCTAGGAGCAGATTTATCCAGGAGTTCCTTCAGAGTGCCTTCCTCAAGCAACTGGTCATGGAACCAACTCAGCAGAAGGCAATACTGGACCTTGTGCCCACAAACAGGGACAGTGTGATGGGGTAACAGTGGGGGAACACTTGGGGAACAGTGAGCACCAGTCATTGTGGTTTGAAATCACAGAAGGAGCAGAACCAAACCACACAAAAACATGTGTCCTGGATTTTAGGGGGCCAAACTTTGGGAAAATGGGGAGACACTTGAAAGAGGCATTAAGGGGAATGGGACAGGAATCAGGGGTTGAGGAACAGTGGGCAGTATTTAAAATGGGGATTACAAGAACAACAGAATTATGCATTAAGCAGGTTAGCAAGAGGAAAAGGAAAAGGAGACCATTATGGTTTTCCAAAGAGGTAGCAAAGAAAGTGAAAGCCAAAAACATTGCATTCAGGCAATACAAATAGATACAGGCAGAAGGGGATAGGGAGAAGTACCAGGAGAAGCAAAGGGAGGCAGGGAGGTCAGTGAGGAAAGCCAAAGCTCAGACAGAAGAGCATATTGCAAAATCAGCGGGTAGAGGGGACAAAACCTTTTACAGGTATGTAAGTAAAAAAAGAAAGGCAAAGGGAGGGATAGTGAGACTGAAGGGGGAGGATGGGGGCCGCATGGAGGATGACAACAGTAAAGCTGACATATTGAACAGGTATTTCTGCTCAGTCTTTACTGAGGAAGAGGAGGGTAATGGGTCTGACGGGAGTACAAGGGGTGAGAATGATGTAGAAATGGACACAAGTCCCTTTACACGAGAAAGGGTCCAGAAGAAACTGGAAGTAATAAGAATTGATAAAGCAATGGTGCTGAATGGGGTGCACCCCAGGGTCCTTAACTCATTGAGGCCCCAAGACGCCTGTAGGCAGCAGCAGAAAAGATACTCCTGAGGTCTTTAATGCCTCCAGATGTCTTGCACTTTGTGCCACTGAGGACTTTTGACGCCTCAGGACGTCACTGTTTTAAACTTAAATATTTCACAAACTGAAGTGAGTAGACTTAACTGCAGAGCACCATTGGAAAGGTAATGTTCTGCTGAACAACTTTGCCACTGATACTTTGTGTCTGTTATGTATACTTTAGAAGATATTCGCATTTTTGTATAGTGTGGTGTTAATGGCTGACATTTCTCTCTCAGGCTTCACCTAGCCACCTTAATAAAACAGAAAAGAAATACATGCATCATATTGGAAAAACTGCTTTTTAGTACAAAATTAGTTTTGTACCTCCATCTAATGTACGGATGTTTAATTTGGTGTTGATGTCTTAAATATTTCCCCACAAAAAATTGTTTCCGTTGCCTTTTTTATTGGAAAAAAAATTTTTTTGCTATTTCATCCAATATAGAAAAAAATAGGAACTACTTATAATTAACTGCATAATACCATTTAAAAGGTACGTTTGTGCTGAACAACTTTGCTGCTGGTACATTGTGTGTAACACTTACGGTTCATGAGGTATTCACATTTGTTTGTGGCATGCTGATTATGACTTGATTTTGCTCAAAAAGCTCCAGGTTGCACTGTTAAAAGTATACGGGTGACAAGTGGTGGTGGAACTCTCAAGGAGCTCATGAGGCCTCAGTGAGTTAAAGAACTAAGAGAGGTGGTGGCTGAACCTCTGGTTATCCTGTTTAGCTAATAACTGGAAATAGGTGAGGTACCCTAAGACTGGAGGACAGCAGATGTAGTCCCCTTATACAAAAATGGGAACAAAGAGGAAGCGGGGAATTACAGACCAGTCAGCCTCACCTCAGTGGTGGGGAAGATCATGGAAGCACTACTGAAGGAGAGATTGGTGGAACATCTGGTTGTCAATGGACTACAGGACCTAAGGCAGCATGGTTTCACCAGGGTGAGGTCATGTCAGACCAACCTCATTGAATGTTTGACTTGGTGACTAGGGAGGTGGATCAGGGGAGGGCAGTGAACATGGCCTATCTGGACTTCAGCAAGGCCTTTGACACTGTGCCACATAGAAGACTATTACACAAACTGGGGAATATGGGTGTGGGAAGGACAGTAATGTGGTGGATAGGCAACTGGCTGGGTGGCAGGACACAGAGGGTGGCGGTAAATGGTTGTCACTCCACAGAGGGAAGAGTGACCAGTGGGGTACCACAGGGATCAGTGCTGGGACCGGTCCTGTTCAACATCTTCATCAGTGACATTGCACAGGACCTAGAAGGCAGAATTTCACTGTTCGGTGATGACACAAAGTTCTGAAACAGAGTAAACACACCAGAGGGTGTAAACAGAATTAGAAGGGACCTGCAGAAACTTGAAGAATGGTCAGGGGTTTGGCAGTTGAAATTCAATGCAAAGAAGTGCAAGATAATGCATATGGGGCACAAAATCCCTGGCACAATATATCAGTTGGGGGGTGAGGATATAGCACGCGCCAAGCAGGAAAGGGATCTTGGGGTTATAATCTCTGATGACCTCATGGTAGGGAAACAGTGTGACAAGGCAGCAGGTAAAGCAAATAGGATGCTGAGATGCATAGGCAGGGACATCACCAGCAGGAAAAGGGAGGTCATAATTCCACTATACAAGACACTAGTGAGGCCCAACCTGGAGTACAGTGTACAGTTCTGGAGACCTTACCTATGTAAGGACATAGACAGGGTAGAGAAGGTTCAGAGGAGGACAACAAAGATGGTACATGGATTGCATCACAAGTCCTATGAGGACAGGTTGAAGAAACTGAATATGTACTCCCTGGAGGAGAGGAGGGAGAGAGGGAACATGATAGAGACATACAAGTATCTGACAGGGAGGAACAGGGTGCAGGAATACACTATTTTTAAGCAAAAAAGATGTTCCAGAACTAGAGGGCATGGGATGAAGTTGGAGGGAGGACGATTCAGAGGAAACGTGAGGAAGAATTTCTTCACTGAATGGATGGTGGACAAGTGGAACACCCTGCCAGAGGAAGTGGTGGAGGCTAAAACAATCACAGTATTTAAGAATGCATGGGATAGACATAAAGGTATTCTGGAGGTCAGGGGTAAGGGGCAACTGACTTCTAGGAAAATATAAACTGAACTTACAAACTCAAATGGGAAGACTGGGTGGGCCATAGGCCATTATCTGCTGACATTGTCGATGTATCTATGGAAAATGCAAAAACAGCTGCTATGTAATCAATACATTGTAGAGGTGGCAGAATATTCATTATATCATACAGAAGAGAGTGATGAGTCCATGTGGGAACCCTCAAACTGAATGTGCAATTACTGTTTGGAATAAGTTGATACCTGTTAATAAATAAGCTTCCCTGATTTTTTAACAATACTACCCCATAATCTAAATTAGGAAACAATAGTTGTTTAGCTATGATCATATGGGCTTCATCAGTTAAGGTGTTAATATTCCTGTAAAGGAAGCCCAGCTTCTGGTGTATATTTTTCCCTATGTTTTCCAAGTGGCTCATAAGACTTAGTGTTGAATCCAGATGGATACCTAGATATTCGACTGACTGTATCCTTAATATTTCCTCTCCATTGCTACCATGAGTAGACAGGTCTCGTCCAGCCAGGGCTAACCTCTGTGATGTCCCACACATCACGTTAATTTTCTTCTCATTCAATTTCAACTTGTTACGAGTAATCCACTTTGTCAATTTATTATAATCATCCTGCAGTGACCTTTGCATCTCTGTAGTGGAATGGCCTGATCTGAAGAAGACCGTGTCATCAGCCCACAGCATACATTCTGTCTCTGTGAGTACCCCTGGTAGGTCATTCATGAAGACAGAAAACAAAGGTCCCAGTACTGATCACTGCGGAACACCTGATCTCATTTGCAATGGTTCAGATAGGGAATTACCTATCCTTAGAAACAAAGAAACATAGAAGTTGACAGCAGATAAGGACCGCAAGGCCCATTCAGTCTGCCAATTTATTTTTCTACCTTATTAATGTGCCATAGGCCTTTGCTCTGTTATTGGCCTATCCAGTCATACTCATCCATATTGCTCCCTTATGCCTATCCCATGCCTGTTTGAAGTCCTGCACTGTATTCATATCCACCACTTCCTGAGGTAGGCCGTTCCATGCATCCACCACCCTTTCTTTGAAAAAGAACTTCCTCACATTACCCCTCAATCGGCCTCCCTCTAATCTCATGCTGTGTCCTCTTGTCCTGCTATTTTTCTTATATTGAAACATGTTAGACTCTTTCACCTTGTTAATGTCCTTAAGGTGTTTGATTGTTACAATCATATCACCTCTCTCCCTCCTTTGCTCTGGGGTATACATATTGAGTTCAGTTAACCTGTCCTCATATGTTTTGTGATGCAGTCCCTGTACCATTTTGGTTGCCTTTCTCTGGACTGCCTCAATTTGGTTAATGTCCTTGCGAAGGTGTGGCCTCCAGTACTGCACGCAGTACTCCAGATGGGGCCTAACCAGTGTCTTGTAAGAGGGATTATTACCTTCCTCTTCCGACTTGTGATACCCCTACTAATATACCCCGACATCCCTCTAGCCTTACCCACTGCTTTAGAAGTATGCTTGGATGATTTCAGGTCATCAGTGATGATGATGTCCAAGTCTCTTACTTCCCTTGTGACTGCCAGCAACTCCCCTCCCAGCCAATAGGTGGCTTCAGTGTTTCTCTTCCCTTTGTGCATGATCTTGCACTTCTTTGCATTAAACCCCAGTTTCCACTCTCCCTACCATTTTGCTAGTTTATCCAGACCTCTTCTCATTCTGCCCACACCATCTGGATCATCTACTCTGTTGCAGATCTTGGTGTCATCTGCAAACAGACAAACCTTACCCTCCAGTCCATCTGCAATGTCACTGATGAAGATATTGAAGAGGACTGGCCCCAGGACTGATCCCTGAGGTACCCCACTTGTGCCTTGCATCTTTTCTGACTGTATACCATTTACCACCACTCTCTGTTTTCTGCCTGCCAAGCAGTTTGCCACCCAGTTGACCAACGCCTGAGCCACCCCAAGCCTACCCAGCTTAGTAATCAATCTTCTATGTGGAACAGTATTGAAAGCTTTGCTGAGGTCAAGGTAGGCAACATCAATTGCTCCCCCTTGGTCCACCACTCTGGCTACCCAGTCAAAGAAATCTATGAGATTAGTTTGACAGGAACTTCCTTTTGTAAACCCATGCTGTCTTGGATCCTGTGCTCCTTTGTATTTCAGGTGTTGCACTATCCTCTCCTTAAGGAATGTCTCCATAATCTTGCCCACTACTGAGGTAAGACTGACTGGTCTGTAGTTCCCTGTCTCTTCCCTGCTACCACTCTTCTGGAGCGAGATCACATGAGCCCTTCTCCAGTCTTCTGGGACCTCTCCTGTGCTCAGAGACTCACTAAACAGTTCTGATAATGGCTCTGCTTGTTCCACCTTTAGCTCCTTTAGTACCCTGGGATGTATGCCATCAGGTCCCATTGCCTTGTCCACCCTGAGCTTATCAAGCTCTTGTAGGACACTTTCTTTTGTGAAGGGACTAGTGCACCCCCCCTCCCCCCGTGTCCATGGTGCTGAGCTGTGGGCCTGCCCTACCTTCTCTTCAGTAAACACTGAGCAGAAGTATCTATTTAGGATAGATGCTTTTACATGGTCCTCCTCCTCACATGCCCCCTTATCCCCTTTGACCTTAGCAATACCCCCTCTTGACTGTTTTCTTTCACTAATGTGTCTGTAGAAAGTCTTGTCACCTTCTTTTACTGTTCGTGCTAGTGTTTCCTCAGTTTGGGCCTTTGCCTGCCTTACTGCCTTTCCTGCTTCCCTTAGGGAAGTTTGCTATGTCTCCCTATCTTCATCCTGCTGTGTTCCCTTATATTTCCTAAAGGCCAGTCTTTTGGCTCTGACCTTTTCTGCTACTGTGTTTGAGAACTGAAGTGGTTTCCTTCTTCTTTTGCACTTCCTTTTCTCACTAACACAATGGGATGTTGCTTTAAGTATTACATCTTTAATGCTTGCCCACTTTGCCTGTACCCCCTCACCTGTATTTCTTTTTGCCAGGGCTAGCTTAACTCTGTTGGCCATCTTATCAAAGACAGCTCCTCTGAAGTCCCATATTTTTGCCTTACCTTCTGCACTCTAACATTTAGGCAACTCCAAAACCAATCCAGGCTGGTCCCAGTTATTCCATAAGAATATAATTTCTGCAATAATATTCCATGATCGACTGTGTTGAAGGCCCTGATCAGGTCGATGAACACCACACCCATCATCAAACCCCTGTCAAAAGTGTCGAGTATGGTGCTCGCCAGTCTGACCAGAGACATTGTTATATAAGGATTGCAAGCTGAATTGTACCTAATTATTATGTTTTTCAAAGTTTTTCTTAAGGTATCAGTAGCTCTTTAAAGAGAATTAAACACAGTATTTAAACAAGGTAAGAAATAAGACAGCTTCTTTTTTGTTGGTTGTGAGTTTCTTGTTTAAAATCAACCATGTCTCTCTTTTTTACAGGAAACACTTAGATGGCTATGAGGTAACCTAAAATTGAATTTAAATAAACAAAATAAGTGTCATGTCCTTTTATTATCAGTTTTATGAGGCACACAACTATAAAGCTTTTTCTCAACTCAGCATTTCCTGCTACAATAAGAACCAGAAACAAATGATTTGATACCTTTTATTGGACCAACATGGATGTTACAGAAAAGAACAAAGTGCTTTAGCTTCCGAACCAACCAGGTCCTTCTTCAGAAGCTTTGTGGCAGTTTTTTCAAATATCCCATACTATTAACACCAGGTTATATAGAAAAAGCAGAAATAATTCTCATTGGTTTAACATATACATTTAAAACATAATAGAAGATTACATCAGAGAAGCTAATTAACACCAGTATGCCTTTATCCGAGGAGCCTCAGAAGGGCAAAGGTTATCAAGAATTCTCTACAGCCAAAGAGTTCTTGTCACATAAATTTTAAAATGTCTCAGTATGCCAAGAAAGCATTCCAGTGATAAAAAAAACCTTGGAGTGGCATCCTCT
Source organism: Neoceratodus forsteri (assembly GCA_016271365.2). Lineage (NCBI taxonomy): Eukaryota > Metazoa > Chordata > Ceratodontiformes > Ceratodontidae > Neoceratodus > Neoceratodus forsteri. The sequence continues at coordinate 589,363,191 of CM028131.1, forward strand.
CTAATACATGTAAGACGAGCTTACAACTTACATTTCAATTGTCCTGGTATATTAAAGGACAGATAATGAGAGACAAAATCCTGAAATTAGGTATAACTGCAAGTTGAAATCAAGCCTCAAATTAACCTACACATATAAACATGATGCATGAAAGTATCACTTGTAAGTGTAAGTGCAAAAAAAAAAAAACTTGTCAATGACCCCCAAGAAAACGAGACCATAAGCCTGATAAATGCAGATTTCAACACAGTTGGTTCGAAAGCTAAAGCACTTTGTTCTTTTCTGTAACATCCATGTTGGTCCAATAAAAGGTATCAAATCATTTGTTTCTGGCTCTGTTTTTAAAAGGACCAATACGGCACCTACAACATTTTTCTGCTACAATAAGAGTATTTCTATTTTTAATGTTATGTATATTACTATACATCCTCGTCCCATGGGGAGCCATTACACATACTGTACATATATAATAAACACTGTCCTATATCAGGCCTTGCAACAGAACTGACTGGGAGGCAGAACATGCCCTTTACATAACTCTTCTCCCTTCCATGGGTGGGGAAGGGGGTAATAGGTTTTCCCCTATGATACTGGAAACTAGGGAGGCAGGTGGGGCAGCTCTCTAGTCATGAGATCACTACTAAGAACCAGGCAGGAAGTAGGGCTCCAATCAGGGGTTATTAAAAATATGAACATATGAAGAAGCCAGCAAAAGAAGGCCATTTGGTCTATCAAGTCTTCTCATATTACAGAGTCCATAGCTTGAGCTACTGTCTCTGCCCCCCACTCCTCTTATCCTCCCTAACCATGATCCTTACCTTCCCCCATGCCTATCCCAGCCTCTCTTGAAACTGCCCACTGTCTTCAATGAGACCACCTCTTCTGGCAGTGCATTCTAAGTGTCCATCATCCTCTTTGTAAAGAAGGGCTTCCTGAACTCTGTCCTAAACCCTCCCAGCTTAAGATTGTGCCCGCTTGTGTTATGGTTGCCATTCAGCTTAAAGAGACTCTTCTTATCCACCTTATTTATTCCTTTCAAGTACTTGAAGGTCCAAATCATGCTCCCTTTCTCTCTCCTTTTCTCCAGGGAGTACATGTTCAGTGTCCTCAGCCTTTCCTCATATGCCTTGCCCTGCTGACACACTATCATCTTTGTAGCCTTCCTCTGGACCTTCTCCAGCAAGTTAATGTCATTTTTGAATGCAGGCACCAGTACTGAACTCCATAGTCTAGATGTGTCCTCACCAGTGACCTGTACAACAGTAGTATAACCTCCTCTCTCCTACTATTGATCTCCTTAGCTATGCATCCCAGAATCTTGTGTGCTCTTGCTACTTTCTTGTACTGTGTGGAGTGCTTCAGGTCACTAGTGATCATCACTCCCTGGTCCTTCTCCATTGATTCAGATACTTGGACTCCAAATAGGTAGTGCTCTGTCCAGCGATTCTAGGCTCCAATTCACATAATGTTGCATTTCTTGGCATTGAAGCCAAGCTGCCAGATCCCAGACCACCTCCACCACTTTTCCAGATCATCATGTAGGTCTTGTATCCCTTCAGCTGTGTCCACTGTCCTGCAGAGCTTGGTGTCTTCTGTGAATAGGCACATTTTGCCCTTAATGCTGTCCCCAATGTCTTTGTTAAAGACATTAAACACCAGCCCCAGCATGGAGCCCTGCGGGACCTCTCTCATGCCAGATTACTCTCCCTCCATAACCACCCTCTGGGTTCTGTCCCTCAGTCAGTTTTCCACCATCTAGACATCTTATCTCCAACCCAGAGATCTACCAACTTCCTGATCAACCCTTTGTGATGTACAAAGTCAAAGGCCTTGCTGAAATCCAGATAGAGGATGTCTACCCCTTATTCCCATCTATTGTCTTAGTGACCCAGTCAAAGGCCTTGCTGAAATACCGATAGAGGATGTCTACCCCTTAACACCATCTACTGTCTCAGTGACCCAGTCAAAGAAGTCAGTCAGATTCATTTGACACAATCTCCCCCATGAACCTGTGCTGCCTCACATCCTGGAGGCCATGCTCCTCTAGGTATTCTACCAACCTTTCCTTAAGTATGGTCTCCATGAGCTTGCACATGATTGAGGTCAGACTGACTGGTCTTTAACTCCCTGGGTCATCCTTGGGACTGCTTTTGTGGAAGGGCACGACATGTGCTGTTCTCCAGTCCTGCGATACCATGCCTGATTCCTGTGAACTATTAAACAAGCCTGCCAGTGACCCTGCCAGCTCTTCAGCCAGTTCCCTTAATACCCTTGGATGTACTCTGTCCGGGCCTGGTGATTTGTTCACCTTCAATGCTAGCAGCCCTTCCCTCACTCTATCCCCCACTATCACTGCATCTGTTTTCCCCATTGTGTTAGGATGACACTGATCAGGAGTAAAGGAAGGGGTGAACAGGGTCTTCATGGTTGGAGATTCAATGGTAAGGGGAGTGGAGAGGGTGGTGTGCTGTGATGGGTCTATGAGGGGAATAAGACGCCTTGTGGTATGGAGACCCCTGAGGATGAGGCCAGGACAGGGAGGATGCTAGAAGGGATGAAGAAGGTGACACACACCTAAGTGCACTGGGGTTCAAATGACTTGCCAAATCATTGTTTGGAAGTTACTAAATCTAACTTTTGAAGGCTAGGGAGGGAACTGAGGGGAAGGGGGAAGGCTACCATGCTGACCTTTTTAGAGGTGTTGTCTATATGGTATAGAGATGATGGTATGGTGAGGCAGTAGGAACCATGGCATTTATTGTTTGGTTGAGGGAATGATGTAGGCAGAAGAGATATGGATTTGTGGAGGACTCTTGGATTCTGTGACAGGTTTTTTCAATGGGGTGGCTTTCTTCTTGTAGGGTGGGGGCTAGTGCGCTGGGCAGAATTTAGATGTCTACATTGATAGTATTTTAAGCTGAAGAGGGGTCAGCTGATGCTAGCAACCCCCTTGTAGGTAGTAGGTGCAGTGTGAACCCAGCAGAAGCTCCCCAAATAATGGAAATAGTGCCGGGGAAGCCAGAAGTGGTGGGGCTGAGTAACAAGTGAAGGTAGTGAGTCAGGGACTGTGTAGCAAATGTACACCTAATAAAGGGGTGGTGATTGGGATGAGGAGAAAGTAGACAGCCTAAAGAGGGATCAGGTAAGAGGGAAAAGAAGAAGGGGGTCAGGGTTTTCATAATAAGGGATTTGATGATAAGTGGAGTGGAGAAGGTGCAGGGATGAGCCAACAAAAGGGAACTCAGATGCCTTCCTGGCTCATCAGCTTCAATGGATAAGGCCAGGATAGGGAGGATGCTAGACAGGATGAGGGAATGGCCAGCCCAGTGTAGCAGAAGGTTGAGGTTCTATGCACCTTACTGCTCACCATGCCAGTGACCTGGGTCTGGGAATGAGATTGGGTTGACAGGGGTTGGCAGGGGGTAGAGGATCAAGTGCCCAACAGACTTATCTTCTCCAGGGGTGGGAGGGATGCTGTCTTACTCCTTGGCTACTACCTGGTGGAGGCTCGGTGGTAGTGCCAGAACTCGAGTGATGTAGAAGAGAAGGAATGCAGTTACACATTATGTGTCTGCATGTCCACATGCACATGCTTATGTCCCACTGTGACAGATGGAATGGGAGAAACTGTGGAAAATAGTGGTTGTAAGCTATATGAGGCCTTACCTACCTGCCCTCACCATGCACTGTTGCTGGTTTGCCGACCCCCAATCCTGGATTCAGGATCTCTGAGTGAGAGAGGAGGACCTTCCCTTCCCAGCCCCATCATGGGGGGGGGTCCATTTGGGGATATTGAACTTGCTGGACCAGAGAGTAATTTCTGGTTGAGGAAGGCAGGGATGGGGCTGATGTGCTGCCTGTGACATGCCCAGGAAGGAAAATATATATAGAAAGACAGGATGAGGGGGTACCACATGTTCTAGTGCATTTGGGTATGAATGACTTGCAAATCACAGTCTGGAGGTTACTAAGGCCAACTTCAGAAGGCTTGGGAGGGAACTGAGGAGGAAGGCAGCAATGTTGGACTTTTTGAAGGTTCTATCTGTATGAGATAGGGAGGAGGATAGGGTGAGGCAGGATGAAACTGATGCATTTAATGCCTAGTAGAGTGAATGGTGTAGGGAGGAGGGATATGAATTTTTGGGGGACTGGAGAGGCATATGGGACAGAAGGCTTTCCAAGGGGGATGGCCTTCATCTTACTTGGGGGGGTCCAGTGCAATGGAACAGAAATTAGACATGTATGTGGACAGTCTTGGTGGGTAGCTAATGCTGGGAACCTCCTTGTAGGTGGTAGGTGCAGGGTGATCTCATCAGAGGCTCCCTGGGAATGGAAACAGGGCCAGGAGAAGCCAGCAGGGGCATGGGACAAATGACGGTAGTGAATGAGGAACCAGGGAACAAATGTACACATATTGGAGAATATGGTGCATGGGATACAGTTGGAGTGGATGGCACAAGGAGGGAATTAGGTTAGAGGGGAGGGAGTAAGATGAGTGCATAGAGGTTGGTTTGCCTAAATGCAAGAAGTTTAGACAAGATCATGAAACTGCAGGCATTGGTGATGGAGGCTTAGTTAGACTTAATGATCATCACAGAGACTGTGTCACGTGGTAACAATTACTAGAATGTAGATGTTCTGGTGCATGCCTTACTTAGGAGAGATAGGGGTAAAGATAAAGAAGGGGGTAGTCCTATACATTAGAGATGGTACTGAGGTGACAGAGAATGGGACCGTAATAAAGGAGGGGAAGGGGAAGTGGAATCATTCTGGTTGCAGCTGACAACAGTTATTGGTAAGAGGGTTAGATTGGGGTGGACTACAGACTGCTGGGGCAGAAAGAGGAGTAAGACAGAGATTTAGGGAAAGAAATCAGAAGGAGATCTAGTGTTAGTAGTGGACCTAAACCTGTTAGATATAAACTGTGATACCCCGGCAGCAAAGAGCACCAAGAGTCTGGCACTGTTAGATAGGCTTCAGGACTATTTACTGGTACAAATGGCTGAAGATCCTATATGGCAGAATGCCATACTTGACTTGCTACTCATCAATTCAGGGATGATGGTGGTTGACTGCTAGGGAACCATTGGGGCCAAACAAATCTTTTGCAAGGAAGGTCACCAAAAGAAACAAACACAAAAGGCTGACTTGGTTCTAAAGGGATGAGGGAGGTGGTGAGGGTATAAAGAAGGGCCTTCACTGAGTGATACAGAATTAAACTCTGTCCAGGGCCAATAGGGCTACATGGTAGGAATTTGGGATAAAAATATTAAAATGTACTATAATTATGAGCCTACATTAGCAAAAAGTATTGTAGGCTCATAAATTTCTTCTGCAATATTTTTACACCAAATTTTCAACATAGCCTTGTTATGACCTTGCTTCATGAAGAAGGGCAGAGAAAATATTTAACTCCTGCCCAAAAGGTGATTTCACACAATGACCACAAACTCACCTTTCAGGATGTAAAAAAAATAAAACATTTTGGCCAGAATTTGAAAAATGGCAGCTGTCACACTCATAAGGTGCTATTAAGATATGGCTATGTTGTGGGTTTGGGGGAAAAAATATTAAAAAATTACCAAGGTTATGAGCCTTCATTCACAAAATTCAATGTAGGCTCATATCGTTGTTTTTTAATATTTTTTTCACAAAATTTCAACATAGCCTTCTTATGACCCCACCTCATGAACAAGGGCAGAGAAAATGTTCAGCTCCTGCCTGAAAGGTGATTTTGTGCAGGGACAACAAAATTACCTTTCAGGACAGGTCTTCCTAATAGGTAGGTAGGTAGGTAGGTAAAATTTTATTTATACAGTGATAAAGCCATTAGGGTTCCGAAAATCCCTATTCACAGGACTTAACTGTTTACATAATACAAAAAACAATTACAACTTTACAAATGTTTGTTATAATACAAAAACACAAAACATACAAAAAATGCAATACATTACAATTATTACAATAACATCAAAAACAGGCAAATGATCATTCAACCTCTTCATTATTTTCACCTGTTACAATAACAGCAAAAACTAAGTTCATGATTCAAACCATTTTTAAAAAACATTGTCAGTGATTGTTAATTCACGTAGAAATGGGGGGAGACAATTCCAGCTAGAGGCTACCTGATACTGAAAAGTCATTTCACTAAACCAATTTTTTAATTTAGGTATAATTAAATCCCTGGCACCTGTTTTCCTTAAATTTTAACCATGGTTGGGTTTTTGTAATTTGTTTTTTAAATTATCTAAAGATTGATTTTTGAATATATTCCGGACCTGATTTAGCCAAATTCCTTTTGCCTGTAAATTTAGTGGGATCCATCCTAATTCTATATACATAACACAATGATGGGTTTTGGGGTCACACCTTGATACAAATCTTGCGAGCTTGTTGTGAAGTGTATCTAAGTTATTTTATTTTTTTTTTTACTGTATGCCTATAAATATGACTTCCATAATCAATAACTGGCATTATTAATTGGTTTATCATGGTCAGTCTTGTTTCTCTTGTCATACAGTTTGATATTCATCTCAATGCTAATCTTAGCATTTGTTTTCTCTATTAAGTTTGTTATATGCTGTTGTAAAGTAAGGCATTGATCTATTTGTATCCCTAAATACTTATATGTTTCAGTTTGTTCTAGAAGCTTACCTTCTTGAGTCATTATTTTTGATTTTGAAACACCCTTCTTGTCCAATGCAAAGGACTTAACCTGTGTATTTTTATTATTTACTAATAGACCCAAAGATGAAAAATAACCTTGCATTGTATAAAAGTCACTCTGTAACTTTAGCTCTACTTCACTTATGGTTTTTCCTACTGCTACTAAAGCTGTATTGACTGCATAAATACGAATTTGAGAGTGTCTAATGTTCTTAGGTAAGTCATTTAAATAGACTAGGAACAAGAGGGGGCCCAGAATGGATCCCTGGGGAACCCCTCTTGTCACATAGTTTATTCTTGACTGTTGACCATTTAAGACAACAAATTGTGACCTTTTATCAAGATATGATTTTAAACCAACTACAGGTTTTTTCCTCCACTCCTATTTTCATCAGTGAGTCTATCAAAATGCTATGATTTACTAGATCAAATGCTTTGGATAGGTCCATGTATACCACACCCATAGACCATGCCTACCCAAGTGGAGTAGCTATAAGATGCAAAAAGTTCATGAGTGCGGTAGCCGTGGACCTACTCTGCCTAAAGCCATATTGTTGTTGAGTTAGTTTATTATACTTTTCCAAATATTCCATCAGCTGATCGTGGATGATATTTAAGCAATAAGGCATGACAGAGTGTGTGTTATTGTGTAATAACGTCACTCCTGGGGTGGGTTGAAGCACAAGGCAAAGCCAAGTGCTTCCACCACCTAGGACTGACATTATTACACAATAACACACATCCCTGGAGTGCCTTATTGCTATTATACAATGGCTCGTTGTTATACAAAATAAAAAAATTAAAAATAAAAAAATGATTTTAAAGAATCCAGAGGATCATCAATGGCATCCAAAGCATCATCCAAGGCATCCAAAGCAATACAGTGATGTTATTGTGTAATAACATCACTGTCTCAGGCACACATTGACCAAACAGAGTCCATGAAAATTCCTTGCCATTGTATAATTTCAAATAACTTAGATACAGTAGACAACAGAGCTACTGGACGATAGTTTTAGACATCCATAGGGTCTCCTCCCTTATCTATTGGTATCACTTTAGCTAATTTCCAACTCGAGGGATACTGTCCCTCCCTTAGACTCCAATTAAAAATATCATGTAATAGAAATGACAATTCCATGGCAGTTTCTTTCAATAATTTATTGTCTATTCTATCTGGGCCACATGCTTTACTTACCTTAATCTAATTATACTTTTCAGAACTTCGTTTGTCACTCTCCTAAATCTAAATGTAGGTATTTTTACATCTAAGAGACTCCCATCCCTTACTTCATTCACAATATTAATTTTAATGGGTTTGAGTTTCAGGTCGGGGAGGTTTATAAAATAGTCATTCAAAATGTCAGCAGCTTTATTTGTTTCAAACACTTTTCCATCTTGACTCAATTTTATCTCACTCTGTTTACAGGTGGGATTCATAAGATTTTTTATTACGGACCAATAGGCACCAGGATTTGTTGATTCTTTAATCTGCTGTTTATAATAACTAGCTTTTGATTTCCTAACTTCCTGTACTACTTTATTCCTTATCTTTTTATATTGTTCCCAAATTTCACGATTTAATGTTTTGTTTGCCTTTTTCCAAAGTTGGTTTCTTGTTCTAATCATTTTTTTATATTTACAGTTAATCATGGCAAATGTTTTAATCTTTAATTTAATTTTTTATATGGAGCAAATTTATCACAAGCATTCCCAAACATTGTTGTAAAGTCTTGTACAGCCAAATATAAGTCTGGTGTAAGAAAAATCCTATACCATGGAAGTCCCTGAAGATACTTTCTAAATGATAAACTATTAAATTTTAAGTAACATCTTTTGGATCTTTGTGGTGCCAGTTTTATAGGGATAATATTTTTAGTCATAGAAAACACACACTTAACTACATTATGGTCTCCTAAACTAGGTGCACATACACTTTTCTCCGAAATAGTCAGTGCGGGTGAGACAAACATCAGGTCTAAGATATTGCCTTTACTAGATAAGGAACCTTTCCTTGTGGGAATATCTATGATATGTATTAAATTTAAACAACTCACTGAATGTTCCAACTTTTGGCCCCTAGGACAACCCCAAGCTGCATTAAAATCACCAGCCAGGATTACTTGTAACTGACCCAGGTGTTCCATTAGAATGTGTGAAAATTTGTCAAAATGGATAGTGTTTATTTTAGGTGGAGAATAAACCACTCCTATGGCCAATTTTAATGCTTGTATCTCAATTAACAAGCATTCAATACCCTCAATTGACCCAGAGAATAAAATTTTAGAGTGACCAATTGAGTGACTAATATACATCAAAACTCCTCCCCCATGTTCCCCGATCCTTCCTAAAGTGATAGAAGTCCCTTAATTCTATCTCATTATATTCAATTCCCTTTTTTAACCAGGTTTCTGTCAACATTATTATGTCCAGCTCCTTCGTGTTCTACCCAAGTTCTAAAATAGTCCATTTTTTTTAATCATACTTCAAGCATTGTTTATGACCATTTTAATAGATGGATCTGGGTTCAATTCAATATCTCCACACAGAGCCAAGGACTTCAATAATGCCTGGTCACATGAGCAAGTATACCCTATTTGAATTGACAAATATTTGACACAAGGTTCTTTTTTAATGAGGTTGAAAGGGTTTCACCGCGTGGTCAGCTTGGAAGTTTGTTGTTGCTTAAAGTTGTACGAACAATTTACATAGGTACATGATCTTTTTGTCAAAGTATCCATTCCCATGATAGCAAATAGCTGAACCACGCAGACCAAGCCCACTACCAGCCCCATCATCTTAAATGGCAGCTCCCTTGTCATTTTCATAACTATATCCAAAAGCAAAAGAATACTCTACAAAAGCCTGTTATGTAAATATTTTAAAACAAAAGACACAAAAGAAAAACCTGTCATAAATAACCCATAAAAAACATTGAAAATTATTTAAGGCAATAGTGAACTGCAAATAGCAATGTCACCAATGTCTATACCCTAATCTAAAATACTGTAGATTTATTTCAACAGTAAACCACCTATTTAAGATTACTTGAAACTTTTAAGTTTCCTAAACAGTATACATTTTAAAATAAATATTCTTTAATTAGCATAATATTTAACATTTATATTAGACTTAACTAATATTTCACTTTCAGAAGCAGGGCCTCTGTCACTATTCTTACTATCAGAGGCAGGGCAAAACCAGCATGTTATGTTGAAAAAATAAATTCTCATTTAATGATGCTAAAAATTCACTCTAATACCCTCTAATATTTATCTATGATCTTAAATACTCTAAACAAGATTAATTTAGATCTATTACCCCGTTATAAAGTTCCAGGTTAACACTTCTTAGGATAGTTATTTCTGTTCGTGTTTCTCTTCCAAGTGGTGCTCATGCCACTCATGCTCACGCCATCTCGCTTGCTCAGTGGAAGCATGAGCCTTTTGTAGTGTTACTGCCCCTCCTCCTGCACTGATGAAATTTACAAGTCCCGCCAAACACAGCTGATGGCAATCTCCATATCTCCGGTAACCAGGCTCTTGCTGGAACAACTAGCAGGGATGCTGCAGGATGGAGCTTTGGCACAGCTTTAGCACAGTTCACACACAAACACAAAGTTCTTTAAACTTGCTGCAGTAGCTGTTTGTGAGAGATGTTAAAACACAGAGAACTGTTCAAGAGGTAGGGTCCCTAAGAAGGCATGTTGAAAATTAGGGCCAAAAATACGAAAAAATGCCCATGTTGTACCAGTAAGTTCAACCCCCCCCCATTGGAATACATTGAAATGCATATCTGATTTCCTCAGTTCACAGTCTGACTTTGAAGAGTGAATATGTGCCTGCATTCCAGAGAGGATTATGGAGTTGGACCCCCGATCAGCAAGTAAGGGCTTGAGAGGGTGAAGGGTGGTGGGTGCTGTGTGGGAAGGTCAGGTGGGGAGTTCTAACGACTGCGAAACACATCAGTGGACACTTTTTTTTTACGGGTATAAAACAAAACAAACAAAAAAAGGATTTCTAAAGGATTTCTTCACTGGGGATTAGGCACCCTGGTGTCAGTATTACAATTCTGGGGGAGAGGGGTGCTGAGAGGGAGGGTCAGGTGGGCAATTAAAAAAATGAAAAATAAAAAAACAACCGCTCATGCATGGTAGAGGACAGGGGGTGTCACAAAAAAAGTGGGATTGCAACACTGGGGGTTTGGGCACCCTTAGTGTCACTGTTATGTTGTTTCTGGGGGTGTGTGGGGTGGTGAATGCTAAGAGGGAGGATCGGGTGGGGGATATGTATAACGTAATTGAAAAAAATTGTCAGCCTCCTGATCATGGCACTGAGGGATTGGACACCCCCAGTGACACTGATATGTTGCTTCTGGGGGTGTGAGGGGTGGTGGGTGCTGAAAGGGAAGGTGTGTGGAGGGGATATGTATAATTTAAAAGAAAAAAAATTGGCAGGTCACAGCACACTCCGCCATGCTCATGTGTTTTAGAAAACAAAAATTCACTTGATAGAATTACCGTCCTGCAATTTAAGTAACCACAATTATACTATACAGTTTATATCTGTACTGATATTGACTACACAATGAGATATTTACAAAAGTAGTGCAAGAAGCAATTACAGTATATCGCCATTTCCATTCTGTGCCATGCATTTACACTTGCCTCATGACAAAATGTTCTATATTTGTTTAAAGAAATGTTTCCTAAATCCATTTCAGTGAGCACTAGGGGGCAGGGTGACAGCATTGGCAACCATTAATGAATAAACAGCAAAAATGTTTTCCTTCAAGAACTGCACTAACAGGGTCACAGTCCACACTTGTTAGTACTGTACCTTCTTACCATGCAAGATTGGACCACGCCAGGGGGAGGGGGGATTGCGGTCTGTTTCAAGACCAAACTGAACCTCATGAGGGTACTAGTTGAGGAGGTTGAGTCTTTTGAGTGTACAGTAGTAGCAGGTGTAGGCTATCGAATAGTTCTCATCTACCGTCCACCGGGTGATGAGAAGCAATTCCTTCAAAAAGTGGCGGACTTCGTCGTCTATATGGTGTTTGAGTAGCCCAGATTGATGGTTTGGGTGACTTCAATGTCTGGGTTGATGACGAAATCTCACAATTTGGTCAACACTTCCTCCAGTTAATGACATCGCTGGACCTTACACAGGTGGTTTCCACTGCTATTCGTAAACATGTGCACTCTTTAGACTTGATCTTCCTCCTAGGGATCGAAACATCTGACTTGGGGGTGGAACCAGTTGGGTGGTCTGATCATTGCACCATGGGGTTTAGTTTTAGCACCTCCCCAAAGGTCTACCTCTGTGGAGATGGTTAGGTACCACCCTTTACATGATATAAGTTCCCATGGCCTTGGGGCGATCCTTGACCTCTTGTCCCCTGTGTTGGCAAGCAATGATCCAGATACCCTCGTGTCGGCCTACAATACAGCCGTTTCAGTGGCTCTGGATTTTATTGCTCAAGTCCATGTTCATCCTCTCTCCCTTCACCCCAGGTCCCCTTGGTTTGATGGGACTTTGAGGGAGATGTGGAGACTAGGGCGAAGGTTAGATTGTTGCTGGTGAAAGTCCACCCTTGATGCCGACCACCTTAGATTGGTGGACCGTTATTTGGTCTATCAATCTGCAATCACCCGTAAGAAGGCATAATTCCTATCCAGGGAGATTGAGGTTGCTCAGAATTGACCAGCTCGGCTATTTCAAAGTGTGGACAGACTGTGCAAACCAGCCTGTCTGCATGTGCGGGAAGCTTTTTCGCAATTAGAGTACAATGAGATTGCTCGATTCTTTACAGATAAGGTGGCCAACATCAGGGTGGTACTGCAGCCAACACACCCTATGAGGATTGTTCATGATCAGTACGGGGTCACCGAACCTCAATTTTCCTGGAGTACCTTCAGTCAACTGGAGTTCATGAATGTCATGAGGATTATCCAGAGTGTGTACCCTACATGCTATAGTTTGAACCCTGGACTGACTTCCCTAATTTTGGATTGTATTGACATCATCGGTCAAGTCCTTGTGCGGATAGTCTCGTGCTCCTTGGAATCGGAAGAGTTCCCCAGCTCCCTGAAAGAGACATTGGTGACACCATTCTTAAAGAAAGCTACCCTGGACCCAGACTGTATCACAAACTACAGACCTGTCTCTAACCTTCTCTTTGTTGGGAGGGTGATTGAGAAAGTAGTGGCAGCACAACTGGAAGACCATTTGACCATCCATGACATCTATGAACCACTCCAGTCCAGTTTTCATATGAGACATAGTACCGAGACAGCACTGGTTCTGGTACTTAATGATCTCCAGATGGCGAGAGATCAGAAAAGCCGCTCCATCTTGGTTCTTCTGGATCTTCTTCAGCTTTTGACACCATGGACCACATGGTGTTGATAGGATGCCTGAGGCATATCTGTGGATTTTCAGGGACAGTCCTCAGATGGTTTACATGGTTTCTCATGGGAAGAACACAAAGAGTTGTGTCTGCTGTTTTTCTTCAGGCCCAACTGCTTTGTCATGTGGGGTGTCTCAGGGTTCAGTGCTGTCACTGATGCTGTTTGCGGTGTATATGCTACCCCTTGGAGACATTGTAGGAAGGAATGGGCTGAGGTTTCACTGTTATGCAGATGATACCCGGCTCTACCTTTCTGTTGCCCCCGACCAGGATGGAGCTTTTTCGGTCTTTAACAACTGTATGAAAGAAATCCAGGAGTGGATGGATTCCAGTTGGCTGAAGTTGAACTCAGAAAAGACTGAGGTACTGCTTGTGGACCCAGGTTGCCAGATGGGATGGGGGGTTGGGTGTTGGTGCACCCTCTGGAATTTTTCTTGTCGGCATCTCACTCCCGACCTTTGAATGGATGCATAACCTGGGGGTAGTTTTTGATGAGGGACTGACCCTACATTCTCAGGTGTTGGCTGTCAGCAAAACCTCCTTTAATTATCTTAGGAATATCAACATGTTTAGGCATCTAGTTGCATCTGATGATCTTCCCACTCTGGTCCATGCCCTTGTGTCCCTTTGCTTGATTACTGTAACCCTTATCTAGTCTTTCTGGGTTAAATCCATTGCCTGTAGCTAGCAGAATGCAGCAGCCTAGCTTTTTGACAGGTTCTACTCTATCCTGTCATATTACTTCTGGTGATGCATGAGCTAATTGACTGACAATATGGTGGTTAATCGCATTCAAAGTTAGTTTTACTGACTTTAAAGCCCTACATGGACAGGGCCCGGACTATCTGAAAGAGCTTCTGGTTCCTTACTGCCCTGGTCAATCACTACGCTTGGCTGACAAGGGGTTGTTAGACATTCCAAGGGTGAATTTGAAGTCATCTGGTTCAAGAACTTTTGCTTATGCAGCCCCTACCCTTTGGAATTCTCTACCCCATCGGTTATGGGAGTGTACAACTGTGGAGAAATTTAAGAAGGGCTTAAAAAGCTATCTGTGTCAAAAAGCTTTTTTAGATAATTGAAGTGTTTATTATTGTATTGGCATATGATTTTAATTGTATTGTTCTGTCATTTGATGTTATGATTTTTATATTGTTAGGTGCCTTGGCAATGGAAAGGCACCATATAAATACAATTTTTATTATTATTATTTTTTCAACTATTTTTTACAAAACCAAATTATCCAATATATCGATCATTTGAATCCATATCCTTGTTACATTATTCCTTACCCCTTTTTATTGGATTCTGTGGACCCTGTTAGAGAGTGTGTGTGTGTGTGTGTGTGTGTGTGTGTGTATTGTGAAATTTGTGTGAAATTTAAAACCTAGGGGAAAATGATATGGCAGTGATTGAGCACAGCACTGTTAGCCCTTACTGCCTACAATCAATGGCAGTTTATCAGATATTGGTTATGTCACTAGTGGAGTCCCACAGGGCTCTGTGCTCAGCCCATGTTTGTTTCAGGCCTTCATTTCTGATTTAACTTCGAATTGCCTTTCCTTAGCTATTAAATATGCAGATGATATAAAAATCTGTTGTCCATGTACAGGTGATAATCTGATATCATACAGCAGGATCTAAATAAAATTTTTGATTGAGTAACCGCATGGAGTATGAAATGAAATAACTCCAAGTGTAAGGTCATGTACTTAGATAACACTAATTCTTCAAAAACATATATGTTGGACAATACCTGCTTAGTGATACTACTGATGAAAGAGACCTGGACATAACAATTTCTAATAACATGGACTTTTCCTATCATATTAATGAATCAGTAAATAAAGCAAATAAGGTTGTCTGGTCTATTAAACGAAATATTACTACAAAAGATCCAAAGGTTTTAATGCCCTTGTTTAAAGCATATGTTATGCCTCATCTTGAATATGTGTCTCAGCTTTGGTGTCCTTATAAGAAAACTAACATGTATCAATTAGAAAGAGTTCAGCGCAAACTCACTAAACATCTAAGGGGTATGAATCATCTTCCTTATGAAACTAGATTATGTGATCTTAATCTGTTTTCTTTAGAAACTCACAGATTATGTGGTGATTTACTATTTCTTTATGATATGGTTCAGGACCCGGCATTAATGATAGACTTGGGATTACATTTCAAGGTTTCATCTTACAATATTAGAGGTCATCCTCTCCAATTGATAAGTAAATCCTTCAAGTATATCAGGAGGACATTTTTTTTTTACTTTAAGAGTGATTAAACCTTGGAATAAGTTACCATTGCATATTATCATTAGCAAGGATAAAGAACAATTCAAGGCTAGACTGGACAAATATTTATTATCTGGTGAACAATTGACATATTATTGATTCTGACTAGTATGTGAGCTCTTATGGGCTGTAAAGCTCTCTTGCTCTCTTTACACCTTAATATGAACCTTAGTTAGTATGAACTAGAGTGTTCTGTAAAGGAATTATGGATTTGTGTCCGATATGTGACTTTGGCAAAGTAGGAGAGATGTTACAACTGCAATGGAAACACTCTGTTTTTTCTTGCTTTTTGGGAAGGGACTTTGTTATCTGGTGTAGGAGACTGTGCTGCAAGTCCGACATGTTCTTTGGCAGAAAGAATGCTTTGAGGTACAGTAATGGTGAATCCCTTTTTGAAACAAGATGTCTGCAGGGATCCTCCTAATGCAGCCATAAAAAGAAGGAAGGCATGAAGAGGAGAGAGTGGGAGAGAAAACAAAACAGCAACACAAGCAATATTCAGGGACAAAAAAAATCTCAACTACAAATTATAAATGTATCAAGTGTACAGCATATAAGAGAGGACAAATCCTTTTTAAAGGTACTGAATTTTGTGTTTACCCCTTCCCCCAAACAAGTCAGTTTTTAGATCAATGCTAATCTGTTCAAATCATTCCACAAAATAAAACTGTGATACCATTTTGGAATACAAAAGAGGGATACAACCACTGAAGACAAAATGGGTGTCTTCAATATCCAGGGAATTCCAGAGACTGAGGACTTGGCTTTAATAATTGCAGTAATGTGGGAACAAGGGACCAACCGGACTGATCTACTGGTAAAAGGCATTGAGAACAACACCGAAGGCACCTAAAAATACAGCCTAAACATCTGGAACAGTGGGGTAGAGGGCTGAGGCACCTTGTACATTACCTCTCACCATGCCAGCAACCAGAGTTTGGGAATGAGCTCAGGTTTCCGAGGGTCAATGGGAGAGGGAGAGGATTGAGCATGCAATGCACTGCTCTCCTCTCCTGGGGGGGGGGCTCTGTGGTATCTCTCCTTGACTGCCATCTGATGGAGGCCAGGTTGCAATACCGGAGTCTAGAGCAGTACAGAATAGTGCCATGGTTATGTAGTGTGAGCATGCCTCCACGTACATGTGTTTATGGCTGCTGTGGTGTGGGGGGAGAAAACGAGGAGGAAAATGGTAATGTTGGGCTACATGAAGCCCTGCCTGCCTGACTTCGACTAGTTCCATCAATGGTCTCTCAGGACCCCCAATCTGGACGCAGGTTCTCTGAGTAGGGGGAGGACAGTTCTCACCTTCCTGGCCCCACCATGGGGGGAAGTCCATGGAGGAATAGGCTCATCAGGGACCGGAGTAGTAGTAGCCTGGTGGAGGAGGCAGGGACAGGGCAGAAACAGCTGCTTGAGATGCATGGAGGATAAACACCTACCTGAAAAGAAAAAATAAATACAGCATGGACACAAATACTTTTGAAGCATTAGAACTTTTGGCATGATAACAAGACTGGTAATCTGGCTCTCATAGTTGTAGGTGAATGAATGGCAGAATTTAAGCAAATCAGACAGTCACTGTTTAAAACAAAATCTGACTTCTGCCCCATGATTACCAATAATGCTATTATTCTGTTTGATACAGCTTTCCTAAAACAGGTAAATAAGATTTTGTGTAGTAATGCTGGATATGTTCAGCATAATCTTACCTCCCTGCCTGAACTGCAGGCCCTTAAAAAACTATCTAAGCAGAAAGAAATAGTGTTTAAACCTGCTGATGGGGGGGGGTCATCGTGGCTCTTGATGAAGAACACTACAAGAGAATTGCTACTATTACTGCATTACTATCTGATGAAATAACCTACAAACGACCTAGAGGTAACCCATTATATACTGCCATTTTTGCATTAACTACAGGATGCACTTTCAGATGGTTCCATCATGGATGAAGATGAATATGAAGAATTCAGATTCTTGTGGTGTGAGCAGCTAGTTACATCAACTTACTATATCCTACCTGAAACACACAAATATAAGGAGAGCCACAGGGAGACTGATCATCTCAAGGGGGAAGGCCTTTCACAGAAAATTTGTGTACCTTCGCAGACTTCTTTCTCTAACAAAGTTTTTTCAGCCTTACATCCAACCTTAAGAACACAGGGGATGCCGTAAGTAAATTTAGAGATCTGGAATGGAGGGAGGCAAGGACCCTGGTTTTCTGTTTTTATCAGTAACACCAGTAAAAAAAATCATGGAATCCTGCTTGGTTTGCAGAGTTTGAATTCTTGTACCGGTGCCTCATGGAAATTGCATGTCACTGCACAGAATCCCTAAGAGTTCAGCATCTTTTTATTTATTTTTTTTTATTTTCTCTTTCTATGCTCCCTTCTTACAGCATCAATCTCCACTTTTCAGAGATCCCGAGGCTGGGTACCCCTAGCTTCACCCCAGGTAATGCTCGGGAGCTGCTGTGGGCCTGTCTCCATCCTGCCTGGGTTGTACCAACCAGGTGGGAAGGGAGGGGACTCCAGTACACCCCTCCACAGTCCCTTAGTGTGTGTTGGACAGCTCAGTGGGTCCCTCATGGAGCCTAGTTATGAAGTCTGGGGCAGCTGGGTCCCTTCTACCAGTGGCCAATCTGGGGTGATTATTCCTGGTTTTCTGGTCCCTGTCCCTTAGGGCACCAGCATTCAAGGGGATCCAAGGAGGTAGGGCACATAGAGACATGCCACTGCTCCAGATCCTGGCTACTGTCCTTCCCTCCTGATTGCTCTGCAGCACTGTTGCATCACCACCACCCATGGTCACCCAGGTGGTGGTAAAGCAGCAGGACCCGGAGCCCACCTTCTCCAGAGGACTAGGAGAGCAGTAGCCCAGGTGCTTGATCCTACTCCTCTAGCCAGACCTCCAGCAGCCTGAGTTGGCTTCCAACCCCAGGTCACTGGCATCGCAAGCAGTAGCACTATCGCAGCACTGGTGGGCCAACCCAGATTTCAGCATCTTAAAATGAATGCTGCTGTTTTTTGCATTCTTTCTGTTTTGCTGTGTATAGAATCAGTAAGGAGACCACTCATACTGCTTTGTTGTAACCATCCATTTAGTTTAACCACCCATGCTTCCCACCAACCTCTCCATCAACTGAGGGCAGCTTTCCTTCCTGAAACAACAGTTTTCATTTAGTATGTGCCTAAATGTCTTTTACTATTATTATTACACTGTATGATACAAAAAGAAATACAAGTATCAGCACACATGGGCAGTGCCACTGGAAAATTGTGGGAAAAGTAATCTGAAATTGCAGAGATTTTTTGCAAAACTTGCTGGGAAATTGCGGGAGTTCTACTATATACCCTGAGTGCTTCATAATAAATCCTTTACTACATTCTGCAGCATATATTAGTCAGCATAAACTGCTAAATGAGTACACTGACACCTGAATATGTTTTAATTATGAAGAAAAACGATGCTCCTAAAATGAATCTTAAACAGATATGATGTGTTGCCTCGCTTCCAAAATGTGAAAACATCTGCCTGATACAGTGCTAAACAGATTCTATTTAGTGAGCCACAGAAGATCAATATTAAATAAATACAGAATAAACACATTTTATCTGTTTCTGAATGTAGAATAATGAAGCCTGATCAAAAGCTATTTACAGTGCTCTGTCAACTATTCACCCACTTTGGTGTAAGAAAAAATAAGCAGATGGAGTGGCAAATAATTCAGTTTTAGTAAAATGTTGTAAAGTGTTTAATATTCATAATTTGCTCTGTAGGTATAATAATAATAATAATAATAATAACTTTATTTTTAAAGCGCCTTTCAAGAATATCAAGACGCTTTACATCAATCACAATATACAATATCAGCTTAAAACATATAAAAATACATTAAAACAACATTTAGTTAGAACAAGAAATACAATCATCCAAACAATAACAGGTATTTATAAGTAATTCCCACTAATCATCCAGATAAGCCAAATCCCATAAGTAGGTTTTTAAATCTTTCTTAAATATCTCCACGGAGGTGCACTCCCTTAACCGGCGTGGTAGAGAATTCCGAAGAGTGGGTGCAGCATAAGAAAATGCTCTGCTACCCGAAGATTTTAAATTCACTCTTGGAATCTCTAACAACCCCCCATCGGCCGAGCGGAGCGATCAGCCGGGGCAGTAAGGCACCAGACGTTCTTTCAAATAGGTCAGACCCTGATCATGAAGGGCTTTGAAAGTCAATAAAATTACTTTAAAGGTGATCCGCCACTGTATAGGAAGCCAGTGCAGTTCACGCAGCACCGGTGTAATATTGCTGGATCTCCTTGTCCCAGTCAACACCTGGGCTGCAGCGTTCTGCACCAGCTGAAGGTGACGGATTTCAACCCCAGAAAGCCCAAAGTAAAGGGCATTGCAGTAGTCCAAGTGAGAGGACACAAAAGCGTGGACCAACATTAGTAGGGAGTCAGATGGAACAAGGTGACGCACCCTGGAAATATTCCTAAGATGGTAAAAGGAAGTCCTGACAATGGCCGACACTTGAGATTGAAGGGTCAGCCTATCGTCCAGGACAATCCCAAGGTTGCGCACCTGTTCAGAGGACAGAAGTGACACACCACCAAGAAAAATTCCAGAAGGTGTGCCACCATGTGACCTCGCTATTTGACAACCTGGGTCCACCACTAACACCTCTGTCTTCTCTGAGTTCAACTTTAACCAACTAGAATCCATCCACCCTTGGATTTCTTCCAGACAGTTAAACACCGAGAGTGCTCCATCCTGGTCAGGTGCAAAAGACAAGTATAGCTGGGTATCATCTGCATAACGGTGAAACCTCAGCCCATACCATTTTATAATGTCTCCGAAGGGCAGCATATACACTGCAAATAACATGGGTGACAGCACTGAACCCTGAGGCACCCTGCACAACAGAGGAGTTGGGCCGGAGGAATAAACCCTAGACACAACTCTTTGTGATCTCCCAGTAAGGAATGAAGTGAACCATTTTAAAACAGTTCCCGACATTCCACAAATTGACCTCCGGCGTGCTAACACCAGGTGATCCACAGTGTCAAAAGCTGACGAGAGATCAAGAAGAACTAGAATGGAACATTTCTTCTGATCTCTCGCCCTCAGAAGATCATTAAGCACCTGAACCAATGCAGTCTCGGTGCTATGTCTTTTACGAAAACTGGATTGGAAGGATTCGTAGACATTATGGATGGTTAAATGGTCTTCCAATTGGGCTGCCACTACCTTCTCAATAACCTTCCCAATAAAGGGAAGATTAGAGATAGGTCTGTAGTTTGAAAAACAGCCTGGGTCCAGAGTAGCTTTTTTCAAGAGGGGTGTCACCACCGCCTCTTTCAGGGAGTTAAGAAACTCCCCAGACTCTGAGGAACACCAGACTATTTGCACCATAACTGGACTGATGATCTCAAAACAACCCAAAATTAGGGGAGTTGGTCCAAGGTCCAAACTACAGCTTGTAAGTTGTGGATGATCCTCATAATATCCACGTCTTCCAGTCGGTGAAAGGAACTCCAAGAGAATTGAGGTATTGAGAGCTTGCGCTGTTCCACAACATCACCCTTAGAGATTGCTGGATGCAAGCCCGTTCTGATGTCAGCCACCTTAGTTGCAAAGAACTGAGCGAGCTCCTCACACTCTATTTGTGAAAAGGCTTTTTGGACTTGCAGACAGAATGGGTTGCACAGTCTGTCTACAGTCTGAAACAGCTGAGCCGGTCGATTCTCTGCAATTGCAATCTCCCTGGACAGGAATTCTGCCTTCTTATGGGTGATTGCAGATTGATAGATAGAATAATGTTCCATCAATCTAAGGTGGTCGGCATCAAAGGTGGATTTGCGCCAGCAACGCTTTAACCTTCGCCCCTGTCTCCACAACTCTCTCAAAGTCCCATCGAACCAGGGGGACCTGGAGTGAAGGGATAGGGGGCACTCATGAACAGGGTATCTGTACAATATTATTGAAATCATATATTAAAATATTATATATGGATGTTATTATGACTGGCAGTGTAGCTTAGTGGTTAGAGTAACAAACAGTGATTGAAATGGGTATATCCGGCAGACTTGGGTTTGATTCTCACAACTTCCACTTGCATACTGTGTGACTTGAACAAGTCACTTAACCTTCCCAATGCTACCCAGTGCTCCTAGGTCACCCCTGAAAACAAGAAGTTCTGCCTAGTGGGCCTTACCCAGTTTGCAAAGAATATATATATATATATATATACATAAAAATACCAATATATATTTACTACATCATACAGTAGTCAGGGTACCATGTAATTTACCTGAGTTTTACTCAGGCTGCAGTGATTTTTGTATAGGTAAAGATAAATGTTCAGATACATTATATGGGCCAGATATTCAAAAATGCGCCAAAGGCCAGCATAAGTTCAGTGCAGTGCAAAACCAATGTGCCATGGCCCAATGAGTGCCATATTCAGAAGATGCGCATGTCGAACTGCACCAGCGCAACCCAGCTGAATATGGCACAGATGCATCATGGCTCAACCAGACTTGCACCATAGGGCAACCAGAATTGCACCATGGTACAAAGAGACCTATGCCATGGCGCAGAAAGAGATGCCCCTGACAACCATGAGGGCACAGAGGCAGAACAACAGAGGGGGAGGGGAACGGCACAGGAACAGACCCAGGGACAGTGCCAGGGAAGCACAGAGTCAGGCCACAGGTGGCCATCACCAGCATGGCACACACAGGCACCCAGGCAGCTCCACCCCAGAACACAACAGTGGCACAGAAAGCAGGCAACTTGTGGCACCAATGACCAATGAGGGCCACCAATGGAGTCCCCCCACAGGCTGCATGCCATGCCCCCACCCACCCAGACCCCAGCATGCCACACCCAGGACCATGCAGCCAAGCACACATGCCACACACCCCTGATAGCTACCCCATGGGCACCCCAAGGCACAGCCACCGACTAAGGGGCAGGACACCACCAAATTGGGACACACCACAGCACACAGCAGTGCACCGCAGATGCATGACATGCGCACCAACACACGCACACCACACCACACAGACATACACCATGCTACTGCAGCATGGCTCCTTTCACCAGCTGCAAAGCAGACACCAACACAGGCAGGTAAGTAAAAAATATATATATTGAACAGGATAATTATTTACAAGAACAAGAGGGTGGAAAAGGGTAGGAAAGCAAGGGAAGGGGACAGGGAACAGGGACTGTACAGTGGGAAGGGGGACAGAAGGGGGAGGTACAGCAGGGGAAACACGGGAATGCTGGGGAATGAACTAACGGTGGCCATGCCCTGCCACTCCTTGGCTCTGTTCTGCCATAAAAGTTGACGAACCTGATTGACCGCCTCCATGGTGGTGGAAGTGATCAAGATGATCTGGCCAAACAGTCTACAGTACAATGGCATCCACCCCCTCCACCAGATACCTATGACAAGGGACAGGTCAGGTGATCAGTGCAATGTCCCAAGGTACCATGCCCACCCACTGTGTGCAATGGGCAACGGGAACACACACCCCTGGAGTGGCTGTCCCAGACACTCACGGGGGGGGTGGGCCAATGCCTGCCAGCAACCCGGCATACCATGGCAGAGCTCCAAGGTGGTCACCACCACCCAGTGGCCACCCAGCTGCACAATGACAGTCACATGGCACAGGGCACCAGCAGCACCACAGCAGCACCAGTGGCAGCCGGGCACACACCCATCCCACCAACAGCTGGCAAACATGTGCAATGGCCACCCCACAGTGGCATGCACCACACGCAGTGTGACACACACACACACAGATGCAATGGCACACGGCACAGGTGGCCATGGCCACACCCACTCCCCACCGACCCCCCTGTAAAGTGCACTGGACCAAAACTGTGCCTACCTGCCATCTGCAGCCCTGCTGGTGCTGGTCCTGCTCCTGCACCACCTCTGTGGCCTGCTGCAGCCTGCTGGGCTGTCCCTGCCGCTCCTGCTACTCTTTCTCAGCAGTGATCCTCAGGTCCTGGGAATGGAACAAAGACAGGTACACATCAGGAATCATCCACAGCATGTGCCCACCACTACCACCCCTGTGCACAGGGTGTGCCCCTGCTCAATACGTCCTGTACAACTGTATTGCAATGCAAGCTGTGTCTGGCAATGCCACACCACAGTGAGCACAATGACAGTGTGCCCCTCTGCAGGGCATGCAAGGCAGCCAAGCCATCACCACACTACAGCACTAGGCACACATGCAGAATGGGCTGACTTACCTGGCTGTGGCATGACCCCTCACTGGACAAATGCCTGCAGCTGTCACTGGCACTCTGGGTCCTGCCGCATGAGGTCACCATACCTGTGGCAGCATTGCTACCCAGTTCTAGCCATCCCAGTGCTTTGCTGCAGTCTGGCAGCAATCCCCTGCCAGACATCAGTCTGTGGCTACTGCAGGGGCACCTGGCCAAAGAGCTGTGGGGTGTGGGTCTGCACACATGCCACCAGATTAACAAGTTCCATGTGTGTCCAGTTTTGTGCCCGACGAACTCCATGCTGCACCATAGTGCCAACCACAATGTGGTGAAGCAATATGGTGGCCAGAGGAACACATGTGCACAACATGCATCAGATGCATGCTTCAAGGATACATGCACTGTGTCCACCCATCATGCAATGCCGGAGATGCACAATATGGGCGTGGCCAGACTAGCACATGGCAGCGGAGTGACAAGGGGTCTGGAGGGTCACACAAGGGGCCTGGGGTCGGCCACAGCACTGTGCACCAGTGCACAATAGAAGGCATCGATCACTGTGTGCCATGGTCCCTATTGTGCAGTGGGCGCACAGTGCACAGTAGGCAGGAGTACACTGACTGGTGCATGTGCACTGTGGTCCTGCGCAGTGTGCATGCCTAGGCATTGCACCGTGACTTGCTCTGGAGCAATAATATTGCACACAGAGCAACTTTGTGATATTCAGCCACCACGTGCAAATGAGTGCATCAGCCAATGAATGGCACACTGAGGAAATTAACATGTCATTACCATTGTGCCAATGCTCATTTGCATGCAATGCACTATTAAAAGCACCACGGACCGGCACAGGCCATGGACCAGTATTGCGATCATCTGCGGTAAGTTGTGCTTGCGGCTGAGCCCAGTCAGCACAGCAGGGGGAACGGAGTAGGGTGCTGCTGACACTGACATACTGTGCTGTCCATGACCACAGGTAGCAACATGTCAGAATGTGAGGAGAGTGAGGAGTGTGGGCCTGCTCACAAACGCAGGCTCAACTTCACAAAGGCAGAGGCAGAGGCCCTGTTTGAGGCCTACCTCAACAGGGAGCCACTGATGAGTGGTGCCACGGACACACCACAGGCCAGGGCTGAGGCCTGGGAGGTGGTGGCATGCATCAACCAGTGGGGCAGCCAACAGTGGTCGGTGCAGGAGTGCCTCAAGAAGGTGGGCACTGATAAGTGGCACATCAAAGAGAAGGTGGCGACCATCTGTGCAGCCCAGACAGCCACTGATGGGGGCCCTGCTGATGCCCCACAGCTCACGATGCAAGAGGAGTTGGTGGCAGCCACCATGTGCTGCAGCACTGTGGAGGGTGTGCCAGGTGAAGGATTTCAGATTGGTGGCAGCCCATCACTGCATGGTATGTATGTTGGGCATGCACAACATGCAGTGGCTGTGTTGGGGGTTGGGGCCAAGGGGGGGTATGGGGGCCATGCATCACTGACACATCTGTTTTCTCTTTCAGCACCAGCATGCCTGCATGCAGAGGATGGGGTGCCAGCAGCAGCCATGGAGGCAGGCCCAGCCCCAGAAGACCAGCCATCCACCTCCATAAGCATCCAGGGCCCTGATCAGCTGCAGCACACCACCACTGTCCAGCCAGCTGTCCTGGGCATGGGGTCGGATAAGGCCCTGGATGTGTTTCTATAGGATGCCAGCCTCGGTGTCCTCTGCATGGAGAAACAGATAAGGGTGGGGTCTGATTCCGATGATGACCTGACCATGATGCTGGACAGCATGGGTGGTGTTGCAGGGGAGATGTCGATACCTGATACCATCACAGGTAGCATGCCCAGAGGCCTGACAGTGGTGGGGCAGCTGCCTACCACCACTGTGGGTGCTGCTGTGTGCACTGCCATGGCAGTGCCATGTGATGGTGGTGGTGTGGCCACGCAGGTGCTGTGCAGCATTCAGTAGCTGGATGGGCAGTAGCAGCAGGCAGCAGGGGCCACAGGGCAGCCATATGTGGGGTCCACTGCTGGAGCACCTGATAGGGACTTACCTCCATGAGGACCCCACTGTGCAGTGTTCATCTAAGCAGTGGGGCTGTGCATCATGGTCATTCACCACAGGAGGGTCGGTGCTCCACCCAGGTTCCCCTGGGTGCCGACCCATTGGCAGAACACACTCATTGGCTGTGGGCCTCCACAAAGCAACAGGTGCTGCTTGCTGCTGGGGTGCGTGCAGTGCACGTGGAGGTAAACAAGGTGGCCGAGCAGTGTGAGAGGGGCACTGCACAGTTCCTGGTGGCTATACAGTACTTGTGGGAGGACCCCACCACATCCCAGGATCACATAGCCAATGCAATCACAGATGGCCTTGCACTTCTGGCAGCCACACCACAGACAGCGCATAGTGCACTGTCTACCCCATGATTCCAGCATCGGGCGACACCCTCCCTGTTGACACTGGGATCTGCTGTTGACATCTCAGGTATGCCTGAGGTGGGACTGTTTGGGCTCCTACACACCCCTGCACATGACCCAGTCATGGTCCCACAGTACAACCCTTGGGGGGCTGTTGCAAACACTCTGGGGCCCATGATCAGCCTGTGGCTGTCAAATGGCCCTGCTGCAGCCACCCTCGTGACTGTGGTGTCCATGTTTACGTGCAGCAGAAATGATGTGCATGCTGCCCTGACCACAGTCTGCTGCCACTGCCCTGTGCGTGCATGGGTGATGTGTGTGTGTGTATGTGTGCATACCACTAGTGTGGCACATGTGTCATGCCGCACACTGCCTGTGTGCATGCCTGCCCAGCTGCTGGCCCATGTTGTGTGGGCGTGGTGAGGGCAGTTCTGCACCTGTTGCTCCTGTGCACCAGTGCAATGCATCTGATCCCCATCACTAGCCAGCATCTGGGCACGTGGGTGTGTGTGTTGCTGTTCGTTGCTGTGTGCAGTTGTGTGTGGATGTGTGCCACTGACTCCCCAACCAATGCACCATGCCTCTGTGTGTGCATGCCCATTGCCATGCATGCCCCTGCCTGTGTGCTGTACCTGTGTGTGTGGCCAGTGCATGGGTCTGATGCCACCTACCTGTGTGCACCATAGTGCTCCTGAGCGATGGTGTCCCGATGCTGCCGTGCCATCCTCTGCAGCTGGGGATCCCTCTGCCTGGGGGGGGCTTTCCACCATCCTCTGGGCCATTGCTCTCATCATCTCCACTACTGTTACCCTCATCAGCCTTGGCAGCTATCCCACGATCAATGGCCATGTTGAGCAGCATGCAGCATGCCAGGAATAGGCCACAGGCTTTCAAGGGTCTGTACTGTAGGGCACCGCCAGACCTGTCTAGGCAATGGAACCATGCCTTCTGCATCCCAAATACATGCTCAATAATGTTTTGTGTGCTGGCATGTGCCTCATTGCAGCGTTCCTCTGCTGGGGATGACGGGTGCCGATAGAGGGAGAGCAGCCAGGGCCTCAGTGGATAGGCGCTGTCTCTTGTCTGGATAATGACATAGTTAGCCCTATGTCCTCTGTTGCTGTGCCCCTCGCCTGTCCCTGGTGCACTTGCCAGCACACCCACCCTGCTCTCCCCCATCCCATGGCCTGCTCTGCCTGGCACCCCTAGCCCATCCCATACTCACCCACTAGGTGTCCAGTGGGGAAGTCCCCATGCTCGAACCTGAATGCATCATGTGCACTCCCAGGGTGTGTGGCACAGGCATCAGTGATGCACCCCTTTGCATCACACACCACCTGGCAGTTCACACTTGGGAACCCCTTCCTGTTCAGATAGGCCACACCCTCAGAGCCAGGTGGCATGTGGATGCCCATGTGGGCACAGTCAATGGCTCCAAGCATGCCAGGCATGCATGCTATCCTGTGGAAGCCCTGCATGGTTGCTGTATGCTCTGCCTGTGTGCTGGGGAAATGGATGTATTCTGAAGCATGTGGCAGCATGGCATTGAGGAACTGTGTGAGGAGGCATGCCATAGCCAACTGGGTTATGCCTGTGGTGTCCCCTGCTGGTCTCTGTAAAGTGCCTGTGGTGAGCAGGCACTTGACTGCTGTCACCATTGTCTCCACAGACATTGCGTGGCTCTGTCTTGTGGGTGCCTGCATCTCCTCGCTGCACAGCTCACAGAGCTGCCTCAGAATGGCCCTGTTCAGGTGATACTGTCCTACAATCTCTATCTGTGTAATTCTCAATGGTGGTGCGGGCATGGTACCACCTGTTCCAGGCATACCGCCGACGGACCCTTCCACGGCCACGTTGCTGTTCCTCCTGTCCCTCACACCCCTCATTACAGCCTCCATTAGGAAGGGCACACTATCCATGGCCCCTTATGTCCTGTTTCTCCCCAGGCAGTTTGCTGCTCTGAGCTGTATGCCACCCTGGTGCACTGCGTGGCACTGTGTCTGCCTGTCCCTCTCTCTCTCTCAGCCCCTGGCTCACTCTCCACTGCCACCTCTGTCCCTCTAAAGCTGTGGCTGCCTGTGACAGTCAGTCTGTCCCTCACTGGCTCTGTCTCCCTTGCTCTGTCTCTTTCTCTATCTCTCCACCATCTCTTCCCACTCTCTATCTCTTTCCCTCTTCCCTAGCACAAGTGCTGTCTGTGTGCTTGAGCCCTGTATTTATAGGCTCAAGTCTGCTCAGTGCATCCAGGTTTTGTTCTGCACTTGCACCATGGTTCCATGGTTGAATACTGCACTGCGCTGAATATTCATGGGCATGCCCCCTGCTCTTTCGCATGCATGCATTCATTATTGTTGCACATTGGCGCAATGGGATGTGTGCTGTGCAATGGCTCCCGCTGAATATAGCTCCTTGGTGCAAGTCCGCACTTGGGCCTGCGCAACTCAGTTGCGCCATTCACAACTGCTTTGAATATCCCAGAATGTGTTTTATAAGCTTGCTTTTAGACTTTAGTCAGATTTTTATTGTATTCTTTACATGTGAGTATCTAGGTTGTAGATTGCTAAGCACAGGATCACTGTTACCAACTAGCTTATTCAAGTTTATAATCAGCAGGGTCATCCAAAATCCTCAGTTGTTTGAATGAAAACTAGTCTGAATGAAAGTATGTTCACAAGGAAGAAACTGCCTTACTACTTACAAAAAGACTTCACAATTAGCACCCCATTTAGGTGAATGGGATCCTTTGCACCTTTTCTCTGACCTGCTGTTTCGGTCTCTGTGACAACAAAAAGTTTTCTGATAGACTGCTTCAACAAAAAGCAAATGTTAAGTGTTTAAGTGTACTTATGCTTGGCCAGTGGATTTTGAAAGCAAATTCAGTGACACAGAAGGTAATACCCTAGGGGCTGTAAGATGCTAGTGGTCAGAGTGGTGCTCAATTCACATCTGAGCTAAGACATGAAAACTGAGAGACACCCTTTTCATGGAGACCAAGTGAAAAAAAGCATCCACATGTTTGGAAGATTTTTCATTTGCAGGTCCTCCACTAATCACCTGTGGACTTAGGTGAAGACACTTTATTTCAAAGGAGCAAATTCATGCAGTTTTTCTTTTTTGCTCCTCCTACCCCCTGGCCATCCATTCCTTCAGGTCTGCCAAGGACCCCTACCATTGTTACTGAGTCCCGACCACCATCCACAGCCCCTTATTGCCGTGCTACCAGGTAACCCAAAGTAACCCTTCATTGATTTGTTTTGTGAAACCACTGGCTACTCTTTTTAATAAATAATAGGCTGATGGTGTGGCACCTGAGGAGTGGAGGAAGGTGGATGTGATTCCCCTTCACAAAAGTGGGACCAAGACAGAGGCAGGAAACTACAGACCTGTCAGTTTGACCTCCGTGGTAGGGAAAGTGATGGAGTCACTTCTGAAGGAAAGAATAGTTGAGTACCTAGAGGCCAGTGGGGCACAGGACCCAAGGCAGCATTTGTTCACAGCGGGAAGGTCATGTCAGATGAATCTAATAGATTTTGACTGGGTGGCCAAAGTAGTAGACCAGGGAGGGGCTGTGGACATGGCCTACCTAGACTTTAGCAAGGCATTTGACACAGTCCCACACAAAAGATTAATAGTCAAATTAACCAGCCTGGGAGTGGGTCCCAGGGTGGTAGCCTGTGTAAAACATTGGCTGGACAACAGGACACAGAAGGTAATTGTAAATGGAGTCCACTCTGAAGAAAGAGGGGTTACTAGTGGGGTACCGAGGGTTCAGTATTAGGTTCAGTCCTTTAATGTCTTCATAAGTGACATTTCAGAGGGACTAGAAGGAAAAGTAGCCTTTGCAGATGACACAAAGATCTGCAACAGGGTTGATACACAAGGAGGTGTGGAAAGGATGAGAAGGGACTTGGCAAGGTTGGAGGAATGGTCAGAAGTATGGCAGCTAGGATTCAATGCAAAGAAGTGCAAAATAATGCACCTGGGAAACAAGAACCAAGGGGAAGATTACACAATGGGGGGAGGTAGTAACAACAACAAAAAAGGAAAGGGACCTGGGGGTAATCATATCAGATGACCTTAAGGTTAGCAAGCAATGTGAGAAGGCAGTAGGGAGGTCTGGGGTATACTGGGATGCATAGGGAGAGGCATCACCAGCAGAAAACAGGAAGTTGTTATCCTCTGTACAGACAGTTGGTGAGACCCCATCTGGAGTACTGCGTCCAGTTCTGGAGACCCCATCTCCACAAGGACATAGACAGGATAGAGGCAGTCCAGAGGAGGGCAACTAAAATGGTGCAGGGTCTGCAAGAGAAGCCATATGAGGAGAGACTAAAGGAGCTTAATATGTATACCCTTGAGGAAAGAAGGGAGAGGGGGGACATGATAGAAACTTTTAAGTACCTCAGTGGAATCAACAAAGTCCAAGAGGGTAGCATCTTTCAGAAAAAGAGACGTGCAAGAACAAGGGGACACAATTTAAAGATGGGGGGCGGTTCAGGGGCAATGTGGGGAAGTATTATTTCACAGAGAGGGTAGTGGATGCATGGAACAGCCTTCCTGTGGAGGTTGTGGGGTCTAAAACTGTGGGATAATACAAGAATGCATGGGACAGACACAAGGCAATTCTTGTGGGGGGTAGGAAAGAAATAGGCTGTTGGTTAACTAGGATCTGCAGCCTATCCTGTAGGTAGGGAAATGGACAGACTAGATGGGCCAAGCGGTCCTTATCTGCCGTCAAAGTCTATGTTTCTATGTTTCTACTGAGTGGGCCCCTACCCCTGTGGGAGGCTACCAGGGGAGGATAATCACTCCAAAGAGCTTCCTGTGTATACTGGGCATGGCAGGGGTCAGAATGGGCACAAGTGTCTGGGACTTTCGGCTTATGGAAGGACCAGCAGCCATCCTCCGGTTGGCCAGAAGGTGTTTTCCCATTTTCTTGGGATTGTGACTGGCTACTTGTCAAGGCACAAGCTGACGTCCATCACACCACATCCTGCAGTGAGGGCTTACATGTTGCTGTGCCTCTGACCTCCACCAGGGGCAAGCAAATGCTGAGTCATGAACCCATCCTTCCTCCCAGGAGAAGGCGAGAGGTTATTGGACACTCACGCCTTCACCCCCCTCTGGCCGGCCCTCCAACACCCAAGTCTGTTTCTGAACTCTGGTCAGTGGTGTCACAGGCAGAAATCCAATTCAGGCAGTTAAATGTTAGATAGGAAACAAAAAAAGAGGTGGCCCACCTTAGTGGTGGTGGTTCAGATTAATTCACATCTAAGTTCTACCAAGCAAAGAGGCCAAGTAATTTGTAAATTGTGCATGTGGAGTGTGGGTGTTGAAGAAAAAGGATCATAGTGCTGTCACTACTGCCATCACCCCGGAGGGATGTGGACTGCATTGTTGCTACTGCAATCACACCTGAGGGGCAGGGGACATAGTGCTTCTGCCATCACCACTGATGGATGGGGAATCTAGTTCTGCTGGGATGGGGGCCATAGTACTGATACTGACATCACACCTGAGGGATGGGGAATGTTGTACTGCTGCCATCACACATTTCAGATGGGGACCATATGGCTGATACTACCACCACACCTGAGGAATGAGGAATGTAGTACTGCTGCCATCACACCTGAAGGATGGGGAATGTAGTACTGCTGCCATCACACCTGAGGGATGGGGGCCATAGTGCCGATACTGACATCACACCTGAGGAATGGAGAATGTAGTACTGCTGCCATCATACCTAAGAGATGGGGCCTCAGTGCTGCTGCTTCTGTCTCACCTGAGGGAGGGGGACCATAGTGCTGTTGCTGCTGCCATCACACCAGAGGGATGGGGGCCATAGTGCTGTTGGTGATGCCATTGCACCTTAGTGGTGGGGGTTGTAGTGTTGCTGCTGCCATCACATCTTGTACCTAAAATAACTTTAAATTGGTACAAAGATGGAAGAATGTGCAGTAGTGGAGGTCAAAATTGCTAAAATGCATGTTAGCAGAGTTAAAAATTGTTAAATAAAGTACACAGACCCAAACACTGGTAAAACCAGATTTTGACTTAGCAGACACTGGTGACAATTCCAGTGTTTACAATGTGCTAAACAGAATTTGTCTTTTCTCAATCCTGGTAAACCAGTGTCTCTGGAAGGAGGATTACCTCTGGCTTTGTGTGGACACAGAAGTCATATACACTTCTATACATCAAATAGATGATCAGCCTGCAAATATGTTTTGAGCAGAAGCCAACTTAAAGAAACTTCTCCAGTGGAATTCATTTCCATAGGAACACTATCTTCTGTGGCACTGCCACGATGGCATCTGTAGACCTAAATGCCCTACAGACTCTCATGCATGCTATTACATACACTATCGCAGCATAAGGTACACTTGTATTTACTCATACTTGCTATTGTGTGCCTAGGAACCGTTATCCTGCATGGTTATTTTGGTAGTACTTGTGCAGCACCTACAGCTTTTTGCCATGATGCAATGCTCAGCATATTTTATGAATTGCTGTATTGTTACCCAAAAGTAACCTTAGTAAACTTACTCTTAACATAGTGTAAGTGCAAAATCTAACTGTCTCAGGTGCTTACTCTCCACCACTGTCCACCAGTAGAATCACTGTATTTTGCTCTTCTGCCTTTGAGAAAGTATGTTACCTAGTAACTAGAGATGGGCGAAGTGTCCCCAATTCGCTCTGTCAAGTGATTCGTGGAGTGAAGGCAAATTTGTGGAGTGCTCCGCAACGTGAAGTGAAGTACTTCGTGTTATAATAGGCAAAGCGAAGTCCATTGAAAACAATGACGTCGCATTACTCTGCCTTCCCAAACCACTAATCTACCAATTCTTAAGGTGAAGTACATTGAAAACAAAGTACTTTGCCTCACTTCACCTTGTTTTTAAGCTCCAAAGGTGAATTTTGCAGTGATTCAGGAGATTTCAGGTCACATGGGCTCTAGATTGTTCTGCACAGCCTCAGTTTGGGATAGTGTGTGTAGGAAGCTGTAGGAGACAATCAGCTGTGAGAGCTCTCTGTGATTCAAAACTTCTAAAAGCTGTTAAAAAAGCCTTTTCGAGTCATTTTTTTTTGCTGAAACATTAGTTCATCGATTATAGGAAACCCTCCCGTGCTCATATCATCAAGCGTTTATTGTTTGTGTGTGGATTTTGAATGTTAATGTACAACATTCAGTCTGTGTACTGAGAGCAATGGAAGTGTGCTTTGGGGGAGGGGAGTATCTGTGGTGTAAGTAGATTAACTTGGAGAAAAAGATAGTGCTTTCTGTTTTGGTGATATTTTTCTTGTATAACTGTGTTAATGTACACACAGTAATATTTTCAATAATACTTGCCATTTTTTTGCTGATTGTTGTGGTACAGCAGTGCATAATTTTAGTTTGTTTAAAATATGTGGTTATATTACTGAAGTTTTCAATTTGCTAAGCATTACTTAGTGTGTGACTATGTGTGACGCATGTCATCAAATCAGACACCTTTTATTGTGCCACATAATTTCAGCAATGTGAACCTGCTATCCACTGCAGCTGTGTAATTTTTGTACTTTGTGGTATCTTTACTGGTACTAGTACTAGTGACTGTTACTGCAGCAGTGCAGTACACTGCCCTTCCCCCTACGGCCCACCCCAACTGACAAAGGTATTCTTTTCCAGATTTGAATTTCTGATGGTGAGCACTGGTTAGGTGTTGTACCTTTTCATCTGTATCTCGTCAGTGCACAGCACTATCTTAATCTGTCTGTGCATTTGAATTTCTTTAAGGCCCAATCTCCATCTCTAACTTAAGTCACAGTTGTTTCTTTGGCTTCCCTTCAGAGTACTGGACAGGTGTGGTGCATAATTCTGCATGAACTTTGTACTCATTAATATGTGTTTTTTATGGTTAATAAGTTTTATTGATTTGAATTATTAAGGCGATACAAACATTAAAACAGTTGGATACATTGCAAAGGTCTTACAGACTGTTACATATGTCTGTAGAAGCAGAGAACAGAACATGCTGGCCAAATAGTAATGAACTAAATATACTAGCCAGGTAAGCAGAAGGATGATACTCTGTGCCTGGATGTACAACACCTATCCAGCTGGAGATTAACTTTGAAAGTATTAGCAGTTGGTGCTTTGCATTATGGCTAACTCATACAAACATATCTTACCTGACCCCATCCTACTAGTTTCTGTAGTAATTGACAAAGCATCAGAAAATATGAGAGGTCCAGGGCCGCTGTCCTCTACTTTACAATTAATATGCGTTTTTAAGTCAGGACCTTCATCACAAGTCACTCAAGATGCAAATCACGTTCTTCATCATCACGGTCACAAATTCAGTCACAAATCACTATTCACGATCACGTCACGAATCACAACATTAATTTTTTTTCTAGTTACTTCGATGTATTGTAAGCCTGTTTTGTAGCATCTCTCCAGGCTTCACTACCCCACCATTGTACTCATTAATGAGCGTTTTTAAGTTGGGGAGTTTGTGCTACAGCTAATTGGGGAAGTACAGCCGTAGGCATTCGGGTTCCCCTCCCAATACAGTTCCATACTGTTTATCTCACACCGTTGACACCGAATCACGTTCTTCATCATCACGGTCACAAATGCAGTCACAGAGGTTACTTGGATGTATTGTAAGCATGTTTTGTAGTATCTCTCCAGGCTTCATCACTCCACAATTGTACATTTTAATAAGCATTTTTAAGTCTGGGAGTTTTGTACTACAGCCCATCAGGGAAGTACAGCCATAGGCATTCGCATTCCTTCCCATACA
This sequence comes from Neoceratodus forsteri, assembly GCA_016271365.2. Taxonomy (NCBI): domain Eukaryota; kingdom Metazoa; phylum Chordata; order Ceratodontiformes; family Ceratodontidae; genus Neoceratodus; species Neoceratodus forsteri. Next base: position 589,398,009 of record CM028131.1, read on the forward strand.
GCATGTGAGTTACAGTACTGTAAGTAGTGGTGGGTGAAATGGCACCCTTTTGCTCCGTGAAGTGATTCACTGAGTAACGTGGAATCCTCGGAGAACTCCACAATGTGAAGCAGAGTACTTCACTTCATAATGAGGAACGCAAAGTCCATTGAAACCAATGACTTTGCATTATTCCGCCTTCCCCAAACCACTTCCCCATGAATTTTAAAGCAAAGTACATTGAAATCAATGTAATTTGCCTCACTTCACCCTGTAATTGAGTTCCAAATGAAATTCTGTAGTTATTCATGGGATTGCAGGTCACATGGGCTCTAGATTGTTTAGCACAGCCTCAGTTCGGGCCTGGGTAGTGTGTGTGCAGTGGTAGCTAGAGACAGTTTGCTCTCAGAGTTCTGTGATTCAAAACCTCTGAAAGCTGTTTAAAATGCCTTTTTGAGCTATTTTGTTTTGCTCAAAATCTAGTACATCGATTATAGGAAACCCTTCTGTACTCATATCATCGAGTGTTTATTGTGTGTGGATTTTGAATAATAATTTAGAACAGTCAGTCTGTGTACTGTGTGAAGTGTGCTTTGGGGAGGGGCATATTTGTGGTGTAGGTAGATTAACTGGGAGAAAAAAGCAGACTTTCTGTTTTGGTTATATTTTTCTTGTATAACTGTGTTAATGTACACACAGTAATATTTAGGTAATTCTTGACTTTTTGCTGATTGCTGTGGTGCAGTAGTGTGCAATTTGTCTGTTTAAAACATTTGGTTATATTACTAAAGGTTTTCAGTTTGCCACACATTACTTGAGTGTGCGTGTGAGTGTGTGTGCAATGCATGCCATTAAATCAGACACCTTTTACTGTGTTAGAGTAATTGCAGCAATGTGAACCTGCTATCCACTGCACCTGCATGAATGTTTTATACTGCTTTGTGGTATCTTTACTGCTAGTGGATTGTTACTGCTGTGCACTAATCCCCCAACTGGCAACAGGTATTCCTTTCCAGATTTGGATTTGTGATTTGTGACCACTGGTTAGATGTTGTTGTGCCTCTTCGTATGCATCCCTTGAGTGTGCAGCACAATCTTAATCTGTCTGTGCATTTGCATGGCACCATTAATTCTGTGAGACTGCATTTCTTGTTACGCTCTCGTTTCACTTCATCCGCACTGGGGAATTTTCTGGACACAATACAGTAGCATTTTGGGGATGCACATTAATTCTGGTGACTATGTGACCTGACCACTGCATGCATGACTGAGTGTGCCATTAATTCTGGGAGACTTTGCATTTCTTGTTACACTCTCATGTCACTTCATCAGCACTGGGGAGTTTTCTGGACACAAGACAGTAGCACTTTGGGGATGCACATTCATTCTGGTGACTGTGTGGGTGGGATGCTGCCAGTATTGTTGTCACTCCACCTTACTTTGCGTTTAAGGTGGAATGACAACATGAAGTAATAACAACAAGGTGAATTGAGCCTTTCCTATGGGGCACTCTGCGTAGCGAAGTGCAAACGCGAAGTGGCCACTTCGCGTTCACTTTGATGGCGGATTTTAAATTCGCTGCATCTCTACTAGTAATGTATTTTTCATACTAAGATTCATACTAGGAAAGTCTAGATGAACAGGAGGCATAGGCCCATAAGTGCACATCTCCCACAAGGGGGGTATTAGTCCCAGCCTAGCTGATGAAAGAGATACTGATCTAATTTTGTTTTGTATGCCTCAAAAGAGTCTACTTCCAAAATCTCCCCTTGAAAGTGTATTTCAGAGTGGGATAATCCTCTGGGTGAAAAAAGATCTCCTGAAATTACTCCTATGTTTGATAACATTAGCTGAAAAGCATGACTTCTTAATGTTAGGGCCCTATTGTTAAATGTATATACCAAATCTAACATCAGCTTACTATTCTTGCAGATCTTGAACATCAATAATAAGTCGCTCCTAGTTCTCCTCAGTTCCAATGATGACAATTTTAGCTCTCTCAGTCTCTCAGTATAATTCATACTCTAGAGACTGTCAATCATTCTGGTCATCCTCCTCTGCACACCCTCTAGTCTATTTGTATCTCTACAGAGACATGGATTCTATAGAGGGAAAAAATTATCCAGTTCGGGTTGGATGTAAACTCTGTAAGGGTAGTATACAGTACATGCCCATTTTCTAGAAGTGAATGATTTTTTTAATACATTTGATAATCATATTTGCTTTAAGTGTTATCTCAGAACAGTGTTTACTAGATTTTAAATAAATTATTATGCCTAGGTCATTCTCACAGTCTACTGATTTTAAGGGTTTTCCATCTAATAGATATAAGCTACATTGGTTCTTCAAGCCCAGATGCACGACAGCACATTTGCTGGTATTGAAAGCAATACCATTAATGTCAGCACAATGCTTTAGCTTATCAAGATCCTTTTGGAACAATAAAGTCCCCTGTATGGCATTGACATCAGCAACACATTTTGTGTCATCAGCAAACTTTCAAAAAGTTATCAAGGTTTATGTTCAAGTCAGAGATAAATATTGTGAACAGTATGGGTCCTAGGATGGAACCCTGGGGTACCCCACTTGTCACAGGGCCTTAATCCGAGGTAAAACCTCTTATTCTGACAAGCTGTATTCTATTGGAAAGCCAAGCATGGGTCCAATTAATAATAGTACTATTAATTCCTAATTTCTGCATTTTTTCAAGTAAGATTAGGTGAGGAACCCAGTGAAAAGCATTGCAAAGGTCCAGATAAACAACATCCACTGATATTTTATCTTCCAATAGGGCACTTACGTTTTCATAGAATACTAAGTTGGCAGTCAAACAAGATCTCTGACTTTTAAACCCATGCTGGAATTGATCACTAAGGTTTTTGTTTCTAATCTCATTGTCTAGCCTATCTTTAAAGATGGCTTCCATAGTTTTACCCAAGATACTGGTCAGACTGATTGATTTGTAGTTGGCAGGATTAATGCAGTCACTTTTCTTAAAAATGGGGAGCACATCAGCTAACCTCCAGTCATCTGGCACCTCTGCAGTGTTGGGATAAATTAAGAAGGACAAACAAAGGTTCGATCAACCATAATTTCATTTCCTTCAGTAACCAAGGGTGCAAGAGGTCATGGCCAGGGGATGTACGAGTTGTGATTTTTTTTAAGTTTTGACAAGATTTCCTCCTTAGTTATTTCTGGGATAGTATTATTATGTTGTCCTTTGTCCACCTTAAAGGTACCATTCGCATTTATTGCATAGACTGAGCATTTCCTTATCTATAGTATAAGAATGTCTGTAAGACTTTTTTACTGAGTTTGCATGATGACATCATGGTGTTCAGAGGTCTCTGAACTCTGAACTCTAGTCTCTGAACTCCCAGCAGGTACACTGTTTTCTACATGTTTTGGAATAAACTTTCTTCTGTGATATCTGGGCTTCTATGCCATGCCTAGAATCCTGCAGGCTAACAAATTGTAAACCACGACAGGCCCTGTTTGGACAGAACCATACCAGTAGGCCAATAGGTACAAAAATGAACAGGATTGGGAATCATGAAGGTGTTCAAACCTACAACCCTCCCTCATTCAACTTTATTGGACACTCTTAGGTACCCCCTGCATCCTGATCAGATTTGTGTTGCCAGTTGACTTGGACTTCCAACCCAAACTGTGTGGCTGTGTAGCTATTGGGGTTGAGGAGATCCATTACACCTTGGGCTGTCAGTTAGTGCAGAAAAGGGTAAACTCCGACAATGGCCATTAGCACTGATCTCAGATTAGATGTCTTAAATGTTCTGACCTCCCATGGATGTTGAACTGAGTTTGCAGTGGATGTGAAATTGCAGGATAATTCGCAACAGTATGTTGGCCAACTGTACATGGAGACAAAGTCTTCTGTTCTGGTTGCCATCCTTAATGCTTTATTCCAATTATTCCAAGCAGTGGAAACAGAGGTCCTGGCTCTGAAAAAAGAGTTAGGCTCCAAATCCAGGGAAGTGGGCAAGCAACGCAAATATTTGGAATGAGAAACTGAAAAGCTTAGGAAAGAGACAGAACAAACTTGCGTGTGTAGTACAGGAAAAAGACATGCCAGCACCATCCTAGGTGTAACTGCAGCAGACTGTAGCAGCACAGATGTGTATTTATTTAATTTTTTATGCTGGAGTATGTGTTCTGCCTATTTATTTATCTGCACTGTTGTGACTTCGGTTTTAATCATGTTCCTGAATAAAGACATTTAAGAGAATCAGTATATAGTAAGCTGTCTTAGTTGATATATAAGGACTACTTTGCTTTGGGTCCATGCAATAATATTTTTGGGTTTGGTTTGGACCCCGCCCCCCTTGCTTCAGTCCTTTGATAGCTATTGGCACTACACTGCACACTTGGAGTGTAGTGAGCCCCACACTTTTTTGTGTTTACGTACTTTAGTCAAAGCCCTGTCTGACAGAGTCGTGGCTCATCCATTTGTAGTGCATGACCCCCACATGGTCGACATAATGCTAGCAACACAGGTGAAGCACCATGGCAAAGAAACCCCAGCCCAATATGAGAGCCGCCTGTGGCTTGCATACAGTGCTGGCAAAGATTTGGCCAGTGAGCATCCAGACAAGGAATCAATTGAGTACAAATACCTGTTTTTGAAAACCTCCAGCTGCCCCTCCATGAAAAGATGGAAGCCACTGTATTCTTTAACCAGGAATACCTCTGTGAGATCATTGAGAAGGTGGAGCATGTGTACCAGGTCCATCTGAGACCTCAGTTCAGGCACTAAGCCCATGGTAGACACAGTGTAAAGTGGTGCAGATTCCTCCACTCAGTACTTGGCAAAAGGGAAATAGAAAGACTCCCAACAAAATAAATCCTCATTCCAAAACTGAGGAAGATATAACAACAAACAAAAATATCGACCAAAGTCAAACCATTCAAATGCAAAGGGCAATAATGGATGGAAACAATGACCTAGCCCTCGTATAAGGAATTGGCAGAAGAAGTCAAGCGACTTTGGGAGTACACGGCCAAAGTCCGATCGCTTACATCACAATCCTCCACTAAAGTAGTGGCAGCCATTCTTTACGCTCCCCCTATGGAGGAAGACTCTGATGAGGCAGGCAGTCAAAGTCCCCATACTCTGAAGCAGTACAAATGCTCCGGGAGGTGGATCCCACACTCTATGACACCACGCAGGAACAAAATGGATCAAACTGATGATGTTAGGCCCCGGTTCAAAGTCACTCTTCTCTAGTTATCAATGATTTCTGACATCCATGTGGAGAAGTGGTGGTTGGGGCCGCCAGCTTGAACTACTTCTGAATATAGGTACCGCTGTCTCAGTGCTATATCAAGTTGATCCTGAGCATTGTCGTTGGTCGATGGGGAAGTCAACTTTCGCCCAGACCTTCAAGGAGACCATGGTTACAACCTACTGGTCCAAACCAACACCTATCATTATTGGTACTCTGGAGGTGCAACATTGTTTTGACCTTATGATTCTCCATCTTCATGAGAGCATCCTGGGTATAAGTTTCCTCTTTCAGACTTTAGCCAGTATACTATTGCTCCAGGCACCCAGCCAGCGCCACCTGTTCCTCATATCTGGCTCACACATTGTGGCAGTAGTAAAGGCAAATTATGCGGAATACGACATCATCCTCATGTTCCAGCACCATACCCTCTTTTCTCGACTGAGGCCTAGTTTGGGAAAACACCGGGATGCCTTTGCCAAAAACATAGAAACATAGAAGTTGACAGCAAATAAGGACCGCAAGGCCCATCCAGTCTGCCCATTTCTTTTTCTACCTTATGAATGTGCCATTGGCCTTTGCTCTGTCAATGGCCTATCTATTCATACTCATCTGTATTGCTCCCTTATGCCTATCCATACCTGTTTGAAGCCCTGCACTGTATTCATATCCACCACTTCCTGAGGTAGGGCTTTCCATGCATCCACCACCCTTTCTGTGAAAAATAACTTCCTCACATTACCCCTTAATCAGTCTCCCTCTAATCTCATGCTGCGTCCTCTTGAAACATGTTAGTTTCTTTCACTTTTTTAATGCCCTTAAGGTGTTTGAATGTTTTGATCATATCACCTCTCTCCCTTCTTTGCTCTAGGGTATACATATTGAGCTCCATTAATCTGTCCTCATATGTTTTCTGATGCAGTCCCTGCATCATTTTGATTGCCGTTCTCTGGACTGCCTCAATTTGGTTAATGTCCTTGTGAAGGTGTGGCCTCCAGTACTGCATGAAGTAGTCCAGGTGGGGCCTAACCATTGTCTTGTAAAGAAAGATTATTATCTCCCTCTTCTGACTTGTGATACCCCTACTAATACACCCCAACATCCCCCTAGCCTTACCTACTGCTTTAGTGATCTGCTTGGATGATTTCAGGTCATCAGTGATGAAGATGCCCAAGTCTCTTTCTTCCCTTGTGACTCCCAGCAACTCCCCTCCCAGCCTATAGGTGGCTTCAGGTTCTCTTTCCTATGCGCATGATCTTGCACTTCTTTGCATTAAACCCCAGTTGCAACTCTTCTGACCATTTTGCTAGTTTATCCAGATCTCTTCTCATTCTGCCCACACCATCTGGATCATCTAGTCTGTTGCAGATATTGGTGTCATTTGCAAACAGACAATCCTTACCCTCCAGTCCATCTGCAATGTCACTGATGAAAAAATTGAAGAGGACTGACTCCAGGACTGATCCCTGAGGTACCCCCCTTGTGACGTACATCTCTTCTGACTGTATATCATTTACCACCACTCTGTTTTCTGCTCGTCAACCAGTTTGCCACCCAGTTGACCAACTTCTGACCCACCCCGAACCTACCCAGCTTATTAATCAATCTTCTATGTGGAACAGTATTGAAAGCTTTGCTGAAATCAGGATAGGTGACATCAACTGCTCCCCCTTTGTTCACCACTCTGGTTACCCAATCAAAGAAATCTATGAGATTTGTTTGACAGGCCCTTCCTTTTGTAAACCCATGCTGTCTTGGTCCTGTGCTCTATGGATTCCAGGTAATGCACTGTCCTTTCCTTAAAGAGTGTCTCCATAATCTTGCCCACTACTGAGGTAAGACTGACTGGTCTGTAGTTCCTTGCCTCCTTCCTGCTACCACTCTTGTGGAGCAGGATCACATGAGCCCTTCTCCAGTCCTCTGGGACCTCTCCTATGCTCAGAGACTCACTAAGCAGTTCTGATAATGGCTCTGCTAGTTCCACCCTTAGCTCCTTTAGTACCCTGGGATGTATGCCATCAGGTCCCATTGCCTTGTCCACCCTGAGCTTATTGGGCTCTTGTAGGACCCTTTCTTTTGTGAAGGGACTAGTGCACACCTCCCTCCTCCCTGTGTCCATGGTGCTGAGCTGTGGGCCCTGCCCTACCTTCTCTTCAGTAAATACTGAGCAGAAGTATCTATTTAGGATAGATGCTTTTACATGGTCCTCTCCTCACATGCCCCCTTATCCCCTTTGATCTTAGCAATACCCCTTCTGGACTTTCTCCTTTCACTAATGTATCTATAGAAAGTATTGTCACCTTCTTTTACTGTTTGTGCTGGTGTTTCCTTGGTTTGGGCCTTTGCCTGCCTTACTGCTTTCCCTGCTTCCATTAGGGGAAGTTTGGTATGCCTCCCTACCTTCATCCTTTTGGGTTTCCTTATATTTCCTGAAGGCCATCCTTTTGGCTCTGACCTTTGCTGCTACTGTTTTTGAGAACCAAAGTGGTTTTCTTCTTCTTTTGCACTTCCTTTTCTCTCTAACACAATGGGATGTTGTTCAAGTATTGCATCCTTAATGCTTGCCCACTTTGCCTGTACCATCTCACCTGTATTTCTTTTTGCCAGGGCTAGCTTAACTCTGTTGGCCATCTTATCAAAGTCAGCTCCTCTGAAGTCCCATATTTTTGCCTTGAAATGGGATGATTTAGTTCTAGTGGCCAAATTGAACCATGTCATATGATGGTCACTGGCCCCTTGGTGATCTTCTGCCTGAAGATCCGTTATTCTTTCCCCCATTAGTCAGTACTAGATCTATGATAGCCCTGTCTCTTGTAGGTTGTTGTACCAGTAGTTTGAGGCCCTTCCCCTGCAGGGAATCCACCATGTTTCTAGTTCTGGCAGATGTCCCTGCTGGTATTCCCCAATCTGTATCTGGCATGTTGAAGTCTCCCAATTTATCAGAACCTCCCCTTTAGCTGTCATGTGTTGTATATCTTCTAACAGGAATGTGTCTGTCCTTCCCCTGATCTGGAGGCCTCTACACAACCCCAGTTTGTATGGCTGTCCCATTCCCTGTTTCCAGGGTGACCTACAATTCTTCTGGCTCCTTATGTGTATTCTGAATTTCTGTAGCCTTGCTATTTTCATTGACATAAAGGGCCACTCCACACACCCATTTTTGCATCTCTGTCTCTTTTGAACAGTACATAGCTAGGTACTGAAGTCTCCCAAGTGTGGTTACTGGTAAACCATGTCTCGCTAATGGCTACTATGTCCAGTTTAACCTCTGTCATAATTACCTGCAGGTCAGGGATCTTGTTTCCCAGACTGTGAGCATTTGTGTACATGATTTTCCATTGGACAGATTTTGGTATGTTAGTTGTTGGGCGAGGTCTGGCAGAATGAACGCACTCATACAGGCTATTGGTGTAGACTCACCATGCCAAAAACAGTACTGTTTTCCAACAGAAGTGATCCCCTCTCTTAGGGCCACAATAGAATCCCTTCTGAAACAAGGGGTCATCAGGCCCTGCATCTCCACAGTCAACTCCCCAATTTGGCCAGTGAAAAAAATATAGCAACAGTTGGAGGCTGAAAATTGACTATAGGAAGCTCAACCAAACTACCCCAAGCTGTGCACCTACCGTGACATCTGCCCTGATGTGCTGAAGCTCCTCAAACCTCAACACAAATGGCTCAGCAGCTTGAATATTTCCAGTGGTTACTGGTTACTACCATTGGATCCTGAGAGCCAATACAAGTTTGCTGTCATGTTTGAAGGATGTCAGTACACATGGAACTGCATCCCACAAGGGTTCTACAACAGCCCTTCCCTTTTCACATCCACATGAGGGATGCCATAAAAGGCTTCTTCTCCCCCGACTACGTCTTTCAGTATGTGGATGACCTTATTTTGGCTACAGTAGGCCTAGAGAAACACCTTCGGCTCCTAGGAGAGCTCCTTACATTCTTGCAGAAGGCAGGCCTCAAGTGCAACCCTGCTAAGGTACAGCTTTGTCTCCCAGAAGTCTCATTTCTAGACCTGTGCATTACTGCAGAAGGCAGAAGCCCCTCTTTGGATAAGGTCAGGGTAACCAGGACTTAGCCTTGTCTACCACAATCTTCATTCTTAGGCACTTCCTGGGCATGGTCAATTATTCCAGAGACTTTATCTGTGATTTTGCACAGAAAGCCACACCCCTGTATGAGTTAGCGAAAAAGTATGTTCCCTGGCAATGGGAACCAGAGCATACAGCTGCTGTTATCTACCTAAAATAGGCATTGGCCTCAGTCCCAGCTTGGGTCAATCCTAGCACAGAATTACCATTCCATTTGAAAACCATTACTTCTTACAGTGCAATGTCTGCAGTTTTGGTACAACAGGTAAATGAGAAATTTAGGTCCATTGCCTACACCTCCTATGTTCTGTCTCTGGTGGAACAAAATAATTCTTCATGTGAAAGGAATCTTATTGCGACATTCTGGGCTGTGAAGCACTTTACCTACAATATAGATTTTTCTCCTATCGTGCTGCACACCAATCCTTATACCCTCTAATTTTCTGATATCAGATTGAATCAAAAATGGTAATGTCTCAAAAAACCAGACTTGCCCACGGGTCTCTCATCCTACAGGACAGCAGTATTACAGTGCGCCCCACAAAAATGCCATCCATTTTGGCAAATGGACTCCTGAACCAAGGAGACCCACATGAACGTTGCATGTAGCCACCTACTCTGCCAGAAGCAGGCCCTTTTCTACCTGCCACTGAACATGCCCTAACAACTCCTGCTTTCCATAGTATCTTCATGGATGGGTCCTCTTCTTATTAAGATGGAGAACAAGTGGCTGGGTTTGGGGTTCTAGTCTTTTGTCCAAGAGGTCACACCTTTTGAAGTATCCAGACAGTGTACCATCAGATCCTCACAGTATGCAAAATTGGCAGCCATTGCCTGTGCCTTGGAGACTATCTAGGACAAAGAAGAAGTGGATATTGTCATCGTCTCTAACTTATTTTGGGTATGTGATTCTCTTACAGAATGTCTCCCTTTTCGGAAGATCCATGAATATGCTTCCTCAGAAGGGACCCCAGTCAACTACAGAGACATATTCAGGTACATTAACAGTCTAGCTAAGCATTTTATATTCCTGCTTTATATACATAAAGTCAAGGCCCACTACAAAACAAAACCATGTCATGAGTACAATGGTTGAGCAGATACCTTGGCTGAGGTAGGTGCTCAAGGGGAGAAGGTATGAATGATGCCACCCCAAACTGAGGCCCACCCAGTGGCCACACAGAAAAGGACATGTGTGGCCCCACTGAATCTGGCCACAGCACAAATGGCAGATCCTAAGATAAAAGAGGTATATGAATACCTCTCCAAGGAGACAAAAAAGGAAATGTCTGGGAGCAAGCCCTTCAAGGGACATTCTGAAAATCTTATGCTCTCTGCAGACCAGAAGTTGGTCCTATACTAATCTGTTGACACAAAACTATGGGTGGTTCCTAAGGAACTCTGACCATAGTTCATCTACCAGGTACATGATACACCCACAGGTAGACATCAGGGTGTAGGCAAGACTCTACAGAGACTGAAAACCATGGGTTGGTGGCCTGTCCAGCCAACAGATGTCCAGCACTATGTGTATAACTGCATCTCCTGTGCCCAGAATAACCCTTTTCCTGGTAAGAAGAATGACAAACTACACCCACAGAAGTAATCTGGCCTATGGAATGCAATACAAACTGATTTGATTGGACCATTACCCAAGGCCAGCAAAAGCAACAAGTATGCACGTGCAATTATAGATCTCTCCTCTAAACTGGTGGAAACTTTTCTATGCAGAACAAATACAACAAAAGCAAATGCCAAGGTCCTGGTGTACCAGGTATGTACCAGATGGGGGCCTACCCCTCAAGGTAGATTTCAACAAGGGAACAAGCTTCACTAGGGAAATCTGTAGCATGGTCTTCTGTCACTACCATGGTGGAAGAAATCAGTTTATGAGCCATAGGTGCATTCACCTAGTAGGTTTCAAAATGTGTACACCAATTCAATATTTTTAGTGGCCATCACTTTTCAGGCTGAAACCCCACTTCATTGCTAGGTACTCAGTTACCTAGCAAGTATCAGAATGTGGTAACATAACCAACTGTTTTGCTATCCATTGGCAGTTTGACTAACTGATTTGTCCCACCCTAGTTCTCATGACTGTAGAGGAGGGGGAGGAGAGTGCTGGGGATTAGAATGTCTACAGTGTACACCAATTTCACAATGTTGACCCTGTGTGAGGTACCATACAATTGATGTATGGCCCTGTACTTGTAGACTGTTCTTGAGTGATGATGGTAGGGAATATGGTAGGATGGGTCTGAGTTAGATATAAAAAAAACAATAATACATTTGTAAACTTTGTGGGCATTGTGTTTGCAACTCTAGTAGTTTATTTCCAAACAGCGTTTGCTTTGCATTTTGTGCAGTAGCAACAATGATCATTAACCTGGTTTTTAACCATGCATTTCCATACTTTTTAAAGACATTTGTGTAGTAACCTCATTTATCTTACTCATGGTGTTTGAAACCCTATGCAAAGTAGGAGGTGACTTCTAAAATACTTTTTATAGGACCCTTTGTGGTTTGACAGCCAAAAGCACTTCTGTGGAGGGGGAAACAACCGTCATTCTGTGGAAGCTTAAGTACCATAATCTCTGCTCCAGCAGGCTGTGGGACCATTTGGGACTTAGAACTGAAAGATAAGTGCTCTAACACATTTTCTGATATGGTAAATGTCTGATGTATTTCAAATATTTATTTTCAGATGATATCTGACTGACACAGCTAAGAACTGTACAGAATGCATGCAGCCAACAGTAATTAGAAGTAGTAAGTAAGGATACTAGGGGTCTGATATTGGAAAATGTGCAAAAGTGGAGCACAAAGGTTTGTGCTGCACTTGCCCACAGCCCTGAGGATGTGATATTCAGTTAACCAGAGCACCAGCACTATCTGACCAAATATAGGGCCATGTTAGGGCAGAGCAAAGTAGAGTAGCACTGCCGTGACATGGATCTGGGTTGTATGCATCCCATACCAAAGTGCACTGAACTGCTCCTCCAGACCTGTTATCACTGGGAGCCCCCAGCATGATATTTAACTGACACCATGCAAATGAACCAATAGGCATGCAAGGCACTAAGAAGCAATATGAATGCCCATTATGGGCTCATTTACATGGGAAGCTGTGACACGTTTTTACCTCTGGGACTAGTCCCCCTGTTGCACCTGTGTTGTGCCCCCTATTATCCCATATACACCTTACACTGTATTCCTGGTCTATTATACTGAGATGCTGCTATTTTGCACCAACATGTAGATTTAGGCACCCATCATATAAGCATGAGTGCCAGGAATGTGCATTGCTGCTAATATGTGCTAATGTTTACATCATTTATAGGATTTTATCATACATGATCATTATACCTCACTATAATACATTATGTTTGTCTTTTACATATATTCCATATATAATCTACCTAATTACTGATATGATGACTCTGAGGGATCATCAGTGATTAGTTATACTAATATATATATATATATATATATATATATATATATATTCTCATATAATCATATGTAGTAGTGGCCAGTCAGCACTTCTCTTTGTCTAAGCAAGCTGACAGAAAGACTTTGTTATGTCTCATACAGAGGCAAGAAATCTATGTGTAGTTTGAACCTGTCAGCATTTCTTTTGTCCAGGATTTATGCTAACAGAAGCATATTCATTGTCTCACATTATACTCATTAGTAATTCTGTCTTCTAAGTCATTATTCAATGGAGGATGTCTTATTCAAATTTTTTTTAGTATAAGAACCAATATAGCATGTTCTTTATATCTACTGTCTGAAGTTATCTGTAGTATATAGCCTTGTGCATCCCAGCTATGTACAGGACAGGGGATATCCTAGAAATTCTGGAGATTATGTACATTCTTCAGGAGAGTGGTGAGAAACCCATCTCCCTTGTAGTTTTCTCTGTCACATGCTTGGTATAAGTAGTATAATAAACTATTATTAGTACTCCTGCTTGTGTACAAGTTGTTTCTTTGGCCAACACTGAAGACATACAAAAATATGTATTAGTATTATTATTTACTCTAGATCTGGAATCTGATCACCTGTCCCCATGAAGTACAGCCCATTCCCTGGTACCTACTGGCACCCTCCATCCTCCAATCCCTGGCTCCATAGTATAATAAAATTCCCTTTTGGCCAGTGGCACCACCCATCCACTGATCCCTGGCTCTATAAAGTAAACATCATTCCCTGGTGTCTAGTGGCACCACTGTCCTCCAGTCCATATCCCTGTCAAAATACCTCAGTCTTGTTGACTAGTGGCACTCCCCACTCACTGATCCCCATCCCTGTACAAGTGTAATAAGTACCTGGCATCTAGCAGCCCCACTGCACTTCTGGTACTGAGCAAAGCACTCTGACACCCCCCCCTTATAAGTGTCACCAGTGGTGTGGATCCAATATGGTTACAGGCACAGCTCTCCTCTCTCCACCTCAGCTGGCCACTGAACAAGCTGACAGGAGTGCAGATCCTCTGTACTGTAAAAGGAGTGTGTGTACTGTCTGAGAGAACCTGGACTCTCTTTACAGTACAGAGGATATGTGCACTGTCTCAGTTCATTTGGCGGTTGGCCGAGGTGGAGAGAAGAGGTCTGTACTGGTTGCTGTACTCGATCTGAAGCACTAGTGACATCAGTAAGGGGGGGAGGTTGGCAGGGTGTTTTGCTCAGTGTCAGTGGTGCAGGGGAGCACTTGATGCCAGCTACCAGTTATGCTTGTATAGGGATGGGGATTGGTGGGTGTGGGGGTTGTCACTTGATGCCAATGAATATTATAGTTTATGGAACTGGTGCTGTGAAGTTGGGGAGTGCCACTAGACACCAGGGAATATTTAGTATAATATGGTCTGGGGATCAGAGGATGGGAATGAGGTGCCACTGGCCACCGGGGAATTTTATTATACTATGGGGCCTGGGATCATAGGATGGGAGGTGCCACCAGACACCAGGGACTGAGGTATCTTAACAGGGACAGGGATCAGAGGATGGGGGTGACACTAAACACCAGGGAATAATATTTGCTTAATGGATATGGGGATTGGAGGGTGGGGGGCGTGCCACTGGACATCAGATAATGATGTTTTCCTAATGTGATTGGATGGTGGCAGTACCACTGAACACCAGGGTATGATGTTTACTTTACGAGAACGAGGATTGGAGGGTAGGAGTACCACTAGTCAAGAGAAAAATGTGCTCCATCAACCACCATCTTTATTGTTGGCTGCTGTGTCTGTGGTCTGCTAGGGTTGCCTGAAATAAGTTGGCCTTTTTTCAGTCATACTTGTTCTGTACTAAGTGGGCAGTGCAATACCTTTTGTGCAACACTGATAGGCTGAATATCGCACTGCACCCATATTTGTGTCTCCGCTTCTCCATTTGTGCACTGAGCCTTGCACATGTGCTGTCCTGTTTAGCATGTACTCCTGACCCCTCTGAATATTGCACATGGCTGCAAACCCCAGGAAAATGGCAGGCAATCACTTTGCCCACCAGGCAAAGCTTTGAATATTTGGCTCTAGCTGTTTTTCAGGATATTAAAAGTTTAGGATAGTGATCCTGTAATTGCTATAGCTTAAAAAAATGCCTCAACTGTCTAATGGGATATCAGATATTTGAAGTACTTGACATCTGGTATCCTAAAATCTGAAATCTCCCACTTCTTATAATAAAATAATTGATACCTGCCTCCCCCACACAAATTCTACTTCCCCACACCATTCCACAATATAAGATTCATAGGATTTGTACAAGTCAAATGGCGTTAATCATTATGACTCTCCAATGCCCAATGGAAATACCCTGTTGTCCACTTTTCTTGCAGGTATTCAGCCAATGATTTTTAAAATATGATCATTGTTCTACTTGCAACCATGAGTTCTGGGACACTATTTTAGATTGACAACACCCTCTGGTTTATCCATGCTCCACTATTATTTGTCCTATGTATTTCCTCATTTTATTGTAAACTGTGTTGTCTAGTTTCTGTGTTCATTTCCCTTTTTCCAACCCAATGGACTCCCATAGGTCACCATCATTGTGTGCCTTGTATATCAGGCATAGGTCCATGCTTAACTGCCTGTACTCCAAGGTATGCATATTCAGCTCTCAATTTATGTTTATGTGTTAACTCTAAAATATTAGACACTTGTTTAGTGCCTCTCCTCTGTACAGCCTCAAGTCTTTTAATAATTCCCTTTTCTTGAAGGGTCCATAACTGCTTACAATACTCAAGGTGTGGCTTAACCAGTGCACCATACAGGTACAGAATCACATCCCTTGATCTAATGATTATGCTGCAGGTAAAACATCCAAGAATCTTGTTACACTTAATGGTAACCTCTCTGCAATATTGTTCAAAACTCAGTTTTTTTGTTATTTGTACACCGACTTAACTAGTCTTTAGACACAGAGAAGGTTCCTGAGAATTGGATGAGGGCATACATGGTGCAACGTCATAAAAGTGGCAGCAGGGAGAAGGCTGCCAATTATCATTCAATCAGCCTCACATCGGTGGTGGGTAAGGTGATGGAGGTGATCTTAAAGGAAAGGGTGGTTAGGTACTTGGAGGATAGCAGACTGCAGGACATCCATCGGCATGGCTTCACATGGGGGAGGTCATGTCAAATTAATTTGATTGAGTTCTTTGATGGGGTTACAGGGGTAGTCAATCAAGGGGGGCAGTGGATGTGGCCTATCTGAACTTCGGGAAGGCCTTCAACTCTGTGCCCCACAGAAGGCTGGTAAACAAACTGGAGAACTTGGGAGTGGGACAGAAAATAACAAGGTGGGTGGAGAACTGGCTGACAGGCAGAAGCCAGAGGGTGATGGTAAATGGGCTGCACTCAGGGGAGGTGGGGGTGACAAGTGGGGTCCCCCAGGGGTTGGTGCTGGGCCCATCCTGTTCAATATCTATGTCAGTGATATAGCAGAGGGACTCCAGGGGAAGGTCTGCTTGTTTGCAGCTGATGCAAAAATCTGAAACAGGCTGGATGCCCCAGAGGAAGTGAAGGCTATGAGGGAGGCTCTAAGATTGCTGGCAGGGTGGTTAGAAACATGGCAACCAGAATTCAATATCAAGAAATGCACAGTGATGCACATAGGGAGAAATAATCCATGTGTGAAACACACAGTTGAAGTGCAGAAAATAAAGCAATCTGAGCAGGAAAATTACCTTGGAATCATAATCACAGACAACCTTAAGGTAGGGACCCAATGCAGCAAGGTGGTGGGTAAAGCAAACAATGCTGGCAAGCATAGGGAGAGGAATAACCAGTAGAGGATGGGAGGTGCTGATGTCACTCTACAGTTCCATGGTGAGGTCCCACCTAGAGAATGGGGTTCAGTTCTGCAGACCTCACCTATGTAATGACATAGATGCCATTGAAAGAGTACATAGAAGGGCCTCAAGGATGGTGCATGGACTAAGTGAGAAGCCATACAAAGAGAGTGGATAATACTTATAACAGGATCACTTTAGCAGAAGACCTGCTTGTTATTGAACAGTGGGCTTACACTAATGGTATGTTGTCTAACATAGATAAATGTAGTTTTACATTTTGGAAAACACAATCCCAAATCAACTTACACATTAAAAAACATCCACTTGAAATCCTTAGACTGTGAGAGAGACCTAGGCATAATAATTATTAACAACAAACTCTCCTTTTCAGAGCACTGTACAAATATTGCCACACTCTAATGGCCTCCTTAAATGCATGAACTGCACCTTTATCTCAAAAACAGAGGAATGCCTAATACCCTTGTACAGGACACATGCTAGACCATATTCAGACTATGGTTCTCCTTTTTTGAGCCCTTATCTCAATAAGGACATAGAGAGGCTAGAGCGTATACAGAAATGTGCAGCTAGGATGGTGTCTTATCTATCTGCAAAACCTGCACTGAGAGACTACAAGCCACTGGCCTCCATTCTCTGCAGCAAAGAAGATGTAAAGATCTTTTTTTTTAAATATTAAATTCTCCTGCCCGGTTACAACAGTGTGGACTCTCATGCACAACTTGTAAAATAGTGCTGAGATTGCATAATAAACAACTGGAAATCTGTAAGGCAAAAACAAATAAAAGATTAAATTTGTTTTCACAAATAGGGCACCTAGGGTCTAGAATCAGCTCCCGCAAGAACTGATAGACCTAAAAACATTCAATGCTTTCAAAAAAGGCTTGGATAACTGACTTGCTGTTAATCATATTTGGGAATAATGTTCCACTTCTTAGTGGGGAACAATCTTGATGGGCTATGGCCTTCCTTTGTCCTATCTTATCAAGTAACCAAGAGGCTGAGGGTGTTGGATTTGTACCTGATGGAAACCAGAAGGGAAAGCGGGGTATGATAGAAACATTCAAGTATGTGAAGGGGATCAATAAAGTGTGGGGGGGGACTTATTCATAGGGAAGGTAGGCACTAAAACTAGAGGGCATGGACTGAGGGTGGAGGGGGGGAAGGTTTAAGGGGAATGTGAGAGGACATTACTTTACTGAGAGGGTGGTGGCACCCTTTAACAGTTTGTCAGTGGAAGTGGTGAAGGCAGGAATGCTGGAGGGATTCAAAAGGACTTGGGACAACCACAAGAGGCTGTCTAGGAGATGGAGGTGGGACTCTGAGGGAGGGAGGCATGTAAAGGGAAGGAAAGAGTAGACTCAATGGCCAAAAACATCCTTTTCTGTCGGCACATGTCTGTGAATCTATGAATCTATGAGCTCTTTCTCCTCATCTGTTTTTTTTTTTTTTTGTAGTTCTTTTCCATTTAGGATATAGTTTATTCCTGTAATTGCAGCCACAAAGTGCATCACCTCGCATTTGTTTATATTACAGGAGAGTTTAGTATGATTTGCCCAAATTTCTAGTTGTGTTATTTCTTCTTAAAATTTTTTATGGCTTCTTTGTTATCCACAGTCACCCCTGTTCTTGTGTCATTTACAAACGTGCATAACCAAGCATTTTGAGAACATTGCATGGATAACACAAATACATTAAATGGTGTTGGTTCTAGCACTGACCCTGAGGAACTCCACTTGTTTCAGTACCCCATTTGGAGAATTTGTCCCTGATAGTTACTCCCTGTTTTCTTCCTTTTAACACAATGATATCCAGCTCACTGTGTTGTTGTTTATTTTCATTTCTTTCAGTTTATTTATTAATTCCAAATAGGGTACTGTGTCAAAGGCCTTGGAGTATAGACTGCACCCACTGGTATTCCTTCAGTCCAACACCATGCTAATTGGCTCAAAAAACTGTAATAGGTTAGTCTGATAAGACCTTTTCCCATTAAACCCATGCTGTGATGGATCCACCATCCCTTTGGATGTAACATGCCTTTCAGTCTCTTCTAAGACCTAAAAGTATTTTACAAATACTCAAGGTGAGGCTAACTGGTCTGTGATTTATGTAATGTGCTGTTGTACTCTTTTTTTAAATATAGGTATGTGACAGGGGCATAGCGTGAGCTCAGTCAAGATGGCCATCTAATTTTCTTCGACAGGATAACTGGAAGACACATCCTTCATAATCCAATGGTTCCCCTAGGCTACAAGCCCTCCTTTAAGTGCAACTAAGAAGACACAGCTAACAGATGTCTGCCAGTGATTTTATTTTCAATGTTGGAGTTACTGTTCATCCGAAATCTGCCTAAATTGAATCATGTCTGACAAATGGACATTCAACTTGGAACACAGAATGACGGCGGCAATATCTGTAAAAAAAAATGGAAAGCATGTTTTCACAGATGCTGGCAGGAATTAACAAAATCAAGGTTCCAACAGCAGTACATACTAAAAATATTCAGGAACTCAACAAGTGTCTGGGCACTCCGGAGAATCATTATACCCACCTGGACAGTACCACCCATGACCTAGAGGCCCAGCTGACGGAGCGGGCAAAAAGCATCCACCTATTGCAAGAAAAGATGGATCATCTTGAGAGTAGAGGGAGAAGAAATAATCTCCACTTTGTGGGTGTTCCAGAGAAAGCCAAGTTAATGGCACTATCCACTTTCTGTGTCACATCCTGCCCTCCATTCTCAAACTGCCAGACAGAGCAGTCAAATCAGTCACCCTCCCCCCAAGAAAGGTGAGTGTCTGAGACTCATATTGGCAACATTTCTTCATTATCAGGTGAAATAGGACATTTTCAGAAGGACCAGGGAACTGAGCCACCTAGAATGGCAGGGCCACCCAATGATAATCTTTCAGGATTTTTCCCCGAGACCTGAAAATCAAGCACCACACATACACAGTTGTCAGACAATGGTTACATTGGTTGGCGGTACCTTACACCCTCCAATATCCAGCCTCCCTGCAGATTATGGTAAGTGGGCTTCCCAGAACCTTTGCCACCCCAGAATCAGCGGTGACCTGCATTGACACTCAGTGGCCAGAGGGAACGAGATTCTGCCACAGCAATGAGGAACCTAGACACCACAAGAACCATAGGTGGCTGGGCCTCTTTCAGAATACTCACAGCCCTGATGGACACCAGTTTGGTAGAACAAGCACAGCAACAAAACCCATCACCCCCCAATCCAGGGGACAAACATTGGCTGCTGCCCCCAAAAACTAAGTGCAGGAACAGGACCCAAGCCAGGAACTGAAGAGAGCATTATCTCCCTGCAACCCAGTCAGTCATGTCCCACAGCAATAGTGCCAGTGACTCTGACCCCAAGGACATGCATATGGACCTAGTGATATAGTTGGCTACAAACAAATATGCACTCCTGGCTTCAGACCATACTTCTGAGGCAGGCAACAATAGAAACAGACCTGAGGGCCCAGCATTTACACTTGATAACTCCCTAGTTACCAAGGCTCCAACACAGATGGGATGGCCCTCCTCAACACCCCATTCCCCTGCCTGCTGGGCCAATGTAGTTGATGCCATAATCCCTCTACCCTCATCTAATTCATCAGGACCAGAAGACATTTTGAAGCAGTATCAGACCACGCTGAGCCAAGAAGCACCCTAGGGAGATGCTCCACCATGAATGTTGTATGCAATGGATACCAAGCTCTGCATTTATAACTTCAGTGTACCATTTTATCATTACTGTTTGGAATCAAAAACAGGTGAAGAAGATAGATAGGGAGCAGCTGGGGAATTTCTGTACATTTTTCTTTTCTAAGGAAAGAGATGGACAATTTCCTCAGAGCCACCCCCCACTAATCTTGGCTTTTCCTGCTATTACCCTAATGCACAGCTTGAACAGTGTCCTGTGCGATAAAGCACGCACACCCTTATGGCCAAAAGTGCACAATTTCAAACAGCCATACCACTCCTGTTCAGCTTACCTACACAACCAGCCCCCACCAGTCTGAATGGTACTGTCCCACAAATCTTGCCACTTGTAGTTTCTCAAACTTTCCCACAAGTAGGACATGCAATACAATGCTCCTTCAATTAACTGCCAGATAATGGAACTGGACCCATTCTGCTAGGATGAGGCACCATTCTGGCACACAAGCTTAAAATTGGATAGAAAAATCCTTACTTCTCAACAGTTCAGCATGTCACCCCAAATAAACCATGGAAAGCACTAACCAGTACTCCACTACATATTCAACAGAAAAAAAGAGGACCCATACTCCCCTGAAATGCACCCCCCCCCAACAATGATTGTTCTTCTGACTTTGGATTGTTCACACAAGGAGGGGGCAATCTCAAAATGGACAGTCTGCACCCATGTTCTCTGCTGCAAGCTGACCTGTGAATGCTGTTATTCTCTATCCATTTTCAGCAGACAAACACAAAACAACCTGTACCCCAGCTGCAGGAGATGGTGAGTGAAAATACTGCAACAGACATTGCTCATGGATGTCCACAAATTATTCCCAACCACTTAATATGTTCCCCAGGTCCTAAACCCGCTCCTCTTATTCCTTCTTTAAAGATGTCCACAGCTGCACAGCTTAACTTCTGCCCAAAATCCATCTGGGAGCAGCTTCTCTTGCATGTGCATTGACTGACAGACTGAAGCAATTGATTACAGAGCAAACTAGTAGTTATGAGAATGGTCACTGCTAAAACATCTTGCTCTCACAGGCTCCACCATTGTTTGCTCTAATGTTTCAAGGTTTCAAAGTTTATTTTATATTTTTTCAGTATGCATAGAAACATTCATGTATCACATGTGAAATTCAATTACTGTTCACAATTTTTTTAAATATAATAAGCAAAGCTAGCAGCTGAACAAATATGATTTTCTATATTACAAATATATATGCATTCCATAAGGTGCCACTTTGTCTCCACATTGCGCACAGCGTTTGTATTATACCAAACTAGTAGGAGCAGCTTGGTCCTCAGAACAGCAATTAGTTCACAATCAAATGTAAGGTGCATTAAGTCCTGAATATACATGGCTTTAGAATCACAATTACAAATTTTTACATGATAGGAGTCAGATATCTGAGTGTTAAACCATCTTTTGTTATATAGCATTTCACATGTAACTTTAAATAATGCTTTTCCATGGGTCTCATTTTGCAGAACTTCAAATAGCGCTCCATAGTACCTGGTATTTTCAGCTTAAGATAGGTTTTAGAAATAGGGATATCTAACAATTTCCCAAATTCTAATTGAAAATAACAACCTATTATCCTCTGTATGGCCATTCTTGTATAGCCTATAATGTTCTTTTTTACAGATAAATCCCATATTTCTACAAGTCCCACTTTTTTAAGAGTAATATTAAGATTGGTAAACCAAGAGGCAATGTTTTTATTACTATAACTCTTCAACCAGCATTTATGTACCAAACAGTTTTCATTAAGGGACACAATCTTTTCCCATCTTTTAATTGCTTTTATGCAAATTCAAGAATGCATGGGACAGACATAAGGCAATTCTAGTGGGGGGTATGAGGAAGTAAGCTGTTGATTAACTAGAATCTGCAGCTTATCCATCAGGTAGGGAAATGGGCAGACTAGGTGGGCCAAGCGGTCCTTATCTGCCATCAAATTCTATGCAAGCTAATAGTGATATTGATTTCAGATGTAATTCTGAGCACAATACTGCAGTCAGGAAATCCTTTTGCAAGGCCAATATTTGTTTGTAGAACATATTTTGAACTGGCTCAAGCAACTTTGTTGTATTGGTTAAAGGTCAGAGAATACTGCTAATAACTTTAGCCTCAAATGTCTGCCTTAGGGCACAACCAGAATAGCCTGCAAAATTGTTTCCAAATCTGACTATAGCTTTAGATGTAATGCTTGCTTGTTTTTTTTAGGGTTCTTATATGGGTTAACCATGAATGATTTGTGTCCAACAACATTCCCAGATATTTCCAGTATGTCACCACTTCCAAATTTAAATCTGCTAAGATCCTCTCCTCCCCTTCTTTTTTTAACCCTGAGGACCAGTATTTTGGATTTATCGTAGTTTATTGTGGTTGTCATTGTTTGCTTTAGCTTGAAGTCTTGCTGGGACAAGCAGTAATGAAGGGGGAGGAGTTAGTAGCAGTCTTTAGATCACATTCTTGCTTTTCAGGATGGTGGCATTTGCAGCCTCCCCCCAAGTGGAGACTGCAAAATGGGCATGGTCCTATTCCTCAAAAATTGTTTAAAAAGCCAATAGTAATTTTCCTCTCTACCAGTTTCCCTTAACCAAATGCATATTTCTGCTAAGAGGCACAATAATAGGGGAGCATTTAAAGCCATCTTGAGAGGGCTCATTATCAGATATACTGCATGTAGATGATGAGAGGTAGGCAGAATTAGCTGACTTGGCGACTAAGTTCATAGTGATGGAAGCAGAGCTCAAAGCAGTATAGCCTAGAGTTAGAGAAATGAGCTGTAAATGAGCTTGGTATATCCAGCAGACCTGGGTTTGATTGCTACAATCTCTACTTGCTTACTATGTGACTTTAAACAAGTCACAACCTTTCCAGTGCTCCCAGGTCAGCCCTGAAAACAGGCACATCTGCCTAGTTGGACTTATCCAGTTACCCAAAGAATAAATAACAAATAAATAAAATAAAGCATTGCCTAGGGTGGGTGGCAGTTCCTCCCATCATGCAGAACTCCTGACTCTCCACAATAAATGGGAATCCCTCCATGCCAGGAAAGCATTGCTTGCATTAACCAGACTCAGACACACGTACAGGGATGGAGGAGAATGCTGCAGCAAGATACTGGGATTCTGACTGAGGAAGCAACAACTGGAAAGACACTTACAGCAGCTGGGCTTGCCAACCCTTTAGAGAAGATCTCTTCCAAGGAGGAGGACATCAGCAAGATCATGAAGTGCTTTTAGCAAGCTCAATACAAACATACTTCAGGGTTCACCAGTCCCCAGAGTGAGGCCTTCCTTGAACCTCTATGCCTCCTTAAACTGATGGCAGAGCAAGACCAACCTTTAGATGCTTCACTCATATTTCCTGAAATTGAGAGGATACTGAAGGCTCTTAATCCCTATAAGGCCCTAGGAGGGGATGGCTTTCTGTCATAATTTCTGCAACTCCTCTTTGCCATAATCAGACCAATATTAGTCTACCTGCATAAAGAATTCACCAACACAGGCTGTTTCCTAAAATCATGAGAACAGCTACCATCATGGTCCTCCTTAAAAAGGGCAAGGGGCCTACAGATCTGACAACTGTTGACCTATATCTTTCTTTACAGTAGGCAGTAAAGTTGTTGCAAAGGCTCTGGCCCTGAAATTGGAAGTTGTCTGATCTGCCCTGCTCAGGTGGGCTTTGTCCAAGGCAAGCAAAGATCAGATTATATATGTACCCTTGTGGACCTAATCCAGGTGGCAAAAAACATTCTAATTCCATCTGTAGCCATTGCTATAGATTTTGAAAATGCTTCTGATTTGGTGGCGTGGGGGTACCTATACATCATGCTACAAAATATGGGCTAAGGCCCCCACTTCTGTTCTCAAATTCAAACCACCTACTCTAGGCCTAGGGCCAGACTGCTGACTAACTCTACCCTCTTGAATCTTTTTTCTCTAGGAAATGGCAAATGTTGGGGCCGCCCCTTCTCACACCTTCAGTTTGTCAAGTCCATTGAGCCTCTGGTGGCCACAATAAGAGCAGACCATAGAATATGTGGCATACAAGTAGGGGAAACAAACCAGTAAATCTCTACTATATGAAGATGACCTACTAGTGCTAACAGAAAAAGCTGCCAGCTCTACAGGGTGACTATTATCCCTGCTAACCTTCTTTTCTAGGCTAAGGACTCACAATTAATAGATAAAAAATGGAGATCCTCCCTTGAACAAGCACTGTAATTCTCTTGAAATGCAGCAGTTTGACCTAAGATGGTCCCTGAATATGATTAAATATCTGGGTATCAACATCACCTCAAAACTGGACAAACTGTATGATGTTAATCTTACTCATCTGCTGCAGGTGTAGCATATGGATTGTAATAGGTGATAGGTGGAAATGCCTACAATTCTCCATGGTTGGGAAAACAGAAACCATCAAAATGACATCACCCCAAGATATTCCACCTTGTCTACCAGCTACTGGTGCAGAGTCACAATAAATGGTTTGAATCCCTGGACAAAATGATAGGTAACTTTCTCTGGGAAGGCATGCAGCCTCCATTCAGCACAGCTAAGCTTCAATTTCACTAGACTGGGTCCCATGTGACAACAGTGACCGTGTAATAAAGATCGCCGTTTGGGCTGGTCTACATCACCGAAAATGAATTTTGGTGATGTAAATTAGCAGCGAACAGCAAGACGGCACCCGTAATGTAGGTTTTTTTGTTTTTTATGTGGGGGACTGTGTCTCCTGCATCCCCCCATTGGGGGTTTCGCACCTGCAACCCCCCACTAAAGGATTCTCAACTCCTGGGGGGTGCATGCTGGGGGGGGTGCAAAAGCTAAAATAAAACAAACTCCTGGCCCTATGCAAAAACTAGAGTGCCCAGAACCGAACCCAGCGCCCTCCCAACCCCAGCTGCTACCAACCCACCATGCCACACAGTCAGCTCAGCAGCCCACCACTGCACTCCACCCCACAAACCCTCTCTCCCCTTCTGCCCATCGCACGGCGTGGTCCTGCCCCTCCCCGTGTGTGAATACATAGCGACATCCTGTCACTATGTGCAATGAACCCCCTATCCAGTCGCCCTCCCTGCCAGGTTGACCTGTGAAAAAGTGCCATGACTGAGTCACCCTTTTTGAAAGCACTTAATCACAGTCACCTTACGCATTGGATACCCTAGACTGAAGGTTTGGAGCCTTCCCTGGCTAAAGGCATATTACTGAGTGCTTCAGAAAGCACAAATCATTAAGTGGATACAAAATCCAGAAGTCTCACCTCCATCCGGCTCAAGATATAGGCTGCACAAATTAAGGGGGGGGGGTCTGCCACAGCCTTATATGACACTCACTTAAAACCTTCCCATTCCCATCCAACTATATCCCCATCCATCAAAGCATGGAAACAAGTCCACAATAGGCCTTACCCTAGCACACCAGGCATATAACCCCCATTTTGGGTAATCCCAGCATCAAGATCAGAGGATCTGTGCTGAGATAGGTAAAGTGGGAGGAGAAGGGCATCCACCTCATCAGGCATATTCTCCTGCCTGGAACATACTCCCTGGTCTCTTTCCAAAGGCTAAGGCAATGTTACAGCTTAGATAAGTCAGACCTTTTTGTGATATCTGCAAATCAGGAGTGCACTGACTCACACATTCAAGTCTGTCTGATCCATGACTCAGCAGACCCCACAACACCCCTTACAGGGGTGGTGCAAGCCCCTTAGATGAAGAGTGGACAATGTCTATCAGCATATCAGAGACAGTCACCAAAATCCAACCATCAAGGCACAAGTCCAATGGGGGACATGCCTGGGTAGATCACCTGAAGACCTGGACTGTGCAGCCTGCTGGAAAACAACTCATACAGCCACAGGAGATCCTAAAGCCTGGCTAATGCAAAACAAAGTCATGCCTCTTTGGTATCAGACTCCAGCAGTACAGCACACAGCCAAACTGATCCCAAATACAAACTGCTGGAATTGTGGTTCTGAAGGGGCCATCTTGTTTCACATCTTCTGGCAGTGCTGATTTTCAAAACCCTATTGACAACATGTAAATCAATTCATCAGCCAGGTGTTATTGCAACAGCATACAAATATCCAGAACTGCTAGTACTGGGTTCATAGTTGCTTTACATGTCAAATCTACAGAAAGCTACAAGCTGCATACATATGTCTGAATGTCACTTGGTTCTTTCTTCTAACGTGATTTAATGTGATGTTGGATGCACACCATTGTTATATTTTGAAACTTTCAATAAAAAAATAATTATAAATATAGGTATGACAGTTTCATCCCCCCATGCTGACACAACTTGTCCTTCATCTAAGGAGTGCTGGAAAATTCTTTTTGTAGGACCTTTAATTTCTTCTGCTACTTCTTTTATGTCTTGGACGTAACCCATCAAACATGGGGGTTTATTATGTTTTAGGTTTCTAAGTTTATTTTTGACATCCACCTCCAAGACTATCTATTTGTTTCCTTGGATAGACTACTTATCTCACTGTCTTTTTCTTTAGGTTGATATACACTCAAGAAAAAAAATAATAAAAAGCCAGCCCAGTGGCATAGAGGGCTGAGGCACCTAGCACCTTACCTCTGACCATGCCAGCGACCCAAGGTAGGAAGCGAGCTCAGGTCGCTGGGTTTGTCCATGGGGTAGGAGATTGAGTTTCTGGAGGACAGCTCTCCTCTCCTGAGAAGGGAGGATTTTTCAGCTTGGTCCTCGACTGCCCATGGGTGGAGGCCCAGAAGTAGTGCCATCAGCTTAAGTGGCAAGGGAGGGAAGGGCTGCGGAGACATAGTGCATGCACCCCTAAATGCACATGCCCTTATGTGATGCTGCAAAAGGAGAACCAGGAGGAGAAAATTGAAAATGGCAGTCACAGACTCCATAAAATCCTGCCTATCCACCCTCACTCTGCACTGTCATTGGCTCACCAACCCCACAAATCTGGACACTGGGTCTCTGGGCTTGGAGAAGGATGGTTCTTCCCTTCCTGGCCCCACCATAGGTGATAATCTTTGGGGTACATGAGGCATGGTGGGTCAGAGGGACAGTTGCTGAGTAGGGGAGTCAGGGACAGGATGCAGCAGCTGCCTGTGGCACGCTTGGGTCACAAACACCTATACATAAAAAAAAGAAAAACTGATGAAAGACTTCCACCATGTTAGTATCACCTGTTATCTATTTATTATTCTTAATTATTGGTCCTATGATCTGCTGTCCTTTCTTGAGACTATTGATGTAATTGTAAAATAATTTCTTAGTCTACTTCACTTTTGTAGCCAACTTGGTGCCAGAGGACTAGAAGAGGGTGCATGTGGTGCCACTGCACAAGGTGGGTAGTAGGGAGGTGACAGAGATCTTTCACCTGGCCAGCCTCCTCTCAGTGGTGGTGAAGGTCATGGAGGCACTCATAAAAGAGAGGATGGTGGACTACCTGGAGGATAGTGGCTTGCAGGATAACAGGCAGTATGGCTTCATGAAAGGGAAGTCATGCCAGGCAAACTTAATTGTCTTCTTTGGTTGGGTGATGCAGGTGGTCAACCCCGGGGGGGGCAGTGGACATAGCTTATTTGGCCTTCAGTAAGACCTTCAACACCATCCCATACAGAAGATTGGTGAGCAAGCTGGAAAGTGTAGTGGTAGCTGGGAAAATTAGCAGGTGGATGGAGAATTGGTTGGCAGGCAGAAGCCAGACAGTGGTGGTAAATGGGGTATACTACATAATAAGGGGGTGATGAGCAGGGTGCCCCAGGGGTCAGTGCTGGGACCCCTCCTTTTCAATATCTATATCAGTGATATAGCAGAGGGGCTGAGGGGAAGAGTGTGCCTGTTTGCTGATGATATGAAAATCTGCAATAAGGTGGACACCACAGAGGGGGTGGAGGACATGAGGCAGGACCTGAAGACTCTGAAGGGATGGTCAGAGACTTGGCAACTGAGATTCAATGCCAAACAGTGTGTGCTGTAATGCACTTGGAGCACAAGATACACCCTTGATGGGGAAGGCATCAAATAAACTGAGCAGGAGAGTGACCTAGGGATTATATTATCATGTAACCTTGAGGTAGGAAACCAATGTAGTAGGGTGGTGGGGAAAGCCAATGGGATGTTGGCATGCATCAACAGGGGCATCACTAGCAGAAGGGGGGAGGTACTGATGCCCCTCTACAAAGCCATGGTAAGGCTGCACCTGGAGTATGGGTCCAGTTCTGGAGGCCACATTACGAAAAGACATAAATGGGATTGAGAGAGTTCAGAGAAGGGCAACCAGGATGGTGCAAGGTATGCAGGGGAAGACATACAGTATGAGCAGAGATGTAGGGAATTGGATCTGTACTCGTTGAAGACTAGAAGGAAGAAAGGGGACATGATTAAAACTTTTAAATACGTCAAGGGGATAAACAAAGTAAAGGAAGGGTGTTTACTTAAGATGAAGGAGGGGGTAGTAACTAGAGGGCATAGCCTAAGACTTCAGGAAGGAAGATACAAAAGCAGTGAGAGGGGAAAATTCTTCACAGAGAGGGTGGTGGAGGAATGGAATAGACTTCAAGTGGAGGTGGTGGGGGCTGCAATGGTGGAGGAATTCAAAAGGGCATGGGATAGCCTCACAGGGCTGTCTAGCAGGGGAGGGGGGGTTCCAGTGTGGCGAGGGATGAGTGAGTGATGTGGGGGCAAGGGGCAGACTGGATAGGCCAGTGGGTCCTCTTCAGCCAAGTTTCTATGATTCAATGATTCTTCCCTCTTTGCTTCTTTTATATGTTCTTTTTTATGATTTTTCACTTTATCTTTATACACCTGTCATGCTTCTGTTGTGTTTTTATATTTTGCAGACTTATAGACCTTATTTAATACTTATTTAACATCATATTTCCTTGCACAGCATGCTGGCATCTTACCTCAAGCAGTATATTTTATTCTTTCAGGTACATAGAAACATAGACTTTGATGGCAGATAAGGACAGCTTGGCCCACCTAGTCTACCCATTTCCCTACCTACTGGATAAGCTACAGATCCTAGTTACCCCTCACAAGAACTGCCTTATGTCTGTCCCATGCTTTTTATAATTCTCCCACAGTTTTAGACCCCACAACCTCCTCAGGAAGTCTGTCCCATGCATCCACCACCCTCTCTGTGAAAAAAATACTTCCTCACATTGCCCCTGAGCCATCCCTCCTCTATCTTCAAATTGTGTCCCCTTGTTCTTGCACATCTGTTTTTCAGAAAGATGCTACGCTCTTGGACTTTGTTGATTCCACTGCAACACTTAAAAGTTTCGATCATGTCCTCACTCTCCCTTCTTTCCTTAAGGGTATACATATTAAACTCCCTTAGTCTCTCCTCGTGTGACTTCTCTTGCAGATCCTGCACCATTTTAGTTGCCGTCCTTTGGACTGCCTCCATCCTGTCTATGTCCCTGCGGAGACTGGGTCTCCAGAACTGGATGCAGTACTCCAGATGGGGTCTCACCAACTGTCTGTAAAGAGGGAAAACAACTTCCTGTTTTCTGCTGGTGCTGCCTCTCCCTATACATCCCATTATCCCCCCAGCCCTCCCTACTGCCTTCTCACATTGCTTGCCAACCTTAAGGTCATCTTATATGATTACCCCCAGGTCCCTTTCCATTTTTGTTGTTGTTACTACCTCCTCCCCATTGTGTAACCTTCACCTGGGTTTGTGTTTCCCAGGTGCATTATTTTGCACTTCTTTGCATTGAATCCAAGCTGCCACACTTCTGACCATTCCTCCAACCTTGCCAAGTCCCTTCTCATCCTTTCCATGCCTCGCTGTGTATCTACCCTGTTGCAGATCTTTGTATCATCTGCAAAGAGGCATACTTTTCCTTATAGTCCTTTGCGTGTCACTTACAAAGACATTAAAAAGGACTGGACCTAGTACTGAACCCTGTGGTACCCCACTACTAACCCCTGTTTCTTCAGAGTGGACTCCGTTTACTATTACCTTCTATGTCCTGTTATCCAGCCAATGTTTTACTCAGGCTACCACCTTGGGACCCACTCCAAGGCTGGCTAATTTGTTTATTAATCTTTTGTGTGGGACTGTGTCAAATGCCTTACTAAAGTCTAGGTAGGCCATGTCCATAGCCCCTCCTTGGTCTACTACTTTGGTCACCCAGTCAAAGAAATCAATTAGATTCATCTGACATGACCTTTCTGCTGTGAATCCATGCTGTCTTGAGTCCTGTGCCCCACTGGCCTCTAGGTACTCAACAATTCTTTTCTTCAGCAGTGATTCCATCACTTTCCCCTACCACAGAGGTCAAACTGACAGGTCTGTAGTTTTCTGCCTCTGTCTTGCTCCAACTTTTGTGAAGGGGAATCACATCCACCCTCCTCCAGTCCTCAGGTACCGCACCATCCTCCCATGATTTGTTAAAAAGGGTAGTCAGTGGTGTCACTAGTTCTCCCCTTAATTCTTTTAGAATTCTGGGGTGAATCCCATCAGTCCCCATTTCTTTATCCACCTTCAGTTTTAGGAGTTCTTTCAGAACCCTTTCTTCTGTGAAAGGACTGAGATTGACCCCCCTATCCAGAGTGCTGCTGTTAATTGGATTAGGTACCTCCCCTTCCCCCACTTTTGTGAATACTGAGCAGAAGTATTCATTTAGTAACCCTGCTTTTTCACTGTCCCACTCTGCTCACCCACTGTCCATTCTGTTCAGCCTCACTATCCTTCCCTTTGTCTTTCTATGCTCCCTAATGTACCTATAAAAGGTTGTATCCCCCTTCTTAACCG
Source organism: Neoceratodus forsteri (assembly GCA_016271365.2). Taxonomy (NCBI): domain Eukaryota; kingdom Metazoa; phylum Chordata; order Ceratodontiformes; family Ceratodontidae; genus Neoceratodus; species Neoceratodus forsteri. Next base: position 589,429,130 of record CM028131.1, read on the forward strand.
AGTTGTCTATCTTTTCCTCGGTTTGTGCCTTTGCTATTCTGACTGCCTTCCCTGCTTCCTTCCACCTTAACTGGTACATGTCTCTGTCCTGCTCCTTCTGTGTTTCCTTATATTTCCTAAATACTATCTTTTTCTCCCTAACCTTCCCCGCCAAATCTTTTGAGAACCATAGTGGCTTTTTCTTTCATTGTGATTTTTGGTTTTTTTGCTTCACACAAAGGCTTGTTGCCTCTAAGATGGCAGTTTTGATGTTTCCCTAATTTTGCTCCACCCCTCCTTCTTACTAGTGCTTTTCTAAGGCACTCTCCCATCTTGCCAAAGTCAGCCCTCCTGAGGTCCAGTACCTTCACTTTTGTATGGCTTGACTCTGCAGCTGAGTTTATCATTAAGCACACTGTTTAGTGGTCACTTGTTCCCAGATGGCTACCCACTTCTAGATCAGAGATCCTCTCACTGTCCCCATTTGAGAGTACAAGGTCTAAGATTGCTCCCTTCTGAATGGGTTCCAACACTAGTTGTCTGAGGCATGCCCCCTATAGGGCAACAAGAATGGCCCTGCTCTTGGAAGTAGCTGCAGCAAAGATGCTCCACTTAACATCTGGCATATTCAGGTCCCCCATTAACAGTATCTCCCCTTTCTCTGTCATCCTAGGGATGTCTTCTATCATATCATTGTCCATTCCCTCCCCCCGAGATGGGGTCTGTATACAACCCCTGTGCGGATTGTGATGCCATTTCCAGTCTCTAAGGTGACCCACAGTGCCTCCTCTCCTCCCTGTTTACTCTTTTGTTCCATTGCTTTTATCCTTTCCCTTACATAGAGAGCTTCTTCTCCCATTCTTCTACCCTCCCTGTCTCTCCCATAGGTTGTGTACCCTGGTATGTTAACATCCCAGTCATAGTTCTCTGTGTACCATGTTTCTGTGACTGCCATGATATCCAGGCATCCCTCTTCCATCAAGACCACCAGTTCAGGGAGCTTGTTGCCCAGACTACAGGTATTGGTACTCATTACCCTCCATTTCTTGATGGCCTTACCCCTTTTTGCCCCATCCTTGTCCTTATTGCCTTTGTCATTTTCTCCATTAACCCTGCCCTTCTCCCTATCAACGTCTCTATCTTGGTGTTTACCTCACTTACTACCCTGATTTGTTTTGGGGGAGGAGCTAGGATTTCCCTACTTCTTTCCAGTGTCTCCCATCTTGGCTAGTTTAAATGCTTGCCAATGAAGGATTTCAACCTATTACTTAGGATCCTGGTTCCCCTCCTGGACAGATGCAGACCATCATGCCAGTATAGGCCTGCATCACTCCAGGTTGACCCCCAGGCCCCAATGAAGCCAAACCCCTGAGCTCTGCACCAGTTTTTCAACCACTGATTGAATCCCATGGTGCAGAGCACCCTAGCCTCACCTGTGCCATAGACAGGCAGCACCTCTGAAAAGGTTACTGTGTGTGCTTCTTGTCTAAGGCACCTCCCTAACTCCACAAACTCTTCCTGCAGTGCTCTGATCCCTTTTCTAGCCAGGTCATTCATCCCTAGGTGGACAATGTCATCCAGCTTCCTCCCCCATGCAGCTGCTCCCATGATCCTGAGAATTTGCTTCCTATCCCTCCAAGCCATGGTGCCAGGCAGGCACCTTACCTCCCTCTCCCCTTCCTTCCCCAGTTCTACCCTCCTAACAATGGAGTCCCCCAATAGGAGTTGTTTCATTTTTCTGTGGGATCCCATGCCACCCTCCTCTGGGTCTCCTCTGTGGAGGTTCCCAGCATCCTCCTTGGTCTCCACTGTGGGTGCCTCCATAGAGGAACACACTTTGCCAGAATGGCATATGAATTGCAGAGAGGTACAACTGGAGGGATGTGCCTCTGTTCCACCACCCTCACCCTCCCTGAGTCCACTGTGGTCCAACCACTCCTCTTTCTTGGCAACCTCTGAGGCAACAGCAGTGGCCTTGGTGGTCCCTGGGTAGGAGAAGAGTTCCCCAAATCCTGGCCAACTCAGCCTGGAGATGAGCAACCTCCTCCCTCAGCTCAGAGAGGTGCCTGCAGATGGGACAACACTACATCCTCCAGAACGTCTCCCAGAAGACTACTGCTCCACAGCCACTGCACTGCACCACTTCCATCATGTCTTATTTCTGGCCCCTTAACTGCTGTTTTGAATACTTACTCTTTCCTCTATTTATTTATTTTTTTCTCCCTACTTACTTACTGCCTCTGTGCCCTTTAAGCTCCAGATCTTTCTGTTCTGTGACAAGAAATACCTATATTTCTCAGTAGTCTCCTTACTTGCTCAAAGTCAGATCTCCAGCAGCTGGGGGGGGGGGTGGAGAACTACTCTTTTCCTTCTAGGTTGATGAGTCTTTTGTGGCTCTGTGATCACTGACTTCCTGCTCCCAAACAGGATGTTCCTGTTGTCAGTCAACTCCTGTGCCTATAAAAGTAGAACTGGCTAAGGGGGGGAGGGAATGAAGGCAATATAGTCCCAGTAGAGAAGTATAGTTATAATAGCAGTTCCTTCCTCTTGCTGTTCTCTGCCTGTTCTCTGCCTGTTCTCTGCCAGAAGCTATCTAGGGCATTTTATAAATCTAAAACACCTGGCTTCTTTCTAGCTAAGCCACTCCCCCTAATGTACCTAGTTATTTGCACAGATAACAATTCTGTTCAGCCAACTCAGACAAACACCTAGATAACTGCAAAGATAACAATTCACTTCAACCAACTCAGACAAACGCACCAGCTCTTTTTGTTTACCCTAAATTGAAGGTCCCATTAGTAGAGTTCTAGATCTTTAGTCCCAGTAGAGGGGTCTATGTGATAATGTCCAACACCTAAAGGTGATCGCCGTTATTGCTCAGTCAGAGTGCCGAACACATTTTTGGCACTCTGACAACCCTGGCACACCAGCACAACGGCGCCAGGACATATTTTTACTACTTTCTGTGAGGGGTTCTGCCACCTCCCTACTTAAGGATTCTCAACTATAGAGGATGCATGTCAGGGGAGGTGAAAGTAGCAAAAATAAAAGGTTCAGGCTGGGACCAATAAAATCACACCAGTGCCCAGACCTGAACCCAGTACCTCAGCCACCCCAGCCATTGCCCAATTCCTGATGCCACACCTCAGCTCGACTGTGACCACAGCGCGCCCTCCCTACAGCCTCTCCACCCCAGCCCACACTCGCGTGCTCGCCACCCCAGCGCGCCGTAAGTATAAGCGACATCCTGTTGCCTAGTCCCACCCCTCATCCAGTCACCCTACCCATCGGGTCATGGAGGGATTGAGCGAGGAAGGTGTCACTGTAATGGACGGTGCCCTTCCTCATGTGCCCACTTCATGGGTTACCCAAGTAGAGAAGTATAGTTATAACAGCAGTTCCTTCCTCTTGCTATTCTCTGCCTGTTATTTTCACAGACCTGATGCTTTTAATTTGTTACACTTTTTATCTTATGGTTGATCTTCAAAATCCTTTTCCCAGCCCCAGGATTTCAGGAAATTTTCAGTTTTGGTATGTTTAACCTTACTGTAGCACCTGACCATTAATGATCCTGTATCACTTTCACACAGCGGTTCTATAACATATAAAAGAAAGTATGTGTCTGTGTGTGTAATGAGAAGTTTACACACACCCAAGGAGTTAGATGCTACATAAACCCGGAGAGCGAAGCCAGTAAGTAATGTTTACAGGTTCAGTTGGGCTGTGGCTGTCACTTCAGGATACAGTACCTGGTGTTTTCACGGGGGGGCATTCCCTGATTGAGATCATGCAACATCCCAGTGTTCTAAGCTATGTGTAGTGTTTACTGATCAGTTGAGCTGTGGCTGTGACCTCAGTGTACAGTACCTGGTGTTTTGGGGAAGGGGGGCATTCCCTAACTGAGACTGTGCAATGTCTCAGTGCTCTAATATATGTGTAGTTAGTATCAGGGTGGTGTAATGGTAATGTTTATGGGTTCAGTTTGGTTGTGAATGTGACCTCAGGATCCAGTACATGGTGTTTGGGGGGGGGTGCATTTCCTGACTGAGACCGTGCAATGTCCCGGTGTTCTCAGATATCTGTGCTTGGTTTCAGATAGGCGCAATGGTAATGTTTAGTGGTTCAGTTGGGCTGTGAATGAGATCTCAGGATCCAGAGCAGTTTTTCATGGAGAGAGTGGTGGAGGCCTGGAACAAGCTGCCGGAGGAGGTAGTGGCAGCTGAAACGGTGGAGGGGTTCAAGAGGGCTTGGGATAGATTTAAAGGGTTGGGAAAAAGAGGGTGGAAGCATAACAGAAGGGGGGAGGTAGGGTGTTGGGCAGACTAGATGGGCCATGTTGCCTTTCTCTGCCGTCACATTTCTGTGTATCTGTGTATCTGAGTAACCGGTGTTTTATTTGTGTGTGGGGGAAGGGGGCTATTCTGTGACTGAGACAGTGCAAGGCCTCAGTGTTCAAAAATATGTGTGATTGGTATCACAAAGATATAACAGTAATGTTCAGGGTTCACATGATGATTCATAGTATTTAAACATTCACCTTGTGATTATCCACAATAGGTTGTGTGATTTCTCTTTCAGTAATGTATCTACTTTTAATTATTGCAATTAGAAACCAACCGTGTACTTTGTAGTAAATAGTATGATTTACCTGAAACACATTTTCTGGTTTGCATAAATATTCATCATAATTTTGCCACTATGAAAAACATTCTCAGCAGAAATTGTGAATGTAATTAATTTATTATAAGTTGATATTATTTTCTGCATCTGATATATCTTTTTTTGTCTCTTTTCATACAGCTCAACAGCAACAGGATGATGGTGATGCCACAAAACCAGGGACATCAGGCACCTCCTCCTCTGGTGCACCCAGCTCTGTGGCTGTTCCCCCTGAAACTGTTAAGGCTGGAGGAAAGAGCACAGCCAAATGGCAACGGGTTGAGGGTGGGGCTCCACATCTGGGTGCAGCTGTTCCTGTATCCCAGGGCAGTCAGCTAGCTGCTGGTGATTGTAAGTTTGATGTATACACACTGCATGACATTGTCTAAGAACAGGTGTTTATTATATGTTTTTACATTTCATTATAGGGTAGCCATTATGGTATAATTTCCATTCCATGCACTATTTCTGATAGTATTGTGAGGTTTATGTATAGCTGCAATAGTAGTCTGCACATAGAGTATGAATGTCAACATTTAGTGTTGTTAGTTCATATGTTTGTACTAGTATATGGGTATCCCATGAGAAGGGCAACTGCTATTGAGCGCTTACAAAAAGGGTGACTCAGTAGCACCACCTCTTCTCAGGACTACTGGATGGGAGGGCGACTGTGGCTATAGTGACATCCTGTCGCTATATGTACATGCGCATGGGGGGAGTGAGCGAGCATGCTGTGTGATGGGTGGAAGGGGAGAGAGGGTTTGTGAGGGGTAGTGCAGTGGTTGGTTGCTGAGCTGGCTCTGTGGCATGGTGGGTGGGTGGAAGGTTAGGGCTCTGAGGTTGCTGGGTTTGGTTCTGGGCATGAGTTCATTTTGTTGCGTGCCTATCTAAAAATGTATGTTTGGATTTTGCACCCCCCCCGACATGCACCCCCTGGAGTTCAGAATCATTTAGTATGGGGATTCAGGGGGCACAGCCAGCCCACATAAACAAAAAAAATGTAAGTCCCTGGCACCATTTTACTGTACCCCGGGAGTGCACATTGGCAAAGGTGATTTTGGCCGATGTACATTCACCCTAACAATGACCGCCTTTGTGTGATCACCATTATCACATAAATCCCAGTATATGTAATATGTAGTTATGGTTATGATTAAGTAGTACTGCATGTATATGTTGCAGATTAGTGTACAGTTGGGTGTATCTAGTATATTTGGAGATACTTAAGGCATGGATCACAACAATTTTTATAAAGAGTCAAACGTTAGTAAGATATTGCCAATATATGTTATAAGGTTTAATTGGAAGATATAATAATAATAATAATAATAATAATAATAATAATTTTGACTTGCTCTATATAAATAAAGTTATCAAAGTGCTTTACAGTAGAAACCATTAAAAACAATATAAAACTATTAAAGTCAGCATCAATAATCTGATATGTATGCAGCAACTCATTATAAAATAATATGGAATGCTCGAAATAAATATTTTCATGAAATTTGCAAGTATTATCACAAAATCGATAAGGTTTTCAAGGTTCCATTGTTTAGTAATAGTCTGTTGTCACAAAACTATAACTACTTTCTCGAAATGATGTGTACTGCTGGGCTCCATGTCATAATAGAGATCGCAAAACAGTGATCGCTATCATGGCGAGTGTATTTTGCCGAAAAGCAAATTGGTGATATACACTTGCCAGTGACCCAACATCCAGAAACACAAAAAAAAGTGTTTTTATGGGGGGATGTGCCCATGTGTCCCCCACCTCCTTTGGGGGGGCTTACCCCTCCCACCCGCTGAGTTTAGATTCTCAACTCCAGGAAGGGTGCATGTTGGGGAGGGAGCACAGTCCAGATCTAAAAAAAAAATTAAGTCCCGCAGGCAGTTGCAAAGTTTCCATGCTCCCAAACCCAGTACCTGCTAAGCCAGAGCTAGCCACCCATACCACCATACCACATGGCTAGCTCAGCAGCAGCAGGCACACCAGTTCCTTAAAACTCCTTCCCCTTCCCCTTGCTAGTCCTCCCTTCCAGCCATCCTTCCCTATGCTCACTTTCATGTAGGTTCGCTACCCTTGCAGGGTAGCCCAGAATGATAGCGCTGAAAATAAGTAACTATTTTTGTAGTCGCTCATTTTTTAATCACTATCATCACTGGATACCGTACTGCCATGCAACTACAATGACTTCCGTGGAAGCATATATGCTGTTGTGGCATCAGTTCTTATGTTGTCTTGAAACTGCTGATGTTTTCCCGAAGGTGCATGCATTTTCGTGAAAGTAAGAAAGATAACATAACTCTACTAGTAACTTTACCAGTATCCATTGTGACAACAGTATCAATCATATTTCTTGATATTTATATATAATTGTTGTCATTAAGTAAGATGTTTTTTCAACCTTATTTTTTAGCTTTAACTCCAGTTGTGTGTATATACAGTAGGACATATCATAAGGTCATACTGAGATTAGTAGACACGGGTCCATATAGCTCACCTTGGCCCTATCCTATCCCTTATGATAGCCAGATTTATAGTAAATATCCAATTTACTCTTAAACTCGTCAATACTCCTACTTCCTACAGCTTCTACTGTTAGTGAGTTCCAAGTGGATATCACCCTTTGGTTGAACCAATGCCTCCTCTTGTTGATCCTGGAGATTTCACCTGCTAACTGTAGTAAATGCGACCTGGTATCGTAACTGTTTCTGCATTTCCAACCTTAGACAATTCCACAGATTTTCATCTGTCATTGCCTTAAAAAGTAGGCACATGTCACCTCTTTGTCTCAAATATTCCAGTGGGAACATATCTAGATTTTTCAACCTATCCTCATAAATCATGTTCTCAAGGGTATAAATCATTTTGGTAGCCCTTCTCTGTACTTTTAAGGGAGTTGATCTCAGATTTATTGCATAGTGCCCAAAAGTGTACACAATATTCAAAATGAGGCCTGACAAGTGCTGTATACAGTGGTACTACATTCTCTTCTCCTGCTCTTGACGTGCCTGCCTATACAGTTCAGTATACCTGTTTTCTTAACAATTGCATTGCAATGCCCCTTGAAACTTAATTCATTGTCTACCAATATATCTAAATTTCTTTATTTAGTTACCACCCTAAAGTCAGTATTATTCAGTTTACACTTTGCTTACATAGTATGCCTCCTAAGGTGCATGAACGCACGTTTGTTCAGGTTTAATTATAATCCATGTTCATGGATCCAGTTGGCTAAATTTATCAAGGAAGCTTACCACAGTTCCCAACCGCATATCAGCAAACTTCGCTTCCCAGAGGCCCTACTCTTACTTTAGAACATGTGAATATCTCTCTCACTGTAACATAATATCACATGTTTTGTATGTGTTTAACAGATGCACAATGGCCGAGCACTCAGGTGGCTCAGTCAGCCACCAATCCTAATTAAATGTAAAAGTATCTAAGTATGTAAATAACAGTTATAATATGTTACACACATTTATTGTAAAACTTATTTGTTGTATTTAGCAGGTTTTCTGAAATAAAGGTTCAATGTAAAACACGGATGAAGCAATTTCTTATCATTAATTGTATATGCTGTTGCCGGCCCGTAGGAGCTGTAGGTTGAGGTGCTAGATGCCACACCTTGCGCCATGCCAGCGACCCAGGTTTGGGAATGAGCCTAGGCCATCAGAAGTCAGCAGGAGAGAGAGAGAGAGAGAGAGGATTGAGCATCCGAAGGACTGCTCTCATCTCTTAGGGAGGGATCCAGGATCAGCCTGGCATCGCTGCAGCCCACGGTGGAGACTGGAGGCACTGCAACACTTTGGGGCTGCATGTAAGGGAAGACATCAGGTAGCTGTCTTCCAGACGTGGGTGGAAGTATCCACATCATGGGCAGGGTGGCATTGCATGTCGTACATCTGGGGACAAGCAAAAAATACCCTGCTATGCTCATGAAGATGAAGGGGCTTCCAGGGACGCAGCCTACATCCCACTGTTGGCCTTGCACTTGGAGGACTCCACAGCCAACCTGCCACCCAGGTAAGACCTCTCAAATCACAGAAAGGCATAGCAGGAGGATGGGATCATCCTGGGGGGTGATCTGGGGGGCTAGGTCTGCCTGGGTGGTTGAGGGAGTCCCTCTGTGCAATGTAGGGTTCAGACTGGGAGTAGAGATGATCATTACGTGAACACCCCAGAAGGATGCCCGGGTGGGTGGTGATACATAGAATTAAAAAAAAAAACAAAAAAAAACAATTAGATATGTTGTTGGAAAACTTGTTAGAATGTGTGACATAATTTACATTTTGTGATATACATTTACTTCAAAGGTGTACATCTACTGTATTTGTGCCAACATATCGCTGTTTTGGTATAGTACAACTCAAATATGTTAATGTCTCAAAATCAAACACATAACACTGCTTTTCCATAGCTAGTGGCATCATTCATACAAATGCTAAGCATGTCCAGGTCTGGACATAATAGCTTGCACATAACCAGTGCATGTTGGTGCCATGCTAAATATAACTTTGCTTTATCATATTTCCCTTAAAATTCCATTGTATTTTTCACATATGTGCTATTTTTTTCTTGGTGGGTGTATCATTGTTAGCTATATCAGTTTGGTTCTCTAGCTATCAAACTGCAAATTCATGTTATATGTGTCAGTTAATACATTACATTTTTTACAAAAGCTGGATATATCATTCTTAATTTCATATCATAGTTTGGTATTTGAAAATTCTGTAAGCTAATTTGTGAAATTATCACACATGAATATGGGTAAATCCTGCATAACCCATGGCTGAGGAATGACATTTATTAAAAACATACTTAAACACATTTTAAATTTATTTTACACATAGCTCCATTCTATTATTGTAACAATGCACTACATGGTCTGAGTCATCAGCTGATTTACCAACTTTTTTTTGCCTAGTAAAGTCACTCGGCTACACTGAGTGTCGCAACTACAAGCACTGACTCTAATTAGTCATTAGCTGTACAGGTAAATTAGCACCTGCTCTATGAATTGGCAGTATTGCCGATGTTCACAGTATCAGAACAAGAAAGTGCATAACCATATTAAATGTGTAAAGCAATAGTGAAGATGTAAGCATCGTTAACAAATCAGGAATGGCATGGGGTTAACTTAATGACATGTTAATCACCCTCTAGGGGTGTAACATTGCATGAGGCATAGCCGAGTGCCATATTCCAATAGATGTTGATTAACCAACCATTATTAACAATCTCTGAGAGTGCCTTACTGCTCTAGTAAAAGAAAAAATTTGAACAATGTTATCACATTATTTAGTATATGAATGCCATGTAGGTGTATGTTAATAAAATATTAATATAAGGCAGATAGAATATTTACAGTCAATCAGAAAAGGCCCATTTCTCAAACCCTTTCTAATAATTATGAATGTAATGAGAATATTAATTTTATGTGTAGGTGGACAAACATTAAAAAAAGTGTCCCAGATTGTCAGTATGTATTACAAACTATCAATCAGAATATGTATTTGTGCACCATGTTATTCTTTGAATACACTGTTGTATTATACATAATCTCTTTCCTTATGTTGTTTTTTTGACAGAAACTTGACCAATGAATGCCACAGCCAGGAGCATACTGAACCTGTCCTAGAAACTCACAGTTCTCTCTGCAGAAATCAAGTCGCAGAATGAACTATCAAAAAAAAGACTATAATTGGGAAAAGAAAAATTGGCATTCAAAAAACAAAAATTCAATTAACTAAAAAAAAAATTGAACTAAAAGAACAGAAATTTGAATAAAAAAAGAAATTATTTTATTTTCGCAGACAGGAATTTGAGTTCTGGAGACAGGGTCAGGACCAGCAGCCAGCTACTCCTCCATGAAGACCTGGAGATAGGATGCAGGAACAGCCAGGAGAGGAGTCCATAGGCACTGCTGTCACCACAGCTCCAGACACCATGGCACTGTTCCCCTACTGTCACAGCAGCTTCCAGGGCAGCAAGGAACTCAGTCACACTGGTTGCCTTGGAAAACACTTAGAGCTGTGCTGCAGTGTACAGTACCACTTGTACGATTATAAATACTTTTTTTTGTTTGTTTGGAAATGCAGGAGTCTCATTATGTTTTATAGACAAATACTTTTTCTGTGAATTTTTTTCCTTTTCAAAATCAAAGTTTAGTTTTGTAACAAAAAAATCACCAGAAATCATATATTTATTTTGCAAAAAATAAAGCTCAGAAGGACAATTCAAAGAAGACAATCTATTTTTATTACAATAGAGAATGCAAAAATGTAATATATATTCATACTTATGTTGCTGTTAACTATTTTTATACTTTTATGTAATATATTTTATATTATATATATATATATAACACACATATACACACTATATATATATATATATATATATATACACACATACATACACACACACACACACACACACAATGGGGGTGAGACATATTCCAGTGAAATAAAACATGTTATTTTCACTGCAGTGAAATAAATCCTGATGTCAACAGAGTTAAAATAAATACTGTTTATTACACCCCCGAAACCCACGCTAAACCTGTACAAACCCGCTCTAAACCTGCGCAAGCTGTGCAAATTGTGCATTTTGCAACAGTGAGGCCCCATTGTATAAATAGGACACATGGGCCCAGTAGGGTTGCTCCAGCACAAGTCCTAAAATGCACCATTTTGCGATATTCAGCAGGAGGCAGATGCACCCCCCAAATCACGCTGAGCAAGAGCGCAATAATAATAAATGCATGCGCAACTGAAGGGGGAGGAACCATGCATAAATGGCACAGTGTGATATTCAACAACATGTGCCATGTGCAATAGGGGAGCAAGTGGAAGTTGCTCGATAGCAGAAATGAGCCAAAATAAAAAAGAACAAGGGAGAGGCACAAGAACGCTACAGGGAAAGCACATGTGGCTGACCTCTAGGCAGACACACAGGGCAGGAGGGACACAGGGCAGGACAGGGAAAGGGCACCCTGAACATACAGGGACAGGGAAGGTGTGGGGAGCCACAGCCACAGCCAGTGCAGAAGGGGAAAGTGCCACACAGCACTGAGGCCACCACAGGAAGGTGTTCCCGGTGCAGGGGAAGTAGCAGCCAGGACAGCAGGGGAACACAGAAACAGCTGCCGGGGGGGACACAAGCCAGGGACATGGCCAGTGCCACCATCCAGATAGCGGCAGTAATGAGGGGGGTGAGAAGGCAGGCAGCAGGGGGGCACGGCTATGGAAGGGTCTGTTGGTGTTATGTCCCCAACAGGCAGTACCAAGCCTGCACCAGCTTCGAGCTGTACAGCGATACCGAGATAGTGGGCTGGTACCACCTGAATCTGTCAATTCTGAGGTGGATCTGTGAGCTGTGCAGTGATGTGATGCAGGCACCCACACGACGGAGCCATGCTCTGTAAGGGGAGACTAAAGTGACAGCTTGCATGTGCTTGCTTGCCATGGGTACCTTCCAGAGACCAGCAGGGGACACCACAGGCATAACCCAGTTGGCTGAGTCATGCCACCTCACCCAATTCCTCAGCATACTGTTGCCACATGCTGTGGAGTACATCCATTTCCCCAGCATGCTGGCGGATTGCACAGCAAACATACAGGAGTTTCACAGGCTAGCACGTATGCCTAGCATGCTAGGGGCAAGAGACTGCACCCATGAGGCCATCCGCACACCACATGGCCCTGAGGGGTGCCGCCTATATCAATCGGAAGGGCTATGCAACCATCAACTGCCAGGTGGTCTGCGATGCCAAGGGGTGCATAATCAATGTCTGTGCCACGCACCCTGGGGGAGCACGTGATGCCTTCATCTGGCACCAGTCGGCACTGTGCCACAGATTCGAGAGTGGAGACATCCTCACTGGTCACTTAGTGGGTGAGTATGCAAACCATGTGGAAAAATATAGAGCTTGGGAGAGGCATGGTCAGAGGTGACATGGGTAGTGGCCTACATGGCCCAAGGCAGGGCGATCACCAAACTAACCTCCACCCTCTACACAGGTGACAGTGGATGCCCACTCCGTCCTGCTCACACCATACCAGCGGCCCGTGATCCCATCGCAGCAACGCTACAATGAGGCACATGCCACCACACACAATGTCATCGAGCAGATGTTCGGGATGCTGAAGGCATGTTTCCATTGCCTGGACACCTCCGGTGGTGCCCTACAGTACAGCCCCTCAAAGGCCTGTGGGCTATTCCTGGCCTGTTGCATTCTGCACAACATGGCCAATGACTGTGGGATAGCCATACAGGTCAAAGAGGGGGGGACAGCGATGGGGACAATGAGGATGCTGGTGATGATGGTGATGGGCAGCCCCCCTTGGGCGACGGGACCCCCTGACTGCTCCAGCTGGCATAGCTGCACCGGGACACCATCACAGAGGAGCACTTCAGCCAACCCAGGTAAGTCATGGGGACATGTGCAACCACCAGTGGCAAAGGCACAACCCACAAACATGCATGGACACACACCAGGGGTGCATGCTGTCAAGGGAAGTGGCCAAGCATGGAACCGCACACACCGCCAGGGATGGGCGAGGTCTAACATGGCACATGGTCACACACACACACACACACACACACACACACACACACACCTCACAAGACATGCACAAAGGGTAGGAGGCACACCGACCCAGACTGCCACCCCTAGCCACACACACATCCACAGACCACCATGCCTACTGCCTGTCATGGTGCATGTGTCAGATGCTGGGCACCATTGCACAGTGGCATACAGCGCAATGCAGGCATCATCATCATGCACACAAAATAGTGGACAGCAGCTGGGAGGGTGTGCAGATGGAATGTGTGTGTGTGTGTGTGTGTGCAGGGCCGGGTACCCCACCCATTCATTGCCCGCTGAATGCAGGGTTTTAAATAATTGATTAGCAGTTTTTTTCTTGGGACTATACTAGCTGTACAGAAAGTATTTCTATAGATTTTCTAGAAGTGCTGTGTTTTTTTAAACACAGTGAGGCAAGAGCTATGCATTTTCACAAATATTTAGCACTTTTATGAGCAAAATGCTAATCAATTTTTAGAGTTAAATAAATCCCTGGAATGACACAATGCACACAGGACAGCATCAGACAGTAGCCGTGCTGGGAGACAGGTCAGTCATGCGCCGCAGTGCCACAGCTGCCACGGATGTGTTGGTGGCCCCACTGAGACCCGCCAGCAGTGACAGGCTGACCGCTGGCCTCATGGGGTGGCACCGACGGTCCCTCAGGGGTTCCACTGCATGAATGAGACCATGCTCGTGCAGGGGTCTGCAGCACACTGAACATGCCTGCGCCAGGTGTACTCAGGATGCCCACAGCTGAACCCAGTGTTGACAAGGATGGTGTCGCATGATGCCGGGAATGGGTGGTGAACATTGCACTGCGTGGTGTCTGCGATGCATGGGCAAATAACTGTGTGCTCATTGTGGTCATGACAGCTGTGAATGCCTGTGTCTGCCTGTCAATGGCAGTGGTAACATCCTCCCGCAACTGGTCCATCCCTGCCAGGAGCAGAGCGGTGTCTCTGCTGCGCTGCTCCTCTGCCTGGCACAGAGCCACACTCAGTGCATCCACCGCCGTCACAAACTGCATCTGCTGATTGACTGATGCTTGCAGTATGTGGGTGTGCTCATCTAAGAGGACATCTGCCTGATCGGCATGCTGTCCCTCAGGGTGTTCCTGGTCCTGATGCTCATCACCCCTTGAGGGAGGGCACTGCACACCAGGGCCAGGCCTGAGCATGTCCACAGGTGGTGCACTGACGCCACCCCCGACACTGTACCCCATGGCCATTGGCCGACTGCTGATACTGCCCCTCCAGCTGCCACTCTCCAGGGCTCAATGGTGCCTCCACAATGGCCGCTACAGTCCCACTGTCCTGGACACACACCAGTGCTGCCCCACTGGTGCAGACAGGCACAGGCTGGGACTGTGATGACACGCAGGCCTCCACGGCGGTACCACCTACAGCCATGGCCGTGATGTCACCTGATGTGTGGACATCCTGTGGCCCACACGTGTCACTGCCCATGACATTAGCTCCATCATCATCGGTGACAGATCTGGCACCAGCCCGAGTCTCAGCATGCTGGCATTCATGGTCGCTGGCACGCTGGGACACGGGCAGGGCCTCCTCCACACCTGCTCCACCAACATCAGTCCGGACATCCAGGCGGGTCCACTGTCATCCTGACCCCCCGTATTCCTGTGGAGGTGGATGGGCCCTCCTCCATCTCCATGATACTGGCCTCAGTGGAGAAGCCCACCACCACTGACCCATGTAGATGCTCAGGAGCTGTAAGGGAAAAAACAGTAGCATTACTGCATGTGACCTACCCTGTCCCCCCCCAATAGACAGACCATGACCTACCATGCAGTGATGGGCTACCACCCGTCTGGAATCCACCACCTGGAACACCCTCAATGGCACAATGCTGCATGCTGCCAGCAACCTGCTCTTCCTGTGGGGTCAGGTGTTGCACCTCTGGCTGTCCCCCACAGGTTGCAGACCATGCTGCCCGGATGGCAGCCACCTTCTCTTTAATTCTCCACCTGTCCGTGCCCATCTTCTTTTTGCACTCCTGCATGGAGCGCTGGTGGCTGCCATGCAGATTGACAGCACGCGCCACCTCCTCCCATGCAGCAGCACGGGCGTGTGGTGTTCCCTGGCGTCCTCTGAGAAGCAGCTCCTGGTCGAGGTAGGCATCAAACAGGGCATCTGTCTCTGCCTTTGTAAAGTTTGGCCTCCTCTTCCTCCCATGACTCTGTTCCTCTTCCTTCACCACACGATCGGTCATGATTCATCCTGTGAGAATGACAGGTGTTACCTGTGACTGTGCAGTCCCATGCATGTCCCAAACACCACAGTCCACACTCCCAAACAGCATGCAACTCACTGCAATAGACTGCAGTAACCGACTATGGCCAGTGCAGCCCAATGTCGCATTTTTATAGTGCAACCCATACAAATGAGGCAAGGCGCATCTTTAAGTGGATGCAAATGCAGTGACTGCGCCATTGAATGGCTGATTAGATGATTTTCATATGCTGGCTGAATATCGCGCTGTTGCACTTTGCGCAATTGTGTTGAACGTGCTGAGCCAAGGGCGCAGTTCTGTGACATGCGCAGTACACACCTAACTGCGCATGTCCGGGTTGATGACACAGGCATCTGCCATGCTGCTGACATGCTGTGCATGGGAGGCAATGCAGGGCATGGCCACCATTGTGCCAGTGGTGCTACAGCACTGTTCACATATATGGCACTGTGGCACTAGGGCGTCGTAGGCGCACTGGGGCAACAGCACTGTAGGCCACTACAGGAGGTGGCACACAGGCACCTTTTATAGCACAACCCATGAAAATGAGGCAAGGTGCATCTTTAAGTGGATGCAACTGCAGTGACTGCACCATTGAATGGCTGATTAGATGATTTGCATATGCCGCCTTAATGTCGCACTGTTGCGCTTTGCGCAATTGTGTTGAACATGCTGAGCCAAGGGTGCAGTTCTGTGACATGCGCAGTACACACCTAACTGTGCATGTCTGGGTTGATGACGCAGGCACCTACCGCACTGCTGACATGCTGTGCATGGGAGGCAATGCAGGGCACAGCCACTATTGTGCCAGTGGTGCTACAGCGCTGTTCACATATATGGTGCTGTGGAACTAGGGCATCATAGGCACACTGGGGCAACAGCACTGTAGGCCGCTACAGGAGGTGGCACACAGGCACCCAATCACACTACATGCATTGGGTTCCAATCACGCTGTGGCTGTCCATGTGCCAGAGACCCTTGACCATGTGCCTGACCTTTGCCCCCTAGGCGCCATGCGTCAGGCATGGGTGCACCACTATCACACTGTTCGGTGACAGCACGATAGGGAATGGCAGAACTGTACCGCGCAGCATCTGCATGTGGCAGGACCATGCTGCTGAGTGCCATTTGGATTCAACCAGACAGCAGAGATGGCGCGGAGGCGTGCAATCCTTTGCAGCCAGGTTGAGCTAGCCAACCTGGTGGCTATAGTTGAGCCCCATGCTGGGGCTTTGTATGGAGAGGCACCCCTGGACAGGGCCAGGAGTGCGGTCTGGCAGGAGGTGGCCGACACCCTGGAGGAGGCCACCAGTATGGGGTGAACAGCTGAGCAGTGCCGCCATCGTTATGGGGACCTGAGGTGCAGGGATCCAGACCTGTTTGCCTGTCTGAGGGCATTTGCCAGGAGGGGTATGGTGCCACGGCCAGGTAGATGCAACTTCCATACACTATTATCATCCATACGGGTATCATGTTTGCATGTGTCTGGCACATGGGGGGCATCCGGTGTTGGCGGTGGTGGTGGTATCGTGGTGTGGGGTGGATGGGTATGGTTGTGTGGGATTGCACACACATGGGAGTGGGGGGACTTTGCTACCAGATTGTACTGATGTTCCTCTCTCCATGTTTGCACCTTAGGGCCAGAAGAACGCCAGCAGAACTGGGACTGGAGGTGCCGCATGGAGGGGCAGCAGGCCAGGAGGGATGATGGTGGTCCACAGCACATGGACCAGCCTGAAGATGTTGAGTGCCTTACATCCATGATTACTATTGCATGCTGTATAACTGGGCGGGCAGTGGGGCATGGCCAACATCCATTGACACCACTGCCATGCACACAACTTGTTACAGTCAGCACTGTCCAGTGGCACTGCATGTCTGGGAGTGCATCAATGGTGGTCCATGCATGCACCAGGCACATGGCTGTGGCACTGCCTTCACACCGCATAGCCAAGTCACTGTACAGCCATGGTGGTGCTGTGCAGGACATGGGAGGTGGGTGTGTGCAGTGGTCCACATGGCTGTGGCTGCCTGGGTGGGCAGGTCTTGTGGACATGGTCACTGTGGGTGGTCGCACACCATCACAGGGGTGTGGCACATGGCTGTATGCCATGCACAATGGGTGGCTGTAGGGGGCTGGACAGTCACACTTACTGATGCTGCTCCCTTGTCCTAGGTGGACGGCGACTCCAGGACATTCAGAGGAGTCTACATGAGCTGCTCCAGGTGGTGAGGGAGACCTTGGAGCTTCTTCAAAGGATCCACCACCATGGGGTGAGGAGGAGACAGAGAAGCAGACATCAGCGCCATGATGAGGAGGACCGGGCAACCGTTGATGTCCCCATGCCCTGACTACCACCTTCCCACCTTTGACCCACCCTCACACCCCTTCTTCCCTCTCCCATATGTTCACCCCTGCCCCTTACCCGCCCCCTCCTGTTATGTGACCCTTCCCCAACTCTTGTAAATAATTGTATATAGTTTTTTGTTACATCTTTTAAATATATGCATTTTGTTATGACAACTGTGGTGGGCTCTGATTTGCAGCTGGCTACAGGTGCTCAGCTGCAGTGGTGTGCATGGCGTCAGGGGTGGTGCACGCATGGTGTGTGTGTGTGTGTGTGTGTGTGTGTGTGTGTGTGTGTGTGTGTGTGTGTGTGTGTGTGTGTGCAGAGGTGAACTGCCTATGGTGTGGGCAGGGGGATCAGTCACTGTCTGTGGTTTGTGTGTTGTACTCTGTACACTGGATGCCTGTGTGCAGTGGTTCACGGGGCCTGCACTGTGTGAATGGCACCCCTGTCAGACTGTCCATGGCCTGTGCTGCTGACACCCTTGCATGTCTGTGATATGCACAGTCTGCTGGTATGTCAGTGGTGGCTTTCCATGCTGGACAACAACTGGGTCCGGCACAATGCCAGGTTGCCAGCCATCACCAGTATGGTGCAGGTCTGCCTCCGGTGGCACTGTGGCCTCTGCTGTTGTTGTCCCCCCTCCATGCTGTCGCTTGTGTCTGTTGCAGGGGATGTGCTCCAGTGTCTGTCACTTGTGCTCCAGCAGCATGCTGGTGGCATGCAGCTTCATGGTGTCTGCACAGGGTGGCTGGCACACCTGTGCAATTTAGGGGTGCTGGCCATGTGTACACATCAGCCGTGGCCACACGCCAGTGGCTTGGTTGACCCGCTACTGTGTCCCTGTGTTGGTGTGCCCTTGGGTATGGGTGGGTGTTTGTCCATGCACTGTGTTGCATCCTGTGTGATGCATGCCTCCTTGCTACACTGTGCATGTCTGTGCTGGCTGTTGTGGCCAGTGCTGGGACAGGATGTGTCCTTGGGAGGGTGTGCAGGGTGCTGTACTGCTGGAGGTGGGGTCCAGAGCATGCCCTGTCGCATGTGGGGTACCTCTTGTGCTGACGCATGTTTGGTCTCTCAGCTGTACCTCTGGGGGGAACGTGCAGGGCAGCAATGTGTATGCATCTGTTGCATCGCTGTCTGCTGCCGCCCACTGCAGGGTGCTCATGGTGGGGCTGCCTTGCATGGCTCCATGGTGCACAGGGTTGCATTGTCACAGTGGGGTGGTGGCATGCATGGGGTGCCCTGTACTGTTGGGCACTACTCCTGGGCAGGGTGTATGGGGATCATGGTGCAGGGTGTGCTCTGCATTGGTGGGATGGTGTGGTACGGGGTGGTCGGCCCTCCTTATGTGCCGGTTACAGCTTGCCAGGGGGTGTGCTGGGGCACCATGGCCAGGCTGTGGGTTGGTTGCTGGTATCCATGGGCCAGTGGTTATTCCAGCTGTCCCCCGGTTCTGCAGTGCATGGGGTGTGGGGGACGATGTCTGTTCTGCTGTGTGTTCTTCTGCCCATCTGTGGCATGGATGGTGGGCCCCTGCATCCCTGGTTGTGCTGTTTCATTGCTGCCCTGCTGCAGGGGGCATCCCTGGTTGCATTATGGCACATCTGGACTGCTCCGCTGAGCATCACTTGTTGTGCTATGGCACATCAGATATGCTCAGCTTTACATCCTTAGTTACGCTATGACACAGGCAGTGCAATATTCAGTCGTTGGCTGTAGGTGCATCTTGGCCTCATGAGTTTTAATATTCTTCTTGCACATGGGCGAGGGACTTGTGCTTGCTCCTGCTGTTGTGCACTTTTTGGGTGCAGTTTGAATATCTGGGCCATGATGTGCACATTGTGGAATGTGAAAAATGTTTTCACTCCTGCCTTGTAAGCACTCTTTATTTCACTCGTGCCTTTGGCACTCGTGAAATATCCAGGCTCAGTCTGCAGAAGTGAAAATATTTTACATATTCCACTTGTGCCCATCATGTATCCCCTATATATATAATATCACCCTAATGGTGAATTTACAAAGTATTTTTGTGCCATGAATTTCCATAGTTTTGACAAAGTGGTATATAACTGTTTTGTGGCCATTGGACACAAAAGTAATGGTGCATTAATGAAGTTGTTTGCAATGAATTTGCCTTCTTTATGAGAACGTGTTATGTGACTGGTGTGTGACTGAATTCCTGCCATTTGTTGTGTACCGTCACAACAGGGCAAGATGGAGGGGTGGCATTCCACACATGCCCAGTTTAAAATATAACTATGTTTGATGTCACAAAGGTGTAACCTTAAGGCTGCAAACCATAAGACTGGAACCCCAGTGTGCATGCAAATAAAAAAATATATGAATGCTGTGTTTTGGCATTGTGAACCCCAAAGGTCATCCCATATTCCTATTCTATACAGATCTTACCTTACTCATTTAATGGGGTAAGCATTACTCGTCACAATGCCAAAACACATTCATCATACCTTTTTCTGCATGAACACTGGGGGGGGTGGTAATCTTAAACATGGCAATCCTAAGTTTAAATGCCCCTACTTTTGATGTTTCAACCCCAGTGGTGCACACTCAAAGTGTTTTTGCAATGAATTTCCCTTTGTTGGCAAAGTGTTATATAAGTAATATGTGGTTGTGTGAGCACAACCATAATGAAGTAATAACAAAGTTTTTGCAAATAATTTCCCTGCATCATTATGGCATGCCTCCCACTCCCATTTATTTTCATATTGGTATGCACATGGGCCCTGTGGTACCATTCATCCACAACTGCACAGACATTGCAATGAACCCTCATCTCACTGTGGCATGCACCCACCCCCCCAATTTTTGTCTAATAGTATGCGGGCCTACACTACCATATACACTTGAAAAAATGGTAGTGTTGTTTTGCATTTTATTTTATTTTGGTAATCTGCAGCTCCACAACTGAAAATCTGTCCAGATCAAAACTTGCCAAATCCAGAGATCTAATGTATCAGATGGCACATGTAAAATTTCATGCAAATTGGCCAAACGGTTGCAAAGTTATTAAAGTGCAAAAATAACAGGAGTGGTTGTACAACCCTAATTATAGAAGCAGTATCATGCAGCTACTATATACATACATATACATACATACACACACACACACACACACACACACACACACACACACAATAGGGGTGGCTGATAAATAAGTGAGATAAAACAGAGTACCATCCACTGCAGTGTGATATTTTTACCCTTTGCTCTACTGTGATGATAGCCATTTACACACACAGGTCACGCAAAGGTCACTGATATCATCACTCTAGGCAGCTTTCCCCTCAGCATGTAAGAAACACCTGTGCTGTTACCATACACAAAAATACAGAACTACATGAGAGGACTTACTGCTGCCTGCAGCTAACTCAGTTAGCAGTACAAAACACACCTATTCCCCACACTAACTTCCAGCTCATTACTGTGATACTCTCAGCTTGAATGTAGCCAGAATTCTAAAGAGCACAGCTTCCCAGAACAGTCTGTTCCTCACTGCTGCCTGCAGCTAACTCAGTTACCACTGAAAAACACTCACTTGTTCCTCAAACTCTTGACTCTCAGCTCATTACAATTACTGTGATACTCTCAGCTTGACTGCAGCCAGACTTCTAAAGAATACAGTTTCACAAAATAGTCTGTTTCTCACTCCTATCTAAAACTAACTCATTTAACATTGCAAAACACACTCAACTGTTTCCCAGAGTTTATAACACTGCCAGCCTATTCAGAAAAACTCATACACAGAATGAGCAAACACATAAACAGGAACAGAAAACAAGACAACATAACAATGCTTCTGAAACTCCTAGCCCTATTGTACAATATGTGATGGGGTGGTGTTCCTCTTGAACGTGTTCACTTTAGATATCTTGGAATCAGTCTTGACAGCTCGCCCTCCTATGCCCTCCACATAGACATCACAGCTAAAGCAATCAACAAATGCTTAGGGCTACTTTATCACCATAGGCAGAGCCTGACCCCTGAAGCCCTCAGCATAGTGGTCCACAGTTCAGTGGGTTCCCTAGTGGACTACAGACTGCCGATATATGGCTCTGCCATAGATACTGCCCTCTGACATATAAAAACTGCCCTTAACAATGCCTGCAGACTCACCTTAGGGGCACACCAACTAACCCACACCTGTGATCTATATGCAAAGGCTCACAGGCTAATGCTCTTTGGTCACTTAAAATATCAATCTTGCCTCCTGGCCAAAAAGATCTGCCTTGGTCAGCTCCTGACTGGAGTCCAACACCTCCTAGTTCCCAGCTCTAAACC
Organism: Neoceratodus forsteri; assembly: GCA_016271365.2. Lineage (NCBI taxonomy): Eukaryota > Metazoa > Chordata > Ceratodontiformes > Ceratodontidae > Neoceratodus > Neoceratodus forsteri. The sequence continues at coordinate 589,451,268 of CM028131.1, forward strand.
CAGGCCCACAAAAAATTTGGAACTGCAGTCCTTCCTGACTCCAAATATCTTGGACATCTCAAGGACAAAGGTCCTTTGCCTATCGGGCACTGTTACGGTTCAACTCCCTCCATGAGAACATTATTAGGCTGCCCACTCTGTGGACATTCAAAAAGAACCTAAAGAACCATTTAATACAGGAATCTCCATGTGTCTGCCATCGCTAGCACCTAGTAAAGGGCATCTCCTACCATCTGCCCTTCTGTCAAACAGATTCTCTCTCTTTCTCTCTCTCTCGGACACCCTGCACTTGGGGCTCAACCCCCGGCCCCGCCTCTCCAGCATTTCTATGCGCTAACTTCCTTGTGTTGCTGACAACTAACAGGCTCCCTGTTGGGCAAGTTATTTAGTCTGTTCCTGTATGTATCTGACTGTTTACTTATTCCAGTTTTACGTTTTGCTGTATTTTTTGCATTCTTTTGTTTAAAGACCAAATGTACCTACACGTTCTCATTCTAATTCTATTGCCTTGTTTGTCTCAGTCCTCTGTATAATCACCTACTTGTTCTAAATGTACTAACGTGGAACTTATGTAAAGAGCTCCGAGTGTAAATGGTTAATCTGAGATCTGAAATAAATAAATAAATCGAATACATGATGTACAGATCATGTGCTATAGCACATATTGTCACTCCTGCATCCTGAGCTCTGGATACTGTATCTCACTCTGCAGAAGTGACAATATTTTCCATATCACACTCATGCCCATCATGTATCCCCTGTTTATTTATATGTGTGTATCTCTCCCTCTCCCTCTCTCTCTCTCTCTCTCTCTATATATATATATATATATATGTATGTGTGTGTGTATACACACATATATATATATATATATATATATATATATATAACCCACCCTCCACACACCAACAGGCATCATGTTGTGATGCGGAGTCATCAGACCCAACTCTCACCCAATTCCATGTATAAACAGTCTGACAGGGTACAGTGTAGGAGAATGAGGGAAGACTTGGGCCTGACAACCCCATGTCACACCCCAATGCCTGTTGATGTCTGAAGGGTGTTTGTGTGGGAGGGGGGATGGTAGGGATGGCAACCCTAACATCCAATTTACAAACTTTTGTCGCTGTGCTATGAACCTTAGCTAGTGAATTAAAGCAGTTTTTTTGCAATGAATTTCCCTTCTTTTTGAGAAAGTGTAATATAATTGGTATATGGTTTGGGAAGCATGATCCCTCTGGGCCCTGAGCTCCAACCCAGCCATAAGTGTAGAGACATAGTGCATGAAGGCCCTGTGCTCCCAGTATTGCAAGATGGTATTTATGGGTGGCAACATAGGCCCTCTGGGCCCTCAGCTCCCACTCACCTATAAGCATAGAGACATAGTGCAGGAGTACCCTATGCTTTCAGTTCTGTATAATCTTATCCATAGGAGGGATCACAACAGTTTTTTGTAAGCACCTTTGGTTTACAGTACATAGCACAGGAATTGTAAAATCAATGCATTGCTTTTGCGAAAGTGATTCAGAATTTTACGAAAGTGTCACATACAAGGCAATAGTATTTTTGCGAAAGTATGATATACATTCATGAAAGCAATGGTAATTTCATAAATCTATGGTATGCTTTCATGAAAGCAATGGTACTTTCACGAAAGTATGAAGTGCTCTCACAAAACCAATGCAGAATGTGTGAAAGTACCCATGTTAAAGTTTATTTACAATCACTCTTCTTTTTGAGAAAGTGAAATGTTACTCATATGGTGTACATACTGTAGGTGGGAGCACTCCCACCCATCAGTGACTGTCCTCAGGTTAGCAAAATGGAATCCACACATGGCAGCTTGGGCCCTCCAGGTCCTGCGCTTCCACACACCCATAAGTATACCCTCATGTTGGCATTACATGCCATGGTACATATGTCTCCACCTCAGAAGGAAAGGGTCATGGGTTTGATTCTCAGTGAGGATATTTTTTTCTTTCTAGGTCTTGCCTGAAAATAATCAGGGCTATTGCCTAATGTACTCACCCAATTACCAAAATAATATCCATAAATGGAAGCGTGGGCCTTCCGGGCTCTGTACTCTCACCTACCCATAACTATCTCCTCAGGTTTGCAAAATGATATCCATTCGTGAAAAAGCAGGCACTCTGGGCCCAGAGCTCCCACCTACCCATGAGTCTACAGGCATAGTGTAGCAGGGCCCACTGCTCACAGTTTAGCATAAATACTATGCAAAGGTTGAAGCGCAGGACCTCTGGGACCTGCACTCCAACTTGCACATAACAACAGACACATACAGCAAGCCTAGACAGCTTCCAAGTAACCCTTGTAACACTTTTTTTGCAATAGCTTAGTAACCGTAGCAACTGCATGAAACAATCTTTTGCAGTTAAATTTTTGAGCTCCTCCACCCATGAGTAGTACACCTAGAGGTGAAATAAGCTGGGCTTAGTGAAAAAATCCATATCTTGAACCATTTCAATTATTCGTTGATATCGATGTCATACAAACTTGGATCCTGCTTTGTATGCCAAGATACAAACTTGGATCCTGCTTCATATGCCAAGATACAAATTAGGATCTACTTCATGAGCCACATGAAGTAGAATCCTACTTCATATGCTGAGATACGAAGTGGGATCCTACTTTGTGAGCGTACAAAGTAGGATCTTGCTTTGTATGCCAAGAAATGAAATAGGATCCTACTTCATGAGCCTAAAGTGCAAGAATGCTTGAACTTATGTTGATACCTCTGCCATTTTTTAATATTTTTTTTACAAAGTTTTCAACATGGGCCTTTTAGGATCCCACCTCATGAACACTGTCACTGTATTTCATTGTTCAGTCCCAAAATGTGATTTAGTGGTCACTGTGTGAAATCACCTTTTGCAACTAAATTAACAAAATGACTGTGCCAGTGCTCATGAGATGGGGTTCCAAAATGCCCATGTTGAAAATTTGGTGCAAAAATACCAAAATGAGCCTGAGTTATGTGCGGTCGTTGAAATTTCACTACACAACGTGTGTTACTTTGGTAATTTTTAATATTTTCACTGCATATTTTCAACATTGCTGTTATTTCTCTCCACCTCATGAACAGTATAACTGTCATTTTTCATATCCTGCCTGAGACGTGTTTTCACGCCTGTGGCGCAGAATGGTGCGTATGCTGCACTAACTCACCTTTTGGGACTGATTAATGAAATGGCAGTGCCAGTGCTCATGAGGTAGGGTCTCCCAATGGCCATGCTGACAATTTGGTGAAAAAATTCATAAAAATGCCTGAAGTACATGTCCGTTGACTTTATTCAATGCATGCACATAACTTTTGTACTTTTCAATATTTTGATGTAAAATTTTCAGCATAGCCATTTATTCACACCACCTCATGAACAGTACAGCTCTCATTTTTCACATCCTGCCCAAAATGTGTTTTCACACCTGTGGTGCAGAATGGCATTGCAGTTGCATATCATTACGTTTTGCCTTGCATTTCGCAATTTCTCTACACCGGGGTACATAAAGTGGGGTAATAAGATGGCTATACTGACTATTTGGTCACTGTTGTTTGACACATGGAAGTGCATGGCATACAGGGCCCTGTGCTTGCACACCTACATACATATGCACCTCTATGGACAGATTGGGGCCCTGAGCTCTCACAGACACATGAATATATGATCATATTGTCTGAAAAAGTAAGGGAATTAATTGTAAAAAACTCTGTTAATGCATCAGTTAGGGTTCTTACTAAAGCATCTATGAAGGGGATGGAGCACAGAGTCAGAAGGACCCTGCACTCCCACAGTAAAATAAGGATACTATTATACTAGTTCAAAAAGTAAAGACATTCATTGCAAAAAACTCTGTTAATGCATCAGTTAGACTTCCTATTACAGTGACAAAAGTATGGAAATTCAGTGTTAGGATTCCTACCCCTACAACCCCACCCCTCACCCTCCATGTACAAACAGGCATCGGGGTGTACCTTGGGGTCATCGGCCCCAACTCTCACCACATTCCATGTGTAAGGAACCTGTGATGCTACAGTATAGGAGAATGGGGTGAGAGTTAGGGCAGATGACCCCAAATCACACCTGATGCCTGTTGGTGTGTGTACGGTGGGGGTTGGGGGTAGAAACCCTAACACTGAATTTCCATATTTTTGTTGCTGTAATAGGAACCCTAACTGCCGCATTAACAGAGGTTTTTGCAATGAATTTCCTTACTTTTTGAAACAGAATAATAGTGTCCTTATTTTACTGTACTCCTGTCATGCAAAAGTTCTAACTGTCAAGGCTGACATATAAATCTTCCCATAGGAAATAATGGGAAAATTAAAAATGCTATAACTTTTGAATGGATTAATATTTTTTTCACCACACCTTCAAAAGGCACATCTGTGACCCAAAGGCTTTCTACCCTGAAAATTTCAGACCAAAACCTAAAACTGTTTGAGGTACAGGTGGACAAAGAAATATAAAAAACTGGTATATTTAGGATTTTTTGACACTCTGTCTCAGAAACCACAAAACTGATTCACATGAAATTTGGCATTTGAAATACTATAATTGTACAGAGAAAGTGCAAGTTGGATCACCAACAGAGCATTCAGAGAAGGTATGCATGCTCCCCATGTTGGCCAAAGGCTTCTGTAGAACCAAGTGGTCCATTCTGGTTTTCTGAACCCTCAGGCAAATGAGGGTACATGTGAGCACCTATAGGTAGTGTATTATGTTGACTACTTGTCATTATGGAGTTATGATGTTACTGACAAAGTGAACTGTCCTTTAGTCAAAAAGAAATTAAAACACCCTGCATCTGTGAACAGGTCTCCCAGTGCTTTGTTGTCCAGCCACTGTAGATGCAATGCATTAGTTATAGATTGACTCAGGTGGTAGCCTTAATGTTCTGAAGAGCAGGAGGGTGGCGAATAAAGTGAAAGGTATGTCAGATGTTTTATGTGACTAGGAAAGTATACAGTTGAACTGTGTGGCTACTCCACCAAATACAGAATTCTCCCAAATCCAGAAATAGACAGCACTGCTAAAGGTTTTAGAAAAGATAAAGCTTTCATTAAAGTGCAAATGCGAGTGCCATCAAACATGAAACAGGTCAGCCTCACTAGGCTACCCACCTCTGCACTTCACCCAATAGAGATTCCTTAATGGGTAAACCAAGCGTTTGTAACAGTATTTCAAATACAGAATGTTATGATGTCGCTATTGCATCATGAGTTTGATTACAACATAAATGGAGGGTTGTTATTCTCTGTAGTGCAAAGAAAATTTAAAGATGCAGTGTGCTCAGATGCTCCATATTACTAATACATCTGATTTCTATATTACATCATAGCCATACTACTTATTAAAGCTATAGTAACACATTCATTTAACAATTGTAAAATATGTCCCTATACTTGAATTTCTTCCCCAAACTCCATGATGAATAATAATTAATTTCAGTTACTTCAAGGATTTTCTACTAAACCTGTAATTTAGATGAAACAGAGAAACACTAGAAAAGGTAGGTAGGTAGGTAAATGTTTATTGTTGACAAGTTATGTTGTTAAAAAAATAGAAGAAGCATATACATAAATACAGAAGCAATTATATAGAAAGAGCTTGATAAATACAATAAATATGTAATTTTACATCACTTGCTTTGTACATGTTAGTTAGCATAATTCATGAACCCTGCTACTTGAAAATATTTAAGTTCTTCTTCCATCTTGGTCAAGGTTAGGAGATTCCATATTTCCATGATTTCATTATCTGTTAAAAAGCTTATATTAAGACATTGGAAAGACAAGGCTAACCCGACATTCCAGGAGTGGGTTAACGAAGTCCTCGCTAATCTTCGCACTGAGAAGGCCATAGCTAGTCTTCACAATTGTTTACCAGTGTATCAACGCATCTGGGATCCCCTTCACACCCTAATTATGTGTATCAGGACCTAAGTGTTGTTCTGTACCAGTTCTTCCTGTACATGTATGATTGTTGTTTAGAGTGTTCATGCTAACTGTCGCACAATACTGCTGCATGGGGGGGGGGGAGAGGGGGCAGTTTGAGTATGATACTGTGTACTAGTGCTTATGCTATATTTGCTGCCACCAATATTGTGGAAAATAATGTTAATAAAGTTTGAATTGAAAAAAAAGAACATTTAAGTTCTTATGTGCAACGTTTGGCTTTCTACTGATTTTAAAGATGATACCTCCTTCTCAAGTAATTGTACAGAATGTGAATTCAACAAGAATTTCACTGTTTCATCCTTTGTCATATATAACTGTACAATTATCTCTCCCAGTATCTTCTTCCTAATATCATCATAGAAGGGGCGTATAAGCAATATATGATTTATGTCATCTTCACCCAAATTACAGTGGCACCTGCCACTGGAACTGTTTTTTCCTTTTCTGATTATATTCTCCATATGTTCACTCTTGTAATATTCAGAATGGTATTTTGTTAATATTCACCTTCTTTTTGGATGTTTAATTAGCTTAAAGCACTTTTCAAACCCAAATACTTTTTTTGTTTTGAGCTAGCCAGTTACTTATTTTGTATTTAGCACAAAGTTCTAGATCCTTTTGTTGTGCTATGTCTTTAATCCAGTTTTTAATACATACAGTATTGGATTTCCTCAAAGGGTTTAGTTAGGGCATCCATTATACAGTGTAATAATCCATATAATTTTATTATGTTTTAAGCTATTTTTATTGTGGGAACAATTATATTATGACTCTGGTAGTCTAAGACTTCATCAAGACACATTCAGGGCAGTCATTCAGGTCCCATTTTATACACTTTAATCCAAAATTTATTTATTTAAAAGTTCTACCAGGAAGGCATACTGAGCGGACTACCACTCAATTCCAGATGCATGCTGGTGCATTTGGAATGGAAGATTACATATATAGAATAGTTACTGTATCAGGCAAACAGCACAAACTGAGATAATTAGGTAATTACTTGGTAGAAAGTGCAAAATGACAAACACTCAGGAACTGGGATACAACACTATGAGTAACCACAGTTGGAGATCTATGACCTTGGTCTAGTGTGAATTTGAGCTCTATGTGCAGGTGGAGCAGAAGTGTCCTTTGAGGAGGGAGTTGAGTTGCTGAGAGGAGGGAGAATGCCAAATGTCCTCAGGCAGGGAATTCCATAGTTTTGGCATGCAAGCTCTAAAGACCGACTGGCCAGCGGAGGTAGCTATGAAAGGGACATGCAGGAACCTGAAGTTGAAGTTCCTGAGTGAGTATGTAGGGGAGGTTTGGGCAATTAGGATAGAAGTGAGGTAGGAGGACAATAACTGAGCCCAGAAGCTGGCTGTAAGCCTAACACAGTGGGACTGACACTGATCCAGGAATGAGGGAAGGTTCAGGGACTGGTAGAGGTCGCAGTGGTGGATGGTGGGAGGACAGTTCAGAGTGAAGTGAAAGAAGGAGTGGCAAAGAGGATCCATTCTAGCCAGGGTGGACTTTGGGGTAGCTCTGTAGACTACGTATCCATAGCAAAAATAGGGAGGATCATTTTCTGAATAGCAGCCTTGTGAGCCGGAAGAGGGATACAGCCATGGTTAAGGTTTAAGGCACCCAGTCTGGAGTGCAGTTTTTAGTGGGTAACATTGATATGCACAGAAAGGTCGAGGTGCTGGTCAAGCTAGACCCCTAGATATCTAAATGAGGTGGAATCCTCTAAGGAAATCCAATCTAAAGTGTGGAAGGTGGGTGTGATTGGGAGTCGGGAGAGTCTGTGCCTCCTGCTGAAGGTTAAGGAGACAGTTTTCTTGGCATTGAGAAGAAGTTTATTTGAGCAAAACCAGAGCTGAACATAACTGAAGTCATGCTGGAGTCTGGATGCCACTTCCAGGAGAGAGGCCTGATTTATATAGTACCATGTTGTCTGCATACATGTGAATGGATGTGTGAGGGCAGGCAAATGGCAGGTCATTCAGGAATATGGAGAACAGGATCAGGCCAAGGACTGAGCCTTGGGACACTCCAGTGGTGACAGGGTGGGCATCAGAGGTGGATATGCCAATTGTGACTGATTGGAACCTGCCTGCCAAGTATGATTTGAACCACCTGGTAGCCACGCTGGAGATCCCTGTGCAGGAGAGCTTGGACAGGAGAAGGCAATGGGAGATGGTGTCAAATGAATTTGCTAGGTTGACAAAAATGGCAAAGGTGATGTGACCTTTGTCCATGCCCATAAGAATGGAATCAGTTAGTCTGTGGAGGGAAGCAACAGTAGAGTGAGATTTCCTAAATCCTGACTGGTAGGGTGTAAAGACAGAAAGGAGTCAAGGAAGGAGGAGAGTTGAGAGGGGACTAGGTGCACCTGGATTTTGGCTAACACGGAGAGAAGGGAGATGGGGTGGATGTTGCCAGGTTAGGAGGGGTCACCACTTTTAGGGAGGGGGATGACTGTGGCATGCTTCCAGTCTGAAGGGATAGCAGTGGTGGAGAAGGAGATGTTGAAGGGAGATGCCAGGGGGATAGCGATCGCAGGGACTGAAAAGTAGAGCATTTTGGCATCCAAGCCTGAGGTAGATTTACTCTTTGAGGGATTGAGGGTGAGCAGTGCTTTGAGTACTTCAGATGGAGTAACCAGGCAAAAGGAGAATGACGGGTAGGGGGTTTGGGTGGGTAGGGATGTGGATGCAGGAGGGTGTGGTGCAGGCAGGGTATTTGATAAGAGAGAGGTTGAGCAATTAGAGGAAGAGGTGTTGAAAACAGAGGCCACTGCATGTGATTCTGATACAGTGGAGCTGCCTACATCTAGGACAGGGGTGGGAAGCTGGGTGGGAGTGGAGAAGAGTGATTTGATCGCCTTCCAAAACTTAGCTGGGCAATCCATGTTGTTACTTAAGGATGCTTTGAAATAGTTGACTTTAGCTTGCCAGATAAGCCTTGTGCAGGCATTACAAAGCATGCGGTAGTGTTGCTGTTCAGCTTTGGAGCCAGATAACTAGTAGGCTTTCCATGCCTGGTCCCTGGTTCGGAGGTGGTCCATGAGTTCTGCAGAGATCCAGGGCAGATGAGCTCCCCTTACTCAGGCCTTTCTGAGTGGGGCATAGTGGTCCCAGATGGCAAAGAATTTGGACTTGAAGTAGTCCAGGGTGGAATCAATAGAGGTGGCCCTGGGGATGAATGATCAGTCAGAGTTTGTTAAGTCATTTAGGAGTACATTACGGTCAAGAGATTTGTAGGACCTGATGAGGAGAGTTCTTGGTGGAGGTGACTTGGCTCTAAATATTTTCCTTGCCAAGCATATCATTTGGTGATCACTTAAAGAAACATAGAAAAATAGAGTTTGACGGCAGGTAAGGACCGCTTGGCCTACCTAGTCTGCTCATTTCCCTACCTACAGGATAAGCTACAGATCCTAGTTAACCAACAGCCTATTTCTTCCTACCCTCCACAAGAATAGCCTTATGTTTGTCCCACGCATTCCTGAATTGTCCCACAGTTTTAGACCCCACAACCAACTCAGGAAGGCTGTTCCATGTGTCCACCACCCTCTCTGTGAAAAAAATACTTCCTCATATTGCCCCTGAGCTGTCCCCCTCTATCTTCAAATTGTGTCCCCTTGTTCTTGCACATCTCTTTTTCTGAACGATGCTACCCTCTTGGACTTTGTTGATTTCACTGAGGTACTTAAAAGTTTCTATCATGTCCCACCTCTCCCTCCTTTCCTCAAGGGTATACATATTGAGCTCCTTTAGTCTCTCCTCATATGGTTTCTTTTGCAGACCCTGCACCATTTTAGTTGCCGTCTCCTGGACTGCCTCTATCCTGTCTATGTCTCTGCGGAGAAGGGGTCTCCAGAACTGGATGCAGTACTCCAGATGGGGTCTCACCAACTGTCTGCACAGAGGGATAACAACTTCCTGTTATCTGCTGGTGATGCCTCTCACTATACATCCCTGCATCCCCTAGCCCTCCCTACTGCCTTCTCACATTGCTTGCCAACCTTAAGGTCATCTGATATGTTTACCCCCAGGTCCCTTTCCATTTTTGTTGTTGTTACTGCCTCTCCCCCATTGTGTAATCTTCCCTTGGGTTTTTGTTTCCCAGGTGCATTACTTTGCACTTCTTTGCATTGAATCCAAGCTGCCATACTTCTGACCATTCATCCAACCTTGCCAAGTCCCTTCTCATTCTTTCCACGCCTCCTTGTGTATCAACTCTGTTGCAGATCTTTGTGTCATCTGCAAAGAGGCAAACTTTTCTTTCCAGTCCCTCTGCAATGTCACTTATAAAGACATTAAAAAGGACTGGACCCAGTACTGAACTCTGCAGTAACCCACTAGTAACCCCCATTTCTTTAGAGTGGACTCCATTTACAATTGCCTTCTGTGTCCTGTTGTCCAGCCAGTGTTTTACCCAGGCTACCACCCTGGGTCCCACTCCCAGGATGGTTAATTTGGTTATTAATCTTTTGAGTGGGACTATGTCAAATGCCTTGCTAAAGTCCAGGTAGGCCATGTCCACAGCCCCTCCTTGGTCTACTACTTTGGTCACACAGTCAATTAATCAATTCTATTCATCTGACATGACCTTCCCACTGTGAACCCATGCTGCTTGGGACCTTAGCCCTACTGGCCTCTAGGTACTCAACAGTTCTTTCCTTCAGAAGTGATTCCATCACTTTACCTACCACAGAGGTCAAACTGATAGGTCTGTAGTTTCCTGCCTCTGTGTTGCTCCTACTTTTGTGAAGAGAACCACATCCACCTTCCTCTAATCCTCAGGTACCACACCATCCTCCCATGATTTGTTAAAAAGAGTAGTCAGTGGTGTTACTAGTTCTCCCCTTAATTCTTTTGGAATTCTTAGGTGAATTCTGTCAGGCCCCATTGCTTTGTCCACCTTCAGTTTTAGGAGTTCTTTCAGGACGCTTTCTTCTGTGAAAGGACTCGGATCGACCCCCTATCCAGAGTGATTCTGTTAATTGGATTAGGCACCTCCCCTCCTCTTCTTTTGTGAATATTGAGCAGAAGTATTCTTTCAATATCCCTGATTTTTCACTGTCCCTCTCTACCCACCCACCGTCCATTCTATTCAGTCTCACTATCCCTCCCTTTGTCTTTCTACACTCCCTGATGTACCTATAAAAGGTTTTATTCCCCCTTCTTAACTGAGTTGGCTATCTTTACCTCAGTTTGGGCCTTTGCTATTCTGACTTCCCTCCCTGCTTCCTTCTGCCTTAACTGGAACAGTTCTCTGTCCTGCTCTTCCTGTGTTTCCTTATATTTCCTAAATTCTATCTTTTTCTCCCTAACCTTCCCCACCACCTCTTTTGAGAACTATAGTGCCTTTTTCTTTCATTTTGATTTGTTTATCTGCTTCACACAAAGGCTTGTTGCCTCTGTGATGGCAGTTTTAATGTTTCCCCATTGTTGTTCCACCCCTCCTTCTAGCCTGTTTGCTAGTGCTTTTCTAAGGCAGTCTCCCATCTTGCCAAAGTCAGCCCTCCTCAAGTCCAGTACCCTCACTTTTGTATAGCTTGGCTCTGTAGCTGAGTTTATCATGAACCACATTGTTTGGTGGTCACTTGTTCCCAGATGACTACCCACTTCTAGATCTGAGATCCTCTCACTGTCACCATTTGAGAGTATGAGGTCTATGATTGCTCCCTCATGAGTGGGTTCCAAAATGAGCTGTCTGAGGCTTGCCACCTGTAGGGCATTGAGAATGGCTCTGCTCTTGGAAGTGGCTGCAGCAAAGGTGCTCCAGTTAACATCTGGCATATTCAGGTCCCCATCAGCAGTATCTCCCCTTTCTCTGCCATGCTAAGGATGCCTTCTATCATATTCTTGTCCATTCCCTCCCCCTGAGATGGGGGTATGTATACAAATCCCTGGGCAGATTGTGATGCCATTTCCAGTCTCTAAGGTGACCCACAGTGCCTCCCCCCCCCGTTTTCTCTTTTGTTCTGTTGCTTTTATCCCTTCCCTTACATAGAGAGCTACTCCTCCCCCTCTTCTCCCCTCCCTGTCTCTCCTGTAATTTGTGTACTCTGGTATGTTAACATCCCAGTCATGGTTCTCTGTGTACCATGTTTCTGTGACTGCTACGATATCCAGGCATCCATCTTCCATCAAGGCCACCAGTTCACGGAGCTTGTTTCCCAGACTATGGGCATTGGTACTCATTACCGTCCATTTCTTATGGCCTTGCCCCTTTTTGCCCCATCCCTGTCCTTATTGTCTTTGTCATTTTCTCCATTTACCCCAGCCCTTCTCCCTATCATCATCTCTATCTTGGTGTTTACCTCACTTACTACCCTGATTTTTTGGGGGGCTAGGATTTTCCTGCTCCTTTCCAGTGCCTCCCCACTTGGCTAGTTTAAATGCTTGCCAATGAAGCATTTAAGCCTATCACCTAGGATCCAGATTCCCCTCCTGGACAGATGCAGACCATCATGCCAGTATAGACCTGCATCACTCCAGGTGGACCCCCAGTCCCCAATGAAGCCAAATCCCTGAGCTCTGCACCAGTTTTTCAACCACTGATTGAATCCCTTGGTGTGGAGCACCCTAGCCGCACCCATGCCATAGACAGGCAGCACCTTCAAGAAGGTTACTGTGTTTGCTACTTGTCTAAGGCCCCTACCCAACTCCACAAACTCTTCCTGCACTGCTCTGATCCCTTTCTCAGTGAGGTCATTTGTCCCTAGTTGGACAATGACATCCAGCTCCTTCCCCGTGCATCTGCTCTGGTGATTCTGAGGATTTGCTCCCTGATTCTCCAAGTCATGGTGACAGGAAGGCATCTTTATTTATTTATTTAGTTTTTGTTGACCAGGTAAGTGCACTAGACAAATTCTTCCTATTTTCAGGCATGACCCAGGGGACGGGGATACAGATGAATGCCAACTGACCATGAACCAGATTAAACTGTTGGTGGTATTTTTAGTGAATGAGGGAAATTTGACCAGGACACCAGGGAAATTCCCCTACTCTGCTGGAGGGGGACCCTCTAGCCATTTGGCTGTTGTCCAAGATGGCAGAACGCTTGTCAAATGACAGAAGCACTGGCTCCTGCTGTGCTACCTGCTACAGAATTGTTTGACATCAAGGAAATGCTGTCTGCCTGCAATTCACCTTCTGAACTTGACTCTAATGCTGTGCTTCCTAAAGCTTCTGACCCTGTAAGTGACTCAACTAATGTATCTTTTCCTGAAACTATTCCTAACTTGCCAAGTGATTCTGACTCTGAACTGGTGGCCGGTGTTTTGACGGATCAGAATCCTGTCATTTCAAAGTGCATGTCAGGACAAGAAAGAGTACTGCGGCAAGACTTTCCTGTTATTGAACATGATTTTTTTGCAAAAAGGTGCAACTTGAAACTTGTCTGTGGCAACTACGTTCTGACAGCAGCAGTCTGACTGTCAAACTTAGTCAGCTGAATATGGTAGATATACCTGGTCCTGTTATGGAGCCGCAAAGTTGGGCAGAAAGCGTGGAAGCCATGGAAGCAGCAGGTCTTCTTGATAATACAGTTCCCTTATTGCCCTCCACTGCTACAACATCGGGAATGGCAATCACAAGCCCAGAAGGGCTTGGCCTAAGACACGCTGTGGAGTCGGCGGCTCATACGGCAGGAACATCCACCTGGTCAGTACCTACAGCACTACAAAATGCAGGCTGGAAATTTGACAAGACTTCAAGCAAGTGGGTTTCAGATGATTCTCCAATTATTATACCTACCCCTAGTGCTCAAATACTGGCAGCCACTGTAAACAGCTCAGATTTAGATGTGCCTACAGATTTAGCTCTCACTCAAAACCCTATGTTGCCTTTTTTGAAACATTTATCAGTCCCTCCTCAGGATCTGGAGGTTAATACTAATGCTACATTCTCAGCACTGCAGTGGCCATTAAACTTGATTAACAAAACTGCACCAAAATCCTTTGCCTCTGTATTTAAAACTCCTATCTATTCTGCTAAGAAGCATAACGCGGTTCGCTTAACTTATACAAGAGGCATGGACTCTCCTCCAGATAGGATCTTTGTCACCAGGACTCTGTTAAAAGACTCATTGAAGTTTATTGCTCCAGAACTATATGCCCTGATACATGTCTCTGGAGAGACAACATTTGATATTAGCTTTAAAACTGTCCCAGGGTTTAGAAAGATTTTGAGTCCAATATAATCAGCTGAAGAACTCCTCTTTATGGTCTCCATTTATTGTTACCCTTTTGTCTAAACCTTCTCATAAGGTTATTACTGTGATCTTCAGAAATTAGGGGGTAAGTGTTCAGGATTTAATTATCTGCCTGAAACATCGCTGCACCGTACTGGAAGATCCTTGACTCTGAAAATATCTGGATGGGGGAGGTTGGAAAGTTAAAGTTAAGCTTCATACTAATGAAACCGGTCCACTTCATTTACCCAATTCATTTTTTTAGGTCGAGATAGGGGAATTCTCTTCTACGCAGGTCAACTAAAAATGTGCTATAAATGTAGTTCACTGGAACACCTAAGCAGTGCATGTGATTTAGCCAGATGTGTGATTTGTGGTGAATTGGGTCACTTCAGCGCATCCTGCTTAAATGAAAGTAAATAGAACCTCTATGGGGAATTAGGTCATACCTTCTAGAATCATATCTCTGCTGCACACAATTCTTCTGATCAGGCTGATGGGGCTGAACAGCATTTATTGATTGCTTTAGCACAAAAGAAAGCAAGTGGTCAAGTGTTGTCTGTCCCTGAATGCTCGAAGTGACTCTGTCACCCCTCCGAAGGTTCCTACTACTAATGTGCCCCATTCCACTCCTGGCCCCCCCACCTCCCCAGACAGTTCCACTCCTAGTGACTAATCCAGCTTCTGTGCTTAATAGATTACAACACTCCACAACACAGATTCCTTTTCCCTTATCACCTTTATTGAAAGAGCCTGCTATGCCCCATCCTCCTACCTCGGGGAAAAAAAACTGACAGTAGAATCACTAGACAATCCATTAAGGAGTCCTTCACATTCTGCTGCAGTTCCAACCTCAAATAAATGTGTGGTGTTCTACAATCTGAACACTCTGTCATGGACTCTGATGTATCCTCAGTAGACTCTTCGGTACCTGAGGGGACTACTGATACTGAGGGAAAAATCCATCCTCGTGGACAGCAGAAATGGAAAGCAAAAGTTAAACTAAAAAATACGGAAAAAGCTCAGCCGAAAAAGCCCCTTTAGCAAACTTAATGACTGAACCTTTTTCTTTTCATACTATAAATGTAAATAGTAAAAAATGGGTAAACAGAAGACAAATGATTTTTTCTGTCCTGACCCACTTCCATCTAGGTTTTTCTTCCTGCAGGACACCCACCTACATACTTTGCAGGAAATTCAGAAGGCCTCTCAGGCCTGGTATTTGGGTCCATCCTTTTGGTCCTTAAGCACAGAACCATGTGTTGGTCTGGGTATTCTTTTTAAATATCCTGATACAAATGTTCTGAAACTTGTTGACCTGCTTTCAGAGAGGGCTCTGGTTTTAGATGTCTTGATTCAAGAAGTGCTTTATTGTTTGATTAATGCGTACGCCCCTCAACAAAAAGCTGAAAGATGTAACCTCTTTCAGTTACTGGAACCCTATTTACATACCCCTTATAATATAATTTTTGCAGGACATTTTAATTGCACTATGATTGTAACACAAGGCAAACAATATTGTGATTCCGGCTTGCTATCTCATATAGTACTGAAGGCAAAATTATTAGATGCAGTCTATCGCTTTACTAATTCAGTACTTCCCACCTTTCATAAAGGTCTTCTATGCTCTACTATTGATTATATTTTTGTTTCCTCTGCTCTCTCTATACTCTCAGCCACAGTTTCTGCTCTTGAGTTTACAGACCACCATGTTATCTCTGTAACCACTGGTGTAACCACAAGGCCACAGAGAGGTCTGGGCTTTTGGAAATTTAATTCCTCTTTGCTATCGAATCCACATATCTCTCTGCTTCTTTATAACTTTATTTCAGCAAGAAAAACAGCTCTTATTTTCTTTGATAATCCCATATTGCGGTGGGAAGACATGAAGTTGGAATTATCTAAACTATGTAAACAGCTCAGTAAAGGGGTGGCAAAAAATGCTTATTTTGAATATTTACAAAACAGAAGAGTACTTCAACAGCTTTACTTGGTCTCTTATGAGATGGGTGAAGACTTCACCTCCCAGATCTCTCAGGTTTCTGAAAAAATTATTCATTTTCATACAAATAGAGCAAAAAGCTTGTTATTTCAACAACAGATTTGTACTCAGGGTGATTTGGCGATTGCTTGTCCATATGAACATTGACAATCTCAGTTACATAGGAAATCTATTTCTGCTGTCCGGGATCATAAGGGAACAGTATATCAGGATATTAAGGACATCATTCAGTTTGTGTCTGACTATACTGCCTGAATGTATAGCCATTTGGAAGCCCCTTCTATAGAACTGCAATCCTTCCTGCAGATTTAACTATTCCATTGCTGGAGAATGCAGATATACATCTTTCAACATCTCCTATTACTGACATGGAACTTAAAACAACACTATCCTCCATGGCTGGTAAGAAATCCCCTGGTCCAGATGGTTTCTCCATTGAACTTATGAAATTTGTGGGTAACCTGTGTCTAGAGGAATTAGGTTTGGTCTTTAATAATATTTTGAGCACTGGGTTAGTTCCATTGTCTATGAACTCGGGGAGTCTGACTTACATGTATAAAAGTAAGGATAACCTTGATTTAAAGAATTGGTGTCCTATTACACTCTTAAATTCTGATTATAAATTACTTATGATAATTTTGGCAAACAGGCTCTCATTGGTGGCCGTGAAATTAATCTCCTCGGCTCAAGCATATGTGATCTCAGGACAAAATATTCAGTCCCAGTTTTTTCTAATATGGGAGCTGGTTGAGCAGGTGAAGCAAGGGACCGTGGATGTTTACCTGCTCTCCCTAGATCAATCTAAAGCTTTTGACAGAGTCTGTCATGATTCCTTATGGATCTTCTACCAGGACCCCCCCACTCAAGCGTGCAGAAAGGTACGGAGCAGGCAGGAGACTCAGCTCCTTGCGTCTGGAGCGGGCATGCAAGTGTCTTTGTTCTGTGCTTTTTGGCGCCATTTTCAAACTTTTACTGGACTAGAACAACTGTACTCACCTTTAATTGCTGTTTAAATTTAAACAAATCCCCTAAATAAGTCTGAAGCTTAATTCAATCGGCACAGCTCTACTGATTGTTTTTTTGCTTACTTTTCCCCTGTTTGCATCGTAATGAGCTTATGTTGCCGGTGCCTTAAGAACTTCAGAGCACACATAGTATAGCACTGTTACCTTAAGGGCCAAATTATTTGTTTCTTTGCTTACTTTTGCCCCTGCTGATGCATCGTAAAGAGGTTATGTTTGCCTGTACCTTAAGAACTTCAGTTCATATGTTGTGTTTCAAATGTGCTGTTTGTTTAACCTCAGGGGCAAAACTATACTGCATAGTCTATAGGGATTAAAGCATTAAGCACTCACCTGGGCTCAACTCTGCCCCTTCGGTTGCCAATAAATAAATTTCTCCTTCTGTTCTTCTCACACAGGGTCAAGAGGACCAGAGATGCTGCCTTCCCCCAGAAACCCCACGAGGGTTGCAAGGACCAGAAGAAACAGCCACCCTCCCCGCCGGACTTCTACCAGGACCCCCACACCGGAGCGTGCAGAAAGGTAAGGAGCAGGCAGGAGACTCAGCTCCTTGCATCTGGAGAGCGGCTTGCGAGTGTCTGCCCTGCTGGCACTGCGCGCCGGCTCCCCACCACCCCACCACCACCCTTGGTCTGCCTTCAGTTATATAGGCACTGATAGGTGATGCGGAAACTAGGTGATGTGCCAGAACCTATCAGCCCACTTTCTGCTTAGCAGCTTATATGATTCCACCACTAGCAGCCACTATACTGAGCCCTAGCTTGCAGCTGCAGGTTTTTCACTCAACAACCATGCTCCTCTTCCTGATACCAGTTTTTTCCCTAGCTTTTCCTTTTGTCTCTCTCCCCTCAACAACCCAGCCCAGGCAGGACCCAAACCTCCACCCCCTCTACACAATGTCATCCCCCTATGCCCCCATCCACCCTTACCTCTCTAATCCAGCCACTAATGACCACCCACACTTAAGTTCTAAGCTCTTCTGTCCCCCCCTTTCTTTCCTGGCCTATTCATCCTATGAAACCTAACTACCTCAACCTCTCTCTACACACCACAAGCAATCCACTCAAAAATGAAATCCAGATACACGGGGAATGCCTCCATGTACTACATCACCCTGCTTCTCTTGGCAGGGGATGTCAAAACCAACCCTGGCCCATTGCCCCACCCAAACCACCAAACCCTCCCAAAGGGCCTTAGATTACTTCACATAAACATCTGCAGTCTCCTAAACAAGGTGCCAGAGATGCAACTCGCTGCCCTAACCCTCTGCCCAGACATCTGCATTATATCAGAGACATGGCTGAAACCACACCATATGGATTCAGAAATAGCCATCCCTGGCTACACAGTAATCAGGCAGGACAGGCAGGGCAAGAAGAAAGGAGGTGGCATAGCCATGTACATATCCACCAGCCTCCAGTTCACCCCTGTCCAGATCCCGGGACCCACACACCAAATTGATTCTATGCTGATTAAGTTTACTGTACCACATTCCTCTCCGGTGTACATGGCAGGGACATACTGTGCCCCTGCTACACCTGCGCCTAGCATGCTAGACTACCTAGCCACTCTAAAATCTGCTGCTGGACCTGGGGAGCTCTACATCCTTAGGGATTTTAACCACAATTGGCTAGCTAAAGACTGCTCTAAACTACGGAGCAAAGTTTACCCCCTAAACTTTTCCCAACAAATTGATCAACCCACCCGACTCAACCCGAAAACACAAAACCACTCCCTCCTGGACTGGGCCCTCACAACCCATCCCCACAGGATAATAAAAGACAGACTCCTCCCAGACTCCCTGAGTGATCACCATATGGTTTATATGGTCAGAAAGGTACACAGACCCGCAACCCCCCCAGGACACTCATCACGAGAGCTTATAAAACCCTCTGTCTCCATTCTCTCCTAAATGACCTCGCTCACGTCGACTGGTAATTCATTCAGATGGCTCCCTCTATTGACTATGCTTTTGACATGTTCAGGGACAGCCTGCTTGCTATATGGAACTATCAAGCCCCCTAAGATGCAATAGGGTCAAGGGCTCCCATCTCCCCTGGGTCACCTCCGATATCATCGGCAGTTGCTGAGCCAGGAACTGGGCCTGGAAGAAACATAAGCAAACCGGCACACCGGAATCCCTACAGCAATATTGTACTCTACATAACTCCTGCACCAAAGCTATACAGCTGGCAAAGAAAAACTACTTCAAGGCAGCTCTCGCCTCCAACCTGAGCCACCCTTCTAAATTCTGGAAATCCATTAAAACCCTGCTCACCCCCCCTGCCCAACAGCCTACCCCAACCCTATCCATCCATGGCAACTCTGTCTCAGACCCTAGCGAAGTTGCCTCAGCTTTCAACACCTTCTTTACTAACTGCACTGCATCTCTCCCCACAAACCTCCCAAGGACCTCACCCACACACATTTCCTCTGCCCAACCCCAGCACCCCCCACCCATCTCCACATTCTCATTCCATCCAGTCTCCCCAGCAGAAGTACTCCAAGCCCTGTGATCACTAGACCCAAACAAAGGCAAATGCCCATTAGGACTGGACACCAAACTCCTACACCTATCAGCAGCTGCAATTGCTGCCCCTCTAGCTGACCTCCTAAACCTATCATTTTCCATGGCACAAATCCCAGCTACTTGGAAGCAGGCAGTCGTCATACCACTACTGAAGGGAGGTGACCCATCTACTCCTGGCAATTATTGCCCCATCTCCCTTTTCCCAATTCTGGCCAAACTTCAGGAACACCTAGCCCTTACCCAACTCACTCAATTCCTCAATTCTACCTCCTTCTTCACCCCTTATCAGTCAGGGTTTCGGAAATCTCACTCCACCATCACCGCACTTTTAAGACTCTCAAATGACATCTCCTCAGAGATGGACAAGGGCCATATCACCTCAGCCATTTTCATAGATCTGGCCAAGGTCTTCGACACTGTCTCCCACTCAAAGCTACTCACAAAACTTAAGGATGCTGGCCTCTCCAGCCTAGCCACTAGCTGGTTCCAAGCCTACATAACTGGCAGACAACAGTCAGTAAAAATTGGAACAGAGGTATCCCCTCCACTCCAAATCTCTATGGGGTTCCCCCAAGGCTCTGTCCTGGGCCCCCTACTTTTTTCCATATTCCTAAATGACCTCCCACTGTCCTGCTCAAAATCAGCCATACACATGTACACAGACACCGTACTGTATGTCTCCAGCCCCTCCACTGGGGACGTGCATGCAACTCTCCAACATGATTTTGATGCCATCCAAAAATGGCTCAGGTCCAATCAATTAGTACTAAACTCAAAGAAAACCATCTCCCTAACCTTTGGCATGCAACCCAGACTCTCCCGCCTACCTGCTCCCCACACCTTCCATACCCTGGACGGGGCACCTTTGGAGTCCTGCACCTCCTTTAGATACCTGGAAGTATGGCTAGATCAGTACCTTGATTTCTCTGTCCACATTGATTCACTTCACAAAAAACTGCACTCCAAACTGGGTGCACTTCATCGTAACAAGGGGTGCCTGTCCACCTCGGTCCAGAGGGAAATAGTGCACAAAATGATTCTCCCTATCTTTGACTACGGTGACGTGGTCTACAGCTCAGCACCCTCATCCACACTAGCTAGCCTGGACACCCTCTTCCACTCCTAATTTCCCTTCATCCTGGACTGCCCCCCCACCACCCATCACTGTGACCTATATCGCTCCTTAGCTCTACCCTCACTTGTGTCATGACGTCAGATACACTGCGCAAATGTCATAGTAAAATTCTGGTCAAATTCCTTCCCCCCACCTCAGCACCGTCTTATTGGCACAACCCTCCCTGACCTACTCTCTCAGATGCTCTGACTCCAGGCTACTCAAAATCCCTTTCATGCGCACCTCGAAGGGCCAGTCCACCTTCAAATACCGCCTGCCCAAACTCTGGAATGATCTTCCTGCTGGCATCAGGCTCACCACTGCCCCTAGGCTACTTAAACCTCTCTTCCATGACCACTTCTCTGACACATGCAACTGCTACCAGCAACCCAAACCTGATACCAAGGGGCATGTAGATGTTCCTTGATAGCTCTAATGTCTAAACAAATTACTGTATACCTACATGATTTCTGCCTGTATTACTCTGCATTCTAGGACTAAAACCATGTATTAGTACACTGTATTAAATGCGTGTCCAGCTCTGTACTACTCTGGACTTGATGTTACTACCCCTGTATTGTACCTGTCCTGCTGTATTTTCCTACCATGTAACCCCCAGGTCGCATCTGGAAATGAGCAGTCTCCACTCAGTATGCCTGCCTGGTTAATCTCTTAAATAAATAAATAAATACATACTGGTTTACTATAATATTCAAAAAATTATGATTCACTGGTTTCAATGCCTTTATTGTACGGCAACTGTCTGTCCAGTTATTCAAGGCTGGAAGGGCCCTCTCATTCTTTTATTGAGGCGTGTTCGACAAGGTTGTCCCCCGAGCCCTATCTTGAATGCCTTTTTTATTGATCCTTTCTTAAGAAAAAATAATAACTCAAGAGGTACATAACATAATCTATCATAATCAGACCCTTCCATACGAAGTTATGGCTTATGTGGATGACATAACCCTTATGGTACGTGCTGAACCTTCAATTCACAGTAGCCTGGTTACTTGCTCTGAATTCGGTATACTTACAGTAGCTGCTGTTAATCTCGATAAATGTGTTGGTCAGCGACTACCATACACCTTATATACCTCAGGATCTATTGCTGGTCTCACAATTACTACAGACCCTTTGAAAATCCTAGGTATATACTGGGGAAACATAGAATCAGACAATTTTAATTGAAAAAAAAACTTATTTTAAGTAAACAAAAAGTTGCAATGTAGAACAAATGGAAATTTGGGGGAAAAAAAGGGTGTTCCTTATTAAGTCTTGTTTGGTCCCTGTGTTTCTATACCTTAGTTACGTACCCCCCCCAAAAAAAATCCTTGGAAGTTGGGCTATTATGACTCTTCTTCCAGGCCTGTTGGGGCAGAGGACTTAAACCAATAAAGTGCAATATCTTATATCTTCCAATTACTCAGGGTGGACTTTACATGCCCAACCCCATTCTCTTTTTTAACAGCTTTTTCACATTTAACAACATTTGACCATTATTGCTGAGTGAAACTCAAGGTTGGGAAATGTTTTTGAAACCTAGTTGTCAACAATGGATTCAGTTATGGGAAGCCCAATCCCTGAAATGTTTCAAGAGATCTGTAATAATTCCTGAGTATATCAGATGTACCTTTTTACGTATTAATCAGAGGGGTCTACTTACTATTCATGTTCTTAACCTTTCTCAGAAAAAAATGTATTTCCATTTATTGAATACAACCTGTCAGACTGAAACAGTCTTTTCTAAATGTCCACTTCAATACAGAACTACATTGCAAGGATTCCTTACCAATAAATGTATTCCTCCACATATATGGGACTTTTACTGGTTAGCCTGTCATGGCAAAATAAATGTCAAATCAAACCAGAAACATAAGGTCCTACAAGAAATAATTTGTGCTCACCCAGATTGCATTCAACAAGAGGAAACTGTACAGCATCTCCTGTTTTCATGTTCCTTTATTCAAAATATTTGGGCCTTTATATCACATGAATGGGGGAAGCTCTTTTCTCAACCTTACCTTTCGAAAACTTAATGTTTTTTTTTTGTTGGTCTTGGACTTGTAAATGGCATCTAAGCTTGTTGCAATTATTAGTTACTGTCTGTAAATGGCAAATTTGGTTAGCTAGATGAGCTTATATGTTACAACAAAAGGAGGGGACATTATTGGAATTATCCCAAAAGATAGTGCATCAGCTGAAATGTATATATAAAATGGAGAAATCCTCTCTGGCTAATAGTCATCTGCTAGAACTATGGATTTAATTTCCTTGGGTAACTAACACTGATGCTCCAATTACTTGACTTTATTACCAATATTGTAAAATATGAATTATGTAGTATTCCTTTTATATGTTGTGGATGCTTTCTTACATCTTGTAAACCTTCTCAAATGTATAGGGAAAGGAATGACGGTGGTGAGGCATATTATATGTTAATACTGTATCTGTGTTTATTTTGGTTATCCTTTTTTTCAGGTTCATTATTGACTTATTGATTTTCCTTTTTTTTTGTCAGTGTGGTCATATTTTTGCTCAGTATTTACAAATGAAGAGGGGGAGGTACCTAAAACAAACAATAGAAACACTCTGGATTCAGAAGTTGATACCAGCCCATTTACAGAAGAAAGGGTTCTGAAAGAACTCTTAAAACTGAAGGTGGACAAAGCAATGGGTAGAACTAGTGACACCACTGACTACCCTCTTTAACAAATCATGGGAGGGTGGGGTGGTACCTGAGGATTGGAGGTGGGCAGATGTGATTCCCCTTCACAAAAGTGGGAGCAGGGCAGAAGCAGGAAACTACAGACCTGTTAGTTTAACCTCAGTGATAGGGAAAACGACGAAATCACTTCTGAAGGAAAGAACTGTCGAGTACCTAGAGGCCAAAGGGGCACAGGACCCAAGGCAGCATGGGTTCACTGCAGGAAGGTCATGCCAGATGAATCTAATAGATTTCTTTGACTGGGTGACAAAAGTAGTAGATCAGGGAGGGGCTGTGGACATGGCCTACCTTGACTTTAGCAGGCATTTGACTCAGTCCCACACAAAAGATTAATATACAAGTTAGCCTGCCTGGGAGTGGGTCCCAAGATGATAGCCTGGGTAAAGAATTGGCTAGAGAATAGGATACAGAGGGTAATAGTAAATGGAGTCCACTCTGAAGAAAGGGGGGTTACTAGTGGGGTGCCACAGGGTTCAGAATTAGGACCAGTCCTCTTCAATGTCTTTATAAGTGACATTGCAGAGGGACTGGAAGGAAAAGTATGTCTCTTTGCAGATGACACAAAGATCTGCAACAGAGTTGATGCACAAGGTGGGGTGGAAAGGATGAGAAGGGACTTGGTAAGGTTAGAGAAATGGTCAAATGTAGGGCAGCTTAGATTTAATGCTAAGAAGTGCAAGGTAATGCACCTGGGAAACAAAAACCCAGAGGAAGAGTACACAATGGGGGGTGAGATACTAACAACAACAAAAATGGAAAGGGACCTTGGGGTAGTCATATCAGATGACTTAAAGGTGGGCAAGCAATGTGAGAGGGCAGTAAGAAGGGCTGGGGGGATACTGGGATGCATAGGGAGAGGCATCACTAGTAGAAAACAGGAAGTTGTTATCCCTCTGTACAGACAGCTGGTGAGACCCCATCTGGAGTACTGTGTGCAGTTTTGGAGATCCAAGCTCCGCAAGGACATAGACAAGATGGAAACTGTCCAGAAGAGGGCAACTAAAATGGTGCAGGGTCTTCACCAGAAGACATATGAAGAGAGACTAAAGGAGCTTAATATGTATAGCCTCAAGGAAAGGAGGGAGAGGGGGGAAATGATAGAAACTTTCAAGTACCTCAAGGTAATCAACAAAGTCCAAGAGGGTAGCATCTTTCAAAAAAGAGGTGTGTAAGAACAAGGGAGCACAATTTGAAGATGGGGGGGCAGCTCAGAGGTAATGTAAGGAAGTATTTTTTCACAGAGAGGGCTGTGGACCTTCTGGAGGAGGTTGTAGAGTCAAAAACAGTGGTTGAATTCAAGCATGCATGGGACAGTCATAAGGCAATTCTAGGGGGTAGGGGTAGAAAGAAGTAGGCTGCTGGTTAACTAGGATCTGCAGCTTATCCATTAGGTAGGGAAATGGGCAGACTGGGTGGGCCAAGTGGTCTTTATCTGCCATCAAATTCTATGTTTCTATGTTTCTAGGTCATGTATGAATGAAATACTTTATTTGTTATTCAGTCTCATTCTATGTCTATATGATTGATTCCTGTTTTTGTGTGTTTTTTTTAGAGAAAAAAAATCCCTACTCTTTTATTGGGGTGGGGTTGGGGGTGGAGATCTTTTCAGTTTTCTGATGTTTGATTTTCAGCTTCCTATGGAACTATTTTCATACTTTTATGACTTGTGTGATTTTTTTATGATTTGTTTCTTTTTTTGTGTGAATTTCTTTTGTTGTATATTTATTTGCTTTTTGAAGTTTCTAATAACAATTCCCCTACTTTGTCTGCAGGGGTGCTGTCACTTCCTGTAGATGGGATGGAGGGACCCAGTATGCAGCTGGACACAGGAGGAGGAAGTGCTGATGTGGCAGGGAGATGGTCTCCTCCCCTGCCCGGCCTTTGCAAGAGGCTGATGGGCTGGTGACCCAAACAGAATCTGAGGAAGAAATGATGGAAACAGCAGAGGAATTATTGCCAGAAGAATTCTTGCCAGAGGACATTAGGAACTTAAGTCATTCAGAGGTTAACCCAGTACAAGTGTCAAAAATTAAAAGGCATGCTTTACTAAACCTGCAAAAAGAAGCTGATTTAATGTGCAAGCAAAAAACACTGTGGAGCAGAATTTTGGCTCTGAAAGCAGCAAAAACACAGCTAACTAGCTCTGACAGCTCCCAGCTGTGTCATGTCTCAGCAGCTGCTGAACACTTCATTAAATGTCAAACCAAATGCAGAATCTGTCAACCTGAGAGCTGATACGTCTAAAAATGAAACAGAACTCTTAGCTCAAGAAGGACACATGACTGGCAGTGTAATCACTACAGCTAGCGAGTGCCTAGAGTTGCAAGCTAGGAAGCAGCCTGTGTTACAAGCAAGGAGAAGGGAATGGAGAAACAACTCACACATTTAGTTTCAGGAGAGCGAGTACCCTAGCATGGAACTCCAGCCCAATACTTCATTAGGCAATGCAGTAAGAAACTCAGCAACCTCTGGTGTAAATATAGATGGGTCTGTACAGCTGGAGACTGAAATGACATTACATAGCAAGACAGGAACAGAAGAAAACTTGCCAAAACAACAAGAAGAGTATTTGTTTGCATCAGGTACTGTGTTATTTAGGAATACTCAAACTTGTGACAATACAGAGGGTGAAATAACTCCACAAAATGAAGAGATGCATGTTGTGGGAAGGGAGGAGGAAGTGCTTTTTCAAAATAATGCAAGTACTGCTTTTGAGCAAACAGAGGAAGCTAGATCTAATTTTGATGGAAATATGTCAGTCACAGGGGTCTCCATAGATGAAGCACTTGGGACAGCAGGTTGGAATAAGCAGCAAGGGGCTCAGTCCAGGTCCCCTTCTCCTCTAACAGACATAAACAATGAAAGTGGTACAGATTTATTGGAAATTCCCTCTCCCTTGATATTAAGCCATAACCCTGTGCTACAATTTAAAGTAATGCAGGACACAGAAAGGAGGGAACAAGAAGAGGATACCGCTGGAAGAGATAACATGGTGCCTCAAGCACCAGAAATAAATAACTCTCTCCACCCTTCCCCCTCACAGAGAACAGGACCCCAAAGACAGGAAAGAAATCAGATAAATAACCAAGAGCCTACCCCAAATGCAAGAACTTATGCTGGGCTGTTTCATGGGCCCCCAGAGCCTGACAAACTCAGGAATGCTGTGTGTCTGTGATACAGGAGAGGTCTAGAATTATTTCCAGATCAGATATATGTGGGTAAGAAGTTGACCAAAGACAGCCTGCAGTTCCTCCCCACTGAAGTGTATGCTTTAGTACACACATCTTGGGATCCTAATTTTGATCTCAGTTTTAAAACCCCAGGAGGCCTGGAAGCATTTTGGCATAGATACTACCAAGTGAAATACAGCCCCTTGTGGTCACCCTTCCTAGCCATTCCACTAACAAAACCCACAATAAGGTATATAACAGTCTTATTTAAGAATGAAGGTGTGGCTGTTTCAGATATTCTGAGGTGGTTGAACCTAAAATGTATTGTTCTTGGGTTGCCAGAACCAATAATTGATTCAGAACAATTGTGGACTGGGGGATGGAGACTTCAGGTGAGACTGCCTCAAGCAAATGGGATAATTCAACATTTCCCAAGTTGCTTCTATCTGAGTAGAGACAGAGGGTATATATTTTACTCAGGCCAACCCAAGTCTTGTTTCAGATGTGGCACTTATACACATTTAAGTGGAGCCTGTGATAGGCTAAAATGTACTCTCTGTGGGTGGGATAGGTCATGCAATAATAAACTGCCCAAAGCCAAGGTATTGCAGTGTGTGATGAAGCCTCTCACACTTTCAAAGCTTGGGCTTCTCATAATAACCCTACAAGTGCACAAGAAGATCGGGGTGAAACTGTCTTGAATGCCCAAAACAGAGAAGCCAGTTGCTCTGGAGGTCACAGAGAGGCTCCAGATAACCAATCCCTGAGAGCATGCACAGTGGTAACAGAAGGGGGACTAGGACAACACAGCCCCCAGCTGGGTCCCAGTGATCAGATCAATTTAGATCCAGAAATAACAGTGACACAGACTGGCTCTCACAGAGAGGCAAGAAGAAGAAGAAGAATCAGCTACCCCAGAACTGCCAGAAATTGTTGTAGGGGATAGGACTAAAACCCCAGAACCACCACAAGAAACAACAATGCCACCACCGGAGGAAGGATCATGGTCCCAAATAGGAACAGGAAGGCAAACAAGAAGTAAGAACATCAGTGGGTCTAAGGAAGAAAAACAAAAACCAGAAGAGAGATTTATGAGCAGAAATAGATATGCCACATTATAGAAAAGGAAACAGTGGGCAGAGAATGATAATTCAGATGGATCCTTGGTGGCATCATCTCAGCCAGAGCCCTTGACTGACTCAGAGCATGGGGTAAATGAATCAAGTGCTTCAAGGAAGAAAAGGTACAAGATGAAATCACCAGGAAAGGGGGAGAAAATCTAATGGCCTGACACCTCCCCAATCATATGTCCAGCAACCTAATTTTCAGCACCCTGAATGTCAATAGTATAAAGAACAATAAATGAAGATGGACTGTCTTTTCCATTTTGGAAAGAAATAATGCAGAAGTCACTTTATTGCAGGACACTAGACTGCATACGCTAAGGGAAATTACCCAAGCAACAAAGGAATGGAAAGGGAGGGGATCTCCTTTAGGTCTCTAGGGGAGGACTCCTGTTCTGGAGTTGCTATTTTATGCAACAGCATAAAAATCACTGTTATTAAATTGACCAATTTGATGCAAGGTGGAGTTTTAATGATAGATGCCATCATACAGAATCAGAAGTGGAGGATCATTAATGTATATAACCCTCAAGTGAAGACTGAGAGAATAAAAGTAATGAAAAAAATTCAGCCCTATCTACATAGCAAAATCTATAATCCTTGGAGGAGATTTTAACTGTATTACTGACCTTAAAGACAAAACAGGGAAAACTCAGAAACTATACTCAGACTCTAACTTTCTCAACTCCATGTGCAAAATGGCAAATTTAAAGGACGGGGGAATGGTAGGGACAAAACCCCCTCCACAAAACTTATTTTTGAGTCAAATCATCTACAAGAATAGATTATTTTTTTATGTCAAACTGGGTACCATGTTTTAAAAGCACGGAAACCCCAATAGAAATCTCAGACCATTATGCTTTAACTATTTACATAGGTATACCGCAAAATAAACCAGGGAGCCACACTCATTGGAAAATGAACATAACCATTTTAGAGGAGAAGAAGGGATGGGGGGGACTTTTGGAAGTAATTGACAAACAGTCTCTTTGACTTGTATGAGGATCATGTACACTGGTGGCTAAAAACAAAGAAAGAGATCAACATTTTTTGTAAATCAAGGGCTAAATCTGATCATAAGGGAAAATACTTCCAATATTTAGAAAAATGAAAACAATTACAAAAATTGTACTCTTTGCAGACAGAATTTAATTTAGATTACTCCAACCAAATAACACAAATAAAGAAAGAAATGTCAAAATTTCAGTATGATAGGTCCACCTCTTTGTTCTTAGAACAAAAGTATTGTATGAAAGGCAATGACCAGGTAATAAACCCTTATGACAATTGCAAACAGAGGAATGAATCCAAGTACATATCTTCCCTGTGTAATACAGAAGGATTAAGAGTGGAAAGCAAAAAGGAAATCTTAGGCATAGTAATAGATCACTCCAGAAATCTTTTCAGACAGGCTGTGAAAACATCACCTTAGACAGAAAAGTTTTTACAAAACCTGGATATTCCCCCATTCATGCAGGAGGAAAAAAATGAACTTACAGGTAACATGGAGGAAGCAGAAGTGTGCAAGGTAGAGAATCTAAAAAAAACACACTAACCCTGGGACCTGATGGGATACCCAATGAATTCTGTAAAAAAACTAAAAATGTAATAGGTAAACACCTAGTATATAATAGAATTCTACAAGGAACTCCTCACTTTCCATCATCTCTGGCAGACAGCCTTCTGATTTTCTTACACAAGAAAAATGATAAAGAAAACATAAATAATTGGAGGCCTAGCAGCCTGATAAATACAGACTGGAAAATCTTATATAAAATCTTGGGCATAAGATTGGCAAAAATAACGGGATCAGTAGTTAGTACCGCACAAGCATGTGCAAGGCATAACAGATCAATGTTGGATAACTTAAAGTTAATTAGAGAGGTCTTTGACTCTCAGCAGTCTGAAGGGTATGTGATTTCTTTAAATCAGTCCAAAGCATTCGATTAACTCTTTCATGATTACCTGTTCAGTGTACTACAAAATTATGGCATCCCAAGTCAGTTCATCACATGGATCCAAGTAATATATAATCAAGCATCTATGACACCATTTGTAAATGGCGTAAGGGGGCCACACATTAAAATAACAAAAGGAGCATGACAGGGATGTCTCGAGCCCCTGCTGTACATCTTCTATAGATCCCTATTAAGAACATTAAACAGCCTTCAATCAATAAACATGTAGCAGGACCAAAACATGGATTTCCATTTGCCACAGCGTATGCAGATGATTTCTGCCTTATGGTAGCAGATGAATTTTCAATAACTCAGGCAGTCAAAATTATTCATGAGTTTTCTGTAACCTCTGGGAAACAAATAAAGAGAACAGCAGGGGGATAAAACTAGCACAACAAGATGCTGTGACAACAGAAGCAGAAGGGATAACAATAGAAGCCAGAAACCTAAAATTATTAGGAATTACTTTTGGAGATCAGAACCCCACTGAAGAGGAACTGGACAGAAAAACTAAATATAGCAGAAGAAAAGTGGTAAAATGGAAAAGTTATCCCATGTCTAGGCAAAAAAAGAGTTCATATGCTTAAAACTTTTATTATTCCAATACTGTTAACATTAAGCTACATTTACCCACCACCTATAAAACTAGAGTCCAGGGTTATTAATACATGCTTTCAATTATTATGGGGTAGTTGTTTAAACCCAGTAAAAAGATCTATCACATATTGGCCTATAAAACAAGGAGGATTAAATATGCTTAACCCAGTCCTATCCTTTTTTACCATTTTTGTTCATTCAAACATTCTCCCCATTATTGTAGGGAACCAACAAGATTGGGTAAAGAGTCAAACAAGATCTTGTCAATATTATTTTGACAAATGGACAGCACCCAGATGGGGGGCATTTAAACGAATACCACAAGGGACCCTGGGGTATATTTCAGAGGTGTTTAGAAAAGTCAAGCAATGGGGGGATCACCATTCCAATGCTACAGACCCATAGTAGGAAATCCTTGTACGCACTAGTATTAAGCAAAAACTTTCTAATTGGACCAGTATTTAATACCCCACAGGGAATAGAAAGCCAATGTTTAATAAAACAATTAATAGACAACAGAGTTCCTGTCAAGATTTGGGACACCCTATGGATGTGTTGTCATGGAAAGTTAAATGGGAGGGGTAACCATGTACATAAAATCATGGAGGAAAGGTTTTGCTTAAGAGATCACTGCATAGTCCAGATAGAAACACTGGAGCATTTATTCTTTAGTTGTACATATATCTCTCAGGTATGGAGTCTCATTGCAAACAAATGGAGAACCTCCATAATTGCTAAAACCTCCTACACAGAGTTGGTATATGGCAAGGACGATGCAGCATGGAGCTGTTTCCACCCAGGGGCATTAAGGGTTATATACGCAATTTTTAAATGGTGTATCTGGCAGAACAGATGCCACTTTGTTCTGCAGCAAAAAAAGGACCTTTGAATATTCTGACAGAGAAAATCAATCAGGACTTGGCTTTGGTGTATAATAAAGAAAAAGGTTCAATGCCACAAGCTGTAATAAAATAGTGGAGGACCCTCCCAATTTTAATCTTTGAAGGGGTAACTTGAGTCAATATCTATTTTGGTTTAAAAAGTAAGGAAAATAATGGAAAAAGAGGTGGAAGACAAACAGTAAAGAGATGCAGGGGAAAATGTAGATACAAATTGAATAGAAAAAGATTAAAACAGAGAAAGAAGTTGAATATGGTAAATAGTTTACAGAAATGTATAAATGATGGATCATGAGCTCGTTCCTTCCTGTATATAAATGTTGACGTTGGAATGTGTAAAGATAATCCTGAAAGTATGTAGAAGGTATACTACGCTTGATTTGGTGCTACAAAGGCATGGGTGGGGGGTTCTTATTTTCTAGTCTTTAAGGTTATATACAAATTGTTTTATTGGGAATAGGATGCTAAATATTCATTTAGTTGATTTTTCTATGATTTCAGGTGGGGGAAAGCTGTATTGATTACTTGTTTGTTTAATGTATAATGTAATTCATATTTTTGTTTCTTTCCTGATTTTTATCATTTTGTGTGATGTAACACTGTTTTGGTTGTATCTTAATTTTACACTTGGACAATAAAAAATTCCCCTACTCTTTTTGATAAGTGCCATGGGATATTTAACATCCACTTGAACTACCACCATTTCAGGCAGATGAAACCTCGGTTTAACGTCTCATCCAAAAGACGACACCTCAGAAGTGCAGTACCCCTCTCATTCTGCACTATAGTGTCAGTACTGGGATATTAACCCAAGTGCCAGATGTGGGAACTGAATCCACAGCCCTCTGATCTCCCAGCCTCAGAGGTGAGTGTGCTACCTACTGAGCCACTGATGCCTTACCTTCCTCTCCCCTTCGTCACCTAGTTCTACCCTCCTAACAATGGAGTCCACCACCAGGAGTTGTTTCCTTCCCCTGTTGGGTCCCATGCCACCCTTCTGTGGCCTCCTCTGTGGAGGTGCCCAGCATCCTCCTTTATCTCCACAGCAGGTATCTCCAAAAAGGAACCACACTTTGCCAGAATGGTATATGAATTGTGGAGAGGTACAACTGGAGGGATGTGCCTCTGTTCTACCACCCTCACCCTCCCTGAGCCCACTGAGGTCCAACTGCTCCTCTTTCTTCACAACCTCTGAGGCAACGGTAGTGGCCTTGGTGGTCCCTGGGTGGGAGAGGCAGTCCCCCAAATCCTGGCCAACTCAGCCTGGAGATGAGCAACCTCCTCCCTCAGCCCAGAGAGGTGCCTGCAGATAGGACAACACCGCATTCTTCATAATATCTCCTGGAAGACTTCTGCTCCACAGCCACTGCTCTTCACCACTCCCATCATGTCTTATTTCTGGCCCCTTAACTGTTGTTTGGAATACTTATTCTTTCCTCTGTTTATTTATCAATTTATTTATTTTTTCTCACTACTTACTTACTTACTGCTTCTGTGCATTTAAGCTCCTGATCTTCCTGTTCTGAGACAAGAAGTTCCTATATTTTTCAGTAGTCTCCTTACTTGTTCAGAGACAGACCTCCAGCAACTGGCGGGGGTGAGGGAGAACTACTCTTTTCCTTCTAGGATGGTGAGTCTTTTGTGGCTCTGTGATCACTGACTTCCTGCTCCCAAACAGGAAGTTCCTGTTGTCAGTCGAATCCTGTGCCTATTAAAGTAGAACTGGCTTAGGGTGGGGGGGTGGAAGGGAGGGAAGGAGGGCAATATAGTTCCAGTAGGTAAGTACAGTTATAACAGCAGCTCCTTCCTCTTGGTGTTCTCTGCCTGTTCTTTGGCAGAAGAAATCTATGGCAGTTTTTAAATCTTGCTTTAACCTGGCTTCCTTCTAGCTAAGCCACTCCCCCTACTTTACAGCTCTTTCTACATGTAGTTAATTGCACAGTTAACAATTCCCTTCAGCCACCTGAGACAAGCACCTATATAACTACACAGATAATTCACTTCAGCCAACTCAGACAAACACTTTTTTTTGTTTTGTTTTTACCCTAAATTGAAGGTCCCAATAGCAAAGTTTAGTTCTTTAGTCCCAGTAGAGAAGTGTAGTTATAACAGCAGCTCCTTCCTCTTAGTGTTCTCTGCCTGTTCTCTGGCAGAAGCTATCCAAGAGAGTCCATTAGGAAGCTGGAGGCAATTATCCTGTGGGGGTGTGGGGTGAGGGTACAGTACAATAGGGAGTGGTTCTGGGTTTTGTGGTTTAGGAGCATGGGCTCAGTGATCTGTTGAAACAGATTTAGAGCTGACACATGGCTGTGGAGCTTGCTGCTAGCACCAGAGAGCCAGTTCAGGTTGAAGCCACCAAGGATATGGAGTCCACGCCCTGTTGCAAGGGTTTTTAGGGTATCCAGGTATTCTATGATACTGGGCAATGGGGAGTCAGCAGAACAATAGTAGCTTGTTATAAATATGGGGATTGAATTGATAGGGGTAAAGAGGTTTTTATTAGCAGGGCATCAATGGATGGTGAGTGCACAGCTAGCGAGACTGGAGTGAATTTTATCAGGAATTATATGTATACTGCTCTGCCACCACTTCTTTCGGTACCCGGGCAGTCACAATAAATGATGGAGTAGCCAGGAATACCTAATTCCACATCCCAGTTGTGTGTCTTCAGCCAGGTCTCAGTGATAATCAGGATGTCTGGACAGTGGGATAGGACAGTTGGTTGTAGCAAGGACAATTTTTGTAGGATGCTGCATATATTTAAATGGGCAACTTTTAGGCCATGGAGAAGTTGTAAAGGGGGAGAAGGGTTGTGGCTGGTGGAAGCAGTTGGTCCAGGGTTTAGTTCAATGTCCCCAGCTAGGAGGAGCAGTAGAGTTATCAGCAGTTTTGTAATAGGTAAGGCCCATTTTAGCTTGCAGTGAGCTAAAGGAATCTGGGAAGAATGAGTGAAATTGCCCTGCACAGGGAATTTCATGGCTGACAGGCCCGCATGAAAGGAGGGGGGGAGAATCAAATGTTTCTCTTTCTTTGTTCAACTAGGCTTCAACTAGGCTTTTTAATGGTAATTGTCCCAATTAATTTCTTAATAGAGCTGTCGGCACCCCCTGGGGTAATCCCATAATCTTTTTATAGAAAATATTGATGAATTTCTCTATATTATTCATGCCATCAGATCCACTGATTTCACATCCTTACAATATCTGGGCCTTGATCTTTGCATTGATTACCCTAATACAGCTTTCTATTGAGCTCCCTCCATATTTATAAGCATACACGGTTATGGCTGGGGTGGAGTTTTTTGTGTTTCTGTGTCTCTAATATCAGCTTTCCATGACATTATTATGCCCAGATATTTAAATTATGAGACATGTTCTATTGTTTCCTTTTGAATACTTATAGGAATTTTCTTTTTGGTGTTAAGTATTGTATGAAAGGCAATGCCCAGGTAATAAATCATTATGACAATTGCAAACAAAGGAATGAGTCCAAGTGCATGTCTTCCCTGTGTAATACAGCAGGATTAAGAATGGAAAGCAATCAGGAAATCTTAGGCATAGTAACAGACCACTCCAGAAATCTTTTCAGACAGGCTGTGAAAACATCACCTGAGACAGAAAAGTTTACAAAACCTGGACATTCCCCAATTCACGCAGAAGGAAAAAAATGAACTTACAGGTAACAGAGAAAGCAGAAGTATGCAAAGTAGAGAATCTAAAAAACACAGTAACCCCAGGACCTGACGGGATACCGAATGAGTTCTACAAAAACCCTAAAAATTTAATGTGTAAACTCCTTTCAGTAGTATATAATAGAATTCTACAAGGAACTCCCCACTTCCCATCCTCTCTGGCAGACAGCCTTCTGATTTTCTTACACAAGAAAAATGATAAAGAAAACATAAATAATTGGAGGCCTATCAGCCTGATAAATACAGACTGGAAAATCTTAAGTAAAATCTTGTGCAGAAGACTGGCAAAAATAGCAGGATCAATAGTTAGTACCACACAAGCATGTGCAAGGCCCAACAGATCAATGTTGGATAACTTAAAGTTTATTAGAGAGGTCTTTGACTCTCAGCAGTCTGAAGGGTATGTGATTTCTTTAAATCAGTCCAAAGCATTCGATTAAGTCTTTCATGATTACCTGTTCAGTGTACTACAAAATTATGGCATCCCAAGTCAGTTCATCACATGGATCCAAGTAATATATAATCAAGCATCTATGACACCATTTGTAAATGGCATAAGGGGGCCACACATTAAAAATACAAAAGGAGCATGACAGGGATGTCTCGAGCCCCCTGCTGTACATCTTCTCTATAGATCCCCTATTAAGAACATTAAACAGCCTTCAATCAATTAAACATGTAGCAGGACCAGGAAACATGGATTTCCCATTTGCCACAGCGTATGCAGATGATTTCTGCCTTATGGTAGCAGATGAATTTTCAGTAACTCAGGCAGTCAAAATTATTCATGAGTATTCTGTAACCTCTGGGAAACAAATAAAGAGAACAGCAGGGGGGATAAAACTAGCACAACAAGATGCTGTGACAACAGAAGCAGAAGGGATAACAATAGAAGCCGGAAACCTAAAATTATTAGGAATTACTTTTGGAGATCAGAACCCCACTAAAGAGGAACTGGACAGAAAAACTAAATATAGCAGAAGAAAAGTGGTAAAATGGAAAAGTTATCCCATGTCTAGGCAAAAAAAGAGTTCATATGCGTAAAACTTTTATTATTCGAGTACTGTTAACAGTAAGCTACATTTACCCACTACCTATAAAACTAGAGTCCAGGGTTATTAATACATGCTTTCAATTATTATGGGATAGTTGTTTAAACCCAATAAAAAGATCTATCACTTATTGGCCTATAAAACAAGGAGGATTAAATATTCTTAACCCAGTCCTATCCTTTTTTACCATTTTTGTTCATTCAAATATTCTCTCCATTATTGTAGGGAACCAACAAGATTGGGTAAAGAGTCAAACAAGATCTTGTCAATATTTTTTTGACAAATGGACAGCACCCAGATGGGGGGCATTTAAACGAATACCACAAGGGACCCTGGGGTATATTTCAGAGGTGTTTAGAAAAGTCAAGCAATGGGGGGATCACCATTCCAATGCTACAGACCCATAGTAGGAAATCCTTGTACGCTCTAGTATTAAGCAAAAACTTTCTAATTGGACCAGTATTTAATACCCCACAGGGAATAGAAAACCATTGTTTAATAAAACAATTAATAGACAACAGAGTTCCTGTCAAGATTTGGGACACCCTATGGATGTGTTGTCATGGAAAGTTAAATGGAAGGGGTAACCATGTACATAAAATAATGGAGGAAAGGTTTTGCTTAAGAGATCACTGCATAGTCCAGATAGAAACAATAGAGCATTTATTCTTTAGTTGTACATATATCTCTCAGGTATGGAGTCTCATTGCAAACAAATGGAGAACCCCCATAATTGCTAAAACCTCCTACACAGAGTTGGTATATGGCAAGGACGATGCAGCATGGAGCTGTTTCCACCAAGGGGCACTAAGGGTTATATACGCAATTTTTAAATAGTGTATCTGGCAGAACAGATGCCACTTTGTTCTGCAGCAAAAAAAGGACCTTTGAATATTCTGACAGAGAAAATCAATCAGAACTTGGCTTTGGTGTATAATAAAGAAAAAGGTTCAATGCCACAAGCTGTAATAAAATAGTGGAGGGCCCTCCCAATTTTAATCTTTGAAGGGATAACTTGAGTCAATATCTATTTTGGTTTAAAAAGTAAGGAAAAGAATGGAAAAAGAGGTGGAAGACAAACAGTAAAGAGATGCAGGGGAAAATGTTGATACAAATTGAATAGAAAAAGATTAAAACAGAGAAAGAAGTGGAATATGTTAAATAGTTTACAGAAACATGTAAATGATGGATGATGAGCTCTTTCCTTCCTGTATATAAATGTTGACTATGGAATATGTTAAAGATAATCCTGAAAGTATGTAGAAGGTATACTACCCTTGATTTGGTGCTACGAATGGATGGGTGGGGGGGTACTTATTTTTTCTAATCTTTAAGGTTATATACAAACTGTTTTATTGCGAATAGGATGATAAATATTCTTTTAAGTTGATTTTTCTATGATTTCAGGGGGGCAAGCTGTTTTGATTATTTTTTTGTTTAATGTATGATGTAATTCCTATTTTTGTTTCTTTCCTGATTTTATCATTCTGTGTGATGTAACACTGTTTTGGTTGTATCTTAATTTTATACTTGATCAATAAAAAATTCCCCTACTCTGTTAGATAAGTGCCATAGGATCTTTAAAATCTACCTGAACTACCACCATTCCAGGCAGATGGAACCTCGGTTTAATGTCTCATCTGAAAGACGGCACCTTGGAAGTGTAGCACCCCTCTCATGCTGCACTACAGTGTCAGTACTGGGATATTAACCCAAGTGCCAGATGTGGGAACTGAATCCACAGCCTTCTGATCTCCTGGCCTCAGAGGTGAGTGTGCTACCTACTGAGCCACTAACACCTTACCTCCCTCTCCCCTTCCTCTCCTAGTTCTACCCTCCTAACAATGGAGTCCATCACCAGGAGTTGTTTCCTTCCCCTGTTGGGTCCCATGCAACCCTCCTGTGGTCTCCTCTGTGGAGGTTCAAAGCATCCTCCTTTATCTCCAGTGCTGGCACCTTGAAAAAGAAACCACACTATACCAGAACAGCATATGCTTTCAATTATTATGTGGTAGTTGTTTAAACCTGACAAAAAGTTCTATCACACATTGGCCTATAAAATAAGGTGGGTTAAATATGCTTAACCCAGTCCCATTCTTTTTTTACCATTTTTGTTCATTCATACATTCTCCCCATTATTATAGGTAACCAGCAAGATTGGGTAAAGAGTCAAGCAAGATCTTGTCAATATTTTTTTGACAAATGGAGAGCACCCAGATGGGAGGCATTTAAACAAATACCACAAGAGACCCTTGGGTATATTACAGAGGTGTTTAGGAAAGTCAAGCAATGGGGGGATCACCATTACAATGCTACAGACTCATAGTAGGAAATCCTTGTACGCTCTAGTATTAAACAAAAACTTTCTAATTGGACCAGTATTTAATACCCCACAGGAAATAGAAAACCAGTGCTTAATAAAACAATTATTAGACAGAGTGTTTGTCAAGATTTGGGACACCCCATGGATGTGTTGTCATGGAAAGTTACATGTTAGGGATAACCATGTACATAAAATCATGGAGGAAAGGTTTTGCTTAAGAGGTCTCTGCATAGTCCAGATAGAAACAATGGAGCATTTATTCTTTAGTTGTACATATATCTCTCAGGTATGGTGTCTCATTGCAAACAAATTGAGAACCCCCATAATGGCTAAAATGTCCTACACAGAGTTGGTATATGGCATGTACGATGCAGCATGGAGCTGTTTTCACCCAGGCAGGGGTGTAGCCAGAAATTTCCATTTTGTACACAGAAAGCTCCAACAGTTACACCACCCATTAAAAAATTTACACATCCTCTCCAAATGGTAACCCCTCCCAAACAAGTCATATTGTTGTCAGATGATTCCTCTAATCTGTAAAGAAGTTATGCTTGTATCTGTCTCCTAAACAGAAGTTTAAAGAGAGACACTCCTCAGTGGCCAACACGAACCCAAATACTACAAATTAGAATTAAAATGTTAACAGAAAGGCATACGATTGTGACAGGCACTCAACAAAATTGTACCCAAATGTGTACAGTGAGCATGCTTGCCTACACCCATGCACCACCCAGGGACACCAAGGGTTATATGCGCAATTTTTAAATGGTGTATCTGGCAGAACTGATGCCACTTTGTTCTGCAGCAAACGAAAGTTTCTTTGAATATTCTGACAGAGAAAATCACTCAGGAAGTGGCTTTGGTGTATAATAAAGAAAAAGGTTAAATGCCACAAGCAGTAATAAAACAATAGTGGAGGACCCTCCCAATTTTAATCTTTAAAGGGGTAACTTGAGTCAGTATCTATTTTGGTTTAAAAAGTAGGGAAAATAATGGAAAGAGAGGCAGAAGACAAACAGTAAAGAGATGCAGGGGAAAATGTAGATACAAATTGAATAGAAAAAGATTAAAACAGAGAAAGAAGTTGAATATGGTAAATAGTTTACAGAAATGTATAAATGATGGATCATGAGCTCGTTCCTTCCTGTATATAAATGCTGACGTTGGAATGTGTTAAAGATAATCCTGAAAGTATGTAGAAGGTATACTACACTTGATTTGGTGCTACGAAGGCATGGGTGGGGGGTCCTTATTTTTCTAGTCTTTAAGGTTATATACAAATTGTTTTATTGGGAATAGGATGCTAAATATTCATTTAAGTTGATTTTTTCTATGATTTCAGGTGGGGGAATGCTGTATTGATTACTTTTTTGTTTAATGTATAATGTATTTCATATTTTTGTTTCTTTCCTGATTTTTATCATTTTGTGTGATGTAACACTGTTTTGGTTGTATCTTAATTTTACACTTGGACAATAAAAAATTCCCCTAATCTTTTTGATAAGTGCCATGGGATATTTAACATCCACCTGAACTACCACCATTTCAGGCAGATGAAACCTTGGTTTAACGTCTCATCCAAAAGACGACACCTCAGAAGTGCAGTACCCCTCTCATTCTGCACTATAGTGTCAGTACTGGGATATTAACCCAAGTGCCAGATGTGGGAACTGAATCCACAGTCCTCTGATCTCCTGGCCTCAGAGGTGAGTGTGCTACCTACTGAGCCACTGATGCCTTACCTTCCTCTCCCCTTCCTCCCCTAGTTCTACCCTCCTAACAATGGAGACCACCACCAGGAGTTGTTTCCTTCCCCTGTTGGGTCCCATGCCACCCTCCTGTGCTGTCCTCTGTGGAGGTTCCCAGCATCCTCCTTTATCTCACACAGCAGGCATCTCCAAAAAGGAACCACACTTTGCCAGAACGGTATATGAATTGTGGAGAGGTACAACTGGAGGGATGTGCCTCTGTTCCACCACCCTCACCCTCCCTGAGCCCACTGAGGTCCAACTGCTCCTCTTTCTTCACAACCTCTGAGGCAACGGTAGTGGCCTTGGTGGTCCCTGGGTGGGAGAGGCAGTCCCCCAAATCCTGGCCAACTCAGCCTGGAGATGAGCAACCTCCTCCCTCAGCCCAGAGAGGTGCCTGCAGATGAGACAACACTGCATTCTCCATAATATCTCCTGGAAGACTTCTGCTCCACAGCCACTGCTCTTCACCACTCCCATCATGTCTTATTTCTGGCCCCTTAACTGTTGTTTGGAATACTTATTCTTTCCTCTGTTTATTTATCAATTTATTTATTTTTTCTCACTACTTACTTACTTACTGCTTCTGTGCATTTAAGCTCCTGATCTTCCTGTTCTGAGACAAGAAGTTCCTATATTTCTCAGTAGTCTCCTTACTTGTTCAGAGTCAGACCTCCAGCAACTGGCGGGGGTGAAGGAGAACTACTCTTTTCCTTCTAGGATGGTGAGTCTTTTGTGGCTCTGTGATCACTGACTTCCTGCTCCCAAACAGGAAGTTCCTGTTGTCAGTCGAATCCTGTGCCTATTAAAGTAGAACTGGCTTAGGGTGGGGGTGTGGAAGGGAGGGAAGGAGGGCAATATAGTCCTAGTAGGTAAGTACAGTTATAACAGCAGCTCCTTCCTCTTGGTGTTCTCTGCCTGTTCTTTGGCAGAAGAAATCTATGGCAGTTTTTAAATCTTGCTTTAACCTGGCTTCCTTCTAGCTAAGCCACTCCCCCTACATTACAGCTCTTTCTACATGTAGTTTATTGCACAGTTAACAATTCCCTTCAGCCACCTGAGACAAACACCTAGATAACTACACAGATAATTCACTTCAGCCAACTCAGACAAACACTTTTTTGTTTTATTTTTACCCTAAATTGAAGGTCCCAATAGTAAAGTTTAGTTCTTTAGTCCCAGTAGAGAAGTGTAGTTATAACAGCAGCTCCTTCCTCTTAGTGTTCTCTGCCTGTTCTCTGGCAGAAGCTATCCAAGAGAGTCCATTAGGAAGCTGGAGGCAATTATCCTGTGGGGGTGTGGGGTGAGGGCACAGTACAATAGGGAGTGGCTCTGGGTTTTGTGGTTTAGGAGCATGGGCTCAGTGATCTGTTGAAACAGATTTAGAGCTGACACATGGCTGTGGAGCTTGCTGCTAGCACCAGAGAGCCAGTTCAGGTTGAAGCCACCAAGGATATGGAGTCCACACCCTGATGCAAGGGTTTTTAGGGTATCCAGGTATTCTATGATACTAGGCAATGGGGAGTCAGCAGAACAATAGTAGCTTGTTATAAATATGGGGATTGAATTGATAGGGGTAAAGAGGTTTTTATTAGCAGGGCATCAATGGATGGTGAGTGCACAGCTAGCGAGACTGGAGTGAACTTTATCAGGAATGATATGTATACTGCTCTGCCACCACTTTTTCAGTACCCAGGCAGTCACAATAAATGATGGAGTAGCCAGGAATACCTAATTCCACATCCCAGTAGTGTGTCTTCAGCCAGGTCTCAGTGATAATCAGGATGTCTGGACAGAGAGATAGGACAGTTGGTTGTAGCAAGGTCAATTTTTGTAGGATGCTGCATATATTTAAATGGGCAACTTTTAGGCCATGGAGAAGTTGGAAAGGGGGAGAAGGGTTGTGGCTGGTGGAAGCAGTTGGTCCAGGGTTTAGTTCAATGTCCCCAGCTAGGAGGAGCAGTAGAGTTATCAGTAGTTTTGTAATAGGTAAGGCCCATTTTAGCTTGCAGTGAGCTAAAGGAATCTGGGAAGAATGAGTGAAATTGCCCTGCACAGGGAATTTCATGGCTGACAGGCCGCATGAAAGGAGGGAGGGAGAATCAAATGTTTCTCTTTCTTTGTTCAACTAGGCTTCAACTAGGCTTTTTAATGGTAATTGTCCCAATTCATTTCTTAATAGAGCTGTCTGCACCTCCTGGGGTAATCCCATAATCTTTTTATAGAAAATATTGATGAATTTCTCTATATTATTCATGCCATCAGATCCACTGATTTCACATCCTTACAATATCTGAGCCTTGATCTTTGCATTGATTAACCTAATACAGCTTTCTATTGAGCTCCGTCCATATTTATAAGCATACACGGTTATGGCTGGGATGGAGTTTTTTGTGTTTCTGTGTCTCTAATATCGGCTTTCCATGACATTATTATGCCCAGATATTTAAATTATGAGACATGTTCTATTGTTTCCTTTTGAATACTTATAGGAATTTTCTTTTTGGTGTTAAGTATTGTATGAAAGGCAATGCCCAGGTAATAAATCATTATGACAATTGCAAACAAAGGAACGAGTCCAAGTGCATGTCTTCCCTGTGTAATACAGCAGGATTAAGAATGGAAAGCAATCAGGAAATCTTAGGCATAGTAACAGACCACTCCAGAAATCTTTTCAGACAGGCTGTGAAAACATCACCGGAGACAGAAAAGTTTACAAAACCTGGACATTCCCCCATTCATGCAGAAGGAAATAAATGAACTTATAGGTAACAGAGAAAGCAGAAGTATGCAAGGCAGAGAATCTAAAAAACACAGTAACCCCAGGACCTGACGGGATACCGAATGAGTTCTACAAAAACCCTAAAAATTTAATGTGTAAACTCCTTTCAGTAGTATATAATAGAATTCTACAAGGAACTCCCCACTTCCCATCCTCTCTGGCAGACAGCCTTCTGATTTTCTTACACAAGAAAAATGATAAAGAAAACATAAATAATTGGAGGCCTATCAGCCTGATAAATACAGACTGGAAAATCTTAAGTAAAATCTTGTGCATAAGACTGACAAAAATAGCAGGATCAATAGTTAGTACCACACAAGCATGTGCAATGCCCAACAGATCAATGTTGGATAACTTAAAGTTAATTAGAGAGGTATTTGACTCTCAGCAGTCTGAAGGGTATGTGATTTCTTTAAATCAGTCCAAAGCATTCAATTAACTCTTTCATGATTACCTGTTCAGTGTACTACAAAATTATGGCATGCCAAGTCAGTTCATCACATGGATCAAAGTAATATATAATCAAGCATCTATGACACCATTTGTTAATGGCGTAAGGGGGCCACACATTAAAATAACAAAAGGAGCATGACAGGGATGTCTCGAGCCCCCTGCTGTACATCTTCTCTATAGATCCCCTTTTAAGAACATTAAACAGCCTTCAATCAATTAAACAGGATGTGGAGTTTAGCCAAGGAGGTGACCTCAGTGGGGAAAGCAGTGGACCCCAGAGGAGGAGGAAGTGAATCCTGGTGGGGGACTCCATCGTAAGAGGGATCCAGCTAGGAACACAGGAGGGGGAATACAGGGAGGTGAGGTGCCTACCAGGTGCCACGGCATGGAGGGATGGAAGGAAGATACTGGGGATCGCTGGAAGGCAAGATGGGAGGGTGAGCTGGATGTCATTATCCACCTAGGTACTAATGACTTGGCAAATGGGAGCCAAAGGAAGTTCAGGAAGAGTTTAGGAAACTGGGGAGGGTCTCAAGCAAGTAGCTACTTCTGTCACTTTCTCAAGTACTACCTGTGAGAGGCAAGGAGAACATAGGAGTGCATGCACCAGGAACTTTAACTCATGGTTGAAGAACTGGTGCTGTGAGAAAGGTTTGGATTCATTGGTGACTGGGGACCCACCTGGAGGGATGGAGGTTTGTTCAAGCCCGGCGGCCTGCATCCATCCTGGAGGAATCCAAGCACTCAATGATAAGTTTAAATGCTATATTGACAAGCATTTAAACTAGCAAAGGGGTGGCAGGCCAGCAAGGAGGGTATATACTTGCTCACCCCACAGCTAGCAGTGGAACCAGTGAACCAGAGGAGTGGCTATCTCTGCAAAGCAGTGTGAAAAAGATGGAGATTAGTGTCCAAGGTGGA
The DNA here is from genome assembly GCA_016271365.2 of Neoceratodus forsteri. NCBI lineage: Eukaryota > Metazoa > Chordata > Ceratodontiformes > Ceratodontidae > Neoceratodus > Neoceratodus forsteri. Next base: position 589,495,543 of record CM028131.1, read on the forward strand.
TAAGCAGAAAGGGGCAAAATTCAGCAGAAGGGCAGACAGCAAGGAGAACCAGGGATAAATGACAACCAAGGAAGGGGCTGGAGTAGAACAGTGAAGCAGTCTAGGAGGTCAAATCATGGAAAGCCATGTTGCAAATGCCAGGAGCCTTAGCAACAAGATGGAAGATCTGGAGGCTGTCATGGTACAGTCAGACCTGGACATTGTGGCCATCACTGAAACCTGGTGTAATGATAACCATGACTGGGAGATGGCCATACCTGGCTACAACATATTCAGAAGAGACAGAGCAGGCAGGAAGGAGGAGGGTGGCACTGTATGTGAAAAATGACACAAGGGCCACACAGATCCAGGAGGAACAAAATGGGGGAGAGATACTGTGGGTTAAGCTGGAAAGGAAAATGGGGCCAGCCATCCGCACAGGTGTGGTCTATAGACCACCAGCCCAGGAGGAAGAAACAGATAGGAGCTGATGCTAGCCATCCAAAGGATGGCAGACAAGGATGAGGTAGTACTGGTTGGAGACTTCAATATTCAAGAGCGTGGACTAGAGCATCCCAGCAGCAGCATCAACTAGAACAGATTTATCCTGGACTCCCTTCAGGGTGCCTTCCTCAAGCAACTGGTCATGGAACCAACTCGACCGAAGGCAATACTGGACCTTGTGCTCACAAACAGGGACAGTGTGATGGGGGTAACAGTGGGGAGCACCTGGGTAACAGTGACCACCAGTCATTGTGGTTTGAAATCACAGAAAGAGCAGAACCAAACCACACAAAACACATGTCCTGGATTTTGGGGCAGACTTTGGGAAAATGGGAGATACTTGAAAGAGGCATTAGGGGAATGGGACAGGAATCAGGGGTTGAGGAACAGTGGGCAGTATTTAAAATGGGGATTATAAGAACAACAGAATTATGCATTAAGCAGGTTAGCAAGAGGAAAAGGAAGAGGAGACCATTATGGTTTTCCAAAGAGGTAGCAAAGAAAGTGAAAGCCAAAAAGATTGCATTCAGGCAATACAAAAGACACAGGCAGAAGGGGATGGGAGAAGTACCAGGAGAAACAAAGGAGGTAGGGAAGTCAGTAGGAAGCCAAAGCTCAGACAGAAGAACACATTGCAAAATCAGTGGGTAAAGGACAAAACCTTTACAGGTACATAAGTGAAAAAGAAAGACAAAGGAGAGGATAGTGAGACTGAAGGGGAGGATGGGGGCTGTGTGGAGGATAACAACAGTAAAGCTGACATATTGAACAGGTATTTCTGCTCAGTCTTTACTGAAGAAGAGGGGTAATGGGTCTGAAGGGAGTACAAGGGGTGAGAATGGTGCAGAAATGGACACAAGTCCCTTTACATGAGAAAGGGTCCTGAAGGAACTGGAAGTAATAAGAGTTGATAAAGCAATGGGGCCAGATGGGGTGCACCCCAGGGTCCTTAAAGAACTAAGAGAGGTGGTGGCTGAACCTCTGGCTATCCTGTTTAGCCAATCACTGGAAACAGTGGAGGTACTCAAAGACTGGAGGACAGCAGATGTAGTCCCCTTATACAAAAGTGGGAACAAAGAGGAAGCAGAGAACTACAGACCAGTCAGCCTCACCTCGGTAGTGGGAAAGATCATGGAAGCACTACTGAAGGAGAGATTGGTGGAACATCTGGTTGTCAATGGACTACAGGACCAAGGCAGCATGGTTTCACCAGGGAGGTCATATCAGACCAACCTCATTGAATTTTTTGACTGGGTGACTAGGGAGGTGGATCAGGGGAGGGCAGTGGACATGGCCTATCTGGACTTCAGCAAGGCCTTTGACACTGTGCCACATAGAAGACTATTACACAAACTGGGGAATATGGGTGTGGGCAGGACAGTAGTGTGGTGGGTAGGTAACTGGCTGGGTGGCAGGACACAGAGGGTGGTGGTAAATGGCTGTCACTCCACAGAGGGAAGAGTGACCAGTGGGGTACCACAGGGATCAGTGCTGGGACCGGTTCTATTCAACATCTTCATCAGTGACATTAGCAGGATCTAGAATGCAGAATTTCACTGTCTGCTGATGACACAAAGCTCTGTAACAGAGTAGACACACCAAAGGGTGTAGACAGAATAAGAAGGACCTGCAGAAACTTGAAGAATGGTCAAGGGTTTGGCAGTTGAAATTCAATGCAAGAAGTGCAAGATAATGCATATGGGGCAGAAAAACCCTGGCACAATATATCAGTTGGGGGTGAGGATATGGCATGCACCAAGCAGGAAAGGATCTTGGGTTGTCATCTCTGATGACCTCAAGGTAGAAACAGTGTGACAAGGCATCAGGTAAAGCAAATAGGATGCTGGGATGTATAGGCAGGGCATCACCAGCAGGAAAAGGAGGTCATAATTCCACTATACAAGACACTAGTGAGGCCCCATCTGAGTACAGTGTACAGTTCTGGAGACCATACCTACGTAAGGACATAGACAGGGTAGAAAAGGTTCAGAGGAGGGCAACAAAGATGGTGCATGGATTGCATCACAAGTCCTATGAAGACAGGTTGAAGGAACTGAACATGTACCCCTGGAGGAGAGGAGGAGAGGGGGATATGATAGAGACATACAAGTATCTTACAGGGAGGAACAAGGTGCAGGAAAACACTATTTTTAAGCGAAAAAAGATGTTCCAGGACTAGAGGGCATGGGATGAAGTTGGAGGGAGGACGATTGAGGAAACATGAGAAAGAATTTCTTCACAGAATGGGTGGTGGACAAGTGGAACACCCTGCCAGAGGAAGTGGTGGGGGCTGAAACAATCACGGGATTTAAGAATGCATGGGATAGACATAAAGGAATTCTAGAGGTCAGGGGTAAGGGGAAATAGACTTCTAGAAAAACAAACTGAACTTACAAGCTCAAATGGGCAGACTAGGTGGGCCATAGGCCCTTATCTGCCGACACTGTCTATGTATCTGTGTATCTATGTAAACATATAGCAGGACCAGGAAACATGGATTTCCCATATGCCACAGTGTATGCAGATGATTTCTGCAGTATGGTAGCAGATGAATTTTCAATAACTCAGGCAGTCAAAATTATTCATGAGTTTTCTGTAACCTCTGGGTCACAATTAAATAAAGAGAACAGCAGGGAGATAAAACTAGCATAGCAAGATTCTGGGACAACAGAAGTAGAACGGATAACAATAGAAGCCGGAAACCTAAAATTATTAGGAATTACTTTTGGAAATAAGAACCCCACTGAGAAGAACTGGACAGAAAAACTAAATATAGCAGAAGAAAAGTGGCAAAATGGAAAAGTTATCCCATGTCTAGGCAAAAAAGAGTTCATATGCTTGAAACGTCTATTACTCCAATACTGTTAACAGTAAGCTACATTTACCCACTACCTATAAAACTAGAGTCCAGAGTTTTTAATACATGCTTTCAATTATTATGGGGTAGTTGTTTAAACCCAGTAAAAAGATCTATCACATATTGGCCTGTAAAACAAGGTGGGTTAAATATGCTTAACCCAGTACTATTATTTTTTACCATTTTTGTTCATTCATACACTCTCCCCATTATTATAGGGAACCAACAAGACTGGGTAAAGAGTCAAACAAGATCTTGTCAATATTTTTTTGACAAATGGACAGCACCCAGATGGGGGGCATTTAAACGAATACCACAAGGGACCCTGGGGTATATTTCAGAGGTGTTTAGGAAAGTCAAGCAATGGGGGATCAAGATTCCAATGCTACAGACCCATAGTAAGAAATCCTTGTACACTCTAGTATTAAGCAACAACTTTCTAATTGGACCAGTATTTAATACCCCACAGGGAATAGAAAACCAATGTTTAATAAAACAATTAATAGACAACAGAGTTCCTGTCAAGATTTGGGACACCCTATGGATGTGTTGCCATGGAAAGTTAAATGTTAGGGGTAACCATGTACATAAAATCATGGAGGAAAGGTTTTGCTTAAGAGATCACTGCATAGTCCAGATAGAAACAATGGAGCATTTATTCTTTAGTTGTACATATATCTCTCATTTATGGAGTCTCATTGCAAACAAATGGAGAACCCCCATAATGGCTAAAATGTCCTACACAGAGTTGGTATATGGCAAGTACGATGCAGCATGGAGCTGTTTCCACCCAGGGGCACTAAGGGTTATATGCGCAATTTTTAAATGGTGTCTCTGGCAGAACAGATGCCATTTTGTTCTGCAGCAAAAGATAGTACCTTTGAATATTCTGACAGAGAAAATCACACAGGAAGTGGCTTTGGTGTATAATAAAGAAAAAGGTTCAATGCCACAAGCAGTAATAAAATAGTGGAGGGCCCTCCCAATTTTAATCTTTGAAGGGGTAACTTGAGTCAATATCTGTTGTGTTTTAAAAAGTAAGGGAAAGAATGGAAACAGAGCCAGAAGACAAACAGTAAAGAGATGCTGGGGAAAATGTTGATACAAATTGAATAGAAAAAGATTAAAACAGAGAAATAAGTGTAATATGGTAAATAGTTTACAGAAACGTATAAATGATAGATCATGAGCTCTTTCCTTACTGTATATAAATGTTGACTATGGAATGTGTTAAAGATAATCCTGAAAGTATGTACAAGGTATACTACCCTTGATTTGGTGCTACAAAGGGATGGGTGGGGGTCCTTATTTCTCTAGTCTTTAAGGTTATATACAAACTGTTTTATTGCGAATAGGATGCTAAATATTCATTTAAGTTGATTTTTTCTATGATTTCAGATGGGGGCAAGCTGTTTTGATTACTTTTTTGTTTAATTTATGATGTAATTTATATTTTTGTTTCGTGCCTGATTTTATCATTCTGTGTGATGTAACACTGTTTTGGTTGTATCTTAATTTTATACTTAGTCAATAAAAAATTCCCATACTCTTTTCGATAAGTGCCATGGGATCTTTAACATCCACCTGAACTACCACTATTCCAGGAAGATGGAACCTCAGTTTAACGTCTCATCCGAAAACGACACCTCGGAAGTGCAGCACTCCTCTCATGCTGCACTACAGTCTCATTACTGGGATATTAACCCAAGTGCCAGATGTCGGAACTGAAACCACAGCCCTCTGATCTCCCAGCCTCAGAGGCGAGTGTGCTACCTACTGAGCCACTGATACCTTACCTTCCTCTCCCCTTCCTCCCCCAGTTCTACCCTCCTAACAATAGAGTCCACCACCAGGAGTTGTTTCCTTCTCCTGTTGGGTCCCATGCCACCCTCCTGCGGTCTCCTCTGTGGAGGTTCCCAGCATCCTCCTTTATCTCCACTGCAGGCACCTCCAACAAGGAACCACACTTTGCCAGAATGGCATATGAACTGTGGAGAGGTACAACTGGAGGGGTGTGCATCTGTTCCACCACCCTCACCCTCTCTGAGCCCACTGTGGTCCAACTGCTTCTCTTTCTTGGCAACCTCTGAGGCAATGGTAGATCTTTGCATTGATTACCCTAATACAGCATTCTATTGAGCTCCCTCCATATTTTTAAGCATACCCGGTTATGGCTGGGATGGAGTTTTTTGTGTTTCTGTGTCTCTAATATGGGCCTTCCATGACATTATTATGCCCAGATATTTAAATTCTGACACATGTTCTATTGTTTCCTTTTGAATCCTTATAGGAATTTTCTTTTTGGTGTTAATCTGCCAAGAAATCAATAATATTTTATCATGATTTAGTGTTAGGTCAGCTTCCCTACATTTATTATGGAATCTGGATATCAACCTTTTGATTCTTAACATACTAGTAGACATCAATACAATGTCATCGACAAAGGCTAGATACGGACTCTCTCTTTTTCCAGTTTTTGACATGTAATATTCCTCTTTGTACATTTGGACTAAAATTGAATTAATAAAGAGACTGAATAACCTTGGTGACAATACACAGCCTTGTCTTACTCTTTTATTATTTTGGATGTCCTCAGTCAGGTCTCCTTGATTATTATACCTAATCGGTGATATATTATTTTTATTTAGCATGATCAAATGTCCTACCATGGCCTTATCCATTCCAATGTTATCCAGTGTTTGCCATAGCTAGTGTATATTGATGCTATCAAAATCTGATTTTAGATCAATGAATAGACAGAAAAGCTTTTGTATTTTAATCTTTATATATTTGTATATTAAATGCACCAATATGAAGCATTGGTCGATAGTGGAGTGTTGTGGTAGGAATCCTGCCTGTGCTTCAAATATCAGTTGATTTTCCTGCACCCATTGTACAATTCTATTATTTAATACTCTTGTAAAAATTCTTTGTGTGGTGTCAATTAAACCTATTGGTCTATAACGCAAGGGATCAGATGCATTGACTTTTTTGAATAGGGGGATGATTGTTGCCTTTCTCCAAGAGTCTGAGATGAGTCCAGTTTCATTAATGTAATTGAATAGTTTTTTTAGGATTAATCTCCATTTATCCCAAGCATATATTATTACATCTATCAGGACCCCATCAGGTCCTGGTGCCTTATGTTTTGTAAATGCCATAACTGCTATATCTATTTCAGTACAATCTATTTTTTTTTTTTCAAATTTTATCCATTCTTGCATTGAAATCTCCTGCAATGATAAATCCTCTAATCAGCTGCATGGTCAACTCTTCTTCCAGGAATTTTTCCAAGGTTACTAAAGTTTTGGGCCTTATTCCACTTTTTTCATTCAGAGGTAAATATACATTGAGCATTACCAGAATTAGTGGCAAGTCCTTTGCACAAATTTCAATAGTCAATATGTTACAGTACTATCATTAATTGCGATCTCCTTGGTTGGATATCTTATGCTTGCTTTACCCAGTATACACATACCACCTGCAAATCTGCCAAACTATTTTTTTTCTTTTGGCATATTTTTTATATGTGCTATATCCATCTAGATGAATTGCCTCTTCTGTTCAAGTTCCTTGGAGGTTTACAAAATCAAATTGCTTAATATACTTGACAAAGTCAGCATCGCCTATTTTATTTTTATTCCTGAAACATTCCAGGATAAACATTGAGTCTGAAATCTGTGCACTCTTTTATTGTTAGTTCACCTTTTAATTGTCAATTAGCTGGTTGTTCTTCTCAGACTGTAAATTTGTTTACAGTCTCAAACATCTTCACCCATTCTGGTTTGCTTTCACTGTACCGTTCTCCCACATTCTCTTCAACAGTATTATAGATGAAAATTCCAAGTGAATCTAGTTCACTTTGTTTATTTAGTATTTTTTTTGTACCAGGTATCTCCTTCAATCAGAATAGGATCTGATCATTTGCCTGCCATCTGGTTGCTCTTTTTATTTGTTTGCTGATGGAGGGGATATTTAATGTGGATTCAGTTAGGTCTCCCAATTTGAATCTTAAATGTTTTGATGTTTCATTATATAACTTGTTAAGTCCAAATATGCATAATTGCATCTGATATCCCCCAAGATTACTTCCTTTCATAAAAAGGTCTGGGAATAATTTATCTAGAATGCTTATTTATCCACATTTTATCCCCACCATTGCTAATTTCTCCTGGTTGTATTCTATGGCTTTGAGATTATGGTAATGTTCGGTTACCACCAAAACCCATTTTTCTTGGTTCATTGGTCTAATAATGCTTAGGAAGAAGCCTAAGTTATGCCCTTCTCCCAAAAGAGCATTTAATAATATGTTGATGTCTTTGTTCAGTGAGCCTTCAGATTCACTAGAAGTCACATCTACATTATGTAATGAGATAGTATAATCCGTTTATTTGGTTTCCTTCATAAACCTTTTGAAGTGTGTGCCAAAGCGGTTCCTCCCCTTTTCCTCCTTATGACTTTCTTTTTTGTCCTCCTTTTTTCCTTCCTGTCCAGAAGGTATAGTCTCTATACTTAGTCTATTGTTATTTGTAAATTGGCTTTACTGTGCTCCCTCAGTTGCACTTATATTAGTTGTTGTTTCCCCTATTACAATCATTGCTGCCATAGACCCTATTTTATTTCCTTCTCTATTCTCACCTGCAGCTTTACTTTTTTTTTCTTGCTACTCTTTTTCACTTTTACCTTCTGCTTATTCTTTTTCTTTGGGGGCATCTCTTGATTTGGAAGAATCTTATGGTCACTAATGTCACATTTTATGTTTCTCTTTGGCCATTGTATCCTGGTTTGTTACCTGTGTGATTGCTGTTTTCTCCTGAGTATTAAGGGGTGCATCATTTTGAGGCATGTAGGGTTTACAGTTTGTTTTTTTAAGTTTTGTTAATTTATTCTTGCCTTTTTGCTCTTGGACCTCTCCTTTTGACCATGCTTCCAGATTAGCCTTTTTTTAGTTCCTGGCTTGAACTGTCCTTCCTCTTTCTGGAAGTCAGTATCAAAATGAATTCTGAACTGCTTGGGATGGTATTTCCCTCAAGTGTACTGGAGCATTGTGCTTCTGTTTTCCCATATTTAGATGTATCCCTAGTCGCATCCAGAGCAATTTTATTTTCTAAACATATTCCTTTTATAAAATGTAAGTCTTTTTTAAATAGTTAGTTGTTCAAAAGATCAAAATATTTGCCAGATATTGATCTTTTAGTGTTTTTGCCAAATCCTTTGTGATCAATTCTATATCGTACGTTAATGTGAAGTATGATACAGTATGAAGTATGAGTTGAATTTTGAAATTCATATGAAGGGTTCATCATTACCGAGTCTGGGACCTCTTTATCCACTAGTAAACCTTCTTTCACCAGCACTTCCTCACCTTTCATCCAATCCTTCTCCCTTTGCTTTTCTCCTTCCCTATCTCCTCCTTTACCATCTTTGTTATCATTATCTAGCTCTTTTAGCTGCAAGATAGAATTTTGTAATTGTACAAGGACTTGGCTAAGTTCTTTTTCTCTGAATTCCTGTTTTAAGGTGTCATTCAGCTCCCCTACAGTAGTACCTGTTGACTCTGTATTTAGTTGCTTTCTCATACTATCTGCTCCTTGGAGCTCTTTAACTTTCTTACAGGGGTTATACTTCCATCTTATCTATTAGATCACATTCAGCAAAAGGATATGAGGTTCTAAGTGCACTTGCTTCCCTTATACATAGATTTTCACCCTCATTCTTAGGTATGGAGATTCTGGTTGAATTACTAGTCTTACTAGTGGTATTCTTGTAATTAAAGTATGTTGAGATCTGAGCTTGTTTGGTTGATTTATTATGGCTCATTGTTTTTATATTTTTGTCTTTTTTATTAGGAGCTAATTTAGTTGTTAGCTCCTCATCCTTTTTGCCCATCATTTTGGATATTTTCCCCTTTTCTTTGTGCCCTTACCCACCCGTTCTTTAGGGGAGGGAGGTGTTAAATTCAATTCTGCAGGCACAGATTGAAGTTTTCCGCTTCTAGTGTGCAGTGGCATGTTATTTATTTATTATTAATATATATTATAGATATAATAGTTGGCAAGGCTTATGCCTTCAATAATTTAACAAATAATTTGCCAAATCACCCTTGGTTATCTTAATGGGTGATAATTAATTTGATAGACATCTTTGCTCTAATAAACAGGAGCTTTATGTCAAATAGTACCCAATATTTATTTATTTATTTGCTTTTGGTAACTAAGTAAGTGCACTAGACAGAACTGCCTATTTTCAGGCATTACCCAGGAGAGTACAAATAAAGGAACAGGTAAAAATAAATACATACACAACGTTGTACAATAGGAGATTCCAAACAATTATACAGAGGTGCCAGTTACATACTACATTGAGGAGGTACATATCACAGTATAATAGGAACAAAACAGATAAAAAGGCACAATTTATGGTTAATGTACAAAATATGACAGTGCTGTTGGTAAGTCAGCAAGGAGACAATTTCCAGGCAGAGACAGGGAACAAAGTGCATAGCAGAAGCTGAGGAAGAGTGGGGATGGGAGGAATCAAGAGGCCACAGGGAAATTTAAGTACAGGACAATGGTAGATTTGCATGACTCATGAAGCTAGGGACATTTGCAAATGTCAAGGGAGGCAAAGTAATTGGAGAGGCCTTTCGTGAAAGTGGGGCAGGATTTGGAGTGCCTACAATCAAGCGAGAGAGAGTTCCAAAGTTTGGGGGCATAGAAGGGGAAGGCAAGTTCACCCATCCTGGTAGAGCATTTTGGAACAGACAAAAGACCTAAAGACATGGAACGGAGGGAACGAGGGCCGACCACGGGGGTGAGCATAGCATCGAGTGTGGAGGGGATTGAAGAATGAATAACATTGTCAGGCAGACAATATTATTCATATAACATTGTATTAACAAATAAAGGGAAACGAATTGCACTAAATATTGCACTTGCCAATGCACTGTTCTCAGACATAATAATGTGCTATAGTTTTTAAGCTTAAGCACCATCTAAAAGGGGTCCTAAAATTAGCAGAAAAGCAGCATAAAACAGCTTATAAGAGAAAAGTGTCCCAGAATAACAAATTGCAGTACATTAATTAGAAAAAGCACTTGCACTTGCTTGTTTAAATATTTATAAGCTTCCTTTCTTGTGTGTGGTAAAGGGTTCCAGCATGTTTCCTTTCATAGCTCACAATTTTAAATGCTTTGGTGCTTTGAGTTTCTGTCCATTCATCTGTTTGTAGCTGCTTGAGCCTTCTGCAGAAGCAGATTCATTCCAAATGCTTTGAGTTAAAAAATTCCCACAGTTCCAAGTATAGGCAACACCACAACCTGGTCTTTGCTTTACACACTAGGGAATAATAAAGATAAAAATATTGTGTTGATTTGTCAACCACCTTAGCCACCTGATATCTTAATAAAGTATACCTAAGCTGAGAAGCCTTTCCACTTTTCTACTTTAAAATAGAAATAAAATATAAACACTGCTAGTGCTTACAGGAACAGGATAAAATAAGTAATATATTTAAATTAACAGCCACTCATTAATGAACTGCTATTCTCTTAAAACTTCAACTACTTTAGCTACTTAGTCAATTAGCTACTTAACTTAGTTAACTAGTTAGCTCCTTTAAGACTTACGGACAGATATTCAAAACTTTGTGTTGGGCACAAACCATTTGTGTAGGGTTAGCACCGGGTTAGGACTGGTCTGCTATATTCAAAAGGTCAAATAGCACATGCAAATTGCATTAGTGCCAGGCAAAATCATAATGTATGCAAGAGGCAAACTGAGGGGACATGTACATGAATACAGGCTATATTCAGCGAATAGCACTATTCAAAGTGTTTTTGAGTGACTTAGCGCAACACTGTGCAGTGGAAGACTAGGAATGTTGGCCAAGGCACCTAGCTTCACCTGAGCTCTTTTCTTCTAGGTTGCTTGAAAGGACAGAACAAATAACCTTACCAAAGCAACAATAAGGATTAAGGCTTCTTTTGGCTAGACAGGTTTACTGTGTGTTATTTTTATTTTGTACTCACAGGGATTGTTACTGTTTATTGCTAACATTTTATTGCTTTATTTTTCACCAATTCAAATTCTTGTTGCTGGGTATACCTTCTGCTGCATTATTACAGGGTGTGCCTATGGGTGTGTAAGTAAGTAAGTAAGGCTTTATTTTTAAGCTCTGTTCAAGACCAAAGCGCTGTACACAAATTAAAATAGCAGTTAAAAGACAAACAATTAAATCAACATTTATAAAATTATTCACCGTAAGCTTTAACAGAAAAGTTTTGAGCTCCAATTTAAAACTCTCAACTGTCAGGCATTCATTTATCTGCTGTAATCTTCTGATTCAAATTGTCTTTTGCAAGGTATATCTTCTGTTACTGCTTTATTTTTCTCTGTAGCAAAGTATTTCTTACAGGGTATATCTTCTGTGAAATTACAGGTGGTGCTTTACAGATTTCACAGTTTTATCTGTCATTTTATCTGTCATTAGGATTAGAGCTACTACATTTGTTACTGGCTGATTGTTTCTACTCTTACTTCCTTGTTTCTTTCATCTGTGGTTCTTTTTTGGCAGGGGAAGGGCCCAGCCACCCACCCCCATCCCCAACCACCCTATGCTATACTCCTTTTATAGGGTAGCACAGTTGTGACATTTCTGTAGCAAAGCTGGTAGGGGTGAATCAGAGGGGTATCCACACAGTGACCTAATTTACAAGGGCACTAGTAATTCAACTTGTTATAACAAGTTATACAAAAACAAACAAACAAAACACAAAATCAAACTTTTGTTTTCATTTCTTCCTTCAAATTACTCTGACCAGGTTATAAACCCAGCAACTGACCTGGAATGGATATCATTAACTGCAGGTACTGTGGAACACTTTTCAGAAGGGCAGTTTTACTAGATTTAGGACACTGTCCTACATTCTGGGCCATTGGAGATCTAAGGGCTCAGCTCCAGGCAGCATGGGCAGAGATTGCATGCCTCAAATTTCATATTCAAGTGGAAATATATTATAAGAACAGCCCTCCATTTCCCCAACATCCAGCAGAAGCACCTCGACCGCAGAGGGTAGTTGGTCCGGGAGGTTGGCAGGTGGTTAGGAGGGGCAAATCAGGTGCCCCATCGCTCAGCACTCTCCAATATATCACCTTCACAAACCATATGAAAACTACAAACAGGTATCTGCCTCTATCTCCAAAATCAAACAAAGGGGCAGAGGACACTGCAGAGCAGGACACTGCAGCACAGGAGCTAGCACAACAAAACTCACCCAAAACAGGAACCAAAACAAAAAAGCAAAAAGAAAATCCCAAAAACTTCTGATCATAGGAGACTCCATGATTCGGGGAGTTGATACGTATCTCCAGCCAGGGATAATGGTCAGATGTCTCCCAGGTACATCAGCATGGAGAGACACTGACTGCATTGCTAAAATTGTTCAGGAAGCAGGACAAAACATTGGTGTTCTGGTACACATAGGGACTAAAGATCTCACCAGTTGGTCAGTTGTGGAGACCAAGGAATACCTGACCAGGCTGGGTGACAAACTATCATCCATTTCATCTGGCATCTCCTTCTCTGAGATCCTGCCAGTCTGAGAGAGGGGGACAGATGGATGGAAGGTCAGAGAAGGGGAGATATGAGAGATAAACATGTGGCTCAAGGGCTGGTGCCAGGAAAAAGGACACAAATTTGTAGGGAACTGGCAACAGTTTTGGAGTGAAAGTTCTTTAAATTTGATGGACTGCATCTGACTAAGTAGGGAGTCAGTGCACTGGGCAGAGGTTTGATGTATTTGCAGAACTGAAAACTGTTCTCTGTATTGTTACTGCTTCCCTGTATTATGTAAATGAACTCTGTATTGTTACTGTACCTCCCGGGTTATGCCTGAAAATAGTCACCTGTTTGGCTAGCGCACCTACCTGGTAAACAAAAACTAGCTAAATAAATAAATAAAAATATTTAAACTAGCAAATGGGGAGAGGGGTGCAGCATCCTATACACTGAATGGGAAGAACACCCCTCCCCCCCCCAGCTAGTGGTCAAACAGGAGTTCAACATATTTGTAGTTCATTTGCATCACCAGGTAAAGAAAAAGGTTGGTTCCCCACATGATGCACAGGGGAAATGCCAGAACTCACCCAACAACTAACACACTGAAATTTGAGCAATGGAAAATCATGCACAAATGCTTACAGTCTGAGACACAAGATTTCAGACCTGCAGGCAATAATGACAGAGGCTAAACTGGACATAGTAGCCATTAGCAAGACATGGTTTACCAGTAACCACACTTGGGAGACTTCAGTACCTGGCTATGTACTGTTCAGAAGAGACTGAGGTGCAAAAAGGAATGGGGTGGAGGGGCCCTTTATGTCAATGAAAATATCAAAGCTACAGAAATTCAAGAATACACATAAGGAACTGGAAGAACTGTGGGTCACCCTGGAAACAGGAAATGGGACAGCCATGTGAACTGGGGCTGTGTACAGGCCTCCAGACCAGTAGGAGGACATAGACGTGTTATTATTAGATGATATACAAAACATGACAGCTAAAAGGGAGGTTCTGACAATGGCAGACTTCAACATGCCATATACAGATTGCTCAATACCAGCAGGGACATCTGCCAGAACTAGACACATGGTGTATTCCTTGCAGGGGGGCCTCAAACAACTGGTACAGCAACCCACAAGAGACAGGGCTATCCTAGATCTAGTACTGACTAACAGGGAAAGGATCACAGATCTCAAGGTAGAAGGTCACCCAGGTGCCAGCGACCATCACATGGTATGGTTCAATTTGGCCACTAGAACAAAATCATCTCATTCCAAGGAAAAATATCGGACTTCAGAGGAGCTGACTTTGATAAGATGGCCAACAGAGTTAAGCTAGCCCTGGAAAAAGAAATACAGGTGAGAGGGTACAGGCAAAGTGGGCAAGCATTAAAGATGGAATACTTGAAGCAACATCCCACTGTGTTAGTGAGAAAAGGAAGTGCAAAAAAAGAAGAAGGAAACCACTTTGGTTCTCAAACAGTAGCAGAAAAGGTCAGAGCCAAAAGGCTGGCCTTCAGGAAATATAAGGGAACACAGCATGATGAAGATAGGGAAGAATTCCAAACTTCTCTAAGGGAAGCAGGGAAGGCAGTAAAGCAGGCAAAGGCCCAAACAGAGGAAACACTAGTACAAACAGTAAAAGAAGGTAACAAAACTTTCTATAGATACATTAGTGAAAGGAAAAAGTCCAGAGGGGGTAATGCTAAGATCAAAGGGGATAAGTGGGCATGTGAGGAGGAGGACCATGTAAAAGCATCTATCCTAAATAGATACTTCTGCTCAGTATTTACTGAAGAGAAGGTAGGGCAGGGCCCACAGCTCAGCACCATGGACACGGGGGGGGGGAGTTGTGCACTAGTCCCTTCACAAAAGAAAGGGTCCTACAAGAGCTTGATAAGCTCAGGGTGGACTAGGCAGTGGGACCTGATGGTATACATCCCAGGGTACTAAAGGAGCTAAGGGTTGAACTAGCAGAGCCATTATCAGAACTGTTTAGTGAGTCTCTGAGCACAGGAGAGGCCCCAGAAGACTGGAGAAGGGCTCATGCGATCCTGCTCCACAAGAGTGGTAGCAGGGAGGAGGCAGAGAACTACAGACCAGTCAGTCTTACCTCAGTAGTGGGCAAGATTATGGAGACACTCCTTAAGGAAAGGATAGTGCAACACCTGAAATCCATAGGAGCGCAGGATCCAAGACAGCATGGGTTTACAAAAGGAAGGTCCTGTCAAACTAATCTCATAGATTTTTTTGACTGGATAACCAGAGTGGTGGACTAAGGGGGCGCGGTTGATGTTTCCTACCTTGACTTCAGAAAAGCTTTTGATATTGTTCCACATAGAAGATTGATTAATAAGCTGGGTAGGCTCGGGGTGGGTCAGACGTTGCTCAGCTGGGTGGCAAACTGGTTGACGGACAGAAAGCAGAGAGTGGCGGTAAATGGTATACAGTCAGAAGAGATGCAAGTCACAAGTGGGGTACCTCAGGGATCAGTCCTGGGGTCAGTCCTCTTCAATATCTTTATCAGTGACATTGCAGATGGACTGGAGGGTAAAGTTTGTCTGTTTGCAGATGACACCAAGACCTGCAACAGAGTAGATGATCCAGATGGGGTGTGCAGAATGAGAAGAGATCTGGATAAACTAGCAAAATGGTCAGAAGAGTGGCAACTGGGGTTTAACACAAAGTGCAAGATCATGCACATAGGGAAGAGAAACCCTGAGGCCACCTATAGGCTGGGAGGGGAGTTGCTGGCAGTAACAAAGGAAGAAAGAGACTTGAGCATCATCACCGATGACCTAAAATCATCCAAGCAGACCTCTAAAGCAGTAAGTAAGGCTAGAGCAGGGGTTCTCAAATGGTGAGGCCAGCCTCCTTGGGGAGGCCCCAACCGGTTCCAAGGGAGGCTCAAGCAAGTCTGAAAAAGTACTGTATTTAAATTTTGAGTTTTATATATTTTGTGTGAAGAGATTAAGCAAACTGAAAGAGGATAATAGTAGGTGAATTTTATGGATTTATTTACCAATAGGTGACAAGGAAAGGTGAATGAGCCCAAGCTCATTTCAGGTGTACCTGGGGAAGGGTAGGTAGTGAATACATTTCAAAAGGTAACTGCAAAACAATCAAGAAATACACAGTGAACAATAGTGCAAACAAATATGAACAATAAACTGATAATGAGTGGTGGTAATTGATCAATTTGTAGACTGATGGCAGAACAGCCCAAATACAACAGTTGAGCACAGAAGTGCTAAGAGCAATAGCAGGAAGGAGCAAAGTAATCCCAGAGAAGTTGCTTAGGAGCAGGGAAAGAGGGGGAGAGGCAAAGTATGTAGGAAGGTTATTTCAAATAGAGAGGAAACAGAGAAAGTAGTCTGACCCATGAAGGTACTGCAACAAGGGGTAACAATGGTCCAAGAATGAAAATAGCAAAGCAAGTAGGTTGGCGGGGGTGTTACAATAAACTGAATAATAATATTTGTTTATTTTATTTATTTGTTATTCAGATAACACCTTTGAGCACAAGAGCTCTTTTTCAAAGGTTCCACATCAGTATAAGACAAAGAACTGAATGTGAGCCAAGTACTCAAAGAGGTTTCAATTTATTCATGGTGTACTGCGCAAAGTACAGCATGTTATTTTTCCTTGGGGAGGCCCAAGATTATTTCAGTTTTTGGGGAAGGCCCAAAATCTTTTCCATGGATTCGGGGAGGCTCACTGTGACAAAGTCTAAGAACCACTGGGATAGAGGGATGTTGGGGTGTATTAGTAGGAGTATCACAAGTCAGAAGAGGGAAGTAATAATCCCTCTTTACAAGACACTGGATAGGCCCCATCTGGAGTACTGCATGCAGTACTGGAGGCCACACCTTCAGAAGGAAATTAACCAAATTGAGGCAGTCCAGAGAAGGGCAACCAAAATGATGCAGGGACTGCATCAGAAAACATATGAAGACAGATTAACTGAGCTCAATATTTATACCCTAGAGTAAAGGAGGGAGAGAGAGGTGATACGCTTGAAACATTCAAACACTTTAAGGGCATTAACAAGGTGAAAGTGTCTAACATGTTTCAATATAAGAAAAATAGCATGACAAGAGGACACAGCATGACATTAGAGGGAGGCCGATTAAGGGGTTATGTGAGGAAGTTCTTTTTCACAGAAAGGGTGGTGGATGCATGGAACAGCCTACCTCAGGAAGTGGTGGATATGAATACAGTACAGGGCTTCAAACAGGCATAGGATAGGCATAAGGGAGCAATACAGATGAGTATGAATAGATAGGCCATTGACAGAGCAAAGGCCTGTGGCACTTTCATAAGGTAGAATAAGAAATGGGCAGACTGGATAGGCCTTGTGGTCCTTATCTGCCATCAACTTCTATGTTTCTATGTGGTGCAAATTACCTCCTAGAAAAAGGTAATCTTAACTCTGGGCAAACCAGCTTTGTGCAACTTTGTGGCTTTGCGCTGCATTGCGTGACTTTGCGTGACCCTATCCAGTCAGTATGACACATAGAATTAAGCCAGACACAGAGGAAACATGCTACTCACTGATGGCATCCCTATGATGCCATCATCTGCCACCAGTCACAGCCATGCCAGGCAGAAAGTGGTGACCCAGCTCCCAGTGGACACCATGGCAGTGCAGCCAAACAGCACACACCTGCAGACCACCCTTCGGTGGACACCAACAGATGCCAGCACACACATGCAGCACTATGGGCATGGAGGGTGTTGAGAGGAGAGTGTACAAGTGGCCAGGCTACACCACAGAGTGGGTGCAGAAACAAGGCTGGGACAAGCCATGCAGTGCACATGGGCCAGTGTTGGGAATACCTCAACACCAGTGTACCTGTCCAAAGGTATGTGCCCTCCACAGCCACATACCGCACAATCTGTACAGACACTAAAGCACACACAGCCAGCTGTGTATATGTCATTGTGAGCATCCCATACCAGAGGTGCAGTTTCTGTGGGTTGCACAACAGCATAACAGTAATGTCCACCGTCAGTAAACACCTGCAAGTTGGGCCTGTCGCTGTGTACAGTGCAGTGGTCATCGCTGCCCTACACACCATAGGCACTGCTGTGTCTCACACTACTGGCCCCCTTGCTACTGTAGTGTCTGCTGTGCACTGTAGTATGTACTACAGTTTGACAATTGCATGCAGCACCACCACCACCTGTGCCTGTGCTGTGTAGTCCCCTGGGGCACAATATTCTATGCTGTACTGTACAAATGTAGCCTGCAGTTACCACCATGCACTGCCAGACTGACCTACAGGTGGAGCTGTGGCAGACCCAGCCAGCCCCTGTACTTCCAGACTGACCTACAGGTGGGGCTGTGGGCAGACCCAGTCAACCCCTGGACTTCCAGACTGACCTACAGATGGAGCTGTGGCACCTTGCAATAGTGCTGGACAAACTGCATGCAGATCAGGTCATAATGAGATGCTAATGTAGGTGTCTGACCACAGACTACCTAAGAAGGCTAATTTGCATGTCACTTTTGAATATAGCAAAGTTTTGCCAGGGGCAAATGTGATTTACACCTGGCAAATGGCTTACTTCCGAGCTAAACCTGTGCAAATGTGTTTGCGCCACACAAATGTTTTGGAAATATTGTACATTTTTACACAATGTAATTTCACATGTGCTGCTGTTTACATCTTTACCGACTCCATTTCTTTGCTAGCACACACATCGGCTACGTAGTTCACCTCTACCTTCCTTCACGTCGCTGCGAACTGGGATGCTGTTGTGGTTTGCACTTTCTGGTTGCTATATACAGAGCTGTCTTGTTCCAGGGCTATTTTTGCACTGCACTCCCAGACCAGTTTGCCCTGCTTCCTTAGCATGCTATATTCAGCAGGTTTAGCACCAGGGCTATCCCTTTTGAATATAGTGGGCTATTGGATCTGGGTTAAGTTAGAATGTCAGGCAGTGCTAATTTAGCCCCAGGCAAAGTTTTGAATATCTGGCCCTTATTCATTAAACCTTTGTTCACAACATTTTGTCAAAGTCACCATGGGGCTTCATAAAAAAAAAAAAAACTTTCTTCTAAGTGAGATGAGAGGAGCATGTAGAGCTTGATGCTTAGTAGAGAGAAAAATGCTCCGAATGCTCAGTTCTTTTCTAGTGCCTTTAATTAACTCTCTTTCTCTGGCTTAGTTATCAGCCCAAAACAAGAACGCTGCACCACCAGTAAATCTTAAATCTTAAAAAAAAAAAAACACAAACACTGGAGCAGTCAAACACTAGTCAAGCTTCAGTGATTACTTTCTTTGAGATTGATCCACCAAAAATAGCCAAAAATAGCCTTACGGCTTGTGTTTGCTCCAGTTGCAAAAATCCTTTGCTACAAAATGCAAAGTGCTACGTCTGTGTTGTGACCTACTCCTGCTTCTGGATGTGCTCAGCACCAAATGCACAAGTGTGCTTTTGAAGAAACAGAGTAGTCATGTGATATAGCCTACTGTGCAATAACCCTTAGAATGAAGTGGCACTAAAATTAAACAGGTACCTATGTTTTTTTATAATAAATACTTAAGCTTATATCGTCAGTATAAGGCTATAAGGCTAAAATGAACCTCTTATTAAAACAAGAATAAGGTCAACACTATCCAAATCAGATAATATTACAAATGAAATGGGAAATGGGAGCCATATGCCTGGTAAACAAATAAGCAACATCTAATAGAGTTTACACCATTCTGGCCAAACATAGCATTTCTAGCATTTCTTGCACACTTTGTACACACATGCTGTACCACACTTCACTAAGGTGCAAGATAAATATCTCCCTCCTTTTCTTTTGCTCTCAGTGGAGCACTGTCTGCAATGCTGCAATATTCTATTCTCTTTTAGGATTGTTCTATTCCTCCTCCTCTCTTCATAGCCATCCAACCGGTGCCTCTATCTCTCCTAGCTCCTCCCTGCAGGCCACCACTGTGGCTTTCCTCCTAGGTGGAATGGAGAAAACACAGGTATGCTGAATCAAGCGGACCAAGAGAGCAGTAAACTATTCTGAAAAGGTCACACACATTCTGGCATTGATGGCATACCTTTTCTAAAACTAAAACTCACTGTGTGACCCTGCTTCCAGTGGCTACTCCACAACCACTGGAGCATGTAGCTTCAGCTGGCCCTCAGACAGCCCACTAGAAAAGGATTTCAGAAGTAGGTTGAAGTCCTCAGTTCTTGCAGGCAGCAACTGATTACCCCAATAGGTGCAGTGTGCTCTATATTAGTTATATTATTAACTTTGTAGCCTCTCCACATGCCTGCTCATACCCCTTATCCTCTCAGTATTGTCCTCCCTCTTATGTTTTTCAGTGTCATCTGTACCTTGCCATTCACCCTCTCTCCTATATTGGATATTTACATTCTTATAAGCATGGGACACATGAAAAACCTCGGTGGGACCCTACTAGTGACCATCTTAGCTCCTGAAAACTTTTATGGCATCTAAGAAAAAAGTAATCTTGGATGCAGCAAGGAAGGCAACTGTCATGTGTAACAAATAACATTTGTCTTCCCAACACTATAGAAGGGATCGTGTTCGTATTTTACTCTGTTTTTACTTATTGATGTTTTTATGACGATACTGCCTTCTTGTCACATTAATTTTAATTTTGAACAAATTTGAAAATTGAATAAAGGTCAACATATGGTAAGTTAGATTTAATGCCAAAAAGAAGTGCTCATGGGCATCTAGAAGAAGAATGCAAGAACTGAGTTCTCAGAAGATGTATTAAGGGTGGCATAGACAGAGCACAGAGACCTTGTGATTATCAGCTTAAGGTCTAACGTTCAGAACTACAAGGCACATGGAAAGGCTTGTCAAATGTTGGGATGAATAGGTAGAAATGAAGGATGGAGGTGATCTTTTCTCTGTTTAGCTCCATGGTGAAACATAGAAATATAAAAACTGAGCCACACTTGGAGTATTGTTTCAAGTTCTGGTCTCTTTATCTTAAAAAAAGACAGGGATAGGCTGGAAGCCGTCCAGAAGAGGGCAAGAAAAATGATCAGTGGTCTTCAGGATAGCATGCTGTATATGAGGAAAGATTGCAAATCTGGTCAATGTACTCCCCAGAGACCAGGAGAGACAGATAGGGCATAATCAAAATGTACAAGTGTTTATGTAGGATAAAGAGAGTAGATATGAAAGAATTATACAATGGCAAGAAAGAATCCTGGTCTCTGATAGGTCAGTCTGGGACTGCATCCGTGATGTTATCCCAGCACATCACAGGTCTAGTCTCAACACTGTGAACCAATTTGGATGCCCACCACCATGACCATTAGTTGCTCTTTTTTTTTGCATCTTCTCTTAAGAAACAAAAATATTCTTCCACACTAACAAAAACATTCTTTAAAATTATTTTTTTTATTCTGTATTACAACAATTCATTGTATAATAGCAATAATACCCTCCTGAGTGTATGTTGTGCTGGGATAACATCATGCCTGTGGCCTCATGCCCAACCACCTGAGGTGTGACATTATCCCAACACAACACACACCCTGTCGGGCATTATTGCTTAATTACACAACATGATCAAAGAGATTACCCAAGATATGTTCTAAGACTCAGCAACTGACTTTTTAATACCATATCCCTTTGCCTAATGGTTGTGAAAGTCCTTTGAGCCAAAAAGTGAAAATTTAAGTGTTTCCAGTACTGTTGGATGCAGGCAGTGCAGATGTATACAGATTACAGTGGATTCCTGATGTATGCACATCCCAGGACAAGCTGAATTTATGCGTTCAACCAGAAAGTGCATACAACCAGAATGTCATAGAAATTAATGGGTGTATATTGAAATCAAAAGGGACCCATTTGTAAATGTAACACATGCTCACAAATACACCCAAGCTATCGTAAATGCTGTTAAATGTTATTTTAAGCAATACGCTTATCATTACCAACATTTACATTCTTTTCCAGTGATGTTGGATGCTGGCAGTGCAGATGTATTCAGATTACTGTATGTGCTGTATTTTCTCTAGTACACCTAATGTGACACCAAATTTATTTTGCTTCAAATTACCATTTGGACTTAAAAGAGAAAAATTAAAAAAATAATTCCACATTAAAGAATAACTTTTGCCGTACATTTATCACATTGGACAATATTGGAAAACATATATGAACACTATATGTTGTGCATTTGTATGCTTAAGTCTCTATAGCACACTGTGAAGAAGGGCTAGTAACAGGCAAAGCAGTATTTGCACTTTCTGATACTGAAGAAGTGAAGGTTGCATACTTTTCATCATGCACATCAGTTAAAGAAGGGCAAGAATTGCAATGGAAGATAACATCACCATCTGCATTATCCTGAGAGCAACTGTTGTGACTGCTGCCACCATCACCAAGGTATGCAAGATTATTATCAGCATCTATTTCTGTATTTCTGTTTCATGCCCAACTGCAACCACATCATCATCATCATCATTTATCAAAGAAGAACCACTGTTGCTCATATTTGTTTCTGTATTTTTGTTCCTAGATATGGCACATTTGCACATCCAATTTACAGTTGTTATAATGAAATATTGTCCAGGTGTAACTACTAATAGCTTGTTTTTACTTGTATTATGTTGGGTGGCATGGGGCTGTCACTTTTATTTGAGCTGGTAGATGCCAGATTATGGTGATACATTTGTCCTACCCTTATGGGTATTATTTTAAATGATCTCCTTTCTGGAAAAAGATAAAACTTCTAATTTGTTTGGGGGAGATCACTTGCACAGAAACAACTTTAAATGAACACTGTCAACCTGTCTTAGGCCTCAAAAGTGTATATTTAATTTTAAAAATACGTTTACAATTTTTCACATTCTGTAGAGACTGTGGTAGCTGGTAGCTTGATTCTGATGTTTTTTTCTTTTCTTTTTTAAAGTGAAAAAAACTTTTCCCACCATATTGGTGTCACAGAACAAAAACCTGCATGTTTACAGTCCTTGATTATCTCCAACTGCATCTTTTCTGGACTTTGGAACACCTTCAACCTTGTCTAGACACTAAAGAAATAGTAGGAGGTGAGGAAGTGATTGCATCATGAGTGGCTGCACTGTCTGGTGGTGTTCCTAATGTTTAAGAAGTATGCAATAAGAGTAGAAGAATTGTTTTGAAAAAAAACAAGGTTGCATATAACTGCACCAATGGCATGCATTTCAGTTCTACTAAGAAAGGAAGCAGATACAAAAACAGCAACATTAATACAATTTAGAAAAGGAAAGCAATCACAAAAAGTTGTTTTTTTAGCTAGAAATAATGTGATGCAAAAAGAGTTGACAGTATCCCTTTAAGTCAGAATTATTAACTTTTAATGCCTCTTGTGGGACAGTCACAACAGTGGAATGTGGTCACAGAAATATTACATAACCTTTCTGAGAAAAAGAAATATTTTTATTGTGGGGTGATCACAATGAAACAGCCTTACAGTATGTCAGAATTATTTAACAGTTATTGTCACTTGGGAGACGACAGCACAACATTGGCTCTAAACTCAGAAGTATTTTATATTTATCAATATCTGATTCTCAGTGTCACTCTGGTCTAGTATTCACAGATTCATCAAATTAGATAGCTATCATTTGACTCAGTATAAAATTGTACAAGCAATTTATAAAACTCCTTTAAAGTTACATAAATGGAGCCATTTGAACTCTTCTTTTTGCACTATATGCACTCAAGAGTGTGGATCTTTGATTCATATTTTATGGTATTGCCCTAAAATACACCTTTTATGGAACAACGTTAAGAACTTATTAGATCCTAGCATGGGTATCAAATCATTTTTTTTCTTGAAAAATAACTGCATTTTGGGCCTCACTGAATGCACTTTAACTGGAAACAGACATGTTCACTGTCTTTTGATTTCTATGATGGTTAAAAAATATTAAGACGCTGGTTTGATCAAACCATGCCTACCATTGTAGAATGGTATAGAGAAATTCTTCAAGTGTTGTGGGTTGAAAGGATGTTGGCTTCCATGAGAAATGTTTTTGCAAGTTTTCTAAATTGCTGGGGTCCCTTAGAGACCTGGCTATCTTCCTTAGTTTTGTAATATTCTTTTTCTTTTATATTACTCAGAAGAGTATTTTATTTCCTTTTTGAATTTCTTATTCTCCCTTGTGCATAATCACATTCACTGTGTTGGATCTGGGGGTGAGAATGGGTTGTTTATATACAGTAGGATATTCTATTTTTGGATGTAACAACATTTGCTATTGTATTGTAACATGTTGTAAACTTGACAATAATGTTTATTAAATTAAAAAAAAAATATATTACATTTATAGAAAAAGGGAAACCCTTTACCCATTGGGAAGAATTTTCTTTCATATTTCCTAGAAATTATTTAAATAAAAGTTTGTTAGATAGTAGTTTGGGACAACACTGTAAAAATAAGTACACCCACTAAGGGATCAGATCAAAAAGCTGAATGCCTATAGACATGGGATTGAATCCTATCACTGCTTTGACTATATTACATGGCTATATGTGAGCTGTGCAACCTCTCTGTGCACTATTCACCTCTTTAGTTTGCATGTCCATTATCTTTCTCTTTGTTGGTTAAGCTAGCAGTAATACCCAACAGTGTTGGCAGTATTGGGCTATACCAGACCCCTAGGGACATAACAAGGTGTAATGAGGCCCAATGACTCTGGAAGGTCTGATGATAACCCATACCACCCATGCTGGAGGGTATTATTGTGCACAGAAAATGTTTTTTTCCCCCCTCAACAAAATATTTCTAAAAAAGTGAAATACAGGCAAAGTTAATTAAAAAGCATTTTTAAAAAGTATTTTCTGCAAAAGTAGTCCCTCTACTACTAGAACTGGCAGTAGAGGACACTGCTATACATGTTAATGTTTGGAGGATGTAAGTGGTGTGCTCTTCTCCCCCCCCCCCACACACACACACACAAGTATGCTGGTTCTTATACAGTTGTCTGCCCTACTGGGTTCTGTAGCTTGGCTATTTTAAAAAGAGACAGAACTGTAGAAGCCTGAAAGCATGGCCAGGAGAGCGGCTGAGTGCTTTCAGTATACAGATGGTGTTGCAGTGGTAACTGAATATAACTGGATAGCAGCACAAGTCAGAAAAGAAAAGCAAGTTATTTTTTATTGAAACAGCAGGAATCTTCAAGGTAGAGTTGTTGCAAGGAGTAGCTTAGTCACTAATTCACTCATGGTGCACAAGATTGAGTGAAATGAGTAGGAGGAGGCTCTCACTCATTGAGTGAGGGGAAAAAAACCAGTGGCTTCACTATGAGTGGCGATCACAATGAAACAGCCAAACATTATGTCAGAATTATTAACCGTTATTGCCTCTTGGGAAACAGTACAACATTGGCTTTAAACTCAGAAGTATTTTATATTTATCAATATCTGATTCTCAGTGGCACTCTGGTCCAATATTCATAGATTCATCAAATTTGATAGCTATAGTTTGATTCAATATAAAATTGTACATACAATTTATAAAACTCCTTTTAAGTTACATAAATGAGGCCTTTTGAACGCTTCTGTTTCCACTAGATGCACTCAAGAGTGTGGAACTGATTCATATTTTATGACATTGCCCTAAAGTACAACCTTTATGGGAAAAAGTTAAGATCCTATTAGATCCTAGCATGGGTATCAAATATTTTTTTTCTAAAAATAACTGCATTTGGGCATCACTGACCACACTTTAACTAGAAACAGACATTTTCACTTTCTTTTGTTTTCTATGGTGGTTAAAACATATTAACACTGGTTTGATCAAACCATTCCTAAAATTATAGAATGGTGTAGAGAAATTCTTCAAATGTTATAGTTTGAAAGGATATTGGCTTCCATGAGAAATGTTTTTGCAAATTTTCTAAATTGCTGAGGTCTCTTAGAGTCCTGGCTATCTTCCTTAGTTTTATAATATTCTTTTTCTTTCACATTACTCAGATGAGTATTTTATTTCCTTTCTGAATTTCTTATTCTCTCTTCTGCATAATCACATTCACTGTGTTGGATCTAAGGGGTGGGGGGTGAGTATGGGTTGTTTATATACGATATTCTATTCTTTGGATGTAATAACATTTACTATTGTATTGTAACATTGTAAACTTGATAAACTTTATTATCAAATTAGAAAAAAGTAGTATTTTATAAGATTTATAGGAAAAGGGAAACCCTTTACCCATTGGGAAGAATTTTCTTTCTTATTTACAGGACACTAATTCAATAAAAGTTTGTTAGACAGTAGTTTTGGGGACAGCAAGACCAATTACCATGGCATTCCTTGTCCATGACAGCACTTTAAAAATAAATATACCCACTAAGGGATTAGATCAAAAAGCTGAAAGCCTGCAGACACGGGCTTGAATCCTATCACTGCTTTGAATATATTACATGACTATGAGTGAGATATGCAACCTCTCTGTGCACCTTGCACCTCTAGTTTGTATTTCCATTATGTCTCTCTTTGTTGGTTAAGCTAGCAGTAATATCCAACAGCATTGGCAGTATTGGGCTATACCAGACCCCCAAAGGGACATAACAGGGAGCATGCCTCAGACAGCTAGTTTTGGAACCCACTCGGGAGGGAGTAATCTTAGACCTGGTACTCAAATGGGGACGGAGAGTGGATCTCTGATCTTGAAGTGAATAGCCATCTGGGAACAAGTGACCACCAAACAGTGTGGTTCACGATAAACTTGCCTGTAGAGTCAAGTCACACAAAAGTGAAGGTATTGGACTTCAGGAGGGCTGATTTTGTCAAAATGGGAGAGTGCCTTAGAAAAGCACTAGCAAACAGGTATGAAGGTATTGTGGAGCAACAATGGGGAAACATCAAAACTGCCATCACAGAGGCAACACGCCTTTGGGTGAAGCAAATAAACAAATCAAAATGAAAGAAAAAACACTATGGCTCTCAAAAGAAATGTCGGGGAAGGTAACGGAGAAAAAGATAGCATTCAGGAAATATAAGGAAACACAGAAGAAGCAGGACAGAGAACTGTACCAGTTAAAGCAGAAGAAAGCGGGAAAAGTTGTCAGAATAGCAAAGGCTGAAACTGAGGAAAAGATAGCCAACTCGGTTAAGAAAGGGGATTAAACCTTTTATAGGTACATTAGAGAGCAAAGAAAGATGAAGGCAGGGATACTGAGGTTGAATAAAGAGGAAGGTGGTTGGCCAGAGAGCGAAAAAGCAGGGATACTGATTGAATATTTCTGCTCAGTATTCACAATGGAAAAGCAGGGGGAAAGACTTAATCCAGTCAATAGAAGCACTCTGGATAGGGGGTTGATATTGGTCCTTTCACAGAGGAAAGAGTTCTGAAAGAACTCTGAAAACTGAAGGTGGATAAAGCAATGGGGCCTAATGGGATTCACCCAAGAATTCTAAAAGAACTAAGGGAAGAACTAGTAACATCACTGACTACCCTTGTTAATAAATCATGGGAGGATGGTGTGGTACCCAAGGACTGGTGAAGGGCATTTGTGATTCCCCTTCACAAAAGTGGGAGCAAGACAGAGGCAGGAAACTATAGACCTGTGAGTTTGACCTCAGTGGTAGGGAAAATGATGAAATCACTTCTGAAGGAAAGAATTGTTGAGTACCTAGAGACCAGTGGGGTACAGGACACAAGGCAGCATGGATTCACAGCAGGAAGGTCATGTAAAACAAATCTAATTGATTTCTTTGACTGGGTGACCAAAGAAGTAGATCAGGGAGGGGCTGTGGACATGGCCTACCTAGACTTTAGCAAGGCATTTGACACAGTCCCACACAAAAGATTAACAAATTAGCCAGCCTGGTAGTGGGTCCCAGGGTGGTAGCCTGGGTAAAACACTGGCTGGACAACAGGACACAGCGGGTAACAGAAAATGGAGTCCACAGTGAAGAAAGGAGGGTTACTAGTCAGGTACCGCAGGATTCAGTACTGGGGCCGGTCCTTTTTAATGTCTTTATAAGTGACATTGTGGAGGGACTGGAGGGGAAGGTATGTCTCCTTGCAGATGACAAAGATCTGCAACAGGGTAGATACACAAGGTGGGATGGAAAGGATAAAAAGGGACTTGGCAAGGTTGGAGGAATGGTCAAATGTATGGCAGCTTAGATCCAATGCAAAGAAGTGCAAAGTAACGCACCTGGGAAACAAAAACCTAGGGCAAGAGTACACAATGGGAGGTGAGATACCGACAACAAAAAT
Source organism: Neoceratodus forsteri (assembly GCA_016271365.2). Taxonomy (NCBI): domain Eukaryota; kingdom Metazoa; phylum Chordata; order Ceratodontiformes; family Ceratodontidae; genus Neoceratodus; species Neoceratodus forsteri. The sequence goes on from CM028131.1 coordinate 589,523,659, forward strand.
GGAAAGGGTCCAGGGGGTAGTCATATCAGACAACTTAAGGGTGGGCCAGCAATGTGAGAAGACATAAGGAGGGCTGGGGGATACTGGGATGCATAGGGAGAGGCATCACCAGTAGAAAACAGGAAGTCATTTGCCCTCTCTACAGACAGTTGGTAAGACCACATCTGGAGTACTGTGTACAGTTCTGGAGACCCCATCTCCACAAAGACAGACAGGGTAGAGGCTGTCCAGAGGAGGGCAACCAAAATGGTGCAGGGTCTGCGCCAGAAGACATGTGAAGAAAGACTAAAGGAGCTTAAGATGTATAGCCTCGAGGAAAGGAGTGAGAGGGAGAGGGGGGACATGATAGAAACTTTGAAATACCTCAAAGGAATCAACAAAGTCCAAGAGGGTAGCATCTTTCAAAAAAAGATGCGCATGAACAAGGAGGCACAATTTGAAGATAGAGGGGGTGGCTAAGAGGTAATGTGAGGAAGTATTTTTTCACAGAGAGGGTTGTAGATGCATGGAACAGTCTTCCTGAGGAGGTCATACAGTCAAAAACAGTGGGGGAATTCAGGAATGCATGGGACAGACATAAGGCAATTTTAGTGGGGGGTAGGAGGAAGTAGGCTGTTGGTTAACTAGGATCTGCAGCTTATCCGTTAGGTAGGGAAATGGGCAGACTAGGTGGGCCAAGTGGTCCTTATCTGCCATCAGATTCTATGTTTCTACGTTCGAGGCCCAATGACTTTGGAAGGTCTGGTATAGTCCATACCACCCATGCTGGATGGTATTATTGTGCATAGAAAATTTTTTTCCCCCTCAACAAAATGTTTGAAAACAAAAAAGTGAAATACAGGTGACAGTCAATTAAAAAAGCATTTTTAAAAAGTATTTTCTGCAAAAGTAGTCCCTCCACTGCTGGAACTGGCAGTGGAGAACACTGCTATATATGTTAATGTTTGGAGCTTGTAAGTGGTGTGCTCTCCACCCCCCCTCCACAAGTATTCTGGTTCTTATATAGCTGACTGCCCTACTAGGTTCTGTAGTTTGGTTGTTTTAAAAAGAGATGGGACTGTTGTAGCTTGAAAGCATGGCCAGGAGAGTGGCTGAGTGCTGTTGATATAGAGACGGTGCTGCAGTGCAATCTGAATGTGATTGTACAGCAGCACAGGTCAGAAAAGAAAAACAAACAAATAATATTTTTTTATTGAAACGAAAGAAATATTGAAGGTGAAGTTGTTGCAAGGAGTAGCTTAGTCACTAAGTCACTCATGATACGCAAGATTGAGTGAATTGAGTGGGAGGAGGCTCTCACCCATTGAGTGGGGGGGGGGATAGTAGCTTCACAGGTTTGAAAAATCCTGACTGACACATGAACACAGGTTGGCAGGAACTTGTTATTTTCTGTTCTTTATGACCACATAAATGTACCCCTCACCAGGGGTTTCAGCCAATCAGAAGCCAGAACATTTTCTGCTCATTTTTTAAATGAAATTTCCCTTTGTACCTAAGGCAAGGCAAGGCTTGATTATTTATATATTACCCAATCCCTACTTCTCTGTGCACCTTATAATTTCAGACTTACAGAAAAATATGTTAAAACAGAAGAAATATAACTATGATTACAAACATCAGCCATTTCCAAGCATCTTCAGGAAAGGCCCCAGGATCTGGACACTTTGAGGAATTTGGCCACCATGCTGTGTACATGCTCAATAAAATGATGATGAAGCTGCTTCATTTCCATTATAAACCATTGCCCATCATATACCAACTACTACACCTTAACTGGAATACCAATCGAATATGATACTTGGGAACACAACTTCCAAAAAACTTGAATAAATTATTTGCTGTAAACTTTGATCCATTTATTTATTTATATATTTATATATTTATTTGCTTTTGGTGACCAGGTGGGTGCACTAGGCATAGAGATGCCTATTTTCACGCATGACCCAGGAGGATACAAGAGAAAACAATACATGAGCAGTACAATGTGACACAGCACAAGGAAGTAAACAAAGGGACGGTAGAAATATAACAACTTAGCAACTGGGTGATATACAGAGTTAACACTGACAAAATGTATTTTTAACAAACCAGCTTCACCAAGATATAACTAGATAGTTCCTTCCTTACTTCCCAATGTAGTTCTGTATACAATCTGTGGTCATGAATTTCCTCCCCAGGTTCCTATATCTCTTCCAGTGTCTGCCCTTTAACATCCCAAAAAAGCAATTCCAAATTTGGTGGATGACCCTATCTAAATATGTTTGGAATCTAAAGAAACCTAGACTTCAATACCTTATCATGCAAATGGGCAAAACCCATGGGGGTAGGGCCCTCCCAGACCTAGAGGACTATTACCTGGCTGCTAGCCTGAGGGTGGCCCTTTTGTGGTCAACACCAGGTTACCAGGCTAGCTGGAAACTCATGGAGATATGGGAAGGGGGGGTCCCACCACTGGGGGCAAGAGTAATGGATCCGAAGTTCAAGATTTGCAATGGAAACATATCCTTACTGGTGGTTCGCAACTCCTTGAGACACTTACAGATTCTGGGAGAAGTATAGACTTGAATCTGCACTATGGTCTTTACAATGGTTTGCATGGAGCAACTCATTTCTACCTTCCAAGACTGATCACACCATTCAAAGGTGGGTGTGACTGGGCCTATGTTATCCAGAACAGTTGCTGTCTAAGGGAGTCATCGCTGACATCCATACAGTTAAAGAAACGTTTAACCTAGCCAACTCAGACCACTTCCACTTTCTGCAGTTAAGAACATATATCATGAAACATCAAGGCAGAAGAAGAGACCACTCTAAATTTAATGTCCTTATTGAGACAATTAAAGCTATTCTAGGCTAGATTATAAAAGGACAAATATCAGCTCTATACAAAGCTCTTAGATGTATTTACAATCATTGCACTACTCCTGTGAAATGTAAGTGGGAACAGGAGGGTGATGTCCACCTCATGGATGGGGACTGGGAAAAGATTTGTAAATTGGCCTGTAAAACAACTCACCCTTGTGGCAGGAGTTTGCATGGAAGGCCAGGACATGCTATTTCTACACGCCGGTCATACAGAGTAAGTGGAGTCAAGCCTACTCACAGGCCTGTTGGAGAAAGTGTTCTGAGACTAGTGCCCACCACACCCACATTTTCTGGCAGTGTTCTGCTATACAGGCATGCTGGCAGCAGATAATGGCCATGTTACGTGACCTGTTCACCATCACTTCTTCCTTGACTATGTCACACATGCTTCTGGGTCTTCCTTTACCAGAAATGTGAGCAAGAACATATATATCTGTGGAACATCCTTCACATAAGGCCATGACACCAATGGCTGAAGGAAGAACCCCCACATTTCCATCAATGGCTGAGCATTTTCAATGACATCCAGGCCATGGCAGAACTAACTTATAAAGTCAACCTGAAACTCCCAATTTTTTTTATGTAGATGGGCTTGCTGGATCCTTTGGGAGATCCTTCTTGGACTGTGCCTGTTTAGTTAGATATCTGCTGGTTGTGTACCCCACTTGTTGTTGCCCAGCTTGGCTCCCTGCAGGCCAGGCAAGGGACACCCTATGGGTATCATGCTGAGCTTAACTGTAGTAAATAGCTGTATGACATTTATGTTTTATCGGCTATAAGAAATGAAAAGACATTGTAGCAGCTTGTTATTAATGCCATTTCTGAATGTAATAATCTTTGTAAACCATTAGATTGTTGTAGTACTTAAATATTATAAATTATTTTGCTTTCTATGTACCCACACTTCTCAATAAACTTGAATTTAAGAAAAAAAGAAAAGGCCCAAGAAACTGATACGTCTTAGGGTGATTTTAAAGGTGTCCTCTGAAGAGGCATTTTGGACCATAACTGGTAGACTATCCCATAGTAATGGATCAGCCACCTCAAAATCCCTATCTCCTCAGAGCTTAACTATTGAATGAGGTATGTTATGCTAGGACATTAAATCTACTATATAGTAAGGGCCCAGAATGTACAGAGCCTTTTAAACCAACAAGGCAATTTTGAAACAGACATGTTACTGAATTGGCAGTCAGTGCAGCTCACAGAGCACTGGTGAGACATGTGGAAACTGAGTGGTGCCAGATATCATCTTCGCTGCCATGTTTTGGATCAGCTGAAGGTGATGTATCAGACCCCAGGATAATGCTAGGAACAAAGGGTTGGTATTCTCTAACCTCAATGTAACAAAGACATACATGATCATAATCCAGTCCCCTGACTCTAAATACAGTTTAATCTATCCAAAGATGACAAAAGCCACTGCAGACTTGCACCAATACATGATGCTCAGTCAGCTTGCAGTCCACAATGACTGCCTGATTTTGCACCCTATCCACAGTTCTGAGTCTAAACCCAGATAGAGATGGTGCTGCAGTGGCCCCCCCCCATTGCCATCCCATAGGAAGCTGATTTGACAGATAGTACCTCAGCCTTTCTTGGGTTGAGGGTCAGTTAAACTAGAGGCCATTGAGTCACTGCTTTCTCCCAGACAACTGCTCAACATGGAGACAGCACTTGACCCATTAGGTATACATAGGAGGTACAACTGGGTATCATGTGCATAACATTAAAACTTCATGCCATACCTCCAAATTATCTCACAGAAGGCAGAAAATTTGGGAGTCAGGAACGAACCCTGTTGCACTCAACAGGAAAGGAAACTGTCTTGGACATGGAATTTCCTATGGCACCCTACTGCTTCCTACCCATGAGGTAGGACTCAAACCACTGCAGCACTATCCCCGAGTCCTACATAATATCCAAGCAGTCCAAGAGAAAAGTCATCAAGAGATCCAGAAGTACCAAGCTGGAACTCTGACCCCTGTCCCTCACCATGAGGAGACCATTAAACACCTTTGCAATGGTGTCTCCATGCTGTGCCAAGGGCTGAATCAAAACTGGAAGGAATAATAGATGTCAGCTTTTCCCAGATGTATCTTTAGCTGCACCCCAACCATCCTCTTGATGACCTTTCTCAAGAGGGAAGATTCAAGATGAGTCTGTAATACAGTTGTGTGAAAATAAGCTTCCACCAGTGGAATTTCTGCAAAGCAAAAGTCAGACTTTCACTTCCCTGAATTTCTAGAATGCATTTTGTCAACTTTCACAAACTTCTGACTTACTGTAGAATTGAGGCAGCCCAGAGAAAATTGAGGCAGTCCAGAGAAGAGCAACCAAAATGGTGCAGGGACTGCAACAGAAACCATGTGAGGACAGATTAATGGAGCTCAATATGTATACCCTAGAGCAAAGGAGGGAGAGAGCTGATATGATTGAAACATTCAAACATCTTAAGGATGTTAACAAGGTGAAAGAGTCTAACATGTTTCAATATCAGAACAATAGCAGGACAAGAGGACACAGCATGAGATTAGAGGGAGGCTGATTAAGGGGTAATGTGAGGAAGTTCTTTTTCACATAAAGGGTGGTGGATGCATGGAATGACCTACCTCAGGAAGTGGCGGATATGAATACAGTGCAGGGCTTCAAACAGGCATGGGGTAGGCATAAGGGAGTAATACAGATGAGGATGAATAGATGTGCCATTGACAAAGCAAAGGCTGATGGCACATTCACAAGGTAGAAAAGAAATGGGCAGCCTGGATGGGCCTTGTGGTCCTTATCTGCTGCCAGCTGCTATGTTTCTACATTTCTAGCAGAAGTTTTGTACGTACTGCGGATTTATCTACTGAATTGTGGAATGGTGTTCTGCAGAACAGATCACTTAATTTAGCTGTAGAACTGTGGAGTGATTGCATGTATTGCAGATAAATGTAATAAGCTGCATAATTCATTTCTGCAGAACTGTCATTCTGCAGTTCATGGGTATCACTCTGCAATTCAGCCCCAAAAGTTTGTAGAACATGTCGAAAATTCATGGAAGACATTAGGATTACTATTTCTCCATAAGTTGAACAATGGGGGCTAGATATTTTAAAGTGGTCCTATCAATGGTGCAAGTGGTTGCTCCTCACAACTGAGTTGCTTTGGAGCAACAATGGGATATATTTAAAAGAGATGTGCTATGGTGCATCATGTCCGAATATATCAAAAAATGCCTGCGGCGCAAATACAATGTGCTAGCGCATCTGACAAAACAGGTCTGAATACCAAGAATGGGAAATGCATCAGTGCAACAGAGATACACCAGGTGCAAATTCCTGATATTCACACCCAAATATGCAAATGGAGCCATAATGTATGCAAGGTACAAATGGGGCCATTTGCCTGTCATTATTGCCCCATTTGCATGAGTTATGCAGGGCTGGCTAACGAAATGCACCTAGCACCCTGCACAGCAGATGGTCCCTGTCCCAGGTACCACAGTAGTACCGCTTCCCTGATCCAGGTACAGCAGTAGTACCACTTCCCTGATCCATACTACAATCCGCGTACTAAAGATATATTTACGGTTTTTGCTCCGATTGGCCCTAGCTCCCTATAGCTTCTCTCCCTATGGCTTTCTCCTTACTGCATCTGATTTTAGGCTCAGTTCTTAGTTTGAACTGTATATTTCTGTGGTTTCATGTGTAAAGTGTACTAGCTCTGGGGAAAATTGCCTAATTTGTTTTGCAAGTGGGAGTAATTTCAAATTTTCTGATTAGACTGCAATTCTGCTTTTCTTGCACTTCACTGCACATCTTTCATCCTTACTCTCAGCCACTCACTTTGCTCTCCTCCTCCTCCCCCTCTCCTTCCCTGGCTGAACTGTAGCTTGAACTGTATATTTTATCCTGCCCACCCAGCCCAACCCCAGCTTCTATTAAATGTGCTTCAGACTCTGCCCCTTTCCTCACAATTGGCTATTGCCATCTCTCTACCACTTCTTCAGTTACTGTCACCTCTTTCTCTCACTGGCATCCCCACAGCACTAATTCCTATTGCTTATGTATTAGTGTCTATCCCTCCCTTCCAACTCTGACCCTGGTAACTCTGATTTCACCACTATTAGGTGCCCCTTAGTTCTTATTTCTTCTTATTGCTCCCTTATCCCCTGCTGCGTCTCTCTACTTTGTGCCCTAATTGCTCTTCCTTATCTTACTTCCTTCTCTGGGTTCCTTAGTCCCACACTGCCTGCCTGTCTCCAATCATGGATGGTCTATCTTGGCTAATTTCTCTATTCTGCCTAATTCTCCTCAGCTGTTGTGCAGACCGATTCATAGCAGAGTCCTTGGGCCAGCCTACTGGCAACAGTTCTCCTCCACCTCCTTATTATATCAGGCCTGATTTCTCACTTGCACTCCTTTACATCCTATATTTTCTAAATCTAGATACTGCATTACTGGGGATCTGGCTCCAAAAATGCCTCCGCACACCTAACATGACACCTGCCCTTGAAATGTTCTCTGTGCCTTGGTGTGGTTCCATGTCTCTGCCCTTCTACTGGTCCAGGATGGTGAAATTGAGACCATCTCTGGGCCATCCTATGATATCCCCCTCACCGACACCTCAAGGTCCATACCCCGACTAAAGGTTTAAAGGTCGCTCACATAAACATTCATAGCTTATGTCCTAAAATGGCCAAACTGAAAGCCTGGGCCACCCAAATGTTTCCCAACATCTTGGGCATATCTGAATTCTGGCTAAATCCTGCTATTAAACTGCATGAGGTGTCTCTACATAGTTATGACATTCTCAGAAAAGATAGGATAGGTAGATGGGGTGGACACATACTGATCTACTATAGAGCAGGTCTGGACATTGCTGAACTTCTGGCACTTGACATGGAACCTTCTCCTGTTGAGTCCTTTTCATTTCCCTTACACTTAGAAATGTTAAGAAACTCATCATTGGATGTATATACATGCCTCCTAGCCACACCTCCACTGGTCTGCCCTCCCGCCTAACCTCCCTTGCTAGCCTTCCAAGCCATGACATTATAATTTGTGGTGATTTTAACCTAGATTGGCTGCACCCACATGCAGAAAAAATACGTGCCTCACTTGCTGACTCTAGCCATACCCATCTCCTCCAAGATCCTACTGGTATAAACACCAAGTCTGAAAATTATACCCTACTTGATTGGATGGTCACCAACTGCCCACAGAGATCAAAGTGGTGGGCATACTCTGGTACTGCATAAGTGATTACTCTCCCACTTTGTGTGTGTGGAGAAACAGCTATCCTAACCCATCTTTTAAGATCTCTCTGGTTTGGGACATGTCTAGGTTTGACACTGGCAGCTTTATCACCACCAATAACATTGATTGGTGCCCTGTCAAAACACTACCTGATATAAATCAAGCCTTGGACTTCCTAATTTCTACTTTCACTTTAGTAAACTGGCATGCACCCAAGAAAAAATGCAGGTCCAAGGGCTTCAGGGCTCCATGACTTACCAAGGAGATGAGGATGCAAATGTCCCTCTGTGACAAAGCATGGCGCATGTACAAAGAGTGGATTTCCCTCTGACAGGCAAGTCTACAGACATCTCAGAAACAAATGCAAAAATTTGCTCCAAAAGAGCCAAGCACCACCACTTCAAATCCCTACAAACAGAACACCTTTGCAACCCAAGGAATTCTGAAGGCAAATTAACTCCCTAGTAAAAGGAAAAGCTGTGGAAAACCCAAGCTCTATCACTAAAAATGGATCCACCCTTGATGACCATCTCTATCACCACTGGTTTTAATAATTTCTTTACTGACCTCCACAAATACAACTCACTCTTTCATAACTCCTCCTCTACAACCTCTGCTCCCCCAACTACCCTTAGGGAATGGCTTGAGTTCCATCTGAAATTTGTCACACTCAAAGAAGTACAGCACTTCTATCTAACTTGAAACTGGAGAGCTCTCCTGGCCATGACTCCCTAGAGCCAAAATTTCCTAAGTTGGGTGCCCCAGCCCTTGCCCGCCCAATCTGTGACCTGTTTGACTAGTGCTTCCTCTCTAACTCCATTCCAGATAAATAGAAGGTGGTAGTACTTGTTCCAGTTCACAAAGGGGGGCTCCAACTCCATTGTTGACAACTACCAACCAATATCCATTCTTTGTCCACTGGCCACAATCCAAGAATGCATAGTTTATAACCACCTCTAGGATTACCTCGACTCACTCAATCTACTTTCCCCTTGTCAGCATGGCTTTAGAAGGAAACAGTACTCACTGCCCTGATAAAACTAATATCTGACATATTCCATTCTATGGACAGTGCCATCTTCGTTGGTCTCACCAAGGTGTTTGATCTGGTAAATCATGGTCTTCTACTCCATCAGCTTCATCTCCTTGATCTGGACAATAATGCCCTGAACTGGATCAAACGTTATCTATCTGGTCACTCCCAAGGAGTTAAGTGGGATGGCTTTATCTCTGAATTATGCGCAGTTACTCATGGTATACCTCAAGGATCCATTCTGGGTTCTATATTATTTTCACTCTTCATCAATGACCTCCCCCATTTCTGTGGAGATGCTTCTGTACATCTATATGCAGATGACACAGTCATCTATCGCTCCTCTCGACACAATGGCCATTTCAATTGTGACCTTCCCTCTGACTTTGCTTCTCTTGAAGACTGGTTCAATCACAATCATCTTGTTCTTAATTCAAAGAAAACTAAATTTATGATATTCTCTCATCATCCTACAGCTAAGCTTACTCTCCCTCCCCTTAGTATTACAACCCTCAAGGCGATACCCTAGAGGTAGTGCACTCCTTTAAATACCTCTGTTTCACTTTCACTTAAACCCAGTTCAGTCTGGATTCAGAGCAAAGCACAACACCATAACAGCCCTAGCTAAGGTGACCAATGATTGGCTCCTAGACCTTAACAACAAGAAGCATATCTGTGCCGTTTTCTTGTATCTTAGTAATGCATTCAACACAGTCGATCACAGCCTGCTTCTTTCCTCCCTAAGCACCTTAGTCCTGGACCATAAATCTATGTGCTGGTTTGCAGACTACCTTGGAGAATGAAAACAGCAGGTAAAAGCTGAAGGTGATCTTTCTCCATTAAAACCTATGCTGAGGGGCATGCCCCAGGGCTCTATCCTTGGTCCACTCCTCTTTGCAGTCCACATTAACATCAATGACCCCATCAAAAGCCAACATCCACTTATTCGTGGGTGACACTGTACAGTACTTGAGTCATCCCACGCTGGAAGCAGCCTGTGAAGACCTCCAAGCTGAATTTAACCTTCTACATATCAGCTCATAAACAAAAAGCTTTTGTTCAATGCAAAAAAGACAAGAGCCATGCTCTTCTTCCCCCCTCCTTGCATGCGGCAATTCCTGCTGGAGGGGGGGCAATCCCACAAAATACCACTGTTCTTGGAGAAACACTATAGTATGTAGCTAAATTCAAATATTTAGGAGTTTGGCCTGATCATAAACTTTCCTTCACCGACCATCTCGAAGAACTACAGAAGAAACTAAGGCAAAGATTAGGACTATTCTACAGAATTAACCACCTGCTCACAAAGGAGGCCAAGATTCAACTGGTTCAAGCTGCCTTCCTATCTTTAATAGGTTATGTTAACCTGCTCTACAGCCACTGTACTGCCTCTGCACTGGCTAAGTTGGACACCCTCTACCACAGAGTTACCAGGTTCATTACTGTCCTTCCACTTTCCGCTGCTCCCTGTACTCATTCTTAGGCTGAACTTCCCTTCACTATAGAAGAGAAAGCGCCTCAGTTTGGGCCTCAGAGTGGTGACCAACAAGCTCCCTCATATGTCTCAGATTGTATTCCCCGAGTTTGTTAGGCACCTATGCTCTAAAGAGTTATTCCTCAATTGCCCTCCAAGTTCCAAGGGTCAACACTCATTTCAGCAAAGCTGCTCTAAGCTTCTCTTTACACACATTGTGGAATGGTTTACAAAGGAACTTGAAGCTGAGCTGCCCTGTTAGCCTGAATATCTTCAAGGCGCTCTATGATTGCTACATGAAAGCACCTTGCAAATGTTTTTCTCACTGCTAGCACACTAATTCCGCAACTCCCCCTTTCCATCCTGACGCTCACCATGTTTCTACCCCTGGCTCTCGCTCTTTCCCTATTAACTCTTCCTGCAGCACCCACCCTTCCCTGTCCACTCCAACCTGGCTAAAGTCCCACCTCATCCAGAGTAGTGTCCCAATTATCTACCCCTCCTCCGTCATTATCATAATAAACAAGTACACGACAGCCATCGTCACTGTGGTTTTAGCCCAATTTTTCCCCCAGTCATTGGTAATATGTCCCTCCTCTTCTTCTTTACCTCTCTAACCTGCCACCCCATACATGGCCTCTTTACCCTATATGTGTAGTTGTCAGCTGCCTCACTCAAAAGATCTCTGTGTATAACTCCTGTATGCCTACAGTTGATTGTACATCTGCTGACTTCTTCAATTGTAAAATAATGCTGTTTTTTTATTTATTTCAACCTCGTACTGTACTGTATACACTGTATGTACTTTTTCTTCCTTGTATATTATTGCTTTTTGTATACCTGCTTCTGTACTGTACTTTGATGTATTCATGACCAAGTTCACCTTGCAAATGAGCCTTGCTCAATGATGCCTGCCTGGATAAATAAAGATTTTGATTGATTGATTGATTGACTTTGCACTCAATGCTGTCTTTCAGCACTCATGCCTCAATTATCATGAAATCCTTTACCCAGAAACTAGGTCTCCTCTATTGAATCCATCTGTTTCTCACATCTGCCTCCTGCCTAAAAAATACCTCCTCCTCCTCCTCCCCCCTTCTTCCCCATCTAACCTATGGCTGTCCCCTGCTGCTTTCAACTAACTCTTCCTCCCTGTCCCTCCTCTCTTAGGTCTACCACAGGGCAGGATGGTTTGCCTTGGGGGCTATCACCCATTCCCATCACTGTGATGTCCTCTCCTCATTGAGATGGCTTCCTTACAATGCTAAATTGAGGTACTCCTCCTTGTGTCTCATATTTAAGCTTGTCCACGACTTTACACCTCCTTGCCTTGGTGAACTAATATAACTGACAAGCACGGTGTACCCTATGCTCTGCCTCACTTCCCCTTCTTGTCATTCCAAAATTATGTCTAGCCTCCTCCACGAGATCTTTTTCATGTGCCACTCTCTCTCTCTCTCTGACTGGAACTCTCTTCCTCCCACAATCCTGTCTAGTTCCTCTCTTCCTATGTTCCAATCTAATCTGTCTGCCTCTCTATCTCCCTCTTCACCCTGCTCTTGCTTCCTCTGATGTTGCTCCCATTGTCTCTGTTCTGCACCCTATTCTACTACTTTACCCTGCACCTCTTCCTCCTTTCTCTGTACCTTGCCTTATCTCCCCTCCCTCCTCCCTCCTCCTCTAAATTTTCCCCTCAAGTTCTCATCTTTATGTGTACTGTATAATGATTTGTTTAAGTTTATACCTTGTGCTTATACTCACCATTGTATGTACTGAACTACTACTTGACAAATATTGCTCTGCAATGTATTACCTCTCTGTTATTGCACTGTTACTGTGTGTTATTCCAACCATTGGCTGGCCCTGAAAAAGGGACTGTAATTGTTTCAGTGGACCTACCCGGTCACCAAAACTCAAATAAATAAATAAATAAATAAATGTATTCCTGGTAGTCCAGTGGTACCCCCCCATCCTGTACTTCAATCCCCATAATGCATACATACTCATCCCTGGTAGTCCAGTGGTATCCCCTTCCCTGTCCCCTATCTCGATCCCCATAATGAATAAATATTTATATCCATGGTAATCCAGTGGTATCCCCTCCCTGCCCATAACCCCTATCATCCAAAAACTGCATCCCCACATCCATGGTAGTGTAGTGGTCTCACCACCCCCACCCACAAAGGATCCCATCCTGCAACCCCCCAAGGTCATTGGTGGGCAGAATACCTGCCTGCACACCTGCACAGCTGCCCACTGAATGACATCTTACAGTACATGGAGCAAGCTCATTGATCCACACCAGTGACCAACGGGCTTGCTGTGTGTACTGTACTAGTCTGTCACAACACTGTGAATGAAGTCATTCATTCACAATGTCATACATGACTAGAGCAGTACACACAGCAAGCCCATTGGTCATTGGTGTGGACAAATGTGCTTGCTGCACATACTGTAAGCTGTCATTCGGTGGGCAGCCATGAAGGTGTGCGAGTGGGTGTTGTCTGCTGATGACCTGGGGAGAGGTGGGATTAGTCCTTGTGGGTGGGGGCCACCAGAATACCATATAAGGGGATGCAGTTTTCAGGCCATTGGAGTTACGGGCAGGAGGGGTACCACTGACTACCAGGGCAATACATATTTGTTCAGTATGGGATTGCAGGAAGGATGGGGTCCACTAGACCACTAGGAATTGTTAGTGCTTGTGTATGGTGTTCTGGGGGAGTAGCCACCCACGGCTGGTGGCTGCTGTGTTGCACCTTGCAATATGGCAGCTTGCCTGTGTGTGGCTACCACTTGAGCATGATTTTTCTATGCTCAACTTTGTGCCATGTATGTGACTCATATCCAAGATTTACTGGCAGATGCATCACACATCTCAACTGAATATCAAGATGTGCCACATATGCATGGGCACACCCCCTAGAGATGCACTGCATACGTTATCTTTGCATTGCAGTGCATCAGGAATTGTGCACCACAATTCCCCCTTTTGAACATAGCCACAGGGTGCATTTCTGGGGTTGCACTGGCTCAACTCAGTTGTGCCAGCTGCAACTCCTTTGAATATCTAGGCTTTGGTGTTCAGATCTCCAAGAGCAACCAGTTCATGAATAAACATTTTGTTCAGGCCATCCTTGGGCCCAGTAGGAGTGCAATTACAACTGTGTTCATGTACCAGTAACTGGAGTCCTACAGTCCCTAGGAGCCATCTAGATGGCCTAATGTTGGGTACCAGCTGTGCCGCACAGCACTGCATACAGGCAGGCATTGGATGGCACAGTGTTTCACTGCACATTGAACACCTTTATGTTGGCGAGGTAGCCTTCTCTCACCAGGGTCCTTGTATGTTGAGGCTTGATGGGCTATGTTCTTTGTCAGGGTGGCATAAGAGGGTCAGATCCTTCACTTGTCCTGCAACAGTGCCATGGGAATCCCCCAAAGGATCTGATCTGTATATAACAGTTTGGGGACCTGCTGACATTGCCACAATTGTGGGTGGTAAAATCCATGTTGAGGATACATGTAGGTTGGTATCCAGCGATAAGTTCATGGAAAGCTGGTGACAGACAGGCTGTGAGGGGCAACTGGATGTGTGATCTTATTGGTTGTTCTAAAAATAGAATTCCCAGGAAAATATTGTTTTCACTGTGTACTAAGTTTTCATAGTCTGTGTTGAAAAATCACTTTAAATTTGTAAATTGTGAAATGGTACCCATAAAGTGTGAAACCTCTTTCTGCAATTACCAAACTGTGAATTACAGTAGTGATGCCACTCATTGTGGCAGAATATCATTTCACACTTTACAGGTAGTTCCACTGTCCTATGTAAATGGCAGAAATTAGTGAAAACTATGAAAATGTTTGACAGTTTACGTGTGATGTATTATTAAGCAAGGCAAGGAAAGTTGCTGCCCTCTGATCGGTCAGTGGGTGCCTGGAACAATGATGTTATTTCACAATAACATCACTGTATGAAGTCCAGGCACGCAAATAACCACATAACAGACTCAGACATCGAGGCATGGCTTTAAAAACTACCCAACATTATAAACTGCTTCAGCTCCAGCCCCTCCCCTCTCGCACTTCACCCCCTCAGGACTTCACCACCTCCAAAAACACCAACTGGTACCGAAACTCAGCCAGCCACACAGAAGCCGATACTGCAGTAAAGTAACTTTAGTTGTCATCCCCGCTGTTTCCCCCCCAAACGAGTGGCTTCACTGAACTGCATAGACCATAACTGTTGTTCACACACTTCAGTGACTCCTCTGGATTTGACAGAAGAAGGGTGACAAGAAAACTACATTCAGCCATTTCTAACACCAGTGTACACCCTTCTGTCTTTAGCAATGGCATTTCAACAGAATGTGCAAAAATAGAAAAAAAAGCGACTCCAAATGGCTTTTCTGTTCCCCAGTCAACATCATGACTGTGACAGCACAGGCACACATCAGTGCCATGCTGCACACTCACTCAGCAGCAATCCTCCATTTCCTCTCATGGCCCTCACCCTTTTCTACACTCTGAAGTAAACATTTAACAGAAATAAGGCTACAGACAGACCCTTTTTCTTCCAGTCTGCTCCATGTCCCAACTCCACTTTCACCTGATCTGACTGTACTGAGGTACAAAGGGACACCTACAAGGAAATACAGGACAACCATGCAGGAACAGCACCCCCTGGTGGGAAAGATAGAAACTATGAACTTTTTTTAAACAGGTATACCTGCCCTAATAAAACAAAAAAAATGTGAACACATGTTCCTATTTTATTCTTCTTAAAACAAAATGAGCTATTGTATAACAACAATGAGGCACTCCAGGGTGTGTGGTATTCTGTAATAACATCACTTCTAAGGTGTTGAATGCTCTTAACCTGTGGGATCTTGATTCAATCACCCGTGGTGTGATATTATTACATAATAACACACACTCTGTCATGCCTTATTGCTTAAATAGCCTCTGCTAAAAAATAAATTCCACCATTTGTAAACCATAGTCCATACTGAACTGTGGAATTTTCAGTGAATAGTAATTTTAAAATTCCACATTTCATCATACAGAAACCACAGTTAGCATGAACCTGTAGTGAGACTGAGAGAGACAGAGGGAGAGAGAGAGTGTGTACTGGGAACTTTACAGTGCTCTAGTCAAGGATTTTTCCTAATGTTCAAATTTCAAGAATGTCTGTATGATCTATGTATTTAATTATTTAGTAAACATTGCATAAATTACAGGATAGGTTCTATGAGGGACAAGTCTCATTTATAGAATATCCCTGGTCAATAAAACCAGCAGATACATAAACCGACATAGATAACATCAATTAACAAAGAGATTGTTCCTATGACAATAATGTCTTTAGATCATATTTAAAATACCAATGATTGATAAAATTCTTAATTGAGGAGGGAGGTGATTGCATGAGAGAGGAGTGCATAGTAAAAACACCCTTTCCCAAAGTGAGTTTGAAACTTGGGTAAACAGAGAGCACAATGAAACACAGCTCTGTGACTTGCTGTAGATGGGAACTACAAGGCTTTCAGATAGGTAAGCAGGGGTCTGCTTCTTCACAATCTTATGAATAAGGGATAACCAGTGAAAGGTGTGTCTGGAGGAAGGGACAACCAGTTTAGTTGAGTCAGTAAGGTACAGTGGTGTTCATTCCATTTAGACTTTAAAATTAAAAATAAAAGCTGATTGTAAACAGTGTTCAATGGGTGAAGGTTTGAGACATTGACATGACTGTACACAGTGTCGCCATAATCTATTATTGGGAGAATAGCTTGAGCAATAATGTTTTTGTGATCCATACCAGACAAACAATGCCTGGCATATTGTAAGTGACCTAGGTATTGACGGACATTTGAAACAGTTTTGTCAATATGGGGTTTGAAAGTAAAGGAAGAATGAAAAATAAGACCAAGATATTTAAATTCACTCACAAGCTCAGGTGGGTTATTGTTTGAAAGTAATAGAGTATATTAAATTGATTCATCAAAGTGATTGTCAATATAAAAAAACACAACGTGTTTAAAAAAGAATTAGACAATATGTAGGCTATTAGTCTACAAATAAGCCATGCTGTGTGGGAGACAGTCTAGATGGGCTCACTCCTTCTCCTGTCTATGAAATACCAGGATACCAAGTTAAGTAGCTCCCCACACTATTTTGTCTAATTCTGCAAATAATAACAACAATAATAATAATAATGTACCTAAGCTCAGAGATAACAACCAGTCTTTTATAGAGTCACAATTTTTTATGGAGGGATATTGTAATCCATTGTTATGAAGGACTATTGTCAGTTTTCAAAATGTTAATGTGGACTGTGAAGTTGAAAGAATGCTGTTCGATATTAAGCAGGCATACATAATGGTCACGAAGGCAGCATTGAAAGCGAGATGTCTTTACTGGCAGAGAGCCACTGTCGAAGCATATTTAAAAGTTAAGAGTTCCCTGAGGGTCAAGCCTAGTAAAACAACCCACTTTTGGCACTGAAAGAGACCGTTTTTTAAAAGACTAGCAAGTTCATCTGTTGGAGAGTGTGTGTGCATGTGTTTGCATGTGTGTGCATGTGCGAGTGCATGTGCATGTGCGCTCGTGTGCTCGTGTGTGTGTTTCTACTTTCAGTGGTTTCATGATTTACATTGGGAGCCATGAACCCCATTCTGTATAACTGGGAATTCACTATAACAGGGTTCATTATAGTGAGGGAGCACTGTTTTTTGTTCTTTATCTGAAAACATTGGAATATTTGGGGACAACTTTACACAACCTTGATGGCATTATTTTCAAAAGTACTTAAGTTTCAAAGACAGTTTCCACAATTTGCATAAAAACATACAAACATAGTTGTTGGCAGATAAGGACCTCATGGTCCAACTCGCCTGCCAAGTTGTCCCTGTGTACTGTGCCATCGGAGACCCTACTTGATCTCCAGTCATCTTCTTCCCTTGCCTTATTATCAAGGTCCCCTTGTAACTGTCCAATG
The DNA here is from genome assembly GCA_016271365.2 of Neoceratodus forsteri. NCBI lineage: Eukaryota > Metazoa > Chordata > Ceratodontiformes > Ceratodontidae > Neoceratodus > Neoceratodus forsteri. Next base: position 589,541,271 of record CM028131.1, read on the forward strand.
CATGCTTGAATCCCGTCACCATTTAGGCCCCCACCACCTCCACTGGAAGGCTGCTACAGGCATCCACCACTCTCTGTGAAGTATTTCCTCACATTTCCTCTGAACCTCCCCCCTTCCAACTTCCAACTTCATAACTTGACTCCTTGTCCTCAAAATTCTTTTTCTATGGAAAGTGCTTTCTTCCTGTAACTTATTAATACCAGTTAGGTATTTGAATGATTCTATCATATCCCCCTTATTCCCTCCTTCTCCTCCAGAGAGTACATATTCAGTTCCTTGAGTCTCTCCTAGTAGGGCTTTTGATGCAAGCCCTGCACCATTTTTGGAAACCCACTTTTGTACTGCCTGCACCTTACCAATGTCCTTCCAGAGGTGGGGCCTCCAGAACTAGCCACAGTACTCAAGGTGGGGTCTTACCAGTGATCTGTAAAGGGGTAATATTACATCCTTCTTCCTACTAGTGATACCCCTCTCTATGCACCTGAACATCGTGCCAGCTTTGCCCACTGCCTTATCGCACTGCTGGGCTACCTTCAGGTGATGAGAAATTATTACCCCCAGATCTCTTTCCTGTTTGGTGGTTGCCACTACTTCCCCTCCCAATTCGTACATAGCCACTGGGTTTACAATTGGGAGGGGAATTGCAGCAGCTTTCATAAAAAAAAAAAACAATTATGCAAGCATAAATTGTGAATGCACTTTTTGAATGCACGTGGTGCCTTATATGTTAGTGGCAAAGCATGGCATCTTCATCCAAAAGTTACACCACTTAGGTGCCATAAATTGTCATCATGATTTCCAGATTTACATCAGGTTACACAAACTTCAACAGCACTATTGTGAAAATCCTAAAATAGGGCTAACATTGTGACTGTGGAGCCAGAAACTTTATTCTTTATGAATGTTTGGAGTTAGGTCAACACTGAATGTGCACTGGCTGGAGACTAGAAAGGAGGGGGGGGGGATATGATACAGACCTTGAACTCCCTAAAAGGAATTAATAGGGTGAGCTGCAGGGAACTAAAATACCAGCTCATAGTCATGATTGCATGAGAGGAAGATAATAGGAGGGAGGTTCAAGAGGGAAATGAGGAAATGCTATTTTACAGAAAGGGTAAGGGTGCAAAACTGCTAGTGATTTTCAGCATGGCTGGGACAGAATGAAGGGTATAGCAGTCATTCAGAGCATCAGAATCAGGGAGGAGAATTGGTAGGTGAGGAGGGTTAGGACCCTGGAGGAACAGTTGGCCTCTGGGCTAAATAAGGAACTTGGGCAGACTGGATGGACCTTTGTTTTTTTTCTGCTTTCTTTGTTTCTGTTTCTATCCTGCACATTCAGGGCAATCTGTGGCTTTTACCAGCACTCCTTATGAGCACAGTGAATGGGAACCTTTCTTGGCTTGGCCCTTTATAGTGTATCCTACTCTCACTTTATGCAATTATCTATAATGATCCTCAGTGTTGTTTTTCATAACGACACTTGGCCTTCCCTAGAGGATGGAATGTGTTTGATTATTATTGTCATTAGAATTTTATGTTGCTTCTAAATGTGAAATATCTTATTTCCTTTTCAACAACTGCAAAAAAAAGAAAAAATAAGAGACCAGAGTGATCAGGAGGAGGCGTTTCGTAGTACTAGCATAGGAGAAGGCAGTAGGATGCCTGGTTCTAGTAAACTTCCAATGTTTTAAACAAATTGAAGCTACTGACAACTTGAATTTAAATTTGTGAAGTACTTAATGGTTCAGTTGTAATATCCCAACCAAGTTGCTAAGATTGCAAAGTCATGTGGGGAACCACTGTCTTCTGTCTTGCAATACTGAATCCCAAAATGTAGATTTGTTACACTCTTTGCTATGCATCAGGTAATGTGTAAAATATGCTGTAAAAGAAAGAATCAAACAGTTAGTTTCTTAGCAGACGATAACATTTGGGAATTGACTGCAACATTAACATTATAAATGGGGTATGGAAAATGGGCAGTCAGTCAAGATGCAGTAAACAGTGCAGTCAAGAAGTACGCAGTAAAAATGCTGCTGACAACAATGGCACCCATGGAAAATGCCGAATACAAAATTAACACCAATGGTAGTAGTCAAAAAACATACAGAAGACCAGTACCATGTCAAGAAAACAAAACCGCAACTTACGTTTTTGCAAGGGGATCTGCCCCCTACACACCCCAATATTTAAATAATCAACACCATGGGGGAGTGGAATCTGGAGACAGGAAGAAAGTAGGGGGGCAGATTCAGGCATACAAAAAACAAACACACACACTCTTGGGATTGGGGAAAGTGAAACCACAAGATTTGGGAGACATGGAACAGAACCCTGATCTACCGAGCTGTACTGCTTCAGTTGCTTCTGCTTCTGCTTTAGCCCTCTCCACCTTGGGAGCAGCTCAGACAACCTCCACAATCGTTTCCTACTTCTCCACTTCCTCTCCCTCTTCTCTTGTCTTGACAGCAACAGGAGTAGTGATAATTACTATGTGCTATCCTCACCCATCATTGTCAAGGCAGATGTTATTCTGCAGGCAGTTTTCACTGTACTGTTCTTGAAATGGCATCCTAAAACAGTATGTGAAAAATGAAGTGGCATGATTGGTTAAAGCACCAGTATAGCCATGCAATTATTTGCACATAATTACATGCCTGCACTTCTTTCACCGTGCTATCCTCTAATGTAGAAAAAATGTGTAATATCAGTAAGTACACTACTGCTGTGCCAAGTGCAGATGACTGCATGTCTATCAGTATGCTTCATTTTTCTTACACAAATCACTGGCATGGCCACTGACACTTCACTCTGAACAAGGTGAGAGTGAGCAGCTGAGACTGACTGCACTATACAAAAGGGATAAGAATGATTAGCGAGGAAAGAGGCAAACAGAAAAAGCATGCTGCTATCCCAAGTAAGAAGTAAGAAGTAACACTTTTTATTGTAAACTGCTTAGCCATACTGTTGGTCTAATCCACACAGCTGTGCATATAACTGGCATTGTGTAAATTAACCAAATTCCACTTCAGTTTTTATCAACTGCCTGGCAGAGAAAGGAATAGACAAGAAACATGGTAGGGTGTTACTGTAATGTACTGTGAAAGGAGCTGTCCAGTTTTAACAGGACTTTTTTTGTAACTTTTACCTTGTCTCCCCATCCAGACACCCTTTAAGTTTATAACATTTGTAAGTAAAATAGTTGTAATTTTTCTTACATGTTGTAAGTGACACAAAACACTTACTTGGGATGTGGGATGACAGTCAATAATCACACACATCTTGCATGTTTAAATGCAAGCTGCACAAGCAAGAACCTTGTGTGCCTAACACCTTCAAGAGGCATGTGGTTATTGAATCATAACCACACATCTTCTCTCATGTATAAAGACAATTTGACATAGCAACCCTCCCCTTGTTCCTCCCGTCTTTTTTCTTTTTTCTTTCCTTTATTTGCAGAATTGCTGCTCTTATATAGAGATCATAGTGTTACACATATCATATCCTGCAACATGAAATTCCTTCTCTCCTCTCTCCCCCTTTCTCTACTCCTTGTACTTTCCCTAACCTCTCCGATTTGTCTCTACTCACAAATGACAAATAACTTGCCTTCTACACACTCCTATCTCCAGTCCCCTACTTACGTCCTTGCTATCACTCCCTCCCCACCCTTTGAACTATGGTCATATTATCACTCTATCCCTCATGCTTCATTACTAACTGTTCCACCCTTCCTTGCTGCTTTTTATCTCCTGCTCCCCTACTCATGTGTACTTCCCTGCCAGTTTCACTGGTTCCTTGACATCTAACTTTAAATGCCCCAAGTTTCACTTCCTCAACTTAGATTTACTCTTGCTCTCCTGCAGAGATATCCACCCCAACCCTGGTTAGTCTGCATCTCATGCCCTGAATGCTCCATTATTTACCAGGTCCCCTTCTATTACTCCCACTGTCCTTCTGAAGGGTTTTAAGATCCTTCATCTAAATATACAAAGTTTGTTGCAAAAAATCTATCTTCTACAAACCATGGTGGCCACTCCAAAACCTGACATACTGATTATCATGAAAACTTGGCTAAAGAGCATGATCCTGGATCTCTTGGTCTCCATTCATGACTACTCCCTCCTGAGGCAAGAATGAGCAAGTAGAGGTGGTGGTGTCACCATGTGCATTCTTACCTACCTCCAATATTCTATTATTTATTCATCCACAGCCCAGTGTCCCACAATGCACTGGCTATTCATTTAACTCTGCCCTTCACCCTCCCCATCTGTATAGCTGGCATTTACTGTTAACCAAATGTCCAGCCCTCTATTGCGCTCAATCTCATAACCTCCATCACAGCCCTTTCTTGCTCTGGTGAACTATACATTTTAGGTGACCTTAACTTAAACTGGTTGTCTCCCAAGACATCTAAAATACGTAATGATCTTGGAGCCCCGAACCTCTTGCAATTGATCTCAGAACCCACCCACCCTAACCATAAGACACAAAATCACTCCTTGATTGACTGGGCATTTACCACCCACCCCCACAGAGTAATTAGCTCTGGCATCCTTCCAGACACTCAGTGATCACAGCCCAATATTTGATGTCAGTAAAATCCACAGGCCAATATCACCACATAAAACCTTGCAACTTCACTCCTTCAAATCTCTAGATCTTGAACCTCTTCTGCACAACCTGTCTCTCTCTGACTGGTCTCCCTTAGTCTCCTTCCTCTCAGTTGATAAGACCATAGCCTAATTTAAAGAAATATTCCTTGCAAATTGAAACACCTTTGTCTCTCTCAAACAAACCAGGGTTAGGTGTAAACACCTACCATGGTTTACTCCAGACTTCTTAGCCTGTCCTAGGACCAGAGATCTTGCCTGAAACTGCCACAAATCCACCCAGCTTCCTAGCAACCTCACGGACTACCGTAAACTCCAAAACACCTGCACGAGGGCAACAAGGTTAGCCATGTCCAATTACTTCAAAAATGATTTCCTCACTAACTGAAATTTGCTTCCATGTTTTGGGAGGTGGTCCATGCCCTCTGTTATGCTTGGGTCCCATACCATCTACTGACCCATGGGTTCATACCATAAGTTACCTTGTTTATTTTCACTGTGATATTGTTGTATTGCATTAACATATAGAAATAGGTATCCTTAGTTCAAGCATGGGTACTAGGACTATGCTTGCCACTGATATTTGCTGCTGTGTACTATGTTTACATCATTTTATGGTTTCATACATGTTTTATGTTTATTTCACCTGGCATACATACATTCATTTTATTTATTGTGTTTACCTAGATTATGTGTGTTCCTTTTATGTTCTGATATAGTCATATAATCAAGTGTAATTAGTGTCTTATACCAAATTATACAATGGCAATAATGAATCCTGGACTCTGATTGGTCAGTGTGTGCGTGAGACAGTGATGTTATTACACAATAACATTACTGTATGGATTTGTTGGAAAATGAGAAGGATGGATTTTTTTCTCTTCACACTAAAAATCGACAAACCTTTTTGAAATATATTTTTCATTTTGTGTAACATCGAGCAATTATAATTGCAATAAGGCACTCCAAGGTGTGTGTTGTTGTGTATGCAGCCCTCCTGGGGGTGGTGGAAGCACTTGGCTTCACCTCATGCTTCAACCCACCACAGGAGTGATGTCATTACACAATAACACACAACTTGTTGTGCCTTATTGCTTAAGTATCATGCCATGTGCATTTCTGCTTATGTTGCATTCTCTTTGTACATAACATATAGCTGACAATGCATTTTCTTTGTTCTGAGATTCTTACAGACCTTGCAACTGTATATTTCCTATGTCATTGCCCAAGGGAGCTGCCTTATTTACATGCCTTATCCATTGCTGTATGTTTATCATATCTGTAACTGCACTGTTAGTCATATATAATTGCTTGCACACCAGCTCCTCTGAAAGAAAGAGACCATATTCTAAGAATGGTGGGAAATTGGCTCCCTTGTGATTGCTTTGTCACATGTCTGACGTGAGTATTTGTAATAAAACTGCTTTTTATTACATACTGCTTGTGGTATAATCTTTGCATAGAAAATCCAACATACAAGAATCTGATGGTAAGCTGGACTTACCATAACAATGTCGACCGTGGGAAATGTTTTTCTTTGGCTAACAAAGGTACACTCATTTCCTATGGGGAATCAAGTTCTGGGAATTAATTTTCCCCTACAAGTAGCTGTGAGCTACAGCTTGGGACTCTGGTTTAAAATCATGGACTGCAGTTCTCTATTTGCTAGAGCACTGGCACTAAGGATTCCACTGTACAGCATACTGTCACTCCCCTATTGAGTGGGTCTTAGGCAGCTTTGAACCTCTGTTCAGGCAGACTACCACTCTGTGTTTGACTGAAGCTTAGGCAGCTTTGGGACTAAATGAAATCGGGCTGCTTGCTCATAGGTTGTGGGGTTCTTTTACAGGCACCCACATACAGTGGCATCCTCCAGGATGAAACACAATTTTAACACACTCTGCAGAATGCTGAAGAAGACCTACTGAATAAAGCAATGTCATTTCAATGATAATTAGTTCTCTTTGCCATGCAGGAAAATATGACACTGCCAGGATGAAGTGAATGCCACAGTTTCCTGCATGACAAAGGTTACTAATTGCCATTGATATGACATTGCTTTATTCAGTAGGTCTTCTGCAGCGTTCTGCAGAGTGCTGCAAAATGCTGCAGAATTGCATTTCATCCTGGGGGACACTACTGTATGTCAGAACTGTCTGTGTGTCTTCAACTACTGTTGTTCCAAACACAGTTGCTGAGCCACAAATGGTTAAAGATTTTCTTGCTTTTTGACATATCTAAAATATGCACAGAGTTGAAAGAAGACATCTCAGCTTACCTCACAGCACATAGTGGGTGGGAAGTGCTTTAATGTAGTTAACTTAAGATGATTTGGATCCAATTAACTTGATTTGTGAGCAGTATATTGAACTGAGGCAGTCATCTACTAAGCAACCCACAAGAAGGCTTCTTTGAAAGCTTCTTTACAAAGCTGAAGACAGTAAAGTCAAGTTTCACTGCAATCTAAAAAGAATTTGAGTGCAAAAACCTTTGTCTATACAACTAATCCTTGCTACTCACTTTTGGAAAAGCACTACATTTAATAGTAGTATGCCAAAATGTTGTTTTCTGTTCCATGAATGCATAGTTTATTTTGTTAGAATGGGAACGGCATAGTCAAGGGCATGCTATATCATGCAGTTGAGATAATGACTAATTGGAGAATGTTCAGAACAGCAGAGACATTACTGTGTTCTGTAATGAATGTTAAGGTTTAATGGTATTGGTTTCATTAACGATTGTGGTCTGTTTGATTTTAAAACTGTTTTGATAACAGGAATTAGTGTTGGCTGGGATGCCAATGTTAGGGCTGTCTTTTAGACTGATTGTGTCACTTAGTTTTGTTCACGTGAGTTAATTATTTTTAAATTAGAAGAATCTTCTTTTGCTTGATAAAGGTTAGCCTTCATCAGTGATGTAGGGTTGAATAATCTGCTTTTGAACATGTAGAAATGAGTCATCCTGGATTTTAATGTGCGGTGATATTTGTAGTTGGGAAACAATGTGCCAAATTAAGCATGTGCTATATCAAATTGTCACTGTTACCAGTTATCAGAGTCTAACTGTTTTCTGATGCTACACTAGTTTTTTTTTGTCATTTGTAATGAGGAAAATCTGCTCGTAAAATGGCCGACACCTTTGCTTGTTGCCAAGGGTGTGTTCCACATTGTCTGCAATCATTCTATCATTCAGATGAGTGGTTAGTTTAAGGTTGAAGTAAGTGGACTGGTGTCATTAGTCTTGATTCAAGTTAATCATTGTTTGTTGAAAAAAAAAGCAGGAAATAGCTTGCAAAGGTTTTCTGTTTTTTCCCCTTTCAAATATGGCCTCTTCATCTGCCATCCTGTAAATGTTGATGGTTAAGCAATTTTGTTTTTGCTGCCTCAAGCCCACAGCTAGGAATTGTTCTTTTATCTGTAAGGACTCTCATTCAGTGTAGTGTTCAAGGACACTGCAGTTACAGCTAGGTTTGATCCCAGAAGCCATTATTTGCAGAGTGTGTGACCTTTCGCAAGTCACTTGACCTCCTTGTGCTTTTGAACTGTACCTGTTTTTCTAGCTCAGAACTGATGTACCTCCCAAATTAAATCAGTATTTCTTATCCAAATATAACTTTGATGGGAAGTGCACATCAAATGTACTTTTTAACAGTTACTTTTTTTTCCAGTCCTCATCATCTGTACGTGACGTTAAGACTGCATTTTTCCCCCCTGGCTTGCAACCAGAAAGCTGCCTGCTCTCTACAAACCCACCCATTCCTATGTATTCCTTCCTTTATGGATGTCTGCAAGGGTTCTTTGTCCTTGTCCTGTATTAGTTATCCCCATGCATCGCACAGTAATTGGGGGGGGGCTGATCATCCCCCTTCATTTGTACTAAGCCATTTACTTTAACAAGTTAGCTGAACAATTTACACTGCCACAAAAAGTAATATAACTCTTTTGGGAGATTTTACCATTTATGTTTGTTACAGGCCTAAATGTAACACCTTTATAACAATTTTGTACTAACAAAATGCCAGTATTATAATTTGTGTTATTTATCAGAATGATGTGTGTTAATGACACAGTTCTAATGTCAAATTCAGAGAATTAAGGAGACCTAATCCTCTGACATTAAATCTAATTCAATTCATTTTCAGGAATCCATCAGAGTTTAGTAATAGCTACAATAAAAAAATCCTACCCACAAGGGTAGTCAAAGGCATACATCTGTATAAAGTTCATATATGTATCAGCATTTTAAAAACAAATGCTAACCTTCCACAAGGCGAATGCTCTGAGGTAAAAAGATATTCCCTTTCATAGCTTGTGTTTTATTTTTTCTCTCTTACAAGGATAAGACAATCCTTCACAAGCAACCCTTGGTAATGTACACACATACTTTATCCAGTGGTCTAATTTCATTATGGTGTTATTATAGTTTTAATCATAGTAGGATACTGTACTGACCTTTTTTTATGACAAATTGGGTCAAGCACATCTGTATTTATTTGACATATAACCTTTCAGGTGATAACTGATTGGCAAAGAAAGATTACCAAAATATTTGTGGATAAATATCCATAGTACTATTGGGAATAAAGTGGTATCTAACATTTATGCAAAAACCTGTTACAAGTAAATGTAATAGTATTTACAGTTGTATGGCTGGGCATCTGCTCCAGCATTGGTCATACAGTATCCTATAAATATGATCTGCCTCTTTCACAAAAGAAGGAGCTCCAGGAAGGGAGAGCCAAAGGCTCCTTTTGTGATGCAATGATTTGTTAGAAGTTAACTATGTCATTAACAGTTCCAACAATTATCTGCCCCTTTTGGATATACCAGTTTTTAAATTGTATATATGCCCACCCCCATTAACTTATCGCTTATGTTAACAACTGTTTTAAAAACTGGTGTGCCCATAAGGGGCAGATAATTGTTGGAACTGTTAATGCTCTGGAGCTTCTGGACAAGAACAATCCCATTGGTCCACAAGGGCTATGGGTACAGAAACACTGCTTCCATAAGAACAGGCAAATCTTTAATAATAATTCCCAAAGTAGGGCATTACCCTGGAAAGGACCCTTAAGACCAATGCTCTTCCTGGCTAACAAAACAATCCTTTGGGAAAACAAAAACCTCATAGTCTTCAGGTGAAGCTACCTCTGGCTGCAAGCTGCAACACTGGATTTAAGATTTGCAAGAAAGTGAGTAGTGCTCACAACAGAGGGAGGTGAACTTTACAATTTACAATTGTCTTTGGTTTGAAGCAGATTCCTTAGGAAAGTTAAGATTCTTCAGGTGGAGGCTACTTCTAACTGAAGGGTGAAATAAGCAACTTAGAAATATCAGAAAAGGCAGTCTTTCAATCAACAGAGGGAGGTGGAGTTTGCTTTACTTGTTACAATTGTTAAGATTTTACTGTTTTCTGCGTTTCTGCCCTTCTGACTTGATTGGAGTTAGTGATTGACTGTTTGCATTGCAATATTTGTAATACTGTGAGTATTCACTGGCTAAGAATTTGTCATAAGCCCTGAATTGAGAGCAGGTTACAGGCTGTGTATTGGACCCAGACAGTCCCTAGGGGTGGAAACTGTTTTTTCTTTTTGTTTACCTCAGTGTGCCTTATAAGGCCAAGCCAGACTGTGTCAGGAAGTGCTTACATCACAGCTACTTAACAGCCAATAGCTCTGGAAGAATCTTACAGACCTTGATAAAAGTACTAATTTTAGCAGGCTCATCACATAACCTCATAGTCTTCAGGTGAAGCTACCTCTGGCTGCAAGCTGCAACACTGGACTTAAGATTTGCAAGAAAGTGAGTAGTGTTCACAACAGAGGGAGGTGAACTTTACAATTTACAGTTGTCTTTGGTTTGAAGCAGATTCTTAGGAAAGTTAAGATTCTTCAGGTGGAGGCTACTTCTAACTGTAGGTGAAATAAGCAACTTAGAATTATCAGAAAAGGCAGTCTTTCAATCAACAGAAGGAGGTGGAGTTTGCTTTACTTGTGTTACAAGTGTTAAGGTTTTCAGTGCAGGAAGAGTTTAAACCCACATAGGCTGAATACTGTTTTCTGTGTCTGCCCTTCTGCACAGCTGACGTGTTTTGGGGCTGACTGTTTTCAGAGCACAAGTCACCAGGCTCTTTTGGGGCTGGGGAGGTTTACCTGTGTCTGACTTGGATGTTTGGATTTTTCTCTGTTTGATTAGCAGGGTATTTTCTCTGTCAAATTGGTTTGAAGCAGTATTACAAATTGTCGTGTATGGCATCTTGCTGACAGGAAGGCACTCATCACATCGGTAGGTCAGAGCGTTTAACTGATTGTTTCGTGAGGGCACAGTTTAGGCCCAACCCCTTCCCACCCTCACCCCACCCACCCTGGAAATAGTTCATTTATACCTGGGGTTGTGACATCATTTCCTCAAGAGGGCAAGGTACACATCACTGTCATATCCTGTCTAGCACACTGCACTGACAATATAAGCATACACATTATATAAATACATATATTTCTATATAACGCACCAATCACACACACACACACACACACACACAAACAAAAAAAACTAAACAAGGTAGACAGTTATGTGGGGAGTAGTACAATGTAATGGCTGTGGGGCAGCAGTCTTCTGGGAGTCTTTCTGGAGGCTGAGATGCTGCCCTCTTTGCAGACAACTATCTGCCCTGAGGGAGGAAGTTGCCCATCTTCAGGCCACACTGTACAGTGGCAAGGGAACCTCCCCCATCCAGGGAACACCACAGCCACCACCACTACCTCAGAGATTGCGAAGAAAGCACAGCAGTTGGACCACAGTGGGCTCAGGGAGGGTAAGGGTGGTGGAACAGAGGCACACCCAGTCAGTTGTTACACTCCACAATCCATACACCATTCTGGGGAGCATAGTTCTCATGGATGCACCCACAGAGGAGACTAAGGAGGGTGCAGACAACTGTCACAAGGAGGCCCTCAGGAGAGGCAGAGGACACCACAGGAAAGAAAGCAGCCCTGGTGGGGACTCAATTATTAGGGGATAGAACTGGGAGGAGCAGGGAAAACTGAAGTAAGGTGCCTGCCTGGTGCCATGGCTTGGAGGGACAGGAAGCGCATCCTTAGGATCATGAGAACAGTTGCACGGGAGTCTGAGCTGGACATCATTGTCCACCTAGGGACAAATGACTTGGCTCATCATGAGATTAGAGCAGTGCAAAAGGACTTTGCAGAGTTGGGGAGGGGCTTAAGACAAGTAGCACACACAGTATCCTTCTCAGAGGTGCTGCCTGTCAGTGGCATGAGTGAGGCGAGGCTACTTTGCAGCATGCAGTTTAACAAATGGTTGAAAAAATGGTGTGAAGCACAGGGGTTTGGCTTCATTGGGGACTGGGGTTCCGCCTGGAGGGACACCAGCCTATACTGGCAGGATGGTCTGCATCTGTCCAGGAAGGGAACAAGGCTTTTGGGCAATCGGTTTAAATGCTTCATTGTCAAGCCTTTAAACTAGTCAAGGGGGAGGCACTGATAAGCAGAAGGAAAATCCCTGACTCCCCCCTACAAAACAGGGTACTAAATGAGAAAAAGACCCAGGTAGAAAGGTCAGTGGGGGTTGCCGCTACAGAAGGTAAAGCCATCAAAAAATGGAGAGCAATGAGTACCAATGCCCGTAGTATGGGTAACAAGCTTCCTGAATTAGTGGCCTTGATGGAGGAGGAAGATCTGGATATTGTAAGTCACAGAAACATGGTACACACAGAACCATGACTGGGACGAAACATACCAGGATACACGATCTACAGGAGGGACAGGGAGGGTAAAGAGGAGGAGGAGTAGCTCTCTACATAAGAGAAGAAATCAAAGCAACAGAACAAAAGGGTAAACAGGAGGAGGAGAAGAAGCACTGTGGGTCAATTTGGAGGCAGGCAATGGCACCACAATCCGCACAGGGTTAGAGCACAGACCCCTCTCAGGGGAGGAAATGGACAAGGAAATGATAGAAAGTATACTTAGAATGGCAGATAAAGGGAGATATTGCTGATGGGTGATCTGAATATGCCAGATGTTAACTGGAGTGCAGTTGCAGCCACTTCTAAGAGTGGGGTTATTCTAGATGCACTACAGGGGCATGCCTTAGACAACTAGTATTGGAGCCCACTCAAGAGGGAGCAATCTTAGACCTGGTTCTCTCAAACGGAGAGTGAGAGGATCACAGATGTAGAAGTGGGTAGCCATCTGGGAACTAGCGACCATCGAACAGTATGGTTCACAACAAACACAGCAATAGAGTCAAGCCATACAAAGGCAAAAGTACTGGACTTTAGGAGGGCTGACTTTTACAAAATGGGTGAGTGACTAAGGAATGCACTAGCAAATGAGCAGGAAGGAGGGTTGGAAGAACAATGGGGAATAATAAAAACTGCCATCACATAGGTAACGAGCCTTTGTGTAAAGCAGATAAACAAAATGAAATGAGGTAAGAAACCACTGTGGTTCTCAAAGGAAGTGGCAGTGAAGGTTCAAGAGAAAAAGAAAGCATTCAGGAAGTACAAGGAATCACAGAAGGAACAGGACAGAGAACTGTATCAGTTAAAGCAAAAGGAAGCTGGAAAGGCAGTCAGAACAGCAAAGGCCCAAACCGAGGAAAAGATAGCCAACCTCAGTTAAGAAGGGGATAAAACCTTTATAGGTACATCAGGAAGCAAGGAAGACCAAGGGAGGGATAGTGAGGCTTAATAAAGGGAGAGAGGGTGGGCAGAGGGTGACTGTGAAAAGGCAGAGATACTAAACAAATATTTTGCTCAGTATTTACAAAGAAAGAGGGGAGGTACCTAAAACAAACAGTAGAAACACTCTGGATACAGAAGTTGATACCAGCCCATTTACAGAAGAAAGAGTTCTGAAAGAGCTCTTAAACTGAAGGTGGACAAAGCAATGGGTCCTGATGGGATTCATCCCAGAATTCTAAAAGAACTAAGGATAGAACTAGTGACACCACTGACTACCCTCTTTAACAAATCATGGGAGGATGGGGTGGTACCTGAGGACTGGAGGAGGGCAGATGTGATTCCCTTCACAAAAGTGGGAAGGCAGAAGCAGGAAACTACAGACCTGTTAGTTTAACCTCAGTGGTAGGGAAAATGATGGAATCACTTCTGAAGGAAAGAATTGTTGAGTATCTAGAGGCGAGAGGGCACAGGACCCAAGGCAGCATGGATTCACAGCGGAAGGTCATGCCAGACAAATCTGATAGATTTCTTTGACTGGGTGACAAAAGTAGTAGATCAGGGAGGGCTGGTGACATGGCTTACCTAGACTTTAGCATGGCATTTGACACAATCCACACAAAGATTAATATACAAGTTAGCCAGCCTGGGAGTGGGTCCCAAGATGACAGCCTGGGTAAAGAATTGGCTGAGAATAGGACACAGAGTAATAGTAAATGGGTACACTCTGAAAAAGGGGGTTAGCAGTGGGGTACCACAGGGTTCAGTATTGAACGGTCCTCTTCAATGTCTTTATAGCGTATATTGCAGAGGGACTGAAGGAAAAGTATGTCTCTTTGCAGATGACACAAAGATCTGCAACAGAGTTGATGCACAAGGTGGGGTGGAAAGGATGAGAAGGACTTGGCAAGGTTAGAGGAATGGTCAAATGTATGGCAGCTTAGATTCAATGCTAAGAAGTGTAAGGTAATGCACCTGGGAAACAAAACCCAGGGAAGAGTACACAATGGGGGTAAGATACTAACAACAACAAAATGGAAAGGGACCTGGGGGTAGTCATATCAGATGACTTAAAGGTGGGCAAGCAATGTGAGAGGGCAGCAAGGAGGGTGGGAGGATACTGGGATGCATAGGGAGAGGCATCACCAGCAGAAAACAAGAAGTTATTATCCCTCTGTACAGACAGCTGGGAGACCACATCTGAGTACTGCAGGCAGTTCTGGAGACCCAGTCTCCTGCAAAGACATAGACAGGATGGAAGCTGTCCAGAGGAAGGAACTAAAATGGTGCAGGGTCTGCACCAGAAGACATGAAGAGAGACTTAAGGAGCTTAATATGTATAGCCTTGAGGAAAGGAGGAGGGGGACATGATAGAAACTTTCAAGTACCTCAAGGGAATCAACAAAGTCCAAGAGGGTAGCATCTTTCAAAAAGAGGTGTGCAAGAACAAGGGGCACAATTTGAAGATAGAAGGGGTGGCTCAGAGGTAATTTAAGGAAGTATTTTTCACAGAGAGGGTTGTAGATGTATGGAACAGCCTTCCAGAGGAGGTTGTGGAGTCAAAAAAAGTGGCGGAATTCAAGCATGCATGGGACAGTCATAAGGCAATTCTAGGGGGTGGGGGTAGGAAGAAGTAGGCTGCTGGTTAACTAGGATCTGCAGCTTATCCGTCAGGTAGGGAAATAGGCAGACTGGGTGGGCCAAGCGGTCCTTATCTGCTGTCAAATTCTATGTTTCTATGTTAAAAAAGAACAGTAGTGTGCTATTCAAATAAGTACTCTGGATGGGACACTATAAACAAGGAATTGAATAAAAACTCAAATCATGTCCCACCCTCTGCACATTATTCCATTGCTGTGATCAATGGAAAAATGTTTTGAGAACAGCAGCATGGATTACCCACAGTTGGACCCAGGTCCAGATGCCTACCAATATTATTTCAATGGTCATTCCTGGATTCTGAAGACCAGCTTAATTTTAAATGAGATCAATGTTTAAAATGTATTTCCTGCAACATGCTTAATATGACTGTTGTTCCATTGTGACAATGTTTTTTTTTTTTGCTATCGTGTTTTTACATATTGTTGCAGCTGATCAGGTATAAGCTCAGTAAACTGCTCCACATCCATGGATGTTTTGGGGTATTAGGCCCATCTGGGTAACATCTGTCAGACCCAAATGGGGGGGTACCATGTACCAACCACTAACATGACAATTAGTTGTTTTCACAAGCTGAAATGTCCCAACAACACCCCCATGAATGATTATTTCTTTCTTATAGGTTATGTGCCACCATTCTCAATCCCAGACAAAAGGGATCAGCATTGCTGTCCCAACCAGATTGATTACAACATGATAACCATGCACATCTGAACACCATAGTGGTGGCCCCTAACCAATCTCACTTACAGACTAAATGGCAGACTGCTAGCAACTGGCTACAAATCCCTAAGGCCCACCTAGCTAATGGCACACTCCTAGGTAGGCCCTACACCAGAAGGTCACCCACTGGCATCCTGTCTATATGCCAGGCCCACGCACAACACAGTTTCTAAACCTGTACTGTGCTCATACATTCACAGTATTGTACACCTCATTCCATTGCTAGCACTGCCATGTTTCCAACTGTTACCCCAACAAAGAAAAAGCCTACCCAATGTTGCAAGCATAAAACCAGACCAACTTGTGGTCTGATTGCATCATCACCCCCTGGTAACTTTGTAAATAATGTGTAATACACACCTAATATGGAATAATGTAGATTCTGCTTCAATACAAACCCTTCTAAGTTTAATAGCATTATGTTACCAGACCCTTTTGCCACAGATATGATACATACTCAAGACCCAGTATATAAGCACCACACTACTGAATACCTAGTAGTATTTCACCCTGGATAACAGATTTATTAAACTTATTAGAAGGGACTTTTCAAATCCCGAAGGCTCAAAAGGTGCTGTTGTATACCCCAGTGTTACATGCTATAAATGGCATTCTGCCATAAGATAAAGGTTCAAAGTGCATATAACAAGTATAATATTACACTTTCATCCCATGAGATAGGCCTAAAATAGATCAAACAGCAACACATAGGCAGGGAAAATATTTTTTGTTGCCCCCTACTGTCACATCCTTTTCTGATTTTTGGAAATAGGGTGCATTCACATATGAATAAATGGTATATTCTTATTATTGGACCTCAACCTGCACCTCCAAGTGCATGGCCGATGCCTTCACTTGTCTATGTCACACCACACCATAAGCAAAGTCATAGCTAATAACCATATCATTTTCCTTTTCCCTTTCAAAACAACTATGTGTGTTTTAAAAGTAAGTTTCTAACAAAGTTTACAAGTTTTTAGGTTTCCACAGAGTGGTACTAGTAAGATCTTCAAGCAACACATGCAACTTTTCTTCACAGCTGGTTTTCCATACTTAACAGGCACCACATATGAACTGGTTGTTCTTATATGGACTGTGCTTTTGGTTGTTTTCCATGAATTGTGTTCTTTACTGTGTTGTTATGAATTCAATATTTGTTCAAAAATGTGCTCTTGATTAAAAAAAGCTATGCCTGTGTGGGTGTGGCTATTCCATTGAAACATTCAATGGAAAATGTCATGCAACCCTTGCCAAGATCATTGCCAATCCAGCCAACCAGCAGCCAGCTACATGAACATTACCTTTTTTACTGTGCTGGTAGATGTCTGCACAGCCCCATGTGCCATGTATGCCCCATGGGTTATGAACTTTCAACAGATGACACTTCAAATGTAACTACACTGCTTTGTGGTTACCAACTCGAACCTTATAGACTTGTTTCTCTTTAAGGACATTGTTATTAGATTCTTCAATAAAAAACACACTCCACCATTATCTGCCTTTTCCACTATCAATATGGACTGTTCTTTATGAATGGACAATGACTTTAACACTGCATTTATAAATAATGTTCTGTGATAATACACATCAATTATTCTTACACACATATCCACTGTGGAGTTGGCATACCTATTTTCTGTTTTGTGCTTTATGATCTGACCATCTGTGATTACCTCTTTGTCAACTCCTGAACAGTACTACTTTCACAGTCACCCTGACTATCTGAATGCTATAGAGATGTAATTCATTTACATTACGAGTTTTTATATGCTTTGAAAAGCAGATATTCAAATCAATATTTTAAATATTTTAAAGCTTGATAGTAATTTATATCTTGTTTTAACTCATCCACTACTAACCCTCTGTTGTCTGAGGTGTACTTTTAACCAGCATCTTGCATGACTGTGGTTCTTTTAAAAGGCTCACGCCTCAGGCTTGTTGATGCAATAAGACTTACCATTACTACACCTAACCATTTTCTTTATGTTGTGTTGTCCTTTGAGCATGGCAACAAGGTTGGAACTGTTATGGCTGGGTCCCACACCATTTACTGACCCATGTGTTCATACCTTAAGTAATCTTGTTTATTTTTACTGTGATATTACTGTATTGCATTAACATATAGAAATAGGTATCCATAGTACAAGCATGGATACTAGGACTATGCTTGCCACTGATATTTGCTGCTGTGTATTATGTTTACATCATTTTATGGTTTTATATGTGTTTTATGTTTATTACACCTGCCATGCATATTTTTTTATTTATTGTGTTTACCTAGGTTATGTGTATTCCTTTTATTTTCTGATATAGTCATATAATCATGTGTAATTAGTGTCTTATACCAAAGTATCATACCATGTGCATTTCTGCTTATGCTGCATTCTCTTTGTTCATAACATATATAACTGACAATGCATTTTCTTTTTTCCAAGATTATTACAGATCTTGCAACTTTATTTCTTATGTAATTGCCTAAAGGAGCCACCTTATTTATATGCCTTATCCAATGCTGTATGTTTATATCTATAACTGCACTGTTATCAGTCATGTATAATTGCTTGCATGCCAGCTCCTCAGAGAGAAAGAGACCATACTTGAGGAATGGTGGGAAATTGGCTCCATTGTGATTGCTTTATCACATGTCTGATGTGAGTGTTTGTAATAAAACTGCTTTTTATTAATACTGCTTGTGGTATAAGCTTCGGATAGCAAATCCAATGTACAAGAATCTGATAGTAAGCAGGACTTACCATAACACCTCTTTACCCCTCAGTCCCACCCCCCTTCCCCAATGCTAAAGGTCAATGGCAATCTTGTAGCCAACTCCCATGCCAAAGCTGTGGAATTTAACTATTATACCTCCTGTGCAACCAAACTGCTGAAGTCCCTCCCTAACTATCCCTCCCCTCCTCCCTCAAATGTCACAGCTGCCCCTATCCTCCCCAAAAAAACACTCCACTTCCTATTTCCCCATACTCCTCATTCTCATTCTCTTCAGTGTCCCCCACTGATACTCTAAATACCCTCCTTGCCATCAACCCCTCAAAAGGATCTTTCCCAGATGACCTTGACCCTAAACTTATTTACTTTTTTTATTTATTGAAATATTTCACCAAGAAGGCACACTGAACAACAAGTAGCTCATCTTCCAGTGTGGCTGGAGGGGGGGGGGGTTAAAATGAGGATAAGACAAATGGAAAGTATACAGAATAATAAAAAAAAAGAACTGTACATTTCAGTTGGATCCTTATACAGTATAAATAACAATCAGTAATCAGTACAGACAATACAGGTTAGAAAAATGTATACCGTCAATGGGAAGACACAGAATCATGAGCCTGTCAAGCAGGCAGCTAATATGCAGCAAAACAAACAGTGGTGCAAAGATGTTCTAAGTGTTAGGCTCTAAGGCAGTAACATGAGCTAGAGTTGAAGTCCGGTGGGAGAAAGCAATTACCATTGATAGAGTGGGGAAGAAGGTAGCTAAGGAGTGAGGGAGAGGGGGTGACAAGTAGGTTGGGGAAGGGGTAGGGAAGTCATCCAAAATGCTAGTCCCCATTCATGATGTAAAGAACCCTGCAAGGGAGGCATGGAGCAGAAGAGCTAGAGCAAAGGTTAAAAGGGAGAGATAGAATGCAGAGAGCAGCCAGTCATCCTGAATCCCCTTCAAAATGCTGAGAACCCTGCAAGGAGGTCGGGGTGCTGGTGAGTAGGAACAAGGTAAAATGAGTAGCTAGGGAGGGTTAAAGCAGGAACAGTTGGAAGAGAGGAAATTGTGAAGTGCAATAGAAAGGGAAATTTGTGGAAAAAAGAAGGGAGAGGTAGAATGCAAAGAGGAGACAGTCAGCCTGAATCCCCTTCAAGATGCTGAGAACTTTGAAAGGGGGGGTCATGTGCTGGTGAGTAGGAGTAAGATAAAATGCTTATTTAGGGAGGGTTACAGCAGGTGATGCTGGAAAAGAGGAAATTGTGAAGTGCAGTAGAGAGGGAATTTGTGGAAGAAGAGTGTCATAATTGTGGAGGATAAGCATTCCAGGTTTTAGGGAAGCGGTGAGAAAATCCAGACTGGTCAATGAGGGTAGAACAGTGGTGGACAGACAAGGTGATTGTGTCATTAGATCTCAGGGAGTGGGAGGGGGTGGGAGGGGTAGAAAGAGGATGAAAGGTAAGAAGGGAGTTCACCAAGCCAGAATTTGGAGATAAGTTTGGCGCAGTGGGAGAGACATAGGTTAGACTGTCGGGGAAAAGCTAAGGCATGATAGAGGTCACAGTGATGAGTCCTAGAAAAAACATCAAGGGCAAAGTGACAGATGGAGTTAAAGAGAGTGTCCAGTTTGGTCAGGGAAGATTTCAGAGCGGCACCATAGACTACATCACAATAGTCAGAAATGGGGAAAATCATCTGCTGAACAAGTTCATGCCTCACAGTTAGTGGGATGCAACTACGGTTCCCATACAAGGCACCAAGCTTGGGGTACAGTTTCTTCAGGATGACATCAATGTGAATAGAGAAGTTGTGGTGTTGGTCCAACCAAATCCCAAGATACCTAAATGAGGATGTGTCCTCAAGATCATCCCATCAAGGGTGTGGAAGGAGGGGCAGGGCCATCAGCCTAGAGAGTCTCTACCTGGTGATGGAGATCATAGAGACTGTATTCTTGGCATTAAGGGAGAGTTGGTGAGAGGTGAATCAGAGCTGAACCAGGTTGATGTCATGCTGTAAGCTGGCTGCCATAGCAGCAGGGCTTTTGCCGGAGCTGTATAAGACAGTATCATTGGCATACATATGGATGGAGGAGGTGGAACAGACTGTAGGAAGGTCATTTATGAAGTTGGAGAAGACTAGAGGACCAAGCACTGAGCCCTGAGGAACTCTGGTGTTGATGGGGAGTGGGGGAGAGGTAGAATCAGAGATTTTGACTGATTGAGACATGCCAGTGAGATATGATTTAAACCAGTTTAAGACAGATGAGGCCAAGCCTCCTGTGGAGAGAGAATCAAGCCCCGGCCATTGGCTACACCCTCTCCTTAATATTAAATCTCTCCTTCTCAAACTCCGATGTCCCTACCACATGGAAACACGCAGTGGTCCTCCCCCTACATAATGGGGGAGATCCCTCATCCCCTGGAAACTATCACCCCATCTCACTACTCCCTACCCTAGCCAAACTACAAAAATATCTAATCCTCTCTCAACTCACCTTCTTTCTATCTGATACCTCCTTCTTCACCCTATTCCAATCTGGTTTCAGGAAAAACTATTCTACCAAGACCTCCCTGCTTCAGCTCACTGACAATGGTCAAATCACCTCAGCCATATTTGTTGACCTTTCTAAGGCTTTTGACACCGTTTCCAACTCCCTTCTCCTTGATTTCTTCTTATCTGCTGGTCTAACCCCTTCTGCCACTAAGTGGTTTAAGGCCTACCTTACTGGTAGAACCCAATCAGTTAAGATCACAGATGCCATCTTGCCACACCTCCTGATCTACACTGGTGTCCCTCAGGGCTCCGTGCTTGGTCACCTTGTATTCTCCATCTTCCTTAATGACCTGCCATCTGTCTGCTGCCCCACCTCCACCATTCACATGTATACTGATGATACTGTCCTGTATGCACCTGGTTCATGCCCAGCTGAGGTTACATCCAGCTTGCAGCATGACTTCAACAACGTCCAGCTCTGGTTTGAAAACTACAATTATTCCTCAATGCCATGAAGACAGTCTCCATGACCTTTGGCACAAGGCAGAGACTCTCTAGGCTTCCTTCCCTGACCACTTTCCACACTCTTGATGGGACTTTACTTGAGGATGCCTCACCCTCAGACACCTTGGGGTTTGGTTAGACCAACACCTCAACTTCTCTGGACACATTGAACCCATCCAGAAAAAATTGCACCCAAAACTATATGCCTTGTTCAGGAACCACAGTTGCATCCCTCCATGAGGAGTGAGCTTGTCCAGAAGATGTTCTTCCACATTTTTGACTACTGCTACATAGTCTATGGTGCTGCTCCCAAGTCCTCCCTGACCAGATTGGACACTCTTTGAATCCATCTGCTGCTTTGCCCTTGATGCTCCCTCTCACGCCCACCACTGTGACCTCTATCAAGCCCTTTTCTTCCCCTCCCTTACAAACAGATATCTGTCACACTGCACTAAATTCATCACTAAACACTGGCTGGTGAACTCCCTTCCAACCTCACACCCTCATTTATAACACCCCCCCTCCTCCTTCCCACTCCCTCAGATCCACTGGCACTCACACACTGACTGTCCCTCGCTGCTCTGCCCTATCTGGCCAGTCTGTGTACTCTCACCATTTCCCTAAAATAAGGAACAAGTGACCATCAAACAGTGTGGTTCATGTTAAACTCAGCTACAGAGTCAAGCCATACAAAAGTGAGGGTACTGGACTTTAGGAGGGCTGACTTTGGCAAGATGGGAGAGCGCCTCAGAAAAGCACTAGCAAATAGGCTAGAAGGAGGTATGGAGCAACAATGGGGGAATCATCAAAACTATCACAGAGGCAACAAGCATTTGTGTGAAGCAAACAAACAAATCAAAATGAAAGAAAAAGCCACTATGGTTCTCAAAAGAGGTGGCTGTGAAAGTCAGGAAGAAAAAGACAGCATTCCGGAAGTATAAGGAAACACAGAAGGAGCAGGACAGAGAGCTGTACCAGTTAAGGCAGAAGGAAGCAGGAGGGAAGTCAGAATAGCAAAGGCCCAAACTGAGGAAAAGATAGCCAACTCAGTTAAGAAGGGGGATAAAACCTTTTATAGGTACATCAGCGAGCGTAGAAAGACAAAGGGAGGGATAGTGAGGCTGAATAGAATGAACATTGGGTGGGCAGAGGGGGACAGTGAAAAAGCAGGGATACTGAATGAATATTTCTGCTCAGTATTCACAAGAGGAGGGGGAAGTGCCTAATCCAATTAACAGAAGCACTCTTGATAGGGGGTTGATCTCAGTCCTTTCACAGAAGAAAGGGTTCTGCAGGAACTCCTAAAACTGAAGGTGGACAAAGCAATGGGTCCTGATGGAATTCATCCCAGAATTCTAAAAGAATTAAGGGAGGAACTAGTGAAACCACTGGCTACCTTTAATAAATCATGGGAGGATGGGGTGGTACCCGAGAACTGGAGGAAGGCGGCTGTGATTCCCCTTCACAAAAGTGGGACCAAGACAGAGGCAGGAAACTACAGACCTGTCAGTCTGACCTCTGTGGTAGGGAAAGTGATGGAGTGACTTCTGAAGGAAAGAATAGTTGAATACCTAGAGGCCAGTGGGGCACAGGACCCAAGGCAGCATGGGTTCACAGCGGGAAGGTCATGTCAGATGAATCTAATAGATTTCTTTGACTGGGTGACCAAAGTAGTAGACCAGGGAGGGGCTGTGACATGGCCTACCTGGACTTTAGCAAGGCATTTGACACAGTCCCACACAAAGATTAATAGTCAAATTAACCAGCCTGGGAGTGGGTCCCAGGGTGGTAGCCTGGTAAAACATTGGCTGCACAACAGGACACAGAAGGTAATTGTAAATGGAGTCCACTCTGAAGAAAGAGGAGTTACTAGTGGGGTACCGCAGGGTTCAGAATTGGGTCAAGTCCTTTTTAATGTCTTCATCAGTGACATTGCAGAGGGACTGGAAGGAAAAGTATGCCTTTGCATATGACACAAAGATCTGCAACAGGTTGATACGCAAGGAGGCGTGGAAAGAATGGATGAAGGGACTTGGCAAGGTTGGAGGAATGGTCAGAAGTATGGCAGCTAGGATTCAATGCAAAGAAGTGCAAAATAATGCACCTGGGAAACAAGAACCCAGGGGAAGAATACACAGTGGGGGGGGGGAGGTAGTAACAACAACAAAAAAGGAAAGGGACCTGGGAGTAATCATATCAGATGACCTTAAGGTTAGCAAGCAATGTGAGAAGGCAGTAGGGAGGGCTGTGGATATACTGGCATGCATAGGGAGAGGCATCAGCAGCAGAAAACAGGAAGTTGTTATCCCTCTGTACAGACAGTTGGTGAGACCCCATCTGGAGTACTGCGTCCAGTTCTGGAGACCCCATCTCCACAAGGACAGACAGGATAGAGGCAGTCCAGAGGAGGGCAACTAAAATGGTGCAGGGTCTGCAAGAGAAGCCATATGAGGAGAGACTAAAGGAGCTTAATATGTATACCCTTTAGGAAAGAAGGGAGGGGGGGACATGATAGAAACTTTTAAGTACCTCAGTGGAATCAACAAAATCCAAGAGGATAGCATCTTTCAGAAAAAGAGACATGCAAGAACAAGGGGACACAATTTAAAGATAGAAGGGTGGCAGTTCAGGGACAATGTGAGGAAGTATTTCACAGAGAGGGTAGTGGATGCATGGAACACCCTTCCTGAGGAGGTTGTGGGGTCTAAAACTGTGGGAGAATACAAGAATGCATGGGACAGACAAAAGGCAATTCTTGTGGGGAGTAGGAAGAAATAGGCTGTTGGTTAACTAGGATCTGCGGCCTATCCTGTAGGTAGAGAAATGGGCAGACTAGATGGGCCAAGCGGTCCTTATCTGCCATCAAAGTCTATGTCTATGTTTCTATGTAACTGTCTACCTACCCAAATCTGACACTCCTCCTCCCTCTATTCCATTAACAATGCCCTCTCCAACTACCTTGCACTTAACTGTTCTTGTTATGACCTGCCTTCATTTCCTTCATCTTGCTCCTTACAGTTCATCCCCTTTCGGAATATACCTAATGCCTCTATCGACTCTACTGCCTCTACTGACCCTACCCCTCCTAGGTGCTAGTTCTCATACCTTTCTCCCTTTCCCCACTCTCTCGCCCTTTTTCCCCTAGCCTTCACGGTCACCTTGTAGGATTCTCAGCACCCTGAAGGGGTCCTGTAGTGCCTAGGCTTGCCACCTTTTCTTCCACCATCTACCTATCCTTGGCCTTCCAGGTCACCTTGCAGGATCCCCAGTATCCTGGAGGGTTCTTTGGATCAGGCCTCATCCCTTCCCAGGTGTTATTTCTCATTCCTTTCCTCTCACTATCCCTCTATCACTACAACACCTAACTGCAAGAGGGTTTACCATTGCCTGAACTTCTCTGCCCCTTGCAGGGCTCATCGCATCTTGAAGGGTTCTCTTTTTGGGTCAGGCCTTATTTCCCCTCCTAGGTGTTGATCACACTTACTCCCTCTCTATATGCCGCTCTAATCCCTACTCCAGTCCCCTGTCCCCTTGCAGGGTTCCTAGCATCCTGAAGGGGTCTCTCAGGGACACAACTCTGCACTATCTGTCATCTCATCCTCTCTCTCCTTCACTTCTTATTTCACGATAGCATTTATTCACTTATTACCACTGCACTTATTAATTTTTCTCACAAATTTCATATGTATTCAACACTGTTTGTAACAAACAACTGCCTTAGTTGCATGCTATGTTGATAGATGTAATTTGAATCTAAAAGGCCTCATCCCAATTGTACCACTTCACCCCCGGTTGCACCAGGAGACAAGCAATCTGTTGCTCAGAGTGCCTTCATGGTGAAACACATCAATAAATACTGTATAACTTGAAATTTTTACTGCAAAATAATTTCCACTATTTTCGCTGAAGCATCAATTTGTGTGAAAATAAATTTGCGCTAATTAGCACTTTTAGCAATTTTTTTCCATTATTGTGAATGTGGTGATTATGCCTTAGTGCCAAAATAAATTTACGCAATTATTGTTACATTTGTGTTTGTGTTAAATTTACTTTGCATGAAAATAACTAGTTTTACAGTAACTAAATACTGTAAAAACTAGGTGGTGAGGTTGATACCATTAGCAAACATTTGACAATGGTTAATGACCTAAACAAAATCATGGAATGGGCAGAGCATAACAGGATGTGTTGTACTTCATTACAGTACCAAGAATTGTAACTATATTTATATTCTAGGCAACCAAATACTGCGCAAGGTGACCTCTGAATGTGATTTTGGGGTTAAAGTAAATATTACCCTCACCTCCGCAGATCACTGTAGACAGGTGCCATTTAAAGCAAGGGGACTCATTGAAAGAATAAAACAATCATTTGTATGTAGATCTGAGCAGTGTACCATCCCTCTGTGCAGGAGTTATATTAGGCCGCTACTTGACTATGTATCTCCAGTTTGGTCACCTTATCATTTAAAAGACATTAATATGATCAAAGGTGTGCAACGATCAGTAACCAAATTGATCCCACATTTAAAGGGACTATCTTATGCTAATCAACTGAAAGAAACCGGTCTGTTCTTGCAAGACAGAGAGGAGACCTTTTACCTTTACATAGGATATTGCAATCAGAATTCATGGAACAATGTGGTCTTACTTATAGCAGCACTAGAGATAACCTTAGATGACATGGTAGGAAATTAGTTGTACCTATGGCATAAACCTCTAAAACAGACAACTATTGTACAGTAAGAAGTATAAAGGCCTGGAATAGGCTACCTAAGGAAGCAGTCAAAGCACCAGGCTTTTTGGAATTTAAAAACACATTAGATAGACTGTTTTATTTGGACCATAAGATGGTTTAACCATGCCCACAGCTGCGGGGGACAATCCAGATGGGCTTCATGCCCCCCTTTTGTTCATCTATTCCTAGTAATCCTAGGGAAGAATTAAAAATATTTTATTAACACACACATGGTGAGATAACAAAATGTGCACACCAACCCCTCCACCTACACTAATTCTGTGATACTACAGCCAAAGATAAATAATTGAACTAATGAAATCATCTTTTGAAAAAGGTTAACAATAGGGTTTTATAAATATATTACTTACCTTCAAACTTGTGATGGAGATGCCATGACGGTACATAGCCAGAAGAGAAAATCATGCCCCAGCATTAACAGCATCTAAGAAGAGACAGATCAGAAAAGAAAGTCATAAGTAAAAACTGTTTTGCAAAAAGGAAACATAGCATTGGTCAGCAGACAGACCACCTGACCCATCAAGTCTGCCCCTTTTTTCCCTGCTGCAGATACCTTTCCCATGCACGACATGCATGAAGCCCACCACTGTTTACCCCCACCATCAATGGTGGAAGACTGTTCTAGGCATCCACTGTTTTTTCATTGAAGAAATACTTCCTCACATTCCTCTTAAATTTTTCCCCATCAAGAAAATAAATGTGCAGCTTTGACTTTCGCAGACTGCAGTCTTCATAGACATCTATTCCCATCCCCACCATTCATGTGTTGTATTCCTAATTTTATTTAAAACTCTGTTAACTGGGTGGGGAAGCATTGGGCGATGTGGCTCTTTTATAGGCTTGACCTAGATACATCTACAGACAAACATAGACCAATACAGATCCAGTTTACAAAACTTTACATGATTGTTGTAATACACCACATACACTGTAGAACAAAGTGTTAATAATAAGTACTGTATTCACACAGTTGTTAGGTTGTGCAAAAAAGAAGTACAGTTATCACTTCTACAAAGATTTTCTTTGTATTTACTTTTAAAATGATCAATACTGACTTTTTTCCCAATCTCTAAGTCAATACTGTTCCAGAGTTTGGCAACTGTGTAATGAAATGATGTTTGATTTTTTGTTCTATAAAAGACTATAAAAAAGTGGATGATATCTTGCCCTCACCATGACCCACTGAGATGTTCTGTGTCAGAGCCTGGCCTTCAATCACTGTGCTTCCCCATCCCAGCAACAGCCTGGTTCCTTAAATGGCTCTTTTATCTTTGCTCAAACAATACTATATGCTAAGGTAAACTGTGACTTTGTATTTCTCACTTTATGTATTACAAATTTAGTATTCCTCAGTTTATAAAGAGTGCTCTTTGTACATGGTAGAATCAATTTCATACTGTGAATTATTGATTCCCACATTCCTGAATTGTATGTTTTAAGAGCTGGAATCAAATTTCATCCATGGAAACAAAGACATGGGAGGGGTTCTGGGTTTTGTTTTGTTTTTTGTTTTGAGCTAGGAACTTTCAGGAGCACTGATAGGAAATATTCACTGGTGCTGTTTTTTTTTCTATTTATCTACTTTACTTAGTTGATTTACTTTATTGGTTGATATAATTTGACACCAAGCCTGCAGTAAAGTCTTAGAGTTAGGAAAAGTTTTTGTAGTTATTTGTTTACATCAAGTTTTTTTTAAGAAAAAGAGAGAGAGACAGAGAAAGACACAGAGACACAAATATGGGTGACCTGCAATGCCAAGTGATTGACAGGCAGGCAGCTCCAAAAGGAAGAAGATGAATCATCATTTATATAGCACTTTTTATACACAGTGTATCCCATAGAGC
Organism: Neoceratodus forsteri; assembly: GCA_016271365.2. Taxonomy (NCBI): domain Eukaryota; kingdom Metazoa; phylum Chordata; order Ceratodontiformes; family Ceratodontidae; genus Neoceratodus; species Neoceratodus forsteri. Next base: position 589,569,275 of record CM028131.1, read on the forward strand.
TTTACATGCAATGCTAGACTGGTAGTGAAGTGACTGAATGTGTACTGGAGGCCATATTGCACATCAACACCCACACACAGCCTGGACAACTGCATGAACTGGTTTATGGGAAGGGGAATGTTGGCCAGGACACTGAGAATCTACCCTACTCTTTGCAAAGAGTGCCCTGGGTTCTTTTACTTCCACCTGGACACCCACCAGGACAACACCAGGATGTGTAGAAGGGACCTCAGTTTAACGTCTCGTCTGAAGGACAGCACACACCAGCAGTACAACGCCCCCCAATACTGCACTTGGATGCCAGCATTTTAGGTGCAAGTCCCATCCTGGTGTGGGATGAGAACCCATGACCTTCTGGTCCAGAAGCGAATGTGCTGCCAACTGAGCCATGCTGACTCCTAGTTGGCATCATGATTCCAGGCAAAACAGGTGGCTCTTTGTCAGACTGGTCACTAAGCATGTGGCTACCCTTTTTGGTCCCTGTCAATTTCCATTCACTGGAAGGGAGAAAGTCTGGGAGGAAATAAAAACAGTGCTTAATGATCAGGTCAACAGCATGCCTCATACAATTAAAAAGCTTTGTCAGTGGTTTGATGGGCCAGAGCAACCAGCCAAGCCCCATGCCTGAGCTAAAGGCAGTCCTTCCAGCTTCACTCAGAAGCATTTTTTCTTTGCAGCTGGAGGCTCTGTTGGTCTCTGCCTTCCCCAGCCAGCAGCTCTGCCCCCCCCTTGACATTTGTCTCATTCGTCTAGTGCTTTTGGCTTTTCTGCTTGGTATGTGCTGCACTTTCTGCTGGTTTGTGTTTCTCCTGCCTTTCTTGGTCAGTATTTTGCTTTTGCCTCTGGCTGCTGCCTGTGCCTCTCTCCATAGTCTGTGTCTGCTCTCCTGTTTTCCAGTGCTTGAGTTTCTCAATTTTACTTTCTTGGGGGCTTCTAGTTTTCCTAGTATCCTGCTCTTCCCCTTTGCTTGCAGTGTGCTATGCAGGCATTGTGACATACAAGCTCCCATTTACTGTTATACTATAATTAATGGGTTGTGTTTTTTTCCCCATTGAAAAAGCCGTGTATTATTATGGCATTTTTTTAATACACGGCTCCTTGTGTCAGACTGTCAGCGGTACCTGAGAAGAGCAAGTGGTCTGGATCCCTGCTGTGTGCTAAGGTTCCCCTTTTTCATATTTTAAAAATAGCTTTAGTCCCTCATCAATCTCACACTTTCTGTTGGACAGGACAGGACAAGACAGGAGAGCCGAGACCAGCAAGGCCCTCAAGTCATCCCTCCTACTGCCTGTCTCCAGCACCCCTCACCAGCCAGCATCTCTTGCCTCCTCCTCCTCTAACTTCACCCTGGGTCAGGGCGATGAGTAGGCAGTAGCACCACTGGCCAGGTGCTGACCACCTGGATCAAAATAAATAAATAAAAACATTTTATTTCTGCACGGCAGAGTGTACGCAGGGGCAGACAGGAGTCTGCAAAAAAACACAACCCCTTAAATTATATAAAACAAAATATGGGGTGCAGTGTATACACTCAAATTTAACACACTCCTTCATTGCTGGATGGCTACCATAAACCCCTCAGGCTTCACCCTTGGGGATTATGTGCCATCCAACATCTCGGGTGTGTATTAAATTCTCGTAAAGCACTGCACCCCATACTTTATCCTATATTTTAGCAATCCCTCAGTTTAACTGCAATAGTCATCTGTGAGCTTTCAGTTCCACTTTGTTTTCCCTGCCTGTAGCAGTCTCCTGTGAACATCCAACCTTAATTGATTGTACTAGTGTCTGTCTCCACTCAGCAGCTTCAACAGTCACCCTTTCAATTCTCATGTGCTTGCTCTTCTAGCAGTTTCATTGTTGCTCTACTGCCATTTGCTCCTGCTCAGCCATGCTGGGATTGCATTGCAAGTGTTTATGTGTAAAATTTATTAATTTAAATGGTAAAGTGAAATCTTGATTTAACAATAATGCTGGTTTCCCTTTTGGAACTCTTTGGCAGGTAGGAAAATTTTAAAATATGGTACCGCTAAAATGTAGGCAGAAGTGCATGTGGCCTGCTGAAATGGTAGTTGGGTGTCATAGGTAGGGATCTTGGGCACTGCAAGGCAGTGGTTCTTCCATCCGGTAAGTGCATACTATATGTATTGGATCTTGACACCACTGAAAAGGAGGCATGGTCACGCTAACTCTGAGTTAAGGCACAAAATAGTCAAGTGGGTACAAAACTGGCTCCTCAATAGAACTCAGTGGGTCATAGTCAATGGAACACTGTATAATGATGGAAGGGCGATCAGTGGTGTACCTCAAGGAAGGATCTGTCCTTGGCCCAATACTCTTCAATATATTTATCAGCGACATTGCTGATGGCCTGCAGGGTAAGATATGCCTGTTTGCAGATGATACAAAGCTCTGCAACAGGGTAGATACAACTGAAGGAACAGCAGCAATGGAAGCAGATCTAAAGTTCCTAGAAGCATGGTCTAGGGACTGGCAGTTGAAATTAAAAGCCAAAAAGTGTTGGGGCGTGGCTTGAATGCCGAGGAAGATGGCCTCTTAAACATTTGGCTCGGTCCCCAGCTACTACAATCCGCTGAAAAACACTGACATCTAGGGACCCCCAACCCTCCTCAGGCAATCATATGTTGCTGTAGCCCTTTCTTATTGATCGGCACAGGTTATATTGTGACAAGCGATCCAGCATATTGTCCTGTGGTGCCGGTCACTGCGCGACCCTCCTAAGACCCGAGCAGGCCCCAAATCACTGACTTTGCATGGTGGGCTCCTGGTATTACTTAGCTAGTGGCAGTCCCTCCAGCATGTCTGGCCCCAATCAGCTAAATCCCTGTGGACATACATATACTACAAACCTTGGCCTCACCTTAACCAATGGGAAGCATTACCGCCACGGTCTAGGTATGGTCTCCCCTAAACATCCTATGTATGGCCTGGGCATAACCCCTAAAGAAACATCCACTCCCCCAGTGGATGTAAGCGCCTCACTGCAACACATCGCTGCTATGTTAGAAACTCTCTTAACAAGGGTAGACACTATCTCAGTGACCCTATCTGGCACGGTTGCCAAAGTACGGGTGCTAAACGATTAGCTGAATGTCTTGGAGCAACGCACAGATGACTTAGAAGCTGGTCAAGCCAAACTCTTGCAGCGATTACAGGAGCAGGATGAGAAGCTGGCTATCCTGAGGTGACGGGCAGAGGACCAAGAAAACCATGGATGATGCAACAGTATTAGAATCCTCGGAATTCCTGAGGTTTCTTAAGGCCAGAACACAGAGTGGTTCCTAAATGAAGAGATCCCCAAAATGCTTGGGGATAGATGGCATGGGCCAATTGAGGTAGAAAGGGCACATCACATACCCAGTGGCTTCTGATCCCACAGTGTCTCTCCCCTAGGCCCATTATCGCTTACGTACTACGATACTCCACCAAGGAAAAAGTGCTGAGGGCAGCTCAAGACAGGGACAAACTCATGTGGTATGGGGCTAAAGTGTCCTTCTTCAGAGATTTCTCTATGGAGGTAGCTGCTAGTAGGAAAGCTTTTATTCCTGTCAAAAGACTGCTGGCAGTACAGGGGTTCAAATATGGTTGTAGGAATCTGGCCTACCTTTATGTGTCACGAGATGGCAGGGACATAGTTGTTGAGACACCTCAGGAGATCGAAACCTGGGCCCTCAAGTACTGGCCTCAGATTTCCCTTAGTACTGCAACTCTCAAAAGGCTATGGGCTCCAGGACCATGAACGCGGGACAGGAGGAACCACTCCCCAGGTGGTGGTTGTAGGGAGGAGTACAATAATGTCCAGACAGTGTCACCACTAAATGCTTCCTCCAGGTCCCCATCTCTCCTGAAGCCATTAGGACAGGAAATCAACAACAAAGCAGCCCAACAGCAGTCAGCAGGGCAATCCTTTTCCTCTCTACCTCAGCGGGGACCAAGCCAAATGACCCAGGTATGCCAACGCTCCTTGAGTGACCAGGGATCTCCTTCCAGAGGTCCAGGAACAGCACCCCCTGCAAAGCAGACCAAGGATGAACACCCTACTCTGGACCAACCTGATGTGCAAGATATCCCTGATGAACGTATTATGGAGGTGGCTGATACCTCATCCTGGGCAGGCTTTCCCTCAGATCTGGTGGAATGTCAGGACTTCTCAAATATCCGAGTCAAACTTGGGTTGCTAATCTTCACAGAAGCGCTATCCTAGGACCCTACGCACCATATAACGTGATCTGCTGCCACTGGGGAGCAAGCACCTAATGACTGAATGCATCATGTCTGTATTGTTTCCTTTTGTTTACATACTCAGCCTCTCCCCTATTACAATGATGCCATTTAGTGACACCAAATGTGGTGTCTGATGTGGAAGGGACCTCCCCTCACCCATTGTAACATGCTGGCAACTGCTGGCTAAGTCTCTTGTGGGTGATTGTGGAGGGTGTCTAAACCCCAAATTCTGGGGTAATTTAACTAACTGATCCTGTACCTGGCCTGATGAGCACATCTCTTCCAGCGGACCACTCTCTTGGTGGTACGTGGTCCCCCTCCTCCAGTGGACAACCCGGCCCCACTCTGACTAATATGCTCCGTTAGAACCCTCTGTCTCTTGCAGCAGCCACTGCTTATCCCTAGGAGATCACTGAGGGCACTGTGCCCAGCCTCAGTCTACACACTGAGAGGAAGTATGTTAGCTTCATCGGCTACATACTTTTTGAACCTCCTCCATGTCTTAAAGCAACGAGCCCCTACCTTCTATTCCCGGGTCTCTCCTCTTCCTCTTACTTGGGTTCCAACCTCCACCATCTCCCCTCCACCCACCTTACCCTTCCCCCTCCTCCCCCCTTTTTTCTTCTCTCTGGTTGGCTCCCCTTTGAATATGTCATGTAATAGCTGGGGATGGAGTTATGTGTGGTTGGTCGGTTAATCTCCATTTCTCCCCACATAGGTTAAAGGTCAGTGCGGCTGAGTGCTCCTCTCCAGTAGTGTAGAGGATTGCACCCTCATGCATACACCAATTCACCTTTAGCTTTTTGCTTACCTAATCATTTATAGTTTTGAAATATCTAGTGTATAATAGTTGTATTAATCTACCCCTTAGTGGGGAAACTGTTGCATTTAGCTTCGTTCACATATCTAGTACTCTAACTTAATTGTTCTTGCTTTTGTACCAGGTTATTATTGCCATTGTACCTATTGAATAGACTACCTTTTCTCTTCACTCAGCCAACCCTCCCTCCCTTGTCTCAGGTAACCTGTCTACTCCTGCTTCTCTATCCCTATTAGATTTGGGTGGTGAGTACCTGTACATTATTTAACCTTGGGAACTATAATGTAGAACTCAAAGACAGGAGTAAAACTTCTACCATTGAATGTGAAGGGCTTAAACCACCCGATCAAGTGATCTATGGTCCATAGATACTGACACTCCTTGCAGGCGGATATTGCAATTATCCAGGAGACATATCTCACTGCAAGAACTGTATTGTGGCTCAAGAGGTCATGGGTAGGTAAGGTTATAGCGAGTTCAGTGTCAACTAAATCTAAGGGCATGGCCATTTTGATCTGGAATTTATGCTCCTAGACACAGGAGCAAGTGGCCTTAGATGCTCAGGGCCGTTGGACAGTGGTTCAGTTCTCTATCCTTGGGTGACATGTGCTAGCAAATGTGTATGGCCAAAATATGGACAATCTGGAAACCCTTCTGGATCTCAACCAAGCCATAAAGTCCCTGGCTGTTGGCCACCCGCAGATTCCTCTTATGATTGGAGGTGATTTCAACCTCACCTTAGATATCTTTCTGAATAAATCCAAGCCCACCCCTCAAACACACCCCAAAATGGTATTGGCCTTGCAAGAAATCATGATGGAGTGGGAAATGACTGACCGTGTGGTGAAGAGATCACCCTTCGGGGTGAGACTACTTCTTTTCCTCTGCCCTCTGCATATATAGCATAAGGACTTCTATTGTGTCTACCTATTGTATTATATATTTTTTCTTTGTTGTTCTACATTTTATATCTCCTCTCTATGTAATTGCAAACTGTATGTGTATGTGCCTCAGGACCTCCTTGTGAATGAGCTTGCTCAATGGAGTCTTTCCTGCAATAAACTTGAACTTGAACTGTCCACACCACATATAGCCAGATTGATTTCTGGCTAGCCAATGCCTCTGCGGCCCAAGATATCACTTCCACTAGGATAGACAACATTCTTGTCTCAGACCATGCTCCAGTCTCATGTTTTTATATCCCCTCTGGGCAGAGTCGATCGGGTACCAGATGGCGCTGCAATAGTCTACTCCTTCAAGACCCCCAATTTCAGTCTATGATATGGCAGACAGCCAGAGACTACTATCTTAATCATGCCACTGATACATCTGCTGCTATGGTCTGGGAGGCCTTCAAGGCTGTGTTACGAGATCATATTATTGCCTACACGGTCCAACAAAATAAAGCCAGAAAGGTAGAACTAAATAACCTGCAATCTGAACTGTCAACACTGGAAACCAGATTTAAGGCCTCCTTTGTCCGTACACCCAACCCGTTGCTTCTTCGGGAGATAGTTGAACTGAAATACTGTATAAACACAATGCTGCAACAAAAGGCAGAATGGATGCTGGCTAGGTCTAAGCATGCTTACTGGGAGGGAGGAGATAAAGGGGGGTAAATTCCTGGCCTTTCAATTAAGAAAGCAACAGGCTGCCTCTCATATCCATGCCCTCAAGAGCTCGAGAGATCTTGTGGTTACGGGCCCTAAACAGATCAATGAATGTATGCAACACTTTTATCAGTGGCTGTATCAGTCACATGTAACCTTAGATCAAAATTAAATGGAGCTCCAGCTGGAAAACTTCTGCTCTGCTTCCAATATCCCTCAATTACCCAACAATATGAAGAAGGGTCTGGATAAGCCCTTCACTGAGACAGAGCTACTGAATGCCCTAAATCAACTGGCCAAAGGCAAGTCGCCCAGACCCGATGGTATGACCACAGAGTTGTATCACACCATGAGTACAGAAATCAGTATCCCCCTTCTGTCTGTATTACAAGAGGCCCATGTGACTGGCATTCTTCCCCCCACTGTGCACAAAGTCCTGGTCACCCTCCTTCCAAAGAAATCAGATGACCCCCTAAACTGTGTCAATTATCACCCTATTTCCCCTCATTTCTGTCGATAACAAAATAGCAGCCAAGGTGCTCGCCACTCAACTGATGGAGGCCATACCTTCTATCATACACCCATCTCAAGTCGACTTTACTAACGGATAGGCTGCAGTTGACAATATCAGACTGGTCCTTAATCTTAAATGGCTTGCAATGCACTCCACTACTCCTATGGCAGTGATGGCAGTAGATTTCTCTAAAGCCTTCGACTCAGTTGAATGGCCCTACCTCCATGAAATACTCCAGCTCTATGGGTTTGGCCCATACTTTAGGCAATGGATCCGAGTACTGTATAATGCCCCCCTCACTAGAATTCTAACCAATAAGGACATCTCCCCCTCCTTTCCCCTGCAGCGGGGTAAATGGCAGGGCTGCCCCTTGTACCCCCTATTGTTCCTGGTGTCTCTGGACCCACTTATATGGAAGTTGCAAGCCACTGATGGTATTAGGTGCATACAGGTAGGTCAGCACACATACCTGACTGCCTCATATGTGGACGACTTACTTCTAACATTAACCCACTCAAAGGAATCCCTTCCTAGTGTCTTAGAAACCTTAAGAGAGTTCGCCCAGTTGTCTGGTCTGCAAATTAATCAGAAAAAAACTAGCTTTACCCCCCCAATATGGCTTGCACAAATACCTGCCTGCAAGGATGAGACTTAACCTGGGCCCCACACAGCTTCTCATATCTAGGCATAAACATTCCCTTCAATTGGAACCAACTAGAGCATGGGAATTTTGGTCCATTAATAGCTCTTTTAATGATGGAAGTGAACCACTGGTGCCGTCTTAACCTTTCCCTCCCAGGTAAGGTAGCCACGACCCTGAATGCTCCTCCTACCCAGATTGGCATACCTTCTCAACAATCTCCCCATTACCCTATCAGGCAAAGTGTTCTGCCCTCTAGACAAACTGATATCATTCTTCCTCTGGGAGGGCAAGACACCAAGATGGAGCCACAGTAAAATGCAGGCTCATTGGTCTAAGAGGGGCATGGGACTTCCTTGGCTGCAGGGCTACCATTGGTCCTATCTTTTTGCCCAAGCTACTAAATGGTGCTTCCCTTCTTCCTCTCCACCTACCATATGGGTTCATCTGGAATCTCAACTGTTTCAGGACACCCCCTATGCCTATTGCTAACAAACGCCCCTATAACCCCCAGCAAGCTCACCCCCAGTCATGGCTGAGACCAGGAAGGCATGGTTCAGACTCATGGCAGCCTCCAATACCTTGAAGGCAGCAAACATTATGCCATTCTGATATCTGTACCTATGGCATAACCAACTCATCACAGTGGATAATAAGCCACTTCACTGGCCGGCATGGGAAAATAAGGGGATCTGGACTGTCTAAGACCTTTATATGCCTAACTCCTCCACACTTATGTCATACGAGCAGCTCAAAGCTCGCTACTCTCTCCAGTCTAATAACTTTTGGAGATACTTGCAACTATGTAGTGTGGTCCAGTCTCTTAGTTGGGCACATCTCTCTGACCCTAAATGGCAGTGGTTGGCCTCCTTACACCTAAAATCCTCCTCTCAGAGTCTAGCAGGGCAATTCTATAGTACATGGTGTGAGACACAATCTGATCACACAGAATCCTGTAGGGCTGCATGGAGTGCAGATCTCAATATCCCTATTACCCCAGAAACATGGTTTCGATGCCTATGTCAAGCGCATGCCACATATAAGGATGTTAAGAGTTAACTAATCCAACTCAAAATTCTCCTCAGGTAATATCGTACCCCTGCTGCCCTTCACTCATGGCGCTTTCTTCCCCATGCAAAGTGCTGCAGATGTCAGCATGAACTGGCAAATATCTCGCACCTTCTGTGGTACTGTCCAGCCTTGACCCCTTTCTGGTCAGCCGTAGCAATGGACTGCTCTGGGGTACTGGGGCTACCTATTGACATTTCCAAACCATTCCTCCTATTGGGTGACTCTGTTCCCTTGGACCAACTGCTGACACCACACAAGAACTGGCTCTTAGTAGCCATCATGGAGGCTAAAAGGCTCCTACTCCTGCCATGGAGACAAGCATCACCTCCACCTATCTACCTATGGCACTCCACCTTAGCCAGACTGGCCACCTTTGAAAAGCTCATTTATGCCAATAGAGGGCAGCTTCCTTCATACTATAGGAAATGGGGAGCATACCTCAACTCCTCTCTGTGCAGGGCCTTACTTTCCCCCCTCGGGCAACCCCCCCATTCAATGAGGCCTATTGACGTGGAAGTCTTAGTTAGTTATACCTCAAGGACCTAAATTAATACTGCACTGAACTGCTATAACCTCTCCTGCTCAAAAATGCTTCTCTTTACTTCTAAATCTCTCCTTTATCTCACTGTTAATCTACCTTTCTGGACACCTTTAAATGCTATTAATAGAGTGAACCTGGACACTTAGATATATAGACTGTTGAGCCATTGTTTGTAAGAATCATTGCAGGGCCTGGGTCCCTGTACCTAGGCTCGGTTGGCACTTAACACTTTCTGTTTAAGAACCTCAAAGGATGTCTGAATGTATATTGCTATGGACAGGAATATATATGTAAATCCTTATGTCCTGGTAAATTATGTATAACCTGGATTGTCTAATCTGAGCACTCCATACTATGTCAAGTGTATGTACCTCTCCTTTGCTCATAAAGATAATGAATAAATAAAAAATATTATATGATAAAAAAATAAGCCAAAAAGTGCAAGGTCATGCACCTAGGTAAAGAAAACCCAAGGAAAACATACACACTTGATGGTGAACAATTAACAGAAACAAAACTTTAACGGGACCTTGGAGTACTCATTTCCGATTATTTAAATGTGGATAGACAATGTGAAAAGGGCACAGAAAGCTAGTAGCATCCTCGAATGTATTGGCTGGGGCATTACAAGTAGGTAGTGAGAGGTCATACTCCCTCTGTACAGGTCCTTGGTGAGGCTATATCTTCAGCAATTTGTACAGTTCGGGAGGCCACACCTAAAAAAGGACATAGATCGCTTGGAGGCTGTACAGAGGAGAGCTACTAAAACGGTACAGGAACTGCACCAGAAGCAATATGAATCTAGACTAAAGCAACTGCAAATGTTCTCCCTCAAGCAAAGGAGAAACAGGGGGTATATGATAGAAACCTTCAAATACATAAAGGGCATAAATAAGGTACAAGCCAGAAACCTCTTTCACAAAAATGAGATCATGCAAACGAAGGGGCACAGTCTGAGACTAATGGGGGTAAGTTTAAAACCAATGTTTGTAAGTTCTACTTCAGAGAGGGTTGTGGACCCTTGGAATAGCTTACTAGCAGAGGCTGTGAAGGCCAAAACAGTCACTACTTTTAAGCTAGCGTTGGACAGGTACTGCAATAATCTTAGAAGAAGAACAGAATAGGAGGTAGGCAATCTGGGCAGACTAGATGGATCACACAGTCCCCTTCTGCGGACACATTCTTATGTTCTCATGTTCCAGGTAAAAAAAAGTTTAAAATATGGCACCAGTGAAACATAGGCAGAAGTGCAGGCACCATGCTGAAACTGTAGGTGCCTGCCATAGGTAGGGATCTTGTGCACGGTAGGCAGTGAGTCTCCTGACCAGTAAATGCATACAGTACCATCAGTATTAGATCATGTCTTCTGCTGAAATGTAGGCACGGTCATGCTGCATTGTAGGTGGTTGTCCCAGGTAGAAAAGTTTATTATATGGCACCACTGAAATGTAGGCAGAAGTGCGGATCCCCTGCTGAAATGGTAGGCAGCTGATTTCCAGTGATGTCACCAAGCCAAATGGAAGCTTAGATTTGAGCTCCGTGGTCGCAGTGGTAAATTCAAATAAATCCGGTGCTATTTTCAACAGATTGTGCCTTTTAGTAATACTGCACAGCTGAAAATGAGTCAAGTAGCAGAATCGAGAGGCAGAAGCACCATTAAGCCATCCACCAGATGCAGATCCAAACATGACCACAGCCCGAGTGTTTCTCTATCCAGGACCTCAGAGTCAAGGATGAGACCACATCGTGCAGCAGTTCCCTCAATGGTTGAGCAACGGCGCATATTGTAAAAATGATGCAATGGATAGATCTGAATGTGAAGGACATAAAACAAGAGTTGAAGCATCTCGAGTGGTGGACTGTAGATTTATAAACACGCCTTGATGGGCTTTGAGATGACTCCATGCGGCTCAGTTGGGCAATGCTCTATCTGGCCAAAAGAGAAAGGGAACTCACCATGAGGGCAGAAGATGCTGAGTCCAGAGGTAGGAGGAAAACTATTTGGATTTTTGGTTTCTCTGAGGGAGCTGAGCAAGATGATCCTTCCGAATTTGTAAAAACATGGCTCTGGCAGGAATTGGACATCCCCAGCTCCGAACCTCTTGAGCTGGAGATAGTACACTGTGCCCTGGGTCCCAAAGCAAAGAAGGATGCTCCCCCTCGATTGATTTTGGTCAAATTTAACAGCTACCCTGTAAAGGACATGATACTGTATAAAGCCTGGGCCAAATGAGACTAAAACTTGGATGAGAAGTGAGTGTATGTAGATCATGATTTCCTGCCTGCTACTGTACTATGCAAAAAAGAAAATGTGTTCTGGCGGTAATCAAACAGCTCAAGGAAAAACAGATAAAGGCCCACCTCTACTACCCAGCGAGAATACTTGTGCATTTGTCATCAGGCAGCAAACTCTACGACTCCTTGTTGCAAGCCAGCAAACCCCTGCAGAAGGCAGGTATTACCCTTCCAGATCTCCAGCTTGAATTATTCGAACAACCCTGCTACAGTTTCATTGGGAGATGGAGGGTAAAGAAACTGTGAGAGGTGCCAGGATCAAAGGTACAGGCCCAGATAACCAACTGTACAAGGATTTGATTTGTCTCAGTCAGGGATTGCAGCCTTGACAGACCATCTGAGGTCATACAGGGTAAATGAGCCGGTTTGACTTTTCTTTTCCTAGTTAACCCTTCTTGTAGGGAGTGCTCCCTGGAATTTATTAAGAACCACTCTGCGGGGCAGAATGGACAGTTCCGTGATGCCTTTTTGAGGGTATCTGTGAGTTTGTGTACCTAGGTTATATGTATGCATTTATTGTGTAAATGTGGGTGAAATGTTTGGTTTTGCATTCTGAGGTTGGTTATGTACTATGGGGTTCTTGTGTGAGACCACGAACGGCTGGAGGGAGTGTCGCCATCCACTGATGGAACTATCTTTATTAATAGCAGTTATTTACACTGCCTTAAGGCATTGGGAAACTTGCCACATTTCAAGTTATGGTACACAGTTTATTCTCCAGGGTATATGATTATGAGCTTCAGAGAGTTGCCCGGAGAAGTTGTGGTTCTTTCTCCTAATTTCCACATGCCTCCTCAGGTTTCTCCCTTTCTTGCCGGGTGGGGGCTTTGTACTGGGAGTTGGTTCCCTTTTAGCGACAGGCCCGAGATCATGCCCGCTCCCTTGGCTCAAAGTTTTGGGTTCAGCTTATAGGGTCGGAGAGGTTTGGAGGGACTAATCCTGCACAGGTTGACCAAATGGAACCCAACACCAGCTATTTTTAAGGCCCCTGGGTAATTTGCATTGCTAGCACCGGATAAGGTGAGGTTAATTCGAGGTTGGTGGTTCCTGCCTCCCACCTTGATTTCAGAATAGTCAAACTTGCCAGAAGCCAGTTCAGGGGATAGGTTGCCCATCAGAGGTCAGCCAGCTTTTTTTATAGTGCTGCCTCCTGCTAGGGAATTTATACCTTCCTGCTGAAGATTCACCCTGGGAGACCACCCTTCCTGTTTACCTCTGATCCAGAGGTGCGGGGGATGAGGGGCTATTTGGTCAGCCCATGCTCCAGGGCGGAGGGAGTTTCCTTCTGTTAGGGGCCTTTGATGGCCCGCTTGTACATAATTTCCCATTGAGAGTGTTTTTTTCTCTATGGAGGTTTGTTTATTTTATATTGTACAGTGGGGAAAGGGGGGGATTGTTCTAAGGATTACGAGGAATGGGTTGGTCATGCAGTGTGGGGCTTTAAGTTTGATAGGGTGTATTTTGTGTGCCTCCATCCAAAGTAGTTGGGGTCTAGGAGGGTTGGTGGCAGTTATACAGGTTCCCCTGGGTCAGTATGAATAGAGCGAAATACGGAAGAGTACCTGGCAGGCCTCATTATGGAGACTCTGAAATTGGTTTCCCTTAATGATAAAGGGCTGGGTTCACCGTTAAAGAGACACAATATATTAAAAGACCTAGCCAGGACTAAATGTGATATTGGTCTTTTGAAGGAAACCCACCTTTCCGTGGCTGAGCACAACAAATTACTCCATATGTGGGTTGGGGAGGATTTTGCCTCTTCCCACCAGAACCCGAAAAAGGTGGGGGTTGCTATCCTGATCCAGAGGGCCTAGTCTTCACCCGACAGGACTCTTTTTCTGATGGGGAAGGCAGACTGGTGACTCTTTCAGGTAAAATTACAGATAGGACAAGACATATTGTTAACATCTATGCCCCTACACCCACTAATCCTCAATTTTACAGGTAAGTTTTTGGAGTGGTAGCCTCACTCCCAGAGGGCCAAATCATCTTAGGAGGCAACTTGAATTGTGTAGAGAACACACTAGTAGATAGATCTGGAGGGCAAGGGGGCCGCGAAAAGGGTGCCAGTGTGAAAACCCTTTTTCATCTATGCACAGAGGCCAGTCTGGTGGACACCTGGAGGGATAAATATCCATCTAGTAAAGATTTTACCTTTACTCCCAATCTGCAAAATTCGTATTCCTGTCTTGATAGGTTTTATATGCAAAAGTCCTGGGTGGGGACAATAAAGGATCAGCAGATCTATCCCATCTACCTATCGGACCATGCAAAGGTCATTCTGGCCATTACTTTAGGACCTTTGCATAAGCAGTCTCTATGGCACCTGAATGTTGGGTTGCTTAAGGAGGAGGTTTTTACTTCTAAAATAAAAGAGGTGATAGATAATTATACCACAGAAAATATTGGGTCTGTCTCACAGGTAAAATTTCTGTGGGATGGCCTAAAGGCTGTAGTAAATGGGGAAGCCATTTCATATGAAGCTCAGCAAAAGAAGGCCTGGCAGTGGAAACAGGATAGCCTAGAGCAGAGAATTAAGGAACTGGAGAACCAGCATTAAAAAGGGGGCCCCCGCAGTTTGCTAGGGGACCTTGAGCTAGCTAGGGATCGATTGCAGCAGCACCTCACCACCAAAACAGAGAACGCCCTTAGGTTTACAGCACAAAAATACTATGAGGGTGGTAATAGAGTGGGCAGGTTATTGGTGTTTAGGCTAAAGAAACAAGTGGCTGAGTGGTATATCTCAGGGGTGAAAGATTCCAGACTCTCGGGCAGACTGGTTACAGGATCCTCTCAAATAGCAGACTGTTTTAAAAAGTTTTATGAAGACCTATACACTTCAGAGTCCTGTGCCAGCCAGTCAGACAGAATTAAAAAGTTCCTTGACAGAATAAAGTTACCCAAGCTCTCTGGGGGACTTGAGAAAGAGCTCAACAGTCCATTCTCACAGATGGAGCTAGTTGAGGTCATTAAGAATCTCAAGCACAGTAAGGCCCCGGACCCTGATGGCTACATTGCGGAGTACTACCAGAAGTTTCAAGCCAAGTTGTCTCCCCTGCTGTTACAAATTTGTAAGGTTGCCCATAAACCCTCAGAGGCCCCAGATACCTCGGCACAAGCCCTGATATCCATTATTCTGAAACAGGTCAAAGACATTACCTTATGCGGTAGTTACCGCCCTATTTCGCTCCTGAATCTGGATGTTAAGATCTTTGCCAGGATGGTGGCGAATAGGCTTCAGGGGGTGGTAACTCAATTGGCACACCTTGACCAGGCAGGATTCATACCGGGGAGACATCTTCATGATAATATCAGAAGATTGCTTACCGTGATGGCACACACCCAACATAGAGCGAGGGGGGATTCAGCAGTAGTAACCACACTAGATGCCAAAAAGGCCTTTGATCACCTCGAGTGGAAGCACAGTATTTAGAAGTGCTTAAGAAATTTAATTTTGGCCCTATATTCCAAGCCTGGGTGTCCATACACCAACCCATCTGCTCGGGTATGGTTGAATGGGGTGTTCTCGCACCCACTCACCATTAGGAGAGGAACCAGACAGGATTACCCCCTCTCACTCCTTCTATTTGCCCTAAGTATGGAGCCTCTGGCAGAGGCTTTCCGGTTGCATGTGAGCATTACAGGGATTACAGTAGGCCAGGTGGAAAATCGCATTTCTCTCTATGCCGACGACACCCTACTCTATTTAAAAAAAAACAAAAACACATCATTATCAACAGCTATGACCCTTCTGAAGGAATTCGATCTTATCTCAGACTTTAAAATTAATTAATCTAAGTCTGAAATAATTTCCATTGGTGCCCCGGTACTCCTAGTAGTGAAAACCCTGACCAATTTGAGATGGCCCACCACTGGCATTCGATACATGGGGATTCACATCCTGAGAGATCTCAGCAAGTTATACCAATTTAACCATTTGAAATTGTTAGACCCTATAAGAAAGGACTGTGCCAGATGGGTGACCCTTCCATTTATGATCACAGGTAGAGTAGAATCAGTGAGAATGAATATCCTCCCGAGAATGATCTTCTTGTTTGACTTGATCCCTCTCTGCCCTCCATGGCAGTTTTGGTTTGACACCCAAAAGCTTTTAACATAGAAACATAGAAACATAGAATTTGATGACAGATAAGAACCACTTGGCCCACCTAGTCTGCTCATTTTCCTACCTAACAGATAAGCTGCAGATCCTAGTTAACCAACAGCTTACTTCCTCCTACCCCACCCCACTAGGACTGCCTTATGTCTGTCCCACGCATTCTTGAATCCCCTCCCCCACTGTTCTTGACTCCACTACCTCCTCAGGGAGGCTGTTCCATGCATCCACAACCCTCTCTGTGAAAAAACACTTCCTCACATTATCCCTGAGCCATCCCCCCCTCTATCTTCAAATTGTGCCCACTTGTTCTTGCAGATCTCTTTTTCTGGAAGATGCTACCCTCTTGGACTTTGTTGATTCCCTTGAGGAACTTGAAAGTTTCTATCATGTCCCCTCTCTCCCTTCTTTCCTCAAGGGTATACGTATTAAGCTCCTTTAGTCTTTCTTCGTATGTCTTCTGGTGCAGACCCTGCACCATTTTGGTTGCCCTCCTCTGGACAGTCTCCACTCTGTCTAGGTCTTTGCGGAGATGGGGTCTCCAAAACTGCACACAGTACTCCAGATGGGGTCTCACCAACTGTCTGTACAGAGGGATAACAACTTCCTGTTTCCTACTATTGATGCCTCTCCCTATGCATCCCAGTATCCCCCCAGCTGTCCTTACTGCCTTCTCACATTGCTTGCCCACCTTTAGGTCATCTGGTATAATTACCCCAGGTCCCTTTCCATTTTTACTGTTGTCAGTATTTCACCCCCATTGTGTACTCTTCCCCTGGGTTTTTGTTTCCCAGGTGCATTACCTTGCACTTCTTTGCATTGAATCTGAGCTGCCATACATTTGACCATTCCTCCAACCTCGCCAAGTCCCTTTTCATCCTTCCCACTCCATCTTGTGTATCAACCCTGTTGCAGATCTTTGTATCATCTGCAAAGAGACATACTTTTCCTTCCAGTTCCTCTGCAATGTCACCTATAAAGACATTAAAAAGGACCAGTCCCAGTACTGAACCCTGCGGTACCCTGCTAGTAACCCTCCTTTCTTCACTGTGGACTCATAGATACATAGATACATTGACAGTGTCGGCAGATAAGGGCCTATGGCCCACCAAGTCTGCCCATTTGAGCATGTAAGTTCAATTTATGTTTTCCTAGAAGTCTGTTACCCCTTACCCCTGACGTCCAGAATTCCTTTATGTCTATCCCATGCATTCTTAAATCCTGTGATTGTTTCAGCCCCCACCACTTCCTCTGGCAGGGTGTTCCACTTGTCCACCACCTGTTCTGTGAAGAAATTCTTCTCATGTTTCCTCTGAATCGTCCTCCTCCAACTTCATCCCATGCCCTCTAGTCCTGGAACATCCTTTTCGCTTAAAAATAGTGTATTCCTGCACCTGTTCCTCCCTGTGAGATACTTGTATGTCTCTATCATATCCCTCTCTCCTCCTCTCCTCCAGGAGTACATGTTCAGTTCCTTCAACCTGTCTTCATAGGACTTGTGATGCAATCCATGCACCATCTTTGTTGCCCTCCTCTGAACCTTCTCTACCCTGTCTATGTCACGTAGGTATGGTCTCCAGAACTGTACACTGTACTCAGGTGGGGCCTCACTAGTGTCTTGTATAGCAGAATTATGACCTCCTTTTCCTGCTGGTGATGCCCCTGCCTATACATCCCAGCATCCCATTTGCTTTACCTGCTGCCTTGTCACACTGTTTCCCTACCTTGAGGTCATCAGAGATGATAACCCCAAGATCCCTTTCCTGCTTGGTGCACGCTATATCCTCACCCCCCAACTGATATATTGTGCCAGGGTTTTTGTGCCCCATATGCATTATCTTGCACTTCTTTGCATTGAATTTCAACTGCCAAACCCCTGACCATTCTTCAAGTTTCTGCAGGTCCCTTCTCATTCTGTCTATACCCTCTGGTGTGTCTACTCTGTTACAGAGCTTTGTGCCATCAGTGAACAGTGAAATTCTGCCTTCTAGGTCCTGTGCAATGTCACTGATGAAGATGTTGAATAGGACCGGTCCCAGCACTGATCCTGTGGTACCCACTGGTCACTCTTCCCTCTGTGGAGTGACAGCCATTTACCACCACCCTCTGTGTCCTGCCACCCAGCCAGTTACCTACCACCACACTACTGTCCTGCACACCATATTCCCCAGTTTGTGTAATAGTCTTCTATGTGGCACAGTGTCAAAGGCCTTGCTGAAGTCCAGATAGCCATGTCCACTGCCTCCCTGATCCACCTCCTAGTCACCCAGTCAAAAATTCAACGAGGTTGGTCTGACGTGACCTCCCCCTGGTGAAACCATGCTGCCTTGGGTCCTGTAGTCCATTGACAACCAGATGTTCCACCAACCTCTCCTTCAGTAGTGCTTCCATGATCTTAACCACTACCGATGTGAGGCTGACTGGTCTGTAGTTCCCTGCTTCCTCTTTGTTCCCGCTTTTGTATAAGGGGACTACATCTGCTGTCCTCCAGTCTTTGGGTACCTCCCCCGTTTCCAGTGATCGGCTAAACAGGATAGCCAGAGTTCAGCCACCACCTCTCTTAGTTCTTTAAGGACCTTGGGGTGCATCCCATCTGGCCCCATTGCTTTATCAACTCTTATTACTTCCAGTTCCTTCAGGACCCTTTCGTGTAAAGGGACTTGTGTCCATTTCTGCCCATTCTCACCCCTTGTACTCCTTCAGACCCATTACCCTCCTCTTCCTCAGTAAAGACTGAGCAGAATACCTGTTCAATATGTCAGCTTTACTGTTGTCATCCTCCACAGCCCCCATCCTCCCCTTCAGTCTCACTATCCCTCCCTTTGTCTTTCTTTTTCACTTATGTACCTGTAAAGGTTTTGTCCCTCTACCCACTGATTTTGCAATGTGTTCTTCTGTTTGAGCTTTGGCTTCCTTACTGACCTCCTGCCTCCCTTTGTTTCTCCTGGTACTTCCCTCCCCTTCTGCCTGTGTCTTTTATATTGCCTGAATGCAATCTTTTGGCTTTCACTTTCTTTGCTACCTCTTTGGAAAACCATAATGGTCTCCTCTTCCTTTTCCTTTTGCTAACCTGCTTAATGCATAATTCTGTTGTTCTTGTAATCCCCATTTTAAATACTGCCCACTGTTCCTCAACCCTGATTCCTGTCCCATTCCCTTAATGCCTCTTTCAAGTATCTCCCCATTTTCCCAAAGTCTGCCCCCTAAAATCCAGGATCGTGTTTTGTGTGGTTTGGTTCTGCTCTTTCTGTGATTTCAAACCACAATGACTGGTGGTCACTGTTCCCCAGGTGTTCCCCACTGTTACCCCATCACACTGTCCCTGTTTGTGGCACAAGGTCCAGTATTGCCTTCTGCCAGGTTGGTTCGACCAGTTGCTTGAGAAGGCACCTGAAGGGAATCCAGGATAAATCTGCTCCTAGTTGATGCTGCTGCTGGGATGGTCCAGTCCACGTATGGAATATTGAAGTCTCCAACCAGTACTACCTCACCGTTGCCTGCCATCCTTTGGATGGCTAGCATCAGCTCCCTATCTGTTTCTTCCTCCTGGGCTGGTGGTCTATAGACCACACCTGTGCGGATGGCTGTTCCCATTTTCCTTTCCAGCTTAACCCACAGTATCTCTCCCCCATTTTGTTCCTCCTGGATCTCTGTGGCCCTTATGTCATTTTCACATACAGTGCCCTCCTCCTCCCTTCCTGCCTGCTCTGTCTCTTCTGAATATGTTGTAGCCAGGTATGGCCATCTCCCATTCGTGGTTATCATTCACAGGTTTCAGTGATGGCCACAATGTCAGGTCTGACTGCACCATGACAGCCTCCAGATCTTCCATCTTGTTGCTAAGGCTCCTGGCATTTGCACACATGGCTTTCCATGATTTGACCTCCCTAGACTGTTTCACCGTTCTACTCCAGCCTCCGTTTACTACCAGCATTTGCTTCCTGTTGTCTAGCCATTTTTTTTTATTTTTTTTTATCAAGGCTACCACCTTGGGATCCACTCCAAGGCTGGCTAACTTGTGTATTAATCTTTTCTGTGGGACTGTATCAAATGCCTTGCTAAAATCTAGGTAGGCCATGTCCAGAGCCCCTCCCTGCTCTACTACTTAGGTCATCCAGTCAAAGAAATCTATTAGATTCATCTGACATGACCTTCCTATTGTGAATCCATGCTGCCTTGTGTCCTGTGCCCCACTGGCCTCTAGGTACTCAACAATTCTTTCCTTCAGGAGCACTTCCATCATTTTCCCTACCACTGAGGTCAAACAAACTAGTCTGTAGTTTCCTGCCTCTGTCCTGCTCCCACTTTTGTGAAGAGGACTCACATCCACCCTCCTCCAGTCCTCAGGTACCACCCCATCCTCCCATGATGTCTTAAAGATAGTAGTCAGCAGTGTCACTAGTTCTACCCTTAGTTCTTTTAGAATTCTTGGGTGAATCCCATCAGGCCCCATTGCTTTGTCCACCTTCAATTTTATTAGTTCTTTCAGAACCCTTTTTTCTGTAAATGGACTGGTATCGACCCCCGGCTTCAGAGTGTTTCTCTTGTTTGGTTTAGGTACTTCCCCCTCTTCTTCCTTTGTGAATACTGAGCAGAAATATTTGTTCCGACATATCCCAACCATTGTTTGGAAATCCGAGTTTTTGCATAGCTGGACAGCTTCTCTCCAAGAAGTTTTGGCCCTGTATGGGGGTGTGATCGATTGACGGTATCACCTTCAATCAAAAACTGTTATCCTTCCAAGATGCCTGTATCAAATATCACTGGCCCACCTCCCTGTGCTTTAGATATTTCCCACTTTCACATACGCTTCTGCAACATTTTGGCAGTGGTCCATGGCTTGATTCTTTAAGTACCTTAATTGTTCCTCTCATTCTTCAGGCTCCTGTCTCACATAAAATCTCGTATTATTATCGAGCGCTACAAGATTTCCTGGCTATCAATGAGGGGCCAAGAGTTTATTGCTGGGACTACTCCCTTCCACCATTTGATACTCCCAGGAACTGGACTACTATCTGGAAACACCTTTATAAATTTATCAAATGGGACAAATACCGCTTTATGCAGTTTATTATTCACAACCTGTACTATACTCATTTTTGTCTGCCTAGAATAGGTAAACTCCCAGATGACCTCTGTTCCAGGTGCGGTAAAGAGCCTGGCAATTTACTCCATATTCTATGGTCCTGTGAAAGAGTGGCCCCTTTTTGGAACTCTATTCGAACCCATCTAGATCCCCTCTTGGGATTGAATAATGCTTTCCTCCCTGAAATATGCATTTTGGTGGACTATACTAACATCTTGGCTGGGAATCAGAAACCACATATGGCCTTGATTTCTGTATGTGCAAAGAAAGTTATCCTGCGACATTGGCTTGATAAAGGGGTACTTCAATATCTTGAGTGGCACAAGGAGATATTATTTGCATGCAAGCTGAGTGCCTTATTGCCAGTATGGCTGGCCGACTCTCACATTACCTAAATATTTGGGAATCCCTCCAGGATCTACTGACATCCTAAATGTTCCCATTATAATACAGGTGCCTCCTTCCCTGACAATTTGAATCATTACAACTAGTTCTATTCTTCTGGGTATCCTCCGGTGGAGGGATGGGACGGAGATTTGGGGGTAGTAGTGGGGGGAGGAAATGTAAGACTTTATTTAAATTGTACACCATTTGGTTTATTCTTGTCTCTGTTATTGCTCATTAATGTAACCATATTCTACAAACTTTTTGGAATATTGTTCCTTCTTTTGGCATGCTAAATAAAGCTTATTCAATTTGAAAAAGAAATATTTGTTCAATATCCCTGCTTTTTCAATGTCACACTCTGCCCACATTCCTTCCCCTTTATTAAGCCTCAGTATCCCTCCTTTGGTCTTTCTTCGCTCCCTAATGTACCTATAAAAGGTCTTATCCCCCTTCTTAACAGAGTTGGCTATTCTTTCCTCAGTTTGGGCCTTTGCTATTCTGACTGCCATTCCTGCCTCTTTCTGCTTTAACTGATAACGTTCTCTGTCCTGCTCCTTCTGTGTTTCCTTATATTTCCTGAATGCTATCATTTTCTCCTTAACCTTCCCTGCCACCTCTTTTGAGAACTATAGTGTTTTTTTTTTCCTTCGTTGTGTTTTGTTGATTTGCTTTACACAAAGGCTTGTTGCCTCTGTGATGGCTGTTTTGATTACTTCCCATTGTTCCTTCACCCCTCCTTCTTGCCTGTTTGCTAGTGTTTTTCTGAGGCACTCTCATTTTGCCAAAGCCAGCCCTCCTAAAGTCCAATACTCTTGCTTCTGTATGGCTTGATTGTATGGCTCTGTTTATCGTGAACCACACTGTTTGGTGGTTGCTTGTTCCCAGATGGCTACCCACTTCTAAATCTGAGATTTTCTCTCTGTCCCCATTTGAGAGTACCAGGTCCAAGATTGCTCCTTCCTGAGTGCATTCCCATACTAGCTGCCTGAGGCATGCCCCTTGTAGGGCATCAAGAATGACACTGCTCTTGGATGTGCCTGCAGCAAAGGTGCTCCAGTTAACATCTAGCATATTCAGGTACCCCATCAACAATATCTCCCCTTTTTCTGCCATTCTAAGGATACCTTCTATAATTTCCTTGTCCATTCCCTCCCCCAGAGATGTGGGTCTGTATACAACCCCCAAGTGGATTGTGGTGCCATTTCCTGACTCCAGGGTGACCCAGAGTGCCTCATCTGCTCCCTGTTTACTCTTTAGTTCTGTTGCTTTGATCCCTTCCTTTACATAGAGAGCTACTCCTCCTCCTCCTCCTCTTTCACCCTCCCTGTCCCTCCTGTAGATTGTGTATCCTGGTATGTTGACATCCCAGTCATGGTTCTCTGTGTACCATGTTTCTGTGACTGCCACAATATCCAGGCAACCCTCTTCCATCAAGGCCACTAGTTCAGGGATATTACACAGGCTATGGGCATTGGTACTCATCACCTTCCACTTTTTGATGACCTTACCCCTTTTAGCCCCATCCCTGTCCTTACTGCCATTGCCTTTATTTTACATTTACCTCTGTCCTGCTCCCTAATGACTTCTCTACCTTGGTGTTTACCTCACTAATTACCGTGTTTGTGGGGGGATGCTGGGATTTCCCTGTTCCTTTTCAGTGCCCCCCCCCCTTGGCTAGTTTAAATGCTTGCCAATGAAGCATTTTAACCTCTCAACTAGGATCCTGGTTCCCCCCTGGACAGATGCAGACCATTGCACCAGTACAGGTATGCATCCTTCCAGGTGGCTCCCCAGTCCCCAATGAAGCCAAAACCCTGAGCTCCACACCAGTTTTTCAATCATTCACTGAATTCCCTGGTGAGGGGTACCCTAGCATCACCCTTGCCATAGACAGGCAGCACATCCGAGAAGGTTACCATATACGCTACTTGTCTAAGGCCCCTCCGCAACTCTGCAAACTCCTTTTGCACTGCTCTGATCCCATTCCTAGCCAGATCATTTGTCCCTAGGTGGACAATGACATCCAGCTCTCTCCCTCATGCAGTTGCTCCCACGATCCTGAGGATTCACTTCCTGTGTCTCCAAGCCATGGCGCCAGGCAGGCACCTTACCTCTCTCTCCCCTTCCTCCCCCACTTTTACCCCTCTAATGATTGAGTCCCCTACCAGGAGTTGATTCCTTCCCCTGTGGAGTCCCATGCCACCCTCCTGTGGGTCTCCTTTGTGAAGGTTCCCAGCATCCTTCTTGGTCTGCACTGCAGGTGCCTCCATAGAGGAAACACTATGCACCAGAAGAGCGTATGAATTGTGAAGAGGCACAGCTGGAGGGTTGCAACTCTGTTCCACCACCCTCTGCCTCCCTGAGCTTCTCCTCTTTCTTGGCAACCTCTGAGGTAGTGGCATTGGCCCTGGTGGTCCCTGGGTGGGGGAGGAGGTTTCTCAAATCCTAGCCAACTCAACCTGGAGATGGGCAACCTTCTCCCTCAGACCAGAGAGGTGCCTGCAAATAAGGCAGCATCACAGCCTCCAGAATATCTCCCAGAACACTGCCGCCCACAGCCATTGCACTACACCACTCCTATCATGTCTTATTTTGTGTCCCTTCTCCTGTTTCTCTGTATGCTTGCTTTCTCCTCTCCTTACAACTCTCACCCTTCCTGTTCTGGGACAGCAACTTCCTATATTCTTCAGTAGCCTCCGTCTTCCTTGCTCAATGTCAGACCACCAGCAGCTGGGGGGCCAGAGCAAACTACTTTTTTCCTTTAGGGTTGACAAAACTAATGTTTCTCTATGATCCTTCCCTTCTCACTGCCAAACAGGAACTTTCTGTTGTCAGTCAAATCCAGTGGCTATAAAAGTTGAACTGGCTTAGGGTGGGTGGAAGGCAATTAGTAAGAAAAAAAAGACTAGCAATAGGAAGTTGTAATTGGAGTCACCTGCTTTTATATTGTCTAAGCCATATCCCCAATTAAGCTCTCTCTCCTCCTACTGTAGACCATGGTGTGCTGTTGGAGTGCCTGTGGGTTTATTGTGGGCTGTCTGGTACAGTCCTCAAATGGTTCCATTCTTACCTCACAGACAGGTCTCAGAGAGTTGCCACTGGAATTTATTCCTCTGGCACTCATTCCCTGCCTTGGTGGGTAGTGCAGGGCTCCATTTTAGCTCCCATGTTATTTGCAGTGTATATGCTGCCATTGGGAGAAATCATCAGGTGATACAGTCTGGGTTTTCACTGCTATGCAGATGATACCCAGCTGTATATGTCCTTTCTGCCTGGCCAGGATGATGCACTCTCCATGCTAAATAACTGCCTTGCTGAGATCAGACTTTGGATGAGTTACAGCTGGCTGAAACTGAATCCGGATAAGACTGAGGTATTGGTAGTGGACCAGGTCATCTGGGGGTGGGTTTGGGAGCTGGACAACCATCAGGTTTGTCACTTGGTGGTACGCCGCTCCCTACCTCCGATCAGGTGTGTAATCCGGGCATTATTTTTGATGACGGTCTGACCCTAAAATCTCAGGTGTCAGCTGTCATCAAATTCTCTTTTCATCGGAGGAATATCGCCCAGGTGAAACACCTGGTTCCTTCGGGTGATCTTCCAACACTGGTCCATGCCTTTGTCACTTCCTGTCTTGATTACTGCAATTACCTCTACCTAGGGCTACCTGCGGTTGATATCTGCCGCCTGCAGCTGGTGCAGAATACAGCGGCCAGGCTTTTGACTGGGACATCTAGAACCAGTCATATTACACCTGTGCTCTGCGAACTGCACTGGCTGCCTGTTTGGTGGTGGATCACCTTTAAGGTTGGTTTACTAACCTATAAAGCCCTACATGATCAGGGACCTGGTTACCTGAAAGATCTCCTGATCCCCTATTGCCCCCTCAGTCCTCTTCGTTCCACCAACGAGGGATTGCTGGAGATTCCCAGGGTTCGATTAAAGACATCAGGATCCCGTGCTTTTGCTTTTTCAGCACCAACCCTGTGGAATTCTCTACCTCGTTGGTTGAGAGAATGCCCAACCGTCGATAGTTTTAAAGCTGGCTTAAAGACATATTTATTTAGTTTAGCTTTTATTTAGTTATGGTTGATATATTTTAATGTTTTAATTTTTATTATTATGTATATGTTTTTATGTACAGTGCCTTGGCTCTGAAAGGCGCTATAAAAATAAAGTTGATTTGATTTGATTTTGATTTAGCAAAGTAAATTGATACACTACCCTTCCCAGCACAGAACACACACACTGACTTTCTTTTCTGTTTGTTTTTTAACCCTAAATAAGATCCCTTCTTCTTCTAATAAAGTATCTGTCTGCGTTAATCTCAACAGACACTGACTCCTGCTGAGCTAGAAGTGTTACATTGGGAAGAAAATGGTAGCTTCTTTTAGTTAGCTGCTTTCTGCTCTACAAACAAAATTTCTGTCTTCCAAAGGCTAATAAATTTATTTGGGCAGGGACATGACCCAGGCTTAGTTGGTCCTTACTGAAGTTGCCCAAGCAGAAGGGAGGACTGGGCATTCCTGATTTAAAGGGTTACCATAGAGCAGCCCAGCTGCAATTTTTGGCAGCCTATACTTCCACAGCAGAAGTGCAAAGCTGGATCAAAATGGATCTTCAATTTATGAGGCCATATACCCTACATCTTATGTAACAAAAGTAACCCCAGGGTGCTGCAAGGGCTATCGAACCCCTGGCTTAAGACGCTGGCTAAATCATGGACACAAGCTATAAAGGAGAGGAAATTACAATCTGTGGTTCCATTGTATGGCAAGATTTTAGATAGGGTGGATTTTCTGCCAGGGAGGGAGAATTGGGTGTTTACTTGATGGGAAAACCTGGGACTCGGGCAATTTTTGCAGTTGTTCACAAGGGACACCATAAACAGCTTTGCCCAGATCCAACAGGAGTTTAATATCCTCTCATCTGACTTTTATGGTTATTTGCAAATCAGACATTTCCTTCGGACTGAGGCTGGGAAGGGTTGTGAGATACCTCAGGGTGTGCTGCCCCTCCTGGATCTCCTTCTGGAACTGGCTAAAGGAACTTCACAAACAACCCATTTGATCTCCAAGTTGTATATGGCTGGAAAGTCAGATCTCTTGGACACTAGATCTCGAATTCAGAGACTCTGAGAAAAGGAACTAGGTCTGGGAGAGAGTATTCCGCAGTGGAATGTGATTTGGAGGTTGGCACACAGAACCACGGCCTCACCCACTTGGAGGGAATTTCATTGGCAAGTACTCTCAAGATACTTTAGAACACCCATGGTAACTAAACATTTTGGGCAAACCCATTCTGATAAGTGCTGGAGGGGATGCGGGATGGTGGGTTCACATGAACACATTTTTTGGAGCTGTACCATACTCAATGGTTTTTGGAGTCTTGTAAGTGACCAGTTGAGCCAGATTTTACAAGTGCAAATTCCCAGACATCCATACTATCTTTTATTGGGGGAACCCCCTCTGGGGTTAAAGGGTCTCAAAGCTAAATATTTATTCCCGGTTCTGATAGCCATAGCCCAGAAGTCCATCACAGGGTTGTGGCTGACAGAAATACCCCCGGGGAGAAACAATGGCTGGCCTGCTGTCATCAAATCAAAACAATGGAAAGGCTTATGGCTAATCTGAGCCTAAGAAATGAATCTTAGAATGCACGCTGGTTTCCATTTTTTGAGTTCCTAGGTGACAAAGAAGGCATCCCAACTCTGGAAATACTGACCAGAGAGGCCCGGGATTAAAGGATGGGTGAGAACGAGTACTGTCCTCCATTTGGAACAGTCTAACCTTAATTAACACTAGCCAGATGATGGAACCAGGATAGACATCTGGAGGTATATAAGGGCCTCATAGAGGATGCACCCTTAGTAGCAGGAGCTGCACTTAAATTAGATTTGATATCAATGAGATATCCTTATTAGTATCAAGACCACGCTGCATGGGGGGAGGGGAGTATGTTTAGTACATTAGAAAGTTTAGCTGTAATTTTATTTCTTTTAGCTTAAATGTCTTTTTTCAGTTTTCTGTTCATCAGGTTATTGTTTCTGACCAATCCTGGTAGCTTTGCACCAAAATGCCTAATTCATTTATGGACTTTTCAGTTACAATAGAAGGATCGCTCTTTCCACTTTCAGACTCTTCTATATAATTTTTAAATTCTGTATGTAACTTATATTGTTTGCAAAAAATTATGTATTTGTGTATGTTTTTTTTCTTTCTGTCTTGTCCTTGTTGGAAAAAAGATAAAATAAAAAATTACAATTTCAAAAAAAAAAGAAATAGTAGGTAGCTGCTGTAGGTAGGGGGTCTTCGGTACTGCAAGGCAGCTCTTCTGCTGACCGGTATGTGTTACCATTGGTATTGGATCTTGACACTGCTCAAATGTAGGCACAGTAATTCTGAATCCTAGGTGCTTGTCCCAGGTATCAAAAGCTTAAAATGCAGCACCATTGAAATGTAGGCATAAGTGCAGGTGCCCTGATGAAAAGGCAGACAGTTGCCATAGGTAGGAAAGTTTAAAATAGCCATACTGGGATACATCACTCATGTGTGTGTGTGTGTCTGTAGCCATACCAAGATATGGCATCTGTGTGCTTGCATAGCCCTACCAGTATATGGTGCACATGTGCATGTGCATGTGTGCATGCATGCTTGTGTGTGTTTAGCCATACCAGGATACGTCGAGCATGTGTTTAGCATCACCGGTGGCTGTTAACCCACTGGTTGTGGTCAATTGTATTGCGTATGTGTACACTGGCACTGAGAAATTATGCCGATGTGTCTACCAGCTTCTCTAAATTAACTCCAAGCCCAGATGGAAGGCGGCCTAGGACCTAGATACCCAGTGATTTCCTCCTCATAGGGTTTTCTTCCTCTCTTCCATGCCAAAGGTCATAATAGCTGGTTAGTTCATATTGTAGTATAGTCTTTAGGTTCCTAGGTAGTATTCTACTATTGGGTGGAGTTGCATGGTGGCACTCCTTTGTCTCACCTATGCCGATCCCTTTCTCCTTAGGAAGTCATGCCCTGCTGCTCATTTTGATACCTATCAGCTCTCAGTCTGTGCCCATTTCCATTCATCCTGGTTGCTGTTAATCCACCAGTTGCTGTAATTTTCACAGCTTGCTGCTCAATATTCTTTTTGGGGCTCCTTCCTAAGGAAACTTTAGCCTAAGGGAATCCTTCCTGCAGCACCTTTAGGGGTGGAACCCTCCTCAAGGGTTGCTTGCCTTGGGCACCCCCTACAGGGTGGTATTCCATGAGGAACAGAGAGGCAAATGGACACAAAGGGTTAACAAGTTGTACAAGCATAACACTACAGTAAGTTGTGTAAGATCATTAGATTAATCAACTGAAGCGTAAATGGGAGGACCATCAGTGGTGGTATCCAGATGTGCTTGAGATGCTGGGTGGAGCCATCACAGTGCCTGAAGGTTGTCCCAAGAAATACTGCAGCAGGAAGGATATTCTGGAAGGCACTTGCACCATGGCCTTTGATTCAGTAGTGAGCATACATAGTGATAGTCTGATATTTTAACTTAATAGCAGTCGATAATTTCAAGGGCTGAGTCCACAAAGGGATCTGTGCTTGTGCTAGGGTGTATACACAGACCGTGGGGGAGCTGAAGTCATGCTTCACACATATGAAGCCTTAAAGGCATCCACAGTGCTGGCTGCACACCCCTATCATGCCCAATCCCCTGCCATGTGCAGTGCTATGTGATTGTCTATGTCATTTTTGGCAATGGGGCAATGACATGCATGCATGCACAGAATCCTAGGGACATACTCTGCATCCTGGAGGGGGCAATGGAGGCAGCAAAGGCTACACACTGTAGTGCCTATGTATCCCCCTGCTCTCAGCCACTGGACTCTCCATGTGTCCTTATCAGCCCCTTATGTAGCCACATAACACTGTGTAGGCTGGTAGGCTAGTAGATTTTCCAGGTGATAAACACAGAAACATAGAAGTTTGCCAGCAGAAAAGAACCCATTGGCCCATCCAGTCAACACAATACCCCTGCCCCCACTCTGGTTTATCTTTGGAGGGAGCAAAGGCTACGCAGCATAAGGATCTGCTGTAGTGCCTGTGTATCCCCCAAATTCCCAGCCACTGGACTCTCCATGTGTGCTGATCACCCCCTTGTCATAGTATACTAGCATACTGTATATCATTGCTGCCCTATGATGGGGATGTCACCGATTTGCAGCCCTTAGAGGACATACTATGGACTTATTGTGGAAAGAGGAATGCACTGCAGTGTTGAACTGGAATCCAGTCAGATGCCTGGTGTCCTGTACAGGTCTGTCACCATTGCCATCCCCCTGTCACTGAAAAAAGCCAGGCATCTATGAGGCACAAAGGGAAGGAGCTGCGGATGTCATCTATCACAGAGAGGGGTGAATAGAGGTCAGCTCAACTAACCATTTGACATGATCAAGAACTGGTAACAAGAGGAGTCTGTGATGGACAGGTATCATTGCCTCTATTTGGTGGTACATAACAAGAAGATGTTGCCCACCAGCTGCAGTTGCATTCAGTTAAATCAGCATAATGTTCAGCAAGCAAACTTTGCAAAGTGTAATTGTTGTGAAGTTTGCTTGCTGAATATTTACCTAGTGGTCAGTGTCTGCTGTCTGTGCTTAGCCTCCTAGCATGGATGTTATCATCCTCTGTGATGTGTTATGCAAATGTACCTGCTTTAAAGCTAATGAAATGTCATATTAGATTTTTAATGTTGAATTATTTTGGGTTGTGGTTCAAACATTTTTATTTTTTGCATTATTTCGCTATGCTCCCTGTTCCCCCCAGCTGGTTACTCCTTCAGGTCTTGCCTAGGGACCCCCCCGTCACCCACCAAGACATCCCTCATAGCCATCCATACCATCTCTCCATGTGCCATGTCCTGGCTACCCAACATATCCCTTCATCAGGGAGGCCCCCTCCTGGGGACCATGGGAGGGGAGATTGAGATGCGACTACACCAGGCAAACAGTTGGGGATTGGCTTAGAGGTGCTCACCCAGGCAGCGTGGCATGAGGGACCTGGCTACCATCATCTGGACAGCTGAGCAGGCATTTCCTGTTTTCTTTCACAACCTATACACCTCCCATATTGTGGCCGCATGCAGGCAGTGGCCTGGGGAGATGCACTTTGTGACATGTGGTCACCCATGCCACAAAGTGTGCTGCCACTATGGGCCACCAGGAGCCACTTGAAAAGTGATACAGGCTCATTGCCCCATCCAGGGAGGAAAGCATTCAACAGATGCTCCTAACCCTCCCCGCCAGTCTCTTTCTATCATCTGGGTGCGGGCACAAACCCAGGTCACTAGCATGCTAAGCAAGCCCCTATCACTCGGTGCCACAGAGCCGGCTGGTTCGAACTTCTAAGTTAGGAATTTGTTGTTTAATTTACAGAATCTGACAGACCCAAGAAGACCAGTGAGACCTCAAGTGCTTGACAGCCATTGGCTACTATCAGTGGACTGAGTGGTAGTATCGTCAA
This sequence comes from Neoceratodus forsteri, assembly GCA_016271365.2. Taxonomy (NCBI): domain Eukaryota; kingdom Metazoa; phylum Chordata; order Ceratodontiformes; family Ceratodontidae; genus Neoceratodus; species Neoceratodus forsteri. The sequence continues at coordinate 589,600,111 of CM028131.1, forward strand.
GAGTAGCACTGCAAGAGAAGGAAATGGAGGAATCAGTACTGGAATGTTATTCTTTGACACAACTTAATGCTATATATGTCATGTAAATGTCTGATCTAGCCAAGTAAAGCAACATAAAACATATGAACTATGTGATTAGTTATTACAGTGCAGAGTACCTTCAACAACATAAGGAAAGGAGCAGAGGCAATCCACACAAAGATGACGGTACTGGACATCAAGAGGATGGATTTTAAACAAACTGGAGAATGACTCAGAAAATGCCCCAAAGGGGGATTGCTGGGGGGTTACGTACACACTGGGGAAAAATAAGGATATAATTAAGGCAATAAACCTCTGTGAAAAAGGCACTCAAAGGCAGAAAGAAAAGGGGTCCACTATGGTTCTTCAAATAAGTGGCAAGGTTGGGAGTGAGCTACAGCTGGGGTGGGGTCGAAGGGTGGAAGACTGAGAATCCAAATGGATGATATCTTTCTCTTGGGAGGAAGGGCCACTGCAATACTGCCATCTGGGTGAACACAGGTGGCAGTGCAGTTAGGCAGTGATTATGAGGGGACATGTCACCTGAGACTCATAGAGGCATGCTGGTATGTATCTGCTAGGGCTCCCTTGCATGCTGACATCCCATGAGCATGGCTATGGGCAGAAATAGGCCAGGGAACCATCAATCATGGTCACCTTGGGCCATGACTATGGCCATTGTTTGCTGCTAGGCACCCCAGAAACCTCCACGGCACTGGAGGAGGCACACAGATGGCCCCAGGAATGGCTGGACCATGTCATGAGGGGGTATGCATGTTGGGTTGAAATCTTTCGGGAAAAAGGAGAGGACATGGGAGTATGGTGCTGTGTTCTTGCAGAGCAAATGCACACTAGGCAGTAGAAAGTGCCACTTATCAGAAAATAAGTTGTCAGAAATGCAACTTACATGCATATTACTATGTTGTATGCATTGTTCCAGAGGTAATATGCATCTCTTATTCCATTACGATTCATTCTTTACTGCATGTGTGATTTTTTTTTTGCTTTGCTTTTTAATAGACCCTGAACCTCAAGCACATCTGCCTCCACAGGCATCAGTCAGAGCAGACAAAGCTATCAGCACGTGTGCAGTCACTGGGCTGGTATACTTAAAACTGTTCCACCAGGGAAAAGCAATGAAGGACAAGAGTCAGCAGCAGCGTGCTGAGTGAAGCACTCCATCTGGCTTTTGGGACTGTTTTTATAAGGACCTGAAAAGAGTGACCAGGATGCAAAAGATGCTGATGAACCATTGATACTAGTTGATAAAGGACAGTAGTTTGAGGTGGAGAACAGGCCAGACAATGTAGCGCAACAGATGTCCAGCTCCACTGCTTAGATGGTAGCACTGAATGCTGCCATGAAGGCAGAGATAGTACATGAATCAGCATTTGTAGGTGATTCATAATCATAACAGCAGCAGCAGGATGGATGGAGGACATCCGTGTGTGACAAGCTGGTAATTTAGTTTCAGTAGTTAGTGTCACTTGAAAATAGTTCTAGTTTTGTTTGGGTTGCATACTGTTTACTTTTTATATTAAATATTTACTGTTTGATTTTCATTCAGATCCCAGTATTGACTTGTGGTTTGTGTGGTGTCAAATGTCAACATGAGTTTCTTAGTTGATTTGAATTAGTGGTACACACTGTTCATGCTTTCTGAGGATACAGATGGAAAGGGTTGAGAGCAGGGATCTGTTAAACAGAAACAAAAATCATTAGAAGGAGAGGGAATTTCGGAAATAGCAGGGGAAGAGGGGGGTTAAGATAGATGTCAGTAAGTTGCTCCCTTACTGAGATGTGTCATGGAGCAGTGTAATACCCTGACCAAGGGATTGGTGCAAGTAGGAATATAAACAGTGGATTGAAGCTGTGGTGAGACAAACATATGTTTTTTTAAGGACAAAGAGGGTAGCAGAAGAGGCAGAGGAGGAAGAGGACTACTCCAGAAAGAGTTAGTGACAGTGCTGGAGGGGGTTGGACTGGATGGGTGTCCTCAGAGGTTGTGATAAATATAACAATTTTAAAAAGCGTTACTTGTTTTCCATTTTTAATGAGTTAGAACAAGTTGCACTTTGGGTTTGTAAATTGCAGAATGCAACATGTAAAGTGTGAAATCTCTTCCCACAAGTACTGGATTGTGAATTATTGCTGCAAGTCATTGTGGTAGAATAGCATTTCACATTTTTGCCATTTGTAAACTGTAGCCTAATAGGAACTACAGAATTTTCTGTGAATGGCTATTTAAAAATTCCACGTTAAACCGTACAGTAACTACTCTTGCGACTACACAGCTTGTGGAATAACAGTTTTTGGCAGAATGACAGCTCTTAAATGCAACATTTTAATAACAGCAAAATAAAAAAGACAAGATATCCTTAGCTTCTGCAAAGTTATACAGGAGACCTTAGAAATTATCACGCAAATCTGTGGGAAAAAACTGCCAGGTGACTCTACAGCTCGTGGACTAATTTGGGTGTTTTCTGCACAATTACGGAGCTAAACTTAATTTTTTTCTGACCAGTAGAATATAAAGGCTAAAAAAACTTTTGCTTCAATGGAATTCAGCAGCAGAACCTAAAAATGAAATTGCAAATGGTGGAGGAAAAACAACAAAACAAACAAAACAAAATAGTTGATTTGCAGCAAGTCCAGTACTCTGACTCTAGAGGTAGGACAGTTAGAGTCAGTATATTTGAAAGTTACAATACAACCCACAGTAACACAAACATTAACATACAGTAAATTGGTGGTGAAAAAAATCCACAGGATTACATTTGGATTTGTGGAATTAATCATTGAACTGTGGAATAAATGACAAAGAACTTTAATTCTGCAGTTCATTACTATTTTCACATTGTTTGTCAATAAATACCACAGTACTTGGCAAAAATTGGCAGTACATTTACAGAAGATTTGGAATTCATCAAAGGTGGAAGTGTAGAACATTTTGCAGTTTCCACAATTTCACAAAACGTCCCCAAAACAGGAATTCTAAACTTCTGCCCAACTCTAGTCTGTAATTAATGAGAATTCTGGGTCCAAAGATGGCTTCTTCAAGAGGGGCTTCACAATTGCCAGTTTCAGGCTGTGATGTCTAATGATGTCTAATTACACAGTTCCTACATTTTTATGTTGTTTTACCTGGATAGATCATTTACATGCAGTATTGCATTACTGTAAGTTGTGCCAAATAAGAGAGTGCCATTAGGCCCACTGATAGTAGCTAACAACTGGCAGGCACTGGCAGCTGGGAAAATGTCCTCATTCAGGGAAAACCTGGCAATCTCCTCAATGATTGGTCCTAGGTCCTTCTGATAGCCCCAAGTCAGTCAGGTCATGGCCAGATGCAGTACCTAGTAGGTACGGTGCAGCCCAGAGATCACCTGAAACTCCTAATTTACTAGCACTAGCTCAAACTCACCCAAATGCTGGAGGTTGCTGCTGTCCATCTTGGGCAAACACTGACTCGTGACAGGCCACTTGTGGTGATCCTGTTCCTAATGAAGGGAAATCTTGTCCGGTACAAACAAATTAAACTTCTTACAGTTCACTGTTGAAAAGACTCTTCCAGAACAAAGATAGAAAGGATTTAACATCCAGCCCACATTGCAAAAGAGTTGAACTGGTCTGTTCCTCTTTGCATTCATCACCCTTGACAGGAACTCTGTCTTTTTCATGGTAATTACCCACAGATACTCATGATGAGTAGTCCTCAACACCATTCTGTCCTGCATAGGATCTCCACTATGAATGTTCCAGCCTCTGTCACTTTGTCTTCAATTGCCTCAGCTCAACACAGAACCATATTGTGCTTCAGTGAGAACTCAATGGATGAACTCAGTAGGGAGTGAGAGTACAATGCAACTGTAAAAGCTACATTGTAGCTCTCCACAGGCTTCTTAATTTCTTTATCACAACCTATCAACATGCTTGAGAGATTCACTTCCTGCAGGAGTTTGCAAAGTTCCATATTTCTTTTTGGATGATAGTGTATCATCTCCAAAGGAGGAGAAATCAAACAGGCCCCATTGAGGAACTGATTAGCATAATACAGTCAACAGGCTGGATCATCCCCAATGTTGCAAATATCATGATCCCATGAGAAGAAGATCAGGTCTAAGGCATGGCCCAACTGATGAATCCCAGTGACAAAAGCCTGTAAAAAGCCCAGTGAAGTCATCAACTGGTATTACAAGAAAGTAGCTGAGAAAGTGAAAGCAAAAAAAAAAAATTACATTCAAACAATACAAAGAGACAGTCAGAAGACAGGGAGTGGTATCAAGAGAAACAAAGTAAGGCAGCAAGGGCAGTAAGAGAAACCAAGGCACAAATGGAGGAATGCATTGCAAAATCAGTGATGAGGGGTGACAAGACCTTTAACAGGTACATCAGGGAAAAATGTAAGGCAGAGGGAGGGAGGGATAGTGAGACTAAAGGGGTAAGATGGGTGTAGAATGGAGGATGACAACTGCAAAGTAGACATACTGTACAGATACTTCTGCTCAGTCTTTACATAGGAGGGGAAGGAAATGGGCCAGAAGGGAGTAGAAAGGATAGGAAGGGCACTGAAATGGATACAAGTCCTTTCCCAAGGGAAAGAGTCCTGAGGCAACTGGAAAGAATGAGTCAGTAAGGCTGTCGGACCAGATGGGGTACACCCCAGGGTGCTGAAGGAGCTAAGAGAGGTGGCGGCAGAACTCCAGGAAACCCTGTTCAGCTAGTCACTGGAAACAGGGGAGGTAACCAAGGACTGAAGGAGGGCTGATGTAGTCTCCCTTTACAAAAGCAGAAATGGAGAGGAAGCGTGAAACTTCAGACCAGTCAGTCTGACCTCAGTAGTGGGGAAGATCATGGAATCACTTAGTTACCATCCATCTACAGGAGCCAAGGGAACATGGTTTTACTGGAGTGGGGTCATACCGGACTAACTTCACTGAGTTCTTCGACTGAGTGACAAGGGAAGTGGATCGGGGAGGGGTAGTGGATGTGGCCTACCTGGACTTCGGCAAGGCCTTTGACACTGTGCCACATAGAAGGCTGTTAAGCAAGCTGAGGAAGATGGGAGTGGGTATGATGGTGATGAAGTGGGTGGAAAATTGGGTATATAGCAGGACACAGAGGATGGTGGTAAATGGCTGTCATTCCACAGAGGGAAAGGTAACCAGTGGGGTTCCACAGGGTTCAGTGTTGGGATCAATCCCCTTCAATATCTTTATCAGTAACATCGCAGAGGACCTAGAAGAGAAAATATGCCTATTTGCTGATGATACAATGCTCTGCAATAAGGTGGACACACCGGAGGGCATGAACAGAATGACGAGAGATTTTCAGAAGCTCTAGGACTGGTCAATGAATTGGCAGTTGAGGTTGAACTCCAAAAAGTGTAAGGTAATGCACATGGGGCACAAAAACCAAGGTACAACATATCAGCTTGGGGGAGGTTATAGAATGCTCCAAGCAGAAAAGAGACCGAGGGGTGATCCTCTCCGATGACCTCTAGGTGGGGAGAGTGCAACAAGGCAGCAGGAAAAGCAAACAGGATGCTGGGCTGCATAGGCAGGGGCATCTCTAGCAGGAAGAGGGAGGTCATAATACCACTATACAAGACATTAGTGAGGCCACACCTCAAGTACAGTGTACAGTTCTGGAAGCCTTACCTACGGAAGATCTTAGACAGGGTGGAGGCAGTCAAGAGGAGGGCGACCAGGATGGTACTAAGATTACATCACAAACCCTTCAAGGACAGGCTGAAAGACTTAAATATGTACTCCCTGGAAGGGAGAGGGAGAGGGAGAGGGGGGTTATGACTGAGACATACAAGTACCTTACAGTGAGAAACAAGATACAGGAAAACAATTTTGCAAAGAAAAAGATGCTCCAGGACCAGGGGACATGGGATGAAACTTGAGGGAGAGAGGTTCAGGGGGAACATGAGAAAGTACTTTTTTACAGAGAGGGTAGTGGACAAATGGAACTGAGGTGGTGGTGGCAGAAACAATTACAGGATTTGAGAATGCATGGGATAGACACAAGGGGATCATGGTAGTTGAGAGAAGGGGACGACCTAGTTCCAGGATAGCTTGAAGAAGCCCGGTTACGTGCATTCATGGGCAGACTAGGTGGGCCGAAGGCCCTTATCTGCTGACAACATCTATGTATCTATGTAACTGTTGCCCAAAATGTGAGGCCTCACTATAAACCCAGGCATTGAAAACCACCAGAACAAGAAGTATAAGAGTCGCAACCCGGTCAGCCATGAGGACCCCCAGTTCCTGCAAAAAATAATTACCTGCTCTGGAGTCTGGTACATAGTAACAGAACTTGATGTCAGATATGGACTGACTGGCCCACCTAGTCTGCCCATTTCCCTACCTACTGTATAAACTCCATATCCAACTTGATCTTCAGCCTACCTCCTCATTCCCGCCCCAAGTGTTGCCTTCTGCCTGTCCCATGCATTCCTGAGTTTGCCTATCATTTTTGCCCCCACAACCTCCTTAGGGAGGCTATTCCATTCATCCACCACCCTTTCTGTGAAAAAATACTTCCTCAAGTTGCCCCTGAGTCTTCCCCCCTCCAGCCTTATATTGTGACCCCTTGTCCTTGCACATCCTCTTTTCTGAAAGATGCTTCCCTCTTGAACTCTATTGCTCCCCTTGAGGTATTTGAATGTCTCTATCATATCCCCTCTCCCTCCTTTTCTCCAGTGTATACATACTGAGTTCCCTCAATCTTTCCTTGTATGGTTTATAGTGTAGCCCCTGCACCATTTTTTTTGCCATTCTCTGGACTGCTTCCACCCTGTCAATGTCCTGTTGGAGATGAGGTTTCCAGAACTGCACGCATTACTCCAAATGTGGCCGCACCAACTGCCTGTACAGTGGTATCACCAGTTTCTGTTTTCTACTGGTGATACCTCTCCCTATGCACCCCAGCATCCCCCTGGCTTTCCTCACTGTCTTCTCACATTGTTTGGCTACTTTTGGTTCAACCGTTATGGCAACTCCCCAGGTCCCTTACCAGTCTGGTTGTTAGTACCTCCCCATCATGCATTCTTCCCCTGGGTTTTTGTTCCCCAAGTGCATGATTTTGCACTTCCTGGCACTCAATCCGAGCTGCCACACTCTTGATCACACCTCCAACTTGGCTAAGTCTCTCCTCATCTTCTCCCACCCCACACCCACCCTGGAGTGTCAACCCTACTGCAGATCTTGGTGTCATCTGCAAAGAGGCATACCTTTCCTTTGAGTCCCTCTTCAATGTCACCAATCAAGACATTAAAGAAGACTGTCCCCAGTACTGAACCCTGTGGCATGAAGCTGATTACTCCCCTTTCTTCAGAGTGAACTACATTTACCACCACCATCTGTGTCCAGTTAAATCTATTTCTGTCTCAGTTTACCACCTTGTGACCCACTCAAAGACTACCCAATTTGTTTACTAACCTTCTCTGTGGGACTTTGTCAAATGCCTTGCTAAAATCTAGGTAGACCATGCCCACTGCCTCTCTCTAATCTACTACCCTTGTCACTCTGTCAAAAAAATCTATTGGATTCGTTTGATAACACCTTCCTGTTGTGAATCCATGTTGCCTTGGGTCCAGTGACCCACTGGCTTCTAGATATTCCACAATCCTTTCCTTTAAGAGTGATTCCATCATCTTTCCCATCACTGTGGTCAAGCTGACTGATCTATAGTTTCCTTCTGCCTTGCTTCTATTTCTGTGAAGGATTATTAAATTTGCCCTCCTCCAGTCCTCTGGTACTACTCTCTCCTCCAACGATTTGTTGAATAGGGCAGTCAGTGGTGTCAGTAGCACCTCTGAGTTCATTTAGTATTCTGAGCTGTATCCCATCTGGCCCCATTGCCTTGTCTACCTTCAGTTTCAAGAGTTCCTTTAGGACACCCTCTTCTGTGAATGGTCTGATGTCCACCCCTTCCCCTGTGTTTGTCTGCTGGATAATTCCTGTCCCTGTCCCTCTCCCTCCCCTTCCTTCATGAATACTGAGCAAAAGTATTAGTTCAGTATCTCGATTTTTTCCAGTTCCCTCTCTGCCCACTTCCCCCTCCTTTATTTAGCCTCACTATCCCTCCTTTGTCATTTTTTTCTTTCCATTATGTGCCTGAAGAAGGTTTTGTTCCCTCCTTCATTTTCTTGGGTACCCTTTCCTCTGTTTGTGCCTTTGCACATCTGACTGCTTTTTCTGCCTTCCTATGATTATTCTGATACAGTTCCCTGTCTTCCTCCCTCCCTCTGCATTTCCTTCTATTTCCTGAATGCCAGTTTTATCTCTAACCGTCTGTGCCACTTCTTTTGAAAACCATAATGGTTTTGTCTTCTTGCTTTGTTAACTTGCTTCACACAAAGGCTTGTTGCCTCTGTTATGGCTCTCTTGAGGTGCTCCCACTGCACCTCTACTCCCTCACCCTTTGCCAGTGTTTTTTTGAGGCATTTTTCCATTTTAGCAAAGTAGGCCATTTTGAAGTCTAGGACTCTTGCTTTTGTGTGGCTTGACTCTACTGTCTTTATCTTGAACCATACTGTATAGTGGTCACTGGACACCATATGGCTGTCCACTGATACATCCATTATTCTGTCTCTATTTCTGAGCACCAGATCCAATATTACCCCCTCTCAGGTGGGTTCCACTACGAGCTGCCGGAGTTATGCCCACTGCAGGGCACCCAGGGTGACTCTGCTCCTGGATGTGGCTGCAGCATAGGTGTTCCAGTTAACATCAGACATATTTAGGTTCCCTACCAACAACACTTCCCCCTTTTCTGCCATTTTACAGATGTTATTTGCCATTTGCCTATCTGTTTCCTCCCCTTGCACCGTATGTAACCCCCTTGCGGATAGTGCTGCCATTTCCTGACTCCAGTGTGACCATCAGTGCCTCCTGTCCTCTCTGCTTTCCCTTTATTTCAGTTGCTTTGATCCCCTCTGATGTAGATTGTTATCTCTCCTCCCTTTTTGCCCTCCCTGTCTTTCCTGTATACTGTGTATCCAGGCATATTAACATCCCAGTCATGGCTTTCTGTATACCATGTTTCAGTGACTGTCACAATATTCAGGCCACCCTCTGCCATCAAAGCCACCAGGTCAGGGATTTTGTTACCCAGGCTGTGGGCATTTGTACACTGGCCCTCCATGTTTTGATGGCTTTGTCCCTACTTTTTCCCCTCCTATCCCTTCCCCCGTGCTTCCCTTGAGATTACCTCCTGTTTCAGTCCATTGTGTTTTCCCATCCTTAGTATCCTCTTGTCTGACTACTTTAACCTGTTTGTTGGGGGGAGTTGAGTTATTCCTCCATATTTCTACCTCCTCCCTTGGCTACTTTAAATGTTTGCCAGTGAAACATTCAAACCTTTCACTCAGGATCCTGCTCTTTCCCTTGGACAGATGCAGACCATCCTTTGCGTACAAGCCTGTATCTTTTCAGGTGGTTTCCCAGTCCCCAATGAAGCCAAAACCCTCAACTCTGCACCAGTTCTTCAGCCATTCATTGAATCCCGTGGTGCACAGCATCCTGGTCTCTCTCATCTTCCATGCTGTAGATTGTAGCACTTCTGAGAAGGTTACCGAGCATGCCACCTACCTAAGACCCCTCCCCATCTCCAGGAACTCCCTCTGCACTGCCCCAACCTTACTGTCAGACAGATCATTTGTCCCAGGTGGACAATGATGTCTAGCTCCCCTTCCTTTCCTGTTGCCCTTATGATCCTTAGGCTTCACCTCCTATCCCTCCAAGATGAGGCACTGGGTAGGCACCGTACCTCTCCCTCCTTCCCCACATCCAATTCTACCCCCTAATAATAGAGTTTACAACTACGTATTGCTTCCTTCTCCTTTGGGGACCCTTGCCTCCCCCCCTTGGGGTCTCCAATATGGAGGTTCCCCACATCCACTTTGTCCACCACTGTAGGTTCCTCCATGGGATAGCCTCACTCTGCCAGAAAGGCACTGGAGTTGTGCAGTGGAACCACAGGTGGCATGCACCTCTGCCCAACCTTCCTCACCCTCCCTGAGCCCACAGTTGTCCAACTACCCAGTCTTTCTGGCATCCTCTGAGGCAGCTGGGATGTCTTCAGTGGTCCCTGGCTGGGGGAAAGAGGTTATCTGAATCCTAGCCAACACTTCCTGGAGATAAGCAAACTGCACCCTCAATCCAGAGAGGAGCATGCAGATAGTGCAGCACTGAAGCCTCCAGAATGTCACCTGGAAGACCGCTGCCCCACAGCCACTGCACTGCACCACTCCCATCATGTCTGTTGTTTGCCTTCTCCTTCCTGAGCTTTAGGCACCCAAGTAAATTTATTTTTATACTATAGTGGCATGGAAGTGCCACTATAGTTAGGGTTGAGTACCCTATTTAAGGTTAAATCTGAAATTTGGTAGCTTAATAACTTTGCCACTGTATGACAGATGTGCCTGAAATTTGAAATGCATCTTCTAGTACTATAGAATGCAGGACCTGCCAAGTTTCGTTATGGTCGGATGTACGGTTGTGGAACTACAGAGTGCAAAAAATGCTTAAATTACTCAGTTTTGCGCATTCTTTGCCCGCACCTACAGCCTGCATAGTTTGAACGACCAGTCCAAAACCTTCAGGGATCATGCAGCCCAGTCTCCCATGTGCCTTTCAAAGATTTCATGAAAAAATATTGAGCTGTTCAAACATTATTCAAAAAAAGAAGTTTCCCATTATAGTCAATGGGAAACGTTAATGTGCAAAAGTGTTGCAAATGCACTTTTTACTTTCGCAAATGACCCTTATAGTGTCACAAGTCAGCCATCTTGTTTTCAGTTTGTCATCGGAAATGCTTGGCATTTAAATTTCGGACCCTCTAGGAAGACAATTATTGTAGTGTTCACCTAGTTGAGCCCTGAGGATGCTAGCCATGTGTTTTTTGGGGATAAAATACCCCAAAAAAATGCTTTTTAAGTTTTTCTAAAAAGTAGTGTCACAAAGTACTTTCACATATGCGACATTTTCTTGACTTAATTTGCTAAGGTGTTGTGATTTGCGACACTACTTTGCGACCCTATGCCCAAAATAGGAAATTTTTGCCACCCTGCTGCAAAAGAATGGTTTGGTCTTATGGGCAGAAATTTGGAGGGAAGAAAGCCAAGTTCCCACAAATATTAGAGGGCTGCAAAGTTATGGCACGCCAAAGTTTACTTTTTTCCCCCATAGGCTAAAATTATGGCGTCCACCGTGCCTTTTGGGGCCCGTATCTCAAAAATGGTTCATGATACGGACTCTTCATCGGAAGAATGCTTAGTCCCCTACCAGGGGGCCAAGTACAAAACTAGCCTGGAAAGTCATAAATGAGATTTTACATTTTTTTCTATGTCATGCGGTTCCTGCGATAAGGCATTTAGTATTCCAAGTGCTCATTTTCTGCTTCGAGGGCCATTATTATGTATACATTCTTTGTATTCACTGTGCTTCTGAATGCACCTTTGGGAAAAAAGGGTGTGTGTTTGAGTTACTGCTGCTGTTAGCATTTCCACTTGTGTTTCCATTACCATTTGCATTAGCATTTCTGTTTAAGTCACTATGTGTGTTATCCTTTGCATTTGCACTTGCGTTTGCGTTACTGTTACCATTTGCGTTTCTGTTTCCATTACCATTTTTGTTTGCATTTACTTTTGAGTCACTGTGTGCATTACCATATGTGTTTGCATACATGCTTGCATTTGTATTTCTGTTTGTGTTACTGTTTCCTTTGACATCATCGTTAGTGTTACCATAACCATTTGCATTTCCAATTACGTTAACATTATCGTTTGCGTGTTTGTTACCATTTGCATTTCCATTGGCCTTAGCATTTGCATTTTCAGTAGCGTTTCCATTGTTGACTGAATGACTTTTTCCTTCTATGTTGCAGCTGCCGTTACCACTTGCATTTGTTACAGTTTGCATTTTTGTTACTGCTTTCATTACAGTTTGCATTTCTGTTACCGTTAGCTATCCTGTTACCGTTTGTGTTACCATTTCTGTTTTCATTTACGTTTGTGCTTGCATTTCTATTACTGTTTGTGTTATCGATTCAATTTGCGTCACCATGTGCTTTATCGTTTGCACTTGTGTTTGCATCAAAGTTAGCATTACCATTTTCTTTTACCTCACTGTTGCCATCACCGTTTATGTTTGTGTTTGTGCAGTGCAAAACACAATGTTTTCACTATTTTTCTGCACTGTCTTCCACAATGCATAGCACAGCCAATGTGTGGTTGATTGATCTGAAACATACCAGGTAGAAAGACCTTTCTTCAAGGAACAAGCTGTTTTTTGTTTGGTGAAAAAATTTTATTCATTCCAGTGTTATTGCCATTTGAAGTTGGTCTCCTCACAGTTACAGATTTTTCAGCCACCAGGTTCAAGATTTTAGTGCATTTTCAGCCAAGATTTCCACCATTTTATGGTGGAAGACTTCTTGAAGGTGTAGAAATGTAAAAATTGAATATCTCTGGAATGGTTTGGTCTTGTCACATGAAATCTGGAGGGTGTTGAGTGGATGTACTGGGGATATAATTAATGCTGTTTACATGTAAAAATTATTTGCTATGGAGATACTGCATGATGCAGTTAATGTTTTGTGCATAGCATTCTGCATGGTGCTACTGGCTCAAAATTTATAGCATAGGTAGCACTAGTGGTACGGAGGTGCCTTGCAGTAGTTTGGTTTGTAAAACATTAACAGGTGTGGAATAATGTCACTCTGAAGAATGAAAATTTGGTTCATTATGCTTCAATAACTTCTGAACCGTGTGTCTGATTTGCCTGGCATTAGGAATGTACAAAGATTTATAATACATCTTTGACTGACAGTTTTTGGGTCGCTGGCACTTACGGTTGCTGAATTGTGCATGTTACATTGTTTGCTTGTGGAGCTGTGTGACCGTTGAATGGATGTACACACAGTTCTGGACACACAGTGTGCTATGGTACATGTCTTCTCAGATATATGGTTCTTGTGCAGAGAAGTGGCAAAAATGTTCTTTTTGGCACTCCTGTGCAGCTTTCCCAGTGTGACGCTGTGCAACTGTTGAACAGATTCAGATAACATTTGTTATACATGTTGTGATATGGTACATGTCTTCATTTACCAATTTTCATTTCAGTCGGTCATACAGTTTTTGTGCAGCGAAGTGACAAAAATTCACATGGTGGGAGCGGGCCCTGCACTCCCGCCACCACATTCCATTCACTATTTATAGTGCACATTTTCAAAAAGGGGAAATTCATGGCAAAAAACTCTGTTTAATGCATCAGTTAGGGTTGTTCCACAATGACAAAAGTGAGGAGAATCGGAGTTAGGTTGCCACCCCTTGCACCCCCCACCCACCTGCCCCTCATCAACAGGCATCGGGGTATGCATTGGGGTCATCGGTCCTAACTCTCACCCCATTCTCCTATACTGCACCACCTCAGCTTATTTACACATGGAATGGGGTGAGAATTAGGTTGATGACCCCAACGTCATACGCTGATGTCTCGTTGGTGGGTTGGGGTGGGCAGGGGTACAAAGGGTGGCAACCCTAACACCGAATCTCCTCACTTTTGTAACTGTGGAACAACCCTAACTGATGCATTAAACAGATATATGTGTGTATATATATATATATATATATATATATATATTAGTGGCACAGTAGTGCCACCATAGTTAGGGTTGGGTACCCCATTTAAGGTTAAATGGTGACATTTTGCACCTTAATAACTTTGCCACTGTTTGACAGATTTGCCTAAAATTTGGCAGGTACAGAGCATTAGCATAGATTTTGGGATCTGCCAAGTTTTGTACTGGTCGGATATATGGTTGCAGAGTTATTAAATGACATTCTGTATGTAGCTCATTTATGCTTTTTTGCACATTCTTTGCTAGTGCCTACAGGTTGCATAGTTTGCGTGACTGGTCTGAAAACTTCAAAGAACGTGTGGCCAGGATCCCCGATGTGTGTTTTGAAGATTTTGTGAAAGTATATTGAACAGTTCAAAAGTTATTCAAAAAACAAGTTCCCCATTATGGTCAATGGGAAGTTATTTAAAGTTTGACAGTGTCGCAAATGCAGTTTTTAGTGTCACAAATGACTCCTGTATTGTGAGTCAGCCATTTTATTTTTCAGTTACTGATAACAAAAATGCTCGGCATTTAAAATTGGGACCCTTTAAGGACACAATTTTTTTTTTTTTTTTAGTTGTTTAACCAGGAATAGCACACTAAGCTGAAAGCTTTTTACAGGTGCGACCTGGGAGCACAGGGAAGTTAAGTGACTTGCTTAGGGTCACACAGTATGCAAGTGGAAGCTGTGGATTCAAACCCAGGTCTGGTATGGTAGATGTCACCAGATTTGCAGCTCAGAGCCTTAAACCACTGCGCAATACTGCCTCCCTTTTTTGTGTTTACCTAGTCAAGCCCTGAGGATGCTAGCCATGTCTTTATTTTGGGGTTAAACACCCCAGAGATATGTTTTTCAAATTTTTGGGAAAAGTAGTGTCGCAAAGTACTTTCACATATGCAACATTTTGACTTAATTTGTGGAAGTGTTATTTTTTTTTCGAAAGTGTCACAAATCACAACACTACTTTGCAACACTATAGCCAAAATAAATGGAATTGTTTGCCACCCTGCTGCAAAAGAACAGTTTGGTCTTTTGGGCTGAGATTTGGAAGAAAGAAAGCCAACATCACACAGATGTGCCTTTTTGTGGTTTGGTGACAAAATATTGCAGGGATGCAATGTTACAGTACTCCAAATTTGACGCTTTTTCCGATAGACTAACACTGTGGCGCCCGCCGCACCTTTCGGGGCCCGTATTTTGGCAACGGTGTGTGATAAACTTTCAGAAAAATACTAGTGGGCTAAGTGTTAAGTGCAAACATAGCCAGGAAAATCTTGAATCATATGAAATTTAAATTTTTTTCTACATTGTACGGTTCCTGAGACATGCAATTTAATATTCCAATACCTCATTTTCTGGTCCAAGGCCCATTATTATGCATACATTCTTTGTATTCAGTGTTTGTCTATGCATTTGTTATGGAAAACCAGGGTGTGCGCTCCAGTTACTTACATGGAAACATAGAAACATAGAATTTGACGGCAGATAAGGACGGCTTGGCCCACCCAGTCTGCCCATTTCCCTACCTACCTACTGGATAAGCTGCAGATCCTAGTTAACCAGCAGCCTATTTCTTCCTACCCCCACCCCCTAGAATGGCCTTATGACTGTCCCATGCATGCTTGAATTCCACCACTGTTTTTGACTCCACAACCTCCTCCGGAAGGCCGTTCCATGCATCCACAACCCTCTCTGTGAAAAAATGCTTCCTTAAATTACCTCTGAGCCGCCCCCTCTATCTTCAAATTGTGCCCTCTTGTTCTTGCACACCTCTTTTTTTGAAAGATGCTACCCTCTTGGACTTTGTTGATTCCCTTGAGGTACTTGAACGTTTCTATCATGTCCCCTCCCTCCTTTCCTAGAGGCTATACATATTAAGCTCCTTTCGCCTCTCTTCATATG
Organism: Neoceratodus forsteri; assembly: GCA_016271365.2. Classification (NCBI taxonomy): domain Eukaryota; kingdom Metazoa; phylum Chordata; order Ceratodontiformes; family Ceratodontidae; genus Neoceratodus; species Neoceratodus forsteri. The sequence continues at coordinate 589,615,670 of CM028131.1, forward strand.
TCTTCCGTGCAGACCCTGCACCATTTTAGTTGCCCTCCTCTGGACAGCTTCCATCCTGTCTATGTCTTTGCAGAGACTGGGTCTCCAGAACTGCACACAGTACTCCAGATGGGGTCTCACCAGCTGTCTGTACAGAGGGATAATATCTTCCTGTTTTCTACTGGTGATGCCTCTCCCTATGCATCCCAGTATCCCCCAGCCCTCCTTGCTGCCCTCTCACATTGCTTGCCCACCTTTAGGTCATCTGATATGACTACCCCCAGGTCCCTTTCCATTTTTGTTGTTGTTAGTATCTCACCCCCCATTGTGTACTCTTCCCCTGGGTTTTTGTTTCCCAGGTGCATTACCTTGCACTTCTTAGCATTGAATCTAAGCTGCCACATATTTGACCATTCCTCTAACCTTGCCAAGTCCTTCTCATCCTTTCCACCCCACCCCAAGTCCTTTCTCATCCTTTCCACTTACCCAAGGCTGTTACATATATCGTTTCCACTTGTGTTTCTGTACCCATTTGAGTTAGCATTCCAGTGTACACCACCATGTGCATTACCCTTTGCGTTTTCATTTGCATTTGTGTTACTGTTACCATTTGTGTCTCCACTACTGTTTGTGTTTGCATTTCAGTTTGCATCACTGTGCGCATTACCATTTGCATTTGCAGCTGTCCTTCCATTTGCATGTGCATTTGTCTTTCATTTTGCGTTATCGTTGCTGTTACCATTATCATTTGCATTTCCAATTGCATTACCGTGCCTGTGTGCATTACAGTTTACATTTCCGTGAGCGCTTGCATTTGCGTTTCTGCATCCTTTGGCATTATTGTTGCTGTTACCATTACCATTTGCATTTACAATTGTGGTACCTTGACTATGCACATTATGGTTTGCGTTTTCATACGTGCTTGCATTTACATTTCGGTTTCCGTTTCTTTTCCTTTGGCGTTATTGTTACTGTTAGTTACCATTTGCATTTACAATAGTGGTACTGTGACCGTGCACATGATCAGTTGCATTTCCATATGTGCTTATGACTGTTAGTGTCACTGTTCACTTTGGCATCACTTTGCACTTGCGTTTCTATTAACATTTGCTTTACCATTTACGTTTGCGTCACCATGTGTGTAACTGTTAGTGCTTGCATTTGCATTGCAGTTACTGTTACTATGTGACAAAAAATCACGTGGTGGGAGCGTGTGGCCTAAAGGGCCCTACGCCCCACAACCATATTTCATTCTAGTATTTATATTCCTTATTCTCAAAAAAGGAAATTCATTACTTCTGGTGGGGGAGTCTTGAGGCTATTACGATATGGAAACTGCCAGGTAAATAGGAGGGTAGTAGTCAACTATGGGCATAAGGTTAGTAGTATTGTGCAGCCTGTGGGGTGGGTGGGTGGGAGGGTGTGGGGTTTTTCTCTCTCTTTTTTCTCTCTTTTCTTCATGTGTATTTTCTTCTTTTTGATGAATACTGGTACACCTAATATTATCAAGTGTAGATGTTATGTGTCGTTGTACATTTGGTGCTGAAATTAATAAAGAGTTAAATTTAAAAAAAAAAGGGAACTTCATGGCAAAAACTCTGTTTAATGCATCAGTTAGGGTTGTTCCACAGCGACAAAAGCGAGGAAATTCAGTGTTAGGGTTGAAAGCCCCCACTTGCTCCCCAGCCCACCCGCCAACCAGGATTGGGGTCTGCGTTGTGGTAGACTGTTCTAACTCTCACCCCATTCTTCTATACTTTGCCACCTCAGTTTGTTTACACATGGAATGGGGTGAGAGTTAGGACCAACGACCCAAACGCACACCCCAATGCCAGTTGGGGGGGTGGGCTTGGGGGTGCAAGGATGGCTTTCAACCCTAACACTGAATTTCCTTGCTTTTGTCACTGTGGAACAACCCTAACTGATATATTCATGGCAAAAAATTCCATTTAATGTATCTATATCTATATCTACTACTATATCTATATCTATACACGATCAAGCAGCTGTGTTAGGAAACACTCATACTTTAAGAACTTTTTTAACCCAGTATAAGAATAAGTCTCTAGTCAATCACTCAGTACCCCACACTGACTTGGGAGACAAATAGTTACCTTTGGTATCACTGTATAGATGCATGTGAACACACCCCACCTGAGGTAGGAGAGAAAGTGGAGGAAGTGTCTATGGGGCAGCCCTATAAATGTACACACACCTGGGATGGGTTAGGTGAGGGTAGGGTGGGTGGTTGTAACCACAGGTATTGTCTCAGAAAACAATAATCCCGCTACAGTCCGAGATACCATCCAGGTTCCTCAGCTCCTGTTTCCTGCAACAATCACAATTATGAGGAGAAGTGGACATGTTAGTGTTAAATCCTCCAGCCCTTTGTTCTCACCTTGTAATACTGCTGAAAGAAAAATAAATCTGATTAGGGTGGGCCTAATCCCCTGGAAGAGCTGTGAAAGAAAAACAATCAGCTCCTTTAATGTGAGAAAGAGAGATCAAACTGCACAACCTGTAAACACAAAACAAAATAGTAATGAAACTAACTCTGCTTAGCCAAAGGAAGCCTTAATGTTAATGAGAATAGTCTTGCAATGTCCAGTCCATCATATACTGCCATGCATACAAATGACCTGGTGGTTCTCATGGGTTAAGTTGCTAGTCTCAGAATAAATCTAAAACAGATTGTCACCCACTTGCTATCCCACTGGTGCAGTGGTAGGGTCACCAATTGTAACACCAACATCCAGGGATTGAGAACAGACTCAGAAGCTGGAGGACTGGCTGGGAGGAGAAGGCTCGAGCATCCTGGCAACTGCCCTCCTTCACTGGGTGGAGGGGGGGATGTGTGTGCGTTGTTATGCTAGGAGGCTGGGGGGTTGACAAATGACTGTCACATGACATGCTGAGAGGGGGAACAGACAATGTTCGATGTCATTGCATGTTCTGACACTCAGGGGCTAAGTATCCATACAAAATGCTGTACCCTCCCTCCATGATGGTCTGCTCTCCATGTCCAGACAACTTCTCACAGCCCATGGTCAGTCACTGAGTGACATGTCTCTGCAGGCACATTCCGGTCCCATGGCCCTACCCTGGAGCATAAGCCAGGGGGTTCCCCCTGGTGGGGATGCCTGCTGGAGTCCTGACTTCAAGTCCACATGTCCTGGACCAACCAACAGCCCCACCAAGAAGGGGGTAAGTCTGGGATCAGAATCGCTAATGCAGATAAGTCCTAAGGATAACCGGAACTTGGGTCAGTGAGGGCTGAGCCTTGGGAGGTGTGGCAGTGACAAAAAGTGAAGTAAATAGCAAAAAAAAAAGAGAATGTCACCCACTTCCCCTGAACCCCCATCTCAAGCACTGCACTATGGAATACCCAGCAGGCATCTTTCCCCCCCCCCCAGCTTGAATAAAGCAATTCAGGATAGCTTGTATAAAAAACACTAATAAAAGCCAGTCTCCTTCCTTCCTCCCTTCCTCCTCCCTCCTCCCTGTAGAAATGGAGTATAAATGATATATATTATACACTGCACTCCAAAAATATTACAGCACTACATTATTTGAGCACTGGACTGATAGGACCTGCAGCTGCAGAGTGCAGCAGACCAGTGGCAAGTACAAGTCTTAATCAGCTTTCCTTTGCAGAAGACATTTAAGAGCAGCAAAACAGCAGATGAGCTGCCAGTTACCAGCTGAGATACAGTATGTAAAAAAAATAAATAAATAAAGCACTAAGCTATCCTGGTCATTTTAATTCACTGAAACCTCTTAAAAATATAGTTGTATTTCTTTTTCCTGGCCTCCCAACTTAAGCCAGTTTGATGGGGTTTTTTGTTCACTCTGCCCTGGACTGTGTTAAAAATCTACATCTCTGCTAGATAGTGGTGTACAAAGCTGGGAAATGCCACTTCATGAAAATTATGTGGAGTTTCCCATCTTTGCACAGAAGGAACTGCCACTTCTAGTAGTTTGCCTGGGAAAGTGGGCTCATCACAAAGTGATACTTCTCTGAGGAAGTGTCACTAGTTATAGAACCCTGTAAAAGTGGCACTTCACCAGTGGGGTGCTGTTAGTGAGTTTTTTTAGTTTATTTTCTGAAAAAAGAAAACCCATCCCACACTGGAGCAGCAGGTTTTCCCACTTTCATCCCCCCAGCCCCAACCATTTTAAATGATACCCTATCCTTCCACCCTTGTAGCACCTAATCACCCTCCCTCCAGCCCAAGTGAAGTTAAGCATAGTAATAACCATTAAATGTGTCAGACAAGAATGACAGTGTGCGCATTCATAGTAATAAACTATAATTATGAACACACTTGCTGGGTCATTCATTAAGATAGCAGATGGTAAAGGTGAACAGAGTGTGTCTATGCCATTCTCCTGAGCAGAATGGAGGTTGTATCATTTCCTTACTATAAGAGTGGCATGTGTGATAGTGGTGCTATTGGGTACCTCAAGGGCGAGAGATGGGGTGGCTCATCACCTCAATGGTGAAGGATGGGATGGTTTATTATTTCCTTACTGGCTAGGAGCTGGCGAGAATGGGAAGATGAGAATTGCTACAAGGGTGGAGGAAGGCTAACTCAATCTGAAACGTTCATTTTTTTTGTTTACTATGCATAACTTCAGTGAGGCTGGGTGGGAGATAGTTGTTGTGTTCTATAAAAGTGAGTGACTGCGGATATCATTTAAGATGGTTGTGGCCAAGGCAGGAGGGTGAGAAATTGTGCTTCACAGTGGGGGTGGGTTTTCATTTTTGCCACACTTATGCAGGGATGCTGACAGAGCCAGGTTGTAACTGCAAAAATAACTTAGAACCAGTCAAGCATTTCTTCTTTTTTAAACTGTCTGTGAAACAAAGGTCTCCAAAAATATGGTTTGCTACAGTGTGTGATACAAAAATATGAGTGACTAGCTTTAGTCTAGTCAGTCCCCCTCCTCACACACTCTCTCACACACACTCTCTCTCACACACACTCTCTCTCTCTCTCTCACACTCTCACACTCTCACACTCTCTCTCTCTCACTCTCTCTCTCACGCTCTCTCACTCTCTCTCTCACGCTCTCTCACTCTCACTCGATCTCTCTCACTCTCTCTCACTCTCACTCTCTCTATTCTTTTGAGCCTAAGCACATTGCTCATAACTTGCACTTGCCTCTCCCAATGGCCATAATGCTCTGACTACTTCACTGTATGCAGGGGGGGTTATATCCACCACAACAGCATCTGCATAATTATGTAATCACAGCACCCAATGAAGCCAGGTTACAGGACAGGAAGGATGAAGATTAAATCATATGAATGTTGATTATGTCACTACTGCAGTCACCTGACCCTGTGCAGAGTCAGACAGAAGATACCTAAGGAGCATTCCTAATAATGGAACACTCATTAGGGCATGATCCAAATTTTTCCTTGACATTGACACTGAAGTTAAATGTGGCAGCAAATTAGAATATACAACAATTTCATTTTTTTTCTGTAAAACAATTTGACCCATTTTCTACACAACCTGAGTAACCCAGACATTTGGTCCAACCAAATACTGGCCCTAATATTAATCTTGTTACTACTCAGTTTATTAACGATTTAAACAGAATCAATGGTTCATAATTCAGTTGGCTTAGCCATTTTGTTTGGGCAGCAGTAGGGGTTTCTGTTTGCTGGTGAGTTTCTGGCTGTTTATAATTGGCTGAGTCTGTACCTTAAGCAGCAGGAAGTGCAGGCATCACATTACAGGAGATACACACAATAGTGGGCTGATTGTTTTTCCTCTCCTCAGGTGGTACTCTGAGATCAGAAACACCCGCATTCCCTCCTCCACCCACCCAACCACCCAGGCTCATCCACCTTTGTAGGCCTCTCATAAAATGACACTTGCTGTCACTATACAGAATGGGACTCATTAAGGTGGGATAAAACAGCCTGTCAGATACTGTTAATCTAGCAGAGCAATTGAAGGGTAGCCCATTCATAAGGCAAGCCCTTGCAAAAGGGGCAGAAAAGAGATGCTGAGAGACAGAGTAAGAGGAAAGAAAAAGAGTGTGAAGAGCAGAAAAAGGAATGAAAATATACTTTTGGAAATTGGGTTTGTGCTAGAGGGCTAATCAGAGAACACAGGGTAAAATAGTTACCAGCTAGAGAAATAGGTATCAAAAAAGAGGGGATAGGGTGGACTTCTGGTGATGCAGAGCACTTGACAGCAGCACTCCTACATCTCTCCAGCTACCCATTCTGAATATAGCCTATTCTGGCTGTTACTTTTACAAAATAAGAAGCTATACTCACAACCATCAATACTGAGTGCTACCTACAACTGGATTGTGGCATTCCACTAACCTGATGGAGGTAGAAATGAGAAAAGCTCCACCATACCACACTCCTCCGAATACACCTGAGAAGGCTGCTAAAAAAAATCCAAAGCCTCGAGCCCTTCTGATGTTCTGGTGGCAGCTCAGTCTCCTTCAGACCAACAGCCGCTTACCCTTACTCACTTTCTTGAGGAGTTTAAGCCCTTTAATGAAGAATTAATGAAGAATTAAAAAGTATGACACTGGTGCTGCGATTGCTCTCACAAGCTACAGAGGATATTTTGCAGTGTACTGTGGATAGTGAAGTCAGAATCTGCTCACTAGAGAGATGCGCAGATAAAATCAATCCAGAGCTCACAGCTACTAGACAGCAACTGGCTAAACTTGAATCTAAAGTGGAGGACCTTGAGGGCCACAGTAGACAGAGCAATGCAGTCCTCATAGGCCTCCCAGAAAAGGAAGCAGGGCTAGACAGTTGTTTTCATGCAAAGGTTTGTGGAGAAGATTGAAGGTCCCTTGCCTTTTAGGCCCAAATATGATATTGAGAGGGCGCACCAGACTCTTTGTCCAATGCCTCAGCCTGGTCCACCGCCCCGCACCCACTCATTTTTAGATTCCTGAGTTTCTTAGAGAGGCAACACTTCTTAGCTAAAGTAAGAGATACACAGTACTTACAATGGGAAGGAGCCAGGATCAGGGTTGCCCAAGATTTGCCTGCAACAGTGCAGCAGTGGAGAGCCAGTTTCACCCCCTTGTGATGAAGCCCAAAGCAGCTGGTATAAAGTTCCGCATGAACTACCCGGCGTGGCTCCAAGTCTGTGTATTGGGCAGTTGGATCATTACAAGGACTTCGAACAAGCAATGGTATGGCTCAAACTCACTTTTCCGGACCTCTTTCTGGACCCTTGAGTCGAGTTAGTGTGTCTGATGGTTATATCAGCTGTGACCGAATGCCAAAAAAGCTGATGCCATATTATGCAAGGTAAAATTAAGAAAATGAATATAATATGCACTGGGTCTCCTTAAGATTTGGTCAAGTCCACTGAGGGTCATGAGGGCTGGAGAGCCTGCCCTCCCCAGGACCTCAATAGAGGGATCGCCCCCCCACCCCCCGGACTGCATAGGTACGCCTTCTCTACACCTCAGGAGCAGCACCTGGCTGCTTGGAGAAAGCGAGAGCATTGCTGGTCTTGGAGCATTGTTTAAACGGAGCATTTTGGCACCAATCCAGGACCAGATAAAGGATGCTACTTTTTTTGAATTTCCCCCTCGCGCCTTAAGTGTCGGCGCAACAATACAGATAGTTTTTTTTAAAAGCAATTTTCTGTGTCAGGCTTAATGTTTTACTGTATTCCCTAGAAGTTGCTTTAAGAAGTTATTACATGCAATACTAGCCACACTCTGTTTATTGTGTTAGCCAGAGAGTTTCTAAAAAAATGTTAATATAAGCAAGACCAGCATTTATTTACTTGTGCAGGCTCAAGTTGGAAAGTTATTGCTAAGCAGGGAAAAACAGGACTCGAACCAGAGTATCATGTTAAAGTAACTTTAATTTTGATAACAGTGCAGCTGATCAGCCTCAAGCAGTGTTTTCTGCCTACAAAATATCTGCAGCCTGTATGAGACTGAGTGCTGTGACCCACATCACTAGTTTAGCTGAAACACCCTCATTTCGGCCATTTTCTCCCCTCATCTGTGCAGCAGATCAGCATCAAGCAGTATTCTCTGCCAAAAAAATATCTGCAGCCTATATGAGGCTGTATGCTGTGATCCATACCATTAATTCAACAGTAATTACCCCTTACAGCCATTTTCTCAGTACCGAGCTTAAGTCCTGTACAGTGAAACTAGACTCCCTTTGTTTGTACTGTGCATATACATACCAAAACCATGCCTCTGGCTTTCTGTTTAAAACTCCCCTCTCTCCTCACTTCCAGGGGTTCCAGCAATGAAACATCATGACCACTGAGGATTGTGAGGGCTGGAGAGCCTGCCCTCCCCAGGACCTCGATAGAGGGATGGCCCCCCCACCCCCCAGACTGCATAGGTACGACTTCTGTACACCTCAGGAGCAGCGCCTGGCTGCTTGGAGAGAGCGGGAGCTTTTCTTATCTTGCAGCATTGTTTGGCCCCACCGGCGCTGTGTGACGGCTCCCCACCACCCACCCATCACCCTTGGTCGACACTTTTACACTAGTAGTCACGTGATGTGCCAGAACCAATCAGACCACTTTTCCATCTGCAGGTTATATTTCCTCAACACTAGGGGAACCCTGCATTCAAACTCTGTCTCCCTGCACAAAATCCCACACACAAACATGCCTCCAATCATACTCTGGACAATTGCATCACTCCTCTTGATACTATACCCACCCACTGCTGTGGATCCCTACAGCTCTCCTATAAATGTACCACTGCCTGAATCCCAGCCCCTTCAGACAGATCCCCCTTTTTTCACAGCCCAACCACCTTATTGTCACTCCCCACTAATCTACCATGCACGCTGGACCACTCCATTGACCCCCCTCATCTACCACCAATGCCCACCCCACTGTCCCCTGAACACTGTAATCGGTGGTCCCTTTCTTCGCTAGCTATATCTGCCCTCATCTCACTCCCCATCCCCTGCACTACCCCCTGAGATCATGGCATCTCCACAAGCGTCTTTTCCAAAATAACCGCAGGCTTTCCCTACGTCTTATTACCCTACTCCTCATGCTCTCCGGGTATGTCCACCCCAACCCTGGGCTGGGCATCACTACAATACCACCCCACCCTGGAAATGGTCTCCACATTGCATTTATGAATATATGCAGTCTCCCTAAAAAAACTGCAGCACTCCAATGCTGGGTAGCACAGCACACACCCAACATTCTTACGATAGTAGAAACCTGGCTCTCCCAATCTGCCCCAGACTCAGCTGTCTCCCTCCCTGGTTTCACTCTGTTCAGAGCAGATCGGGTGGGTAAGCGTGGAGTTGGTTGTGCCATCTACCTGCATGACTCCATTCTAGGACATGCATTACCAACCCCTGAGCTTGGCCACAGGGCACAAGCCATCACCCTGAAAATTACTCCGCACCCCGGTCATGACCCGCTTTACCTGACAACCATTTACATACCCCCCACAAGTGCAAAGCCTAGATATCCACTCCCTCACAGACTATCTCTCCACCCTGCCACACAAGGCTGAACATCTTATTCTAGGAGACCTCAACACCAACTGGCTCAGCCCCACCTCAGGAAACATTAAGAGCGACTTTGTGGCCCTTGACCTATCACAATTGGTCACTCAGCCCACTAGACTCAACCAAGCTAGGGGGACCAGCTCCCTCTTAGACGTAGTTCTCTTTAACCGACCACACAAAATAAAGTCTGTTAACATCCTAGCAGACTCCCTCAGTGACCACTCACCTGTTCTATGTTTTTGGTCCTCCCCCACACTCAGTCCTGAGTATAATACCACCCCCCATCGCCGTTTCCGCCCTAGGGGCCTTGACAATCTTAAGCAGCACCTTGCCAGCTCGACTGGTCCCCAATCACCCTCGCAATAGATATAGCTACTGCCTTAGCCTACCTCACCAGTGCCTTCAGCAAGGCCTGTGACATCTTTGCCCCCATCACCAAATCTCATCCAAGGAGGCAGAGTGCTGCCTGGATTTCCCCCACATTGATCCAGCAACTAAGGCATAGGGACAACTTATGGCACATTGCGGTTGAGTCTGGCAGGACAGAGGATAGGCAAGCCTATAAAACAGCCCATAACCAGTGCACCTGGGCCATTAAACAAGCAAAACCCAGCTATTACCAAACAGCCCTGACCTCATCCTAGGGCTCTGCCTGAGCCTTTTGGGATAACATAAAAGAACTTAATGGGAATACCCACTCCCCCCCCCAGATGGTTATCAATGGCACTGTTAGTACGGACCAAACATGCATTACAGACTGCCTAAACACAACATTCTCTGACCTAAGTGCGGTTCTTCCTGCCCATTTCTTTGACCCCATCCTCCCATACAACCACCCTACTACCTCTCGGCCCCCTTGCCACTTCAGGACCATCTCACCCCATGACACCAAATGTTTCCTCTTAAAAGTCCTCTCCTCTCACAACCCGAGCAGTGACTCCCTTGACTCCAGGATACTCCGCCTAACACTGGACGTCATGTTAACCCCACTCACGGATCTCCTCAACCAATCCCTATGCCTTGGCCAATTACCAAGTGTATGGAAACAGGCTGAAATCACCCTCATCCATAAGACCGGAGACCGAACATTACCAAACTACAGACCCATCTCCGCCCCCCCCAAAAGCCCTGGAGAAGATAGGTAGTCCATGAGTTGCATGGATACTATCTAAATACAACATACTATGCCCAGAGCAACATGGTTTCCGCCCGGGTCACAGCACTTCCACAGCCCTTTTGGAGTTCTCCCACCAAATACACACTGCACTTGATGCTGGGAAAATTGCTGGCGCAGTGTTCATTGACCTATCTAAGGCCTTTGATACTGTGTGTCACCCACTAATGCTAGACTCCCTTTGCCAACTGGGATTCTCATCTGGCCCCCTGAATTGGTTCTCCAGCTACCTCCAGAATAGATACCAATGGATCAAATTGAATGGGACCCTGTTAACAAACCTACCAGTACACTCCGGGATCCCCCAAGGCTCCATCCTTAGACCTACCCTTTTCAGCCTTTTTCTAAACACCTTCCCTAGCTCCTGCACAGGCAAAATGCTTCTATACGCTGATGATGCTGTCCTCATCGCCTCACACACCGATTCACTCTCACTCCAAAGCACCTGCAACTCACCTTCAGCCAAGCAGAAAAATGGTTCCTCAACCACCGTCTAGTCCTAAACCTGAAAAAAATGAAATCTATGCTTTTTGCACACTGCCAAAATAACTCCAGTGATGCTCCCCTTGACATCATCCCCAGCACACTCCACCCCCTTGAACAGGTATCAACCTACAAGTATCTAGGCATCACATTCGACTCGGCATTTACCTTCCACACCCATCTTAATGCTCTGTCATCAGCCATGAACTCCCGGATTGGTCTCCTCTATCGCCACAAAGACTGCCGTCCTGAGTTCACCCTAAAACTTGCCATCACCTCGTCCATTTTGTCCTTGGCAGACTATGGACTCCCTACCTATGCAGCTGCCGACCCTACTGCCCTCATTAAAGTCCAGACCTCTATCAACAAAGCCTGTAGGCTTCTAACCAGTACCCATTGCAGAACTCATGCATGCCTACTCTACTCTGCCTCTAACATACTCACCTTTGATGAATGGTTGCAATATCACACCTGCTTACTGGCAAAAAAGGCTCTATCTGGGCTCTGCCCTCCAGGGGGTCACTACACCTTTGCAACAGGCCTTCCGCCCGGCACTCACCCGTAATGCCACCAAAGCCACCTTCCAGGTACCTAAAGCCAGGACCTCACTCTGCCAAAGATCCTTTCACCATAGAGCTCCTGCGTGGTATAACTCACTCCCTGCGCACATCACAAACATCCCCAGAATTGGCCAGTTCAAAATAGCCATACACAAATACCTTGTTGATAATCTGAGCTGTACTTGTCCCTAGTAGTACCTCCCAGAGCACCCCTGAACATCCCAGCTTACTAAGTAACTGGTCTCTGTCACAGGATATGAATAAGCCTTGTATAGTTAGTGCATCTTGTGTTTGCGTTATTGTTTTACACCTTGTATCTCATCTGTATTGTTACCAATGTCTCACCTCACATTTTGTTTGTCCACCCTCCCTGCAACAAGGTACCTTTGTCAATGAGTCTCTGACTCAAAGTTTGTAATTCTGATTTTTATGAAATGAAATAAATAAGTAAAAGTCCCTCAGTTTTTACTTCAAGATGAAACATTTTTCTTAAAAAACTAGTGACTCTGGTGGGTACTGAACTAATTCCCCCACTTATCCTGTCTCAAAATTCTCAATCATCCATTGAGACTGACCCATAATTTTCTATGATTCTGATCTGAGCATCACGGACACTTACTATCTTGATTTAGTTGCACCCTGAGTAAGTTCCGACATGTGCCTCGAATGTACTCACATTTGTCCAAACTCCTTTCACGAGTTACCTGTACTAAAGGAAGTCGCCCACTGAGGGAAGCCCGAGATCTGTGTCTAATTTTGAATTTGCAAATGTACTCAAGATCGCATTGACAATTATCTGGCCAGGGGTCTGTTTTTGGAGCTGCTTTTTCTTATTTATTGAGATGTTTTATTTTAACTGCACTTGAGAAAGAGATTGTTTAAGATGAATAGAAACCCTGGAATGCTGACCTTCAGTCTTAGAATGTTGCCCTGTTTGTTTCTTGTTTCAGGTTTCATTTTAAGGGGTCAACAAGAACCTTACATTAGATTTCTTTATCCAAATCAATGCTTATAATTACACACAAGACATTTAAGGAGTTAGCTCCAGTGAACGGCCATAATGACCCCCCATCTAAACAGCTCAATTATCCCTGGCCACAGTTAACTTGCTTATGGGGTTCCGAGGCTAAAATCATGTTTAGTCTAAAGTTTAATTTCATTCTTTATCTGTAATTGCTTAACTTTCATTTTCCCTTGTTAAATAGAAACTGTTGATTATAGAGAGTTCAACCTCTTAGTTTGGTTAATAGTTTAGAGTAGAGAGGATGGCCGGTGGGAAGGGGGTTGTGAAACAGTGTAATGCTTCAAGAAGAGCAAGATGTTGTGTGGGTGGGGGGGGGGTTAACTTTTGAGGAAGTGTTTATGATGGGAGGAGGGACCTTAAGGGTATACTGCTGGGATTTATGGGTGTCCAAGGGATGGGATATGGAGGGAAGGGGGTGGGCAGCACAGATGAGAGCAAGCTATAGGCAAACTGAGCACATAAGTAAAATTCCATGCAGGCATTTCAATGAGTTATATTGTTTTTTCCCCAGAGATATGGCTAGACACCTAACTTTTGCAACATGGAATGTTAAAGGGGTCAGGCATAAGCTTAAACAGTACAAAGTGTTAACACCTTGATTAAATGAAAGCAGACATTATCTTTATTCAAGAGTCACACCTACTCAACTCTGAGGCATTAAAGCTACAACAGCAAGTGGGACAAATATTTTCTGCAGGTGGGAGTACAAAGAGCTGTGGAGTAATGCGTTTGATAATCAGATCAGTGCCTTTCATGTCCACCCAAGTGATTGCAGATACTTTAAGCAGATTTGTTTGTTAAAGGAACACTGCACATGACAGAGATAGTACTTGGTAATATTTATGGTCCGAATATTGACTCACCTGGCTTTTTCATGCAGCTAATTAATATATTGTCCTCCCTCCCTCCGTCCCTCCCTCCCCCCTTCCCCACTCCCTCCCTTGGTGGGGACCTAAATTTGACATTTGATCCAAATGTAGACCATACAGGTAATTCCCAAAAGGGTCTCTCCCCTGGCCAAAGGGCATCAAGGGACTTAGTAGACCAGATGGGATTATGTGATGTGTGGAGAGTTCTACACCCTATGGATAACTGTTATACATTTATGTCTCCAGTACATGGGACATCCTCTCATATTGATTATATCCTAACTTCTCAATCCCTTCTCTTGGGGGTGCTTAACTCTTCCATACATCCTGGCCCTCCCTTGGATCCCACCTTGGTCACCTGTAAAATGTCTTTCCTCTCTCTCCCTAAAAGAGGGGGACGATGGAAAATGAACAACCATCTCCTCAAGGACCCAGCTGTAATAAAATATATTTTGGACCGCATTACTCAATTTGTTTTGGTCAACAATAACTCCACAGGAAAACCAGATGTAGAATGGTGTGCTCTCAAGGCCTGCCTTAGTGGGCTTCTGATTGGTATAGCTTCACAACAGAAGAAAAAGAGGGAGAAGCTTTTAGTCTCTACCCTTTCCCAAATTAGGGAGACTAAGGTCAAACTGTCTACCCATTCCACTGATCAGATTAGGCAGGATCTTATTAAACTGAAATAATCATATTTGGTGCTCTTGAGAGAGAAAGCAGAATTTGCTATTCTGAAGGCTAAAGCCTGTCATACAGACCAAGGGGAAAAGGCTGGCAGGTTGCTGGCTTTAAGAATTAAGCAGCAGGAGTCCTCTAGGCTCATTGCAGCCATCTGTTCAGTGGAGAATTACCTCTTAAAAACCTCCCCAGATGATATTGTAACTGAATTTAGTAACTACTGTGAACAGTTATGGTACTATGCCGAACCCTCCCTCAGAAAAAGAGCTGGATGACTACCTTGGTAATTCCTCTCTGCCTTGTCTCTCAGAAGTTCAAAAATTGTCCCTAACCTCACCTAACTCATGTGCTGAACTGAAAAAAGTCATTACAGATCTTTCCTCAGACAAAACCCCAGGGTCTGACAGCTTCTCTCCCAATTTCTATAAGGCCTTTGCAGACCAACTAATCCCTCTCTTGCAACCATTGTACCAGCATATTCTCTCAGGGGTAGAATCTGATGAATCCCTATTTGAAGCCTTAATTGTTCTTAAGTCGGGTAAACGACCTTACCTAGTCACTAGCTATAGGCCCATCTCCCTCCTCAATAAAGACATTAAAATCCTGACTAAGCTACTGGCAGATCAGAGTAGTGTAATTCTACCGGACCTTATTGGTTCAGAGCAGGTGGGGTTTATGAAAGTTAGGTTATCTCTAGATCATTTGCGCACTTCGGCCCATGTCCTTTCAGTACCCATAGACGCAGACCTTTCAGCTGCCCTGGTTTCCCTGGATGCTGAGAAGATGTTTGACAGAGTCAACTGGAATTTTCTATTTAGAACTGTCCAGGGTTTTGAGTTCCCTTTGGAATTCCAGAAATAGATACAAGCTCTATACCAGTCCCCAACTGCCCCTCTAGTAATGGAGCTACCTCGGCATTGTTCTCCCTGCAATCAG
Organism: Neoceratodus forsteri; assembly: GCA_016271365.2. NCBI lineage: Eukaryota > Metazoa > Chordata > Ceratodontiformes > Ceratodontidae > Neoceratodus > Neoceratodus forsteri. The sequence continues at coordinate 589,630,881 of CM028131.1, forward strand.
GGACTAGGCAGGGTTGCCATTTGTCCCTGCTACTTTTTAATCTGTATCTAGAGCCTCTAACATGCAGAATAGCAAATTGTTGGTTAATTCAAGGTATACACATTCAAGATCAAGAAATAAAAGTTTCTGCTTATGCGGATGACCTGCTCCTTCATTTAACCCATCCTGAAACCTCCATTCCCCATGTGCTGAATATCATTATCATTTTAGTGCTCTTTCTAACTATAAATTGAATATAGATAAAACAGTGGTGTTTCCTCTTAAACACAGGACACTATGACACACAACTGTAGATCTGGGTCTCTCCTGGTAAGCTAGATCACTGAAATACCTCGGAATTGAGATATTGAGAAACCAGGACAATATGCAAAAGGCAAATTTAGATTCCCTCCTTCAAACAGTGAAGCATCATTTAGAAAGATGGTCCCTAATTCCTATTTCTCTTTGGGGTAAAATTAATCTTGTTAAAATGAACGTCTTCCCTCAACTTTTATACCCACTTAATCGCTTAAACATCTGGCTACCCCTCTCTTGGTTTAAGAAAGTACATAGCATCCTTACTGATTTGATTTTGTCAGGTAAAATGCCTAGACTGGCTTTTCATAAACTAGCCACTCTAAAAGCCAAGAGAGGTGTATGTCTCCCTCACATAGCACTTTACTACTAGGCCAGCAAGCCAACAAATACCTTAAGTGGCTATCTACTGAGGTTACTCAAGGCCCTCCCCCTTATGTGCCCATCTGACTCAAACTGAAACTGTCCCATATTTGAGCCCAGAGAATATCTCCTCTAGCTCTCCTATATACAAAGCTCAAGTCTCTCCCCTCCTCCCTACATGGCTCTCCAGTATATACATCCCTCAAAATTCATTCCCAATTATGTACATTCCTTAAATATAGCAACATTCAGGATTTATGTCAACCCTTGAGAGGGAACCCCAATCTTAAGATAGATGGTAAAGTTCTTTCTAGCATATGGCTTCCCCAGTTAGGAAATTGCCTGCTCTCATATTTGTGTCAGGAAGATGGAACCTGGCTCACATCTTTTGAAATTATGAAGGCAAATATCCCAAAATCTCAGATTTTTAAAGTTTTTCAATTAAGGCACTCACTAGTGAAAACATTTGGGGCTACTCCTCCACAATCCTTGAAAGTACCCTATTACTCAGATATAATAACTGGTGACCCTATTTAACAACCAGATTATGAGAACTGTCAAATGCCATAATAACCTGAAATTGGGTTATTACGGCATTCTCATAATTTAATACACCGCGCAAACCCGCGCAAATCCGAGCAAAAAAACAGCAATTATAAAAATTAAAAGATAAGCAAGTGCGTTTTTATGGATTTATTTTACAAACCCTCGGTGTGTGATGACTGTATAAACCTCTCGAGCTTCACTCTCAAGGTTTATGGGTCATTACACACCTTGGGTGTGTAAAAAAATCCATAACACACACTTGCTTATCCATTATTCTCTATTTAATACTCCTAGCAGGCTTTCCCCAAGCAGTGTCTAGAATATATGCATTGTTATACAACCAGATATACCCAGACTATCTAAGACCTTTGGGGTACTTGGCTTCTTGCTTCCTGAACCTACAGATGAACTGGACTGTATTATGGCAAGGTTGACACAGGTTTGTGACCCAAGACAGGCTTCGCCTAATGCAGAATTATATACTTCACAATCTGTACTATTCCCTGCAAAAACTTGCTAGGCGTGGTCTATCTGCTTCCTTTACCTGCACATGATGTGAACAGGCTGAGGGATCTCTACTACATCTTTTTTCAGAATGCCCTAAAGTGACCCCCTGTGGACTCTTATCAAACAGAGAGCAGACTCCTTGCTAGGCCTTGAAGATCTGTTTACTCCTGAAATTTGTCTGATAGGCAATTTTTCCTGGGTTGCAGTACGTAATCGTAAATATCACATAGCCCTAATCTTAATGTCTGTCAAAAAGCTTGTACTTAAACACTGGAAAGACAAGGAAGTAGTATCATATACAGAATGGTTACAGGAAATTCTCATCAATTTGAGGATAGAAAAAGCAATTGCAAGTCTGTATTACAACCAAGCCAGATTTAACAAGGTTTGGGGACCACTGTATACCTTATATACCCTGCAACCCTCGTGATGGCTTTTCTTATTTAGAGCTGTAGCTCTCTTTTCTAAGTAGATGCCTTATTCTCTGCTGTGGGGAGAGGGTGAGAGGGTAGAATATGGTGGGGGGATTGGGGGGGAATGGTTGGGTGGTGGGTGGGGGACTAGATCCTCTAGAGTCTCCGTTTATGCCCTTGATATTGCATGTATAATGTGGATCTGGTTTTGTATTGAAAATCTTGTTAATAAACTTTGAATTGAAAAAAAAGGAGGGGATAGATTCCAGTGCAGGAAGGTGCAGGGAGTGGTACAATGCAGTGGGTGAGGAGCAACAGTGTTTGGGAGAATGTCATGGGGGCTGTAATGCTGCCCCATATGCAGGCACCTCCCTGGGCTGAGAGTGGAGGTGGTCAGTCTCTGGGCAGAACTGGCAGGGTACTGTTAACCACCGCTCCCACTCAGAGACCATCATGTCCCCAGCTACTGCCACAAAGGTTACCCAGGCAGGGGACTGGTTGGCCACAGTGGGTTCAGGAAGACTGAGGGAGGTACAACAAAAGCACATCACCCATCCGGTCCAACTGAATAAAACATACTCTGTTTCTGAGGAGCAGGACAGTCCCATATGGGAACCCTAGTTTGTAACCAGGGAGGCTGGGGACATCCTGCAGGAGGGACAGCCAGGGTGGGAGGCAAAGGACCCCAGAGAGGAGGAAGCTACCCCTGGTGGGGGACTCAATTGTTAGTGAAATGGACTTGGGCACAGGTGCTGAGTTAGAAAGGGAGGTAAAGTGTCTTGCAGGTGGCACAACTTACAGGCAGGGTGAGTGGATCCAGAAGATCACTAAAGCAATTGCAAGGAGAGGGGGCTGGAGGTCATTGTTCACCTGAGGACAAATGACCTAGCTGGGAAGGAGGTGGTTATAGGCAGGTACAGGAAGAATTCAGGGTGTTAGGAAGGTGCCTTGAACAGGTGGCAAGCTCCGTAACTTTCTTGGAGGTGCTGATGCTCCATGGCAGGGGGAGTCTAGATATCTGTGTATCACAAGCTTCAACACTTGATTGAAGGGATTGTGCAGGGAACAGGGTTTCAGCTTCATTGGAGACTGGGGAACCACCTGGAACAATGCAGATCTGTACAAGGGGGACAGCCTGCATCCATCTGGAAAGGGAACAGCAGTCCTCAATGAAAAGTTTGGATGTTGTCATACCAAGCATTTCAACTAGCCGGTGGGGTTGGGGTGGGGCAAATGGGAACTGGGAGTCCCAAGGAGCCCACCACCACAGGTTAGAACAGACAGAAAAAGAAATCAAACAGGTAAAATGATAGCAGACACACCTAATCAAATTCTGAAGGGATATGGCAGACAAAGGGAGGCACTAAGAGAAGGAAGCTGGAGTTAGAGAGAAGAAACCAGTAGGCAGTTGTGGGAATAGAAGGCAGACAGGCAGCAACACGTGGAAGGCAATGTATATAAATGCCCACAACTTGGGTAATAAAATCCCACATCTGGCGGCCATGATGGCAGAGATGAACCTGGACATAGTGGCAATAATGGAGACATGGTACACTGTAAAACACTGGAGGTAAGCGTACTAGGTTATGCACTGTTCAGAAGGGATAGGGAGGGTAAAAAAAGGGGAAGGGGTGGTCCTATATGTCAGGGAAGACATAAAAACTACTGTGGTACAGGGTAGACAGGAGGCCGAGGCACTGTGGGTTACCCATGAGCCAGGCAATGGCACAGAAATTCAAATGGGGGTGATCTACAGACCCCCAGGCTCAGAGATAGAGGAGATGGACAAGCTGATAGTGGAAGAAATTCATGAGATGGCAACAAAAGAGGAGGTGCTGCTGCTGGGTGATTTCAATATGCCAGACGTGGATTGGTCCATCCCAGCGGTGGCCACAAGGCATCTTAGACTCCTTGCAGGGAGCAGGCCTCAGGCAGTAAGTGAAAGAACTCACCAGGAACACAGCAGTTCTGGATTTAGTCCTGACCAATGGGGACAGAATCACAGAAGTATAGGTGGAAGGTCACCTCGGGGCCAGCGACCACTACACAGTGTGGTTTAACATAGGTACAGGGTCACAGTCCAGCCATAGAAAGGCAAGTGTTTTAGATTTCAGGAGGGCAGACTTTGCTAGGATGGGAATGTCTACCAAAGAGTCCTGGAAAGGAGAGAGACAGGTAGAGGGGTTGAGGAGCAATGGGTAGACATAAAAGGAGCTATAGTGGAGGTGACACACCAGTGCCTTGAGCTCATAAACAAAGAGAAAAGAAGGAAGAAACTACTATGGTTCTCAAGAGAGGTAGCAGAGAAGGTTAGGACATAGAGGGTGGTGTTCTGAAAGTATAAGGGAACACAGAAGGAAGAGGATAGGGTGATGTACCTGAATTGTCTGAAAAAAGCAGGAAAAGCTGTTAGGAGCACAAAGGTACAATCAGATTGGCACAAACAGAGAAAAGAGGGGATTAAACACTCTATAGGTACATCAGTGAAAGAAGGAAATGGGGGGGGCATTGTATGGCTCAGTGAGGAAGAAGGGGAGTGTGTGGAAGGGGACCAGGAAAAGGCATCAGTGCTAAACAGATACTTCTGTTCAGTATTCACTGAGGAAGGGGAGGGACAGGAACCACAGCTAGGTACCAAAAACAAAGTAGGGAGGGAGGTGGGCACCAGTCCATTTACAGATGGTAGAGTCCTAGAGAAGCTCACAAAACTAAAGGCAGACAAAGCAATGGGACCAGATGGCATACATCCCAGATATATCTGTAAGAGCTCCTGTTACGTTACTGCCCCAGATGACCACTCCGCTCAGCTGACGAGGGGTTGTTAGAGATTCCCAGGGTACGTCTTAAAACATCAGGGGCCCATGCTTTTATGTATGTGGCCCCAATCCTGTGAAATTCTCTACCTCATCAGTTACATGAGTGCACAACTGTGGATAGTTTTAAGAGGGCCTTGAAGACACATTTTATGGCACATTGCCTACCCAGATTGATTATTTTTATGATATTTATTTACTTGGCTAACATGCTGTATGGATCTTATGTTTTACTGGATTTTATATGTTGTAAGTTGTGCAGCGCCTTGGTTATAGAACGACGCTTTAAAAATAAAGTTTATTATTATAGTGAGGGAACTAAGGATGAAGATAGCAGCACCACTGGTTGCCATGTTCAGTGAGTCACTCAGCACAGGGGTGGTTCCAGATGACTGGAGGAGAGCACTCGTGATCCCCCTACACAAAAGTGATAGCAGGGAGGAGGCAGCAAATTACAGGCCGGTCAGCCTGATCTCAATAGTAGGGAAAATGATGGAGGCATTGCTAAAGGAGAAGACTGTGGAACACTTGGAATCCACCAGTGTGCAGGATCTGAGCAGAATGGATTCACTGTGGGACGATCATATCAAACAAATCTAATACACTTTTTTGACTGGGTGACAAAGGAGGTGGACCAGGGAGGGGCAGTGGATGTCACCTACCTTGATTTCAGCAAGGCCTTCAACACAGTTCCACATAGGAGACTGATGAACAGGTTGGGAAGCCTGGGTATGGGACACAGGGTGGTAAATGGGTTAGAAATCGTTTAGAGGATAGAAAGCAGAGGGTGGTGGTAAATGGGATCCAGTCCACGGAAAGGAGAGTGACCTGTGGGGTACCTCAGGAATCAGTCCTGGGGTCAGTTGATTTTAATGTCTTCATTTGCGACATTGTGGAAGGGCTAGAAGGGAAGGTTTACCTGTTTGCAGATGACATTAAGATCTGCAACAGTGTAGACACTTCTGATGGGGTGGAAGGAATGGAGGGTGAACTAGAAAAACTGGAAAAATGGTCTGAAAATTGGCAACTGAGGTTCAATGCGAAGAAGTGAAAAATCATGCACCTGGGCAGTAGAAACCCTGGGGATAGCTACAGGAATGGGGGGGGGGATACTGACAGCCACCAGGGAAGAAATAGATTTGGAGAATATTATCTCAGATGACCTAAAGGTAACCAAGCAGAGTACAAAGGCTGTAGGGAAGGTCAGTGGCATGTTGGGGTGCATAGGAAGGGGCATCACTAGACAAAGAGAGGTGGTGATACTACAATACAAAACACTGCTCAGGCCCTCATCTGGAATACTGTGTACCATTCTGAAGACTGCATCTTAGGAAGGACAGAGACCAGGTGGAGGTGGTCCAGAGAAGGGCAACAAAGATGGTGTAGGGCTTACACTAGAAGACACATGGTGAGAGATTGAAAGACCTCAATACTGTATGTACACACTGGAAGAAAGCAGGGAATGGGGGGTATGATAGAAACTTTCAAGTATCTTAACAGCATAAACAAGGTGCAAGGGGGAGACACCTGTCAATATAGGAGAGGTACAAGAACAAGAGGGCACAATATGAGATTGGAAGAGGACCGGAGAAGGAAATGTGATGAAGTTCTTTTTAGAGAAAGGTGCTGGATGCATGTAATAAACTACCTCAGGAGGTAGTGGGAGCATCAACAGTGGGAGGATTTAAACATGCATGGGATTGGCATAAGGGAACTCTAGAGGTGGGAAGAAGGGGCTAAAGCCGAAGACCAGATAGGAAAATTGGCTGCCAATTAAGGTAGGAAAATTGGACAGACTGGATAGGCCACCTGGCAGTCCTTATCTGCCGATAATCTCTATGTTTCTTTATGCTTCTATGGTCTGCCTCATTCTTTCAGTGTTACCTCAGAATGAAACAAGTTCAGTAGCCACAGGAACATTATGTAGGCCAGCAGCAGCTCCTTGCTAAGGAAAGAAGAATCAACTCAAGGCAATACTGCAAGAATAACACTTACTGATAATCAAAAATACAGTAAGTGCTAGCTGCAGTACTTAATGAAAATGTATTACTGATAATACAGGAGCAACACAATAACTGAGGATCTGAATGGGATATAAATTTCTGGTTGATGCTGTATGTGAGGGGAAAGTCACTTCTGAGAGTGATGGAACTATAGCACAAACTCAAAAAATAAAACTTGATTTTCCCTACAAAGAAGAATTACAAGAGCACAAATCCAAATGGTAATGATACAGACATGAAATGAAATAAAATAGCCAACAGTAATAGCAGCATGTAAATTGTTAAATTACACAAAAACTACTGTACCTTCTTCCCCTGTAGTGCTACTCTCTTTTGAGTGTGCTCATGAATATACCCCCAACTCTACAGTGACTGGGATAAAATGATTCCCACAACCAATGTGCCAAGAAAGGTCTGGCAGCAATCTTAACTTATCTCAAGGCAACTTTTTAAAACTGTATGTCAACAACGCATTATTACACAACAGTCAGCTTCTGGCTATGAGCTCCTTTAACACACCTCCAATGCAGGCAGACATAAGCATATCTTGAAACAATACCACAGAAAGGCAAGCTACAATCTGCCACCCACATGATGCATGTAGATTAAAGGATAATCCAGGGGGTACTGTTGAGTCACTGACCAAGATGGCTTCTTCTTTCTGAAGCTCCTCACAGACCCTGTTTACTCTATTAACATTCTCCCCCAAAAGACAGACATCTGGGATCAAAATGGTAATAGAGCTTGTTGACCTGCTGTACCCAAATTTTTTTCTTATGTCTATCTGAAACTACTATCAGGAAAAAAAAATTTTCCTCAGCCAGCTCTGAATCCTTAGATTGTAGCCACTGCAGAGTCAGCTACAATGCAGTGCAGTAACTTGCAGAACATGGCATGTCAAAATATAATGCATGACAAAAGGGTTTAATTACTTCTGAATTACACTGTTCCCAGTAGTGTACAGCAGCATTTTGTGATGCAATGCAGCATTACTGTGTTGCATCCTGACTAGTGCCATTGGAGTTCTCCACAGAATGAGGAGTAAATGACATGACCTCCCTCCTTCAGTCTATCATAGTAGACATGGGGTCCGATTCTCAGTCTGCACCAAGACACAAGGTGCGTGCACCAAACAGCAGGTTGCAAGCAGCTAGCTGCACCAAGACACAAGCAAGACAGGATTCACAAACACACCATGCATGAAGGCAAAGACCCGCTGCATCAAGTATCCCATGTGCCAGCACAGCGCCAGAAGGCAGCTAGCACCATGACACATGGTGCATTGTGACAGGGGTAAGACATGTAGGATGCAGAAGTGCAATTCACAAAGGAGCACCTAACAGCAGATATCAAACACCTGCTATGCCACACAGAGCTGATCGAAGGGGACTTAGGAAAAGGAAGGAAAGGGGCAGGGCAGTGATACAGGACTGAGACACAGGACTGCAGTGGGACAGTGACAGATGACTGCCAGGAGGATGTTAGCAGCACAGGCCCTACTGGGCATACAGCTGGCCAGGCAACGTCATAGGTGACGAGCCTGCCAGGCTGCACAACAGGGTGGTGCTGCACAGCAGGTGCACAGACAGCAGCAACCCAGACAACAGAGGTGTGTCAGGCGTGTGTACCGACCACGCACCACCCACATGGACCTGAGCGAGGAGCAATGCATCACACGATATTGACTTGTCAAGGAAGCCATAGCAGAGCTATGCCAGGAACTTGATGCCAATCACAGAAGCAGGACCTGGAGAAGCCATGCCATACCAATAGAGGTGAAGGTATGTGCAGCCCTATGGATACTGGCCACTGGAGGATTCCAGACACTGAGTGGCAACACCACAGGCATCTCACAGCCCTCCATATCATGGTGCCTGAGGGCAGTCGTGGATGCCCTCATACACAGGTCACACCAATACATTCACCTACCCGCAGATGCCCAGGAGCAACTGGCAATCAAGCAGGGATTCTACAGTATGGCAGGATTCCCACGTGTGCTTGGTGCAGTAGACTGTACACATTGCCATAAGGGCACCACTGGATGAACCAGACACCTATGTCAACTGGAAGGGCTACCATTCCATGAATGTACAGGTCATCTGTGACAGTAAGTGCAGGATCCTCAATGCTGTGGCACAGTATCCAGGGTCCACACATGATGTGCACATCTACAGGAACTGTGGAGTGTGTGAGGCCTTCTAGAGCAGGATACTCATGGATGGCTGGCTTATTGGTAAGGCACACACTGACACATGCAGAATGGGTGGGCATGGGATGAATGTGGGCACAACACTAACCACCACCTCCTTCCCCACAGGTGACAGCAGATACCCACAACAGCCCTGGCTGATGACACCAGTGAGGCATCCACAGAGTGCGGCAGAGCAATGGTACAACCATGCCCACACAGCAACATGCAGTGTGATGGAGCACACATTTGGCATCCTCAAGATGAAGTTCCAGTGCCCTGACAGATCAGGGGGTGCACTGCAGTATACACCGGCCATGGCATGCAAACTGTTCATAGCATGCTGTGCGCTGCACAACATACTGTAGCACTGGAACATGGCACACCACTGGCCGAGGATGATGACGCATCCAGCGAGGATGGTGACACTGCAGGGGAGGAGGAGGATGAGGAGGCGGCTGTGGAACCAGCCCATGATTGGTGACAGCAAGGCCAGGCACAACACACAATAGCAGGGCAACGGATGTGAGTGCAGCTAATTTGGCACACTTCGGATGAGCACACAATAGTATGCACAGTGTGCAGAGCTACAGGTACGCCAACACCACCATGCTGCATGCAGGCCCTGAACCACAGCCCCAGGACTATGGGAAGACCACATGCATGCAGCAGTGGCACACACAACGGGCACACTGGGCAGCAGTGTCATCCCAATGCAGGGAATGACAGTGAAGTGCCAGAAACCCAGGGTCCACTGTGGACAGTACACACAGCAGGTGAACCGGAACAGCTGCGGTGAGATGGAGGTGTTGAAGCCTGGGCCACCACACAGGCAGTGACAGCACAGGTGACACAGATGTGCCCATTGCCTGTGTGCCACTCCAGACGGTGCAGCACACAGTGATACAGACAGCAGCAAGGGCATCCAGGTGTCCAATGTTAGCAGAGACAACGTGCACAAGCAGCATGATGTCAGGATGGGGGACTGTGTGGGGCAGTCGCACAGTGGCCATGGTGCTAGGCAGCGGGACTGCACTTGCTGGGGCCAGAGCCAAATACAAGTGGCACACAGAACACCATTGCCAGTGCCAACATGTAATGGCAGTGCACAGTGAGCACCAGAGGTAGGCGGAATGGGGAGATGGGGGACTGTGTGGGTGGGAGGCCACACACCATGAAGCAGTGCTGCAGGAGATGCACAAGGGTGGGTGCAGTGCACCACAGGCAGCAGGACATGGGTGTGTCATGGCACACCCACAGGCTATGTCATGTGGACTGGCACAGTGCCACTGGAGGCATGACCCTCTACACAGCAGAGGTACCCTGCTGAAGCACAGTGTGCAGTGGCGGGGGGATGGCAAGCACAGTTCCTCATGGTGCATTGTACAGAGGCAGTGGGTAGCCGCAAGTCACACTGTGCATCAGCCACAGCTACGCTACCTCTGTACTGAGTTATCCCACACGCAATGCACAGTGTGTTGCATGCTGCATGCCGATGCAAGCTGCATAGCATGTGTGATGCAGCATGTGACTCGTGGGGGAAAGTGGGGAACACATGGAACTGAGCCATCAGTACGTATAGGGCCTTGGTAGTGCATGCTAGGCCGCACAGGATGGTGTAGCACAGGCACAGCCCCAGTCACACTGCAGAAGGAGGAAAGGGAAATCAGCAGTCACAAGGGTGAGCTGCAGGTGACAGTCCCAGTTGCCATGTCACACTGGAGCAGGGCACTGAACTTCAGATGATGAGATTGTGCTTCTCATCAGCCTGGCTGAGCAGTGGAGCAGGGTGCTGTTCCCACAGGGGGCACAGCAGTCCAGCCCAGCAGACAGGGAGAGGGTGTGGTCAACCATAGGCAGCAGGCTCCAGAAGGTGTCTGAAATAAGAAGGACCATGCAGCAGGTCAGGCACCATTGGAATGACCTAGACTGGAGGGAGTGGTGGCTTCTTGGACACCTGAGGAGGATGGCATGAAAGGCTGATGTCCAGATGCATGTTGGATGCCCATGCCTGTCAGGTAGGTGGCACCAGTAACATGTCCAACATACAGCACACAACAGGGACCTCGACTGCACAGAGGGGTACTGATGTTGTCACACCATTTTGTCCCAGCAGGTGAGGGCAGTGGCGCCGAAGGCCAGGGCAGGTCCAGGGATGCCAGACTGGATGGACATGGCAGAGGACCCCACAGAAGGCAGCATCAGCAAGGTAGGTGAGCAGCAGTCAGGTCATGTATGCAGCTGTGCAGGCAACTGTGTGGGGACCAGCAGGCAGGGGGGTACACACACACACACCAGCAGGCCGGCACAGGTTGCCGTGGCTAGCGATTGCTGGTGGGGCACAGGCACCATGGACACATGTGCGGGTGTGTGCCATGCACATGGTCTGTGCATGGAACAGCCCATACAACATGTACCATGGCATGGTGGCGGCCTGCTGGGCCTGCATCAGTGGTATGGGCAACATGCATGGAGGTAGCGCATGGACCTGTGGCTTACTCACTGGCTGTCACTTTGTGTTCCAGGTGCCCATGGAGGTTTGAGGAGTGAGCAGCAGGGCCAGGACGCATAGTGGCATTCCCTGGAGTGGGTGATGCACCGCCTGAAGTGGAGTGATGCACGGGTGTACACAGCCAGGACCTGGATTATGGCCCAGGGCGGGCAACAGGTGGCACCACAGCAGGGTGCAGAGGAGGCAACAGAGGAGGAAGCTGTGGAGGATTTGGAGGAGGGTATCCCGGATGCCTGACAGGGGCATTGTCAGAGTGTAGGGCCACACAACAGTGCTGTGGGACAGCGTGCAGCAGGTGACATGGCCGTCATGGTGACAGGTGTGGACGCCCGTGGCTCAGCTGGCTGGGAGGCCACCACACCGACCGGGGATAAGGCCGCCCCTATGCATGGCAATGGTGATGCATCCCCCAACCAAGGTCCAGGGCATCCCGAGAATGACAGTGACATGTTGCCAGACAGGGACACGAGAGGTGCAGGTGACATGCAGCCCCAGCTGCACAACCTCTGTGACTTTGCCCAGGGACTCGGCCAGTGCATTAGGCCCATGGCGAGGCTGCTGACCGACCTACAAGTTGCGGTGCAGGACCTGTTGGACTACCTGCACTGTATTGGTGGACAATGAGTGATTGACATGTGCATTCATCAAGGTCCTGGCCTCACCCATGCTATAGTGGACACACCCAGGATGGGGCACACTGTGTAGTATGGACACAGGACACTGGGACATCAGGGATAATGGAGCTGTGCATGCACTGCAGTTAAGTGCAACACTGTTGTATGCCTATTGATGATTGTGGGTCGTGCCCATTGCACTGTGTACCTCTTGGTTCATCTTGACTGTTGCCATTTTGTGATGTTTATGTGTCCCCAATACAATGTTGTTCAATGTGCAAGCTGTGTCTGTGTGTGTCTCTGTACTGTGCATGCCTATCACCTGTCTATGCTGTACATCGGTCAGGGACAGCTATTGTGTGGGTAGCAGCCCACAGGGCCTATGCAGGCACCTAGTAGTGACAGGGACTGCCATCCAGCAAGATGTGGACAGCACTGCAGAGTGCCACAGGGTGTGTTGCTGCCACACGCAGGGCATGGTGTCAGGGCACTGTACCCTTGTGGGTCTGTGCCACCCAGTGTAAGGGGTCCTCTTAGTTACACAGTGGCATGCCATGGTGGGTAAGCCGAACCACCAGTCAGCAAGGTGGGACTCCGCACTTTGGGCCTGCATGTGTCATGCATATGGCTGTACCAGCCATGTAGGGCCAGGTGATGTGGCATGGTTTGTGGCATACTACAGGGCCCACCCAGTGGACTACTGTGCACAGCTCTGTATGGCTGTCGTGGTGGAATGCCCCACAGTGGGTACTGTGTGTGTGGGTTGGTGATGCATGGACTGTGGTGCCCCAGTGTGGTGGGGAGGAGACAATCCTGCAGTGGCCATGCACCTGGGTGTGGGGGCATGCATGGCAACAGGGACAGGTATGGCGCTGTGTGTGCCAGGGGCTGTGCCTGTGCTGGTGCTCCATGCCATGGTGTGTGCACCCACTGCTCACACCGGCCACTTGGGGGGGATGCCTGGTTGTCAGTGGCATGGGGTGCATGGGTGTGTGAGTGCTGTGTGAGCGGTCTGTGGCATGCCATGGTGTACTGACCCGGGTGCATGCAACAGGTCCCAGGGCCAGCATTGGGGGCCATGCAGTATGTCCAGTATGTGCCTGCAGGGGTGGCAGTGTGCTGCATGCTAGTGTGTGGGCTTGTGTGCCACTGTCAGGGGATGAGGGCTTGTGTGTGGATCCCATGCTGCAGTGCCATGCGGGGAGTGCCAAGGCCATGGGCACTGTACAGGGGACATGGGTTACAGGTGCATGCAGCAAGGGTATGCATGGCTCAGACGACTGCACATCCATGTGTGGTGTGTGCTGTGCTGTGGTCCCTGGCCATGGTTGGGTGGGCACACTGGAACACTGTATTATGGTGGGCAGCACCGTGGAGCAACCCCCTCAATGCACATGTCTGGCATGCTACTTGCACCCTACCGGTGTGTGTATGTGCTGGCCTCCCCCTCCGGCCTACAGTGTTCGGTGGCTCACTCTGTGCAGTGCATGGTGGCTGTACCACCACATTGCCGCTCTGTGTAGCTTCCAGCTGTGGGGCATGCCCTGGCTGCACCCCTGCCACTGGTGGCACTGTATTTACCCTGTGCCTCTGTGACCAGCGCTGTGTCACCGGGGGTCTCTGTTGTGCTGTTGTGGTCCCTGGTGGCCTGCTGCTGTCATCCCCCCCTACCACCGGTCCTGCTGCCGGCAGCTGCCATCTGTGCTATGGGTGTCGCTGCTGGTGAGCCTTGCCTGGCCATCTGCCCTTCACAGGCCATACCACCTCCCTCGGGGTGGACCGTCTTGTGGCTTCGGGAACTCACTGGAATGTGTTCTCCCAGTCTCAGTGCTGCGCGGGGTGGTGGCATGACCATACTGTTGGCATTCACTGTACTGTCCTGTGTCTGTCCAGGCTGCTCCACATCACTGACACATGGGTGGGTGTCCATCCCCCTGTGTCAGTCATGGTCCAGTACCCCTGCATGTGTGTGTGGGTGCACACTCTCTGATGTGTTACTGGGTGTTTCACCAGTTGACATCCGTGCCCAGTGCAGCTGTGTCCCCCTGCTGTATGTGCCCCATTGTGCCATGGCCATCCTCCACACTGGCATCACTGCATGGCTCCAGCCTGACCCTGCTGTCTGTTTGTCCTGTGTGCCTGTCAGAGTCATCTGCTTCTGGCTGCTGTTCCCCTGTGGCTGTGTGTGTGCCTGCTGTGTCACCCACAGCCCTGTCCTCAGGTATGGCAGTGCTTGACATGTGCTGTGTTGGCACTGTACCTGGTTATTGTTCCGTGGGCATCCCCGGCTGCCCTATGTCCTCTGTGCCCTCATGGCCCTGTCCCACATCCTGTCTGCTGGCTGTGTTCCCCATGCCATGGTGGTTGTCTATTGCCCCTCTGTTGTGCCACCATACATTGTAGTCTGGATATACCTGTGGGACCGGTGCCACAACGGCTGCCTGCTGTTGCATGCATCTTGAAGTCTCCTGCAGTGCAGTTGCCATTGCCATTGTTGCCTCTGTCTGGGCGATATACTGCCCCATGCTGTGTTCCATGAGCATGGTCTGCCATTCTATGGAATCCGTTTGGCATGTGATACACAACCATATGTTCTGGAGTAGCTGTGTTGTCTGTGTTGTTTGGCATGCCCCTTCCTGGATCCCATGTTTGATGGCTGCGTGGATATCCACCACTGTCAGCTGCAGCTCTCCCATGTGTGCACCTGTGGCAGTGGTGTGTTCCCAGATGCTGTCTTGTATCCCTTCCAGCTCCCGCTGTGCTGCCTCCTGAGTGAGCAGGAATTCCTGGCAGTAACATGACAGGTCATCCTCCAGTGGCAGTGGGGTTGCACCATGTTCACCTGTTCCACCTGAACCTCCATGGTCTGGTGTGGTGCTGCGGTGTGCCTGGCTGGGAGGCCACCGCACCCACCGGGGATGAGGCCACCCCAATGCATAGCAATGGTGATTCATCCCCCAACCAAGGTCCAGAGCAGTGGTGGGTGCATTGCCCACCTGTTCTGCCACAGGGCCATCCCCTCTTTCCCCCCGGCTGCTGTGTGTCCACTGTGGTCTGGCGCTGGTCAGATGTATGGGATGTGGGTGTGCTCCACCCAGCAGTGCTGCTGCTGCTGGACAGTGTGGCATTGCTGTCAGTGTCACTTTCCTGTTGAGCCTCTGACTCACTATCTATCACCCTCCTGTGGGCCTGGCTCACTGTGCTGTCACCAGTGGATGCCTGCTCCTGTTCCTCCTCACTGCTGCTGTGTCTGCTGTGCTCCAATGTCTCACTGTCACTGTGGGTCATGGCATGGCATTGTGGTAGTGTTGACTGGCTGACTGTGGCCTGTTGTCTGGTCGCTGTGGTCCTGGCACCTGGTGGGTATACAGACAGATGTGCACAGTGCATTACCTCGGTTGACCACATGCTGGTATGTGTCCAGTGCCATGGTGCATGTCCAGTGCCACAGTGCATGTCCAGCCTGTAGCAACCAGTGGAGCGGTCACCCCCTGCATCTCCTGCATTTGCATGGGGCCTAGGCCACTCTTTGTCCTTCTTTGCCTGCCCCCTGATCCCTGTCCAATGTGGGTTCCTGGTGCCCCTGTGGTGTGTCAGCCTCCACTGGTGGAGGCACATTGGCTATCTGCACGGTGGTGCCTCCTGCCCCATTCATGCCCGGTGCTTACCTTGTGCATGTTGTTGCCGATACAGGTCTAGCTCTGTGTCACCCTATATGCTGCATATGCTGATGTGTGCCAGTATGAGTTCCTCATGCCTGCTGAGGGGCCGTGGTTGTGTGCGTCCTCCCATTGCCGTTATGCAACACCTGTTGTGGGCTGCCTTCTCCTTGGCATGGTGCCTGATGTCACAGTGTCACTTCTGCAGCTCCCTCACACTGTGCTTGCTGGGTGCCACTGCATTCACTAGTCTGGCTACCTTGGCCCATGCCTCCTGCCACTTTGCCCGTAGCTTCTGGTCCCTTCCCCAGGATAATAACAGGTCCACCTGTTGGTGTCACACTGGTCAGGGCCTTGCACCATTGCCCCACATGCTTATGTCCTTCTGCCACACATCACACCTACCTGGGCCTCTATTGCATCCAGAAGGATGTCTGTCTCCTGGTCTGTGAAATTTTTTTTCCTGGAGTGCCCATTCTTCTTCCTCTGTGTCCCTGGGGTTGGCTGCCTCCTTGCTGCATCCTCTGTGGTTCAGCCATTCCTCCGCCCCTTTCATTTGGCACTTCCTGCACCTTATGTGTTCTCTATGCTATTTATCTGATGCACTGTGCATTCATACGCCATGTGTGCTGCGTCTGGTTGGTGCATTCCTTACAGAATAGGGCGCATTGTTGATGGTGCAGGGGGCTTTGGTGCACATTGCATCTGATGCACCTTGCGCCGCTCTAAGGGCATTTTTGAGAATCAGGCCCATGGTCTCACTTAAAACCTTAATATCTCCTATCAATGAGGTAATTGGGAGCCTTGGTAGAAGGATCTCAGCTATGGAGCACTACATTGCTTAGGCCAAGGACTATGCAGAAAAAATGGTCCTCACACTGGATGCTAAAAATACCCAGGTTCTTTAAGAAATTATAAATCACTTGGGTGGTTTTAGTCAGTCAACAAGCAGTACTGAAGGCCCATTTATCTTTCATACACTTGACATCTCATGCAAGGAACATGAACATGGAGCACCACTTCAAATTCTGTGGAGTGCCACTAGAACAACATTCCCTTTTCTAAATAAAAAACAATGAATGGGAACATTTTAAATCACTATAGCCAACCCAAATAATTTATAAAAAGTTCACATATGCTGTACAATTTGTCTAGTATAGTATCCCGTCATGCAGTTTGGGCAAATGGAACAGTTCAACTTAGCTTCACAAGCATCTCAACCAAACTGCTTGAAATGGCATTCTTAAATTACAGTATAAGAGACATCCTCCACAGCACAGATAAACTTATAGGATTGAGAACCTGGTGAACCGTGGACACCGGGATAGTGTCTAGACTATGAAGGTCATGTGGAGGGCCCCCACATAAATGGATTTCTTCATAATTTTTCTCCCCTATCTCATAAGCCTGGCCACCACTGTAACAATGGAAACTGAAGGAGCTTAAAGAACTCTCACTCAAGCCCCTAAACCTGAAACTAGCTTTGACCCATTCTTTCCTCTTTGTTATAGCTTTCAGTTAAAATGTAATCACTTTCCTTGTCCAGAGAACAGAGTCGTTAGAATAGAAATGAATTCAGATCTGCCAGTTTTAGGATTAATCCCCCAATTTAACAACATCTAGAAAAGAGGGTGCTCCACTGCAAATACCCCTGAAATGTCTAATAGTACAATGTACTCTGTGTAAAGTACAGCACCCCACTATCCTGATACTCATCAGAAATGGAGTCCAGCATTTGTTCCTGTCATCCGAATGGTCTTGGATGTTCATCTGACAACACTGACTTGGAGCCAAAAAGCAGACTACAAATCCAAGACAACAAGCTGATGAACTTTTGGCCCAATTCTGTCAATTCTGGGCACTGCTTGTAACTGGCAAAATATGTTTTAAATAAATAAATTAAATGCAACGACAGATAATGCAGAACTTTGTGTTAACAATGCTGGATGAACACTTTTAATACAAACTGTCTCTTGCAGTGTACTCAGTCAAACCTTCTCCCTCCTGCCTTAAATCATTATGCCCTACTGCCTGCTTGTATCCTTTGCTTCACCTTACTCCAAACAAAGAAATCCAAGGATCCAGTGGTACCCCCTCCCTTACCCAGCATACAGTGGTTCTCTCTCATTCACCATACAAACTGCTATCTGCTATTCTGTGATTACAAATGATGTTACTAATGTAAACTGTCTCCCTTCCCCACAGGATGCATATGGAAATGAGCAATTTGCTCAGTGTGCCATCCTGGTGAAACATTTAAATAAAAAAATTAAAAAAAAAAATACTGTGACAAACTCGCTAGCACTCAGTGATACTCCCCATCTCATTCTGCCCCAGTTGAAAGCCTCCACCAAACAATGCCTCTGTGGCATGAAGTGATACCCTCTTCCCTCAGTCTCCCCAAAAGAAAGTGCCTGACATGCATGGGTACTCTTTCCCTCCCTTACACTTCTGCAAAGAAAGTTCCTACTGTCCAGTGGTATACCTTCCTTCCTCCTGGCCAAATATAGCGCCTGAAATCTGAAGGTACTCCCTCTCTCACCCTACCAAAAATACAGTAACTATTGTCCTTTGGTACCCCCTCCATCACCCTGCCCAAGGAAAGTTCCTGGCATCCAGTGCCACCTCTTCCTCACCCCGAGTCAATAAAGAAATACTTGTCATCCCATAACTCCCTGCCATTTAGTTGTACCCTCTTCCTTACACCGTTCCAAGGAAAATCCCTGACATCCAGTAATACCCTGTTCCTAGCACTGGCCTGGAGAATGTCCTTGACATCCAGTGGTAGCCCCTCCCTCACACTGCTCCAAGGAAAGCCCCGAGCATCCAGTGGTACCCCTACCTCACACTCCATAAAAAATACGTTTCTGGCATCCATTGGTGCATCCTCCCTCACACTACTGCAAAGAAAGTCTCTGGCACCCAATGGTACCCCATTTACCCTACCTACATGAAAATCCATGGTGTTCAGCATTACCTCCTCCCTTACCCAGCCCCCAAGATAAATAAAATCTATGGGCAGCCCCTCCTTTGTCTCCCCAAAACAGCCAATCCTGCACTAAATTATAGGTCAGTCAGCCTGAGCTTGGTGGTGGGTAAGATAATGGAAATACTACTAAAGGAAAGGATTGTTAAATTTCTTGAATCCAAAGGGTTACAGAATCAGTACAGCATGGAGTCACAGTTGAAAGGTTGCACCAGACATAGCTGATAGATTTCTTCAATTGGGTGACCAGGGAGTTAGATCTGGGAGGGGTGGTGGACGTAGCCTGCTTAGACTTCAGCAATGCTTTTGACACTGTTCCACATAGGAGACTGGTAAACAAGTTGGGTAGCTTAGGGGTAGGCATGAAGGTAGTAACCTTTGTAAAAAATGATTAAGGGATAGGAGACAGAGTGTAGTGGTAAACAGAGTTTGCTCCGAGGAAGGGAGGGTGACCAGCAGGGTACCTTAGGGGTCAGTCCTGAAATAAGTCCTCTTTAATGTCTTTAAAAGTGACATACTTAGTAGAAGAGCTGAAAGGAAAGTCTGCCTCTGTGGATGACACCAAGATCTGTAACAGAGTAGACACTCTGGGGGGTGGAAAGGATAGGCAGGGATCTAAGAAAAACTGAAGTGGTCAATAGTATGGCACCCAGGTTTTAATGCAAAATAATGCACTTGGGACACAGAAACCTAGGAGCAAAGTACAAAATGGGGGGAGTGACACTTACAATAACAAAGCAGGAAAGAAACCTGTGGGTAATCATATCAGCTGACCTAAGGTGGCCAGACAGTGCGACAAGGCAGTCAGGATGGCTAGTGGGATGTTAGGGTGCACAGGCAGGGCTAACACCAGCAGGAAGAGGGAGGTGGTGTTTCCCCTATTTAGAAAACTGTTAAGACCCCACCTTGAGTAATACTGTATGTCCAGTTCTGGAGACCACATCTCAGGAAGGACAAAGTGGAGGCAGTCCAGAAGAGGGCTACCAGAATGATGCAGGGTCTGCATCAAAAGCCCTATGAGGAGAGGCTAAAGGAGCTCAATTTGTACCCCCTGGAGGAGATGAGAGGAGAGGGGACAAGATAGAGACCATTAAATACCTCATGGGGGTTAACAAGGTACAGGAAGGCAGTCTTTTTCAGAGAAAAAGGTAATCTAGAACAAGGGAACATGCTATGAAGCTGAAGGGAGGTAGATTCAGAAGAGATGCAAGGAAGTACTTCTTCACAGAAAGGATAGTGGATTCTTGGAACAGCCTTCCAGTGGAGATAGTGGGGATGAAAACAGTGGTGGGGTTAAAAATGCCTGGGATAGGTACAAGGGGATCATTGGGGTAAGAATTTTGGGGGAACAGTACTGTAGATTACGTAGAGTCTGCAGCAAAAATGAAGGAAATAAAAATGGACAGACTGGGTGGGCAAAAAAGCCCTCCTAAACTCTGCAAAAGATATGGGTGATTAGGCTGCCCCAATTCTTGTACGTCAGTTCTGCATTTGTGTCATCCTATGTTGGCAACACAAAACTCAGATAACCGAAAACAAGGATGAACTCCACTGCAAGTGTAGCCCCCCTACAAATGGGGGTTCCTAAAAGCCTTCCCGGAGCTTGCTTGAGTGCTCACTGCTTGGCTGGTGTTCGGCATAAGGCTGCTAAATGGGGGGTTTTGAGTGCTTTTAAAGCCTCCAGTACTGGCTGTTTAAGAGCTGCCTGCTCGCAGAGTGGGGGTTTGTAAAGAGGGCTGGGGTTTCTGTGCTCGACTCCCACCATGGGCTGCTGGTTAATCGCTCCATTCCTGCAGTCGCTAGAAGCGCAGGGGGAGCTCATCAGAAAGATGTAATTGTCTCTGTGAAAACCGTTAAAGTAATGAAGATACAGTTTGTTCTAACCTGTTTTCTTGCAGCCTGGACTGTTTCTGTTATTGCCCCACCATTTTGGTCATGAACTGCTGAAGGGACCAATCGGATCATGAGAACCCTCTATGGAGTCAGAGGACCAATGGGGACTTAGCTAGTATCCTGGGAAGTGAAGTCTGAACAAGGGTGCCTTTTTGCACCAATCGAGACAGGTCTCAGCCTGGTGTCTGTAGCCCACCTATGGGATCAGGTGGTGCGCAACTGAGGAGGCTGGCCCCAACTGCCTGAAGGCAGAAGCATTGTGACTGTGAAGTAGAAGGGAGCACTGAGCTTCAAAGCATTGAGTGTTCGTATGGAAGCTGCCATAGTGGCCTGGTGGCTGCTTTTACTATAGCCAGAAAGCTTTGGACTAAATCCGCCAACGTGCGTTCAGAGGAGGCTGTGTATAAACACAGCTACCTACCAGGCTTCACCTGAAGAGGACTGAAGAATCTGCTGAATCGCGATCGGTCTGTCAGGATGTTGAGGCTGCAGTGTAGCGCCCAAAATTGCTGTGAGTTAGTTCGGGACCTGGAAGCAGCTGCCTGGTATGGTACCCCTCTGTTGTTTTCCATATAAATGTGTGAGGAGGCATTTGAAGCTCAGGCTCAGCCCTGCAAGTGAGGAAAGAGCGGTTCTCTGTTGGAGTTGTAAGTACTGAATCAGGGTATCTCCCTTTTAAAGGTTACAGACAAAGACAAAGTTGTTTGTGTATTGCAGACTGTACCAATTGAGCTTACTGGCTCCACTTGATCTTCTCAGGAATTAAATGCTCTTTTGTGTTAGGGCCCCAACCAGCTGCATCGAGGAACTAGCCATTAGGGCTTGGGTACCCATAGACAGTGACTGATAGGTTTAGGCCTGTGCACAGAGCCCTAGGTAGGCACATATATACATATATATATTAGTGGTAAGCCAATCACCCTGATTTTCCCCGGTCCTTGTTACTTCCCCCTTAAATAAATCAGATTGTTTGTTTGCAACTGTATCCTGGCTGGTTTGTGGCTTACTGATGATATACTGCACAGTGAATATTTGATAACTGTACCTTACTTTCCAGGGGGGTCCCCGGAGTGAGCTGAGTGGTTCGAGCCAGGGGGTAAGTGTTCAGGGGGAGAGCATTGTAATTACTCTGTGTGAGCCACTAGTGGGAAGAAGGGGAGGTTGCAGCAACCCAGAGGGCTGTGTCCATGTCAACCTTGACTGTCCAAACCCCGACCTCTGGGTGGAGGCACCCATCAATGGATCTGGGCCCCTTACCCTGTCACAGCCGAGACAGGCAGGGGTGGTAGCCCTTGGGATGACACCCCTTGGGGGTTACACAAGTCACAATAATTAGCAAACAATAACTGCTTTTATTATATTAAACACACTTATAAAATGGGGCAACAGTTCTGTGGCTTCCACCATGTCTTCAGGCCCATACAACAGTTTTGATCTGTCTACTAAAATTATATTCCTTCATCTCACATACTGTAAGTTTATTTCATCTCTTTCTTTTCATCTCCCAATTTTACTCATAGAAACATGCTATTTCCTCTTTCTCTGGACTTGACTTAATCCACCAGACAACATGGCTACAGAGTTCTTAGTGTCTCCCTGGATGTAGGAGCCTCCTACATCCAGAGAGACACCGAGACCTCTGCAGCCACGTTATCATACTGGGTGGGCCCAACAGCCCTTATCTGTCACCAGTTTCTATGTTTCTATATTTCACTAATTTTCTCGACTGACTGCCATTTGAATACATCATGTCTTTTCCAGTTTATGAAATGAATGCTTTGTGTTCGCATTTCAAAAATCAAAATTGTTCTAATCTATTCAGATAATGGCTGGTCAAGGAGGTGAATGACAGTATTGAACAAACTTCACCTTCCATCCTCAGAGGGCATCATAATCATTTGTGGCTATAGACCCCTGTCAGGAGGCACAGAAATTCTTAACATGTTGAAATCCATAACTTTGGCTGCTAACACGGAAACAATAATCTTAGGGGACTTCAATATGGATTGGCTCACTGCTAAATCCCACTCCCTAAAAGCCATCTGTGATGAGCTGGGTCTTACACAGATAGTAACTGAACCCACAAGAATCAATGCTTCTAACTCTACCAACAGCTCACTCTTAGACGTCATCTTAACCTCGCATCCCCATAAAATCTCACATTCTGCAGTTTTCCATAACGACATGAGCGACCACAGTATCGTATGTACAAGATTCCAATCTAAAACTCAGCAGCACCCTAAATTCAGAATCAAACTCTCATTCCGTAAATTCAACTCAGTAAACTTCCTAACCGATCTAGCTACGATCAGGTGGCAAGACCTATATCTTGCCAAATCTGCTGATGCCACCGTCTCCGTCCTAAATGACAACCTCACCACCCTAATTAAACAAGCATGCTCCACTTATTAAAATGAGGGTTTGGAAAATCTCACATCCATGGTTCACCCAAGAGTTCAAATCTGCACTTACCAATAGAGACAAGCTATGGGCTAGGGCCAGGCATACAAAGAACCCGGCAGACTGGCAGGCATTTAGAACTGCCAGAAATGCCTGTGTTAAAAGTGTATGTGCTACTAAAGCAAACTTCTACATCTCCACTCTAGAGCAGGCTAAAGGGAACTTCCAAAAAATCTGGAAGACACAGATCCATTGAAGACCATCCTGCTGCTTCCTCCCTTCCCAGCAAGATTCTGGCCAAGGACGGGATGGTTGAAAATAAACTGCGAATCCTTGAAGAACTTAACCTTCACTTTGCCACTGCAGGGTTGGCATTCGACTCCACCCCATACGCTAACCGAGTGAATAGCAACACTAGCCCAGATTCTACACATGCTACTCCACCTCATCCCTTCCAGTTGTGCCTGTTTAGCTACAAAGAAGTCGAAGACATAATTCTTAGCCTTGACACCAAGAAAAGTGCAGGGGACGATGAACTTGAATCATTTTTCTTGCAGCTAGGCTATGCCCAGCTCACAGCCCCCAATCCTTCACATCTTCAACCTCTCTATTACCACAGCCAGTGTTCCATCCTGCTGGAAATCTGTCCATGTTCTTCCTTTCTTCAAATCAGGAGATCCTTGTGACTTAAACAACTACCGTCCTATCTCTGTCTTGCCCGTTCTCTCCAAAGTGCTGGAAAAACATATACAACCAACTAAAAAATCACCTTGAAGTGCACTCACTCCTAAACCCGTCCCAATCTGGCTTCAGGCCAAAGCACAGTACCATCTCAGCCTTGGCTAAAGTCTCTAATGACTGGATCCATGCTATGGACACCAAGAAGGTTACTGGTGCAGTCTTTCTAGACCTTAGTAAGGCCTTCGACACTGTAGACCATCACCTCCTGATCACCTGTCTTGCCTACATACTGTAGGTGCCACTCCACTTACCTTACAGTGGTTTAACAATTATCTCACAGGAAGGATAAAAAAGTCAAAGCTGATGGCCTAATATCTGCCCCCCTTCCAATTGCCAGAGGAGTCCCTCAAGGCTCCATCCTAGGACCAATCCATTTTTCTCTGTACATCAACAACCTTGACTCCCACATAAAGAACTCTACCATACATTTCTTTGCGGACGATACGGTTTTGTACGCATCAGGCTCATCCTTAACTGAAGTCAGGGAAGCACTCCAAGCTGACTTTATCCAGTTAGAAAGCAACCTTACCAATGCCAAGCTTCTCTTAAATGCCAAAAAAACCAAGACAATGATTTTCTCGAGGCTTGCCTTGTCTGGTGCCCTACCTACCCCACCTAAAAACTTCATATTTACCTCCCTAGGTGAACCCTTGGAAGTCTTACCTAAATTTAAATATCTAGGTATGTGGATAGGCAACAAGCTTTCCTTCAATGACCACATCGAGGATCTATCAAAGAAGCTTAAAGCATGCTTGGGTTTCTTCTTTAGAAATAGGACCCTCTTTTCTCTCGCGACCCACAAAAGACTTGTCCAAGCAACATTCCTTCCTTTGCTTGACTACGGAGACATTATCTTTATCTCCTCCCCAACCTTGAGCCTATCTAAACTGGACGTACTCTATCACCCTGCTCTTCGCTTCATTACTAACTCTGCATACAGGACCCACCACTGTGATCTTTATGCAGCAGTTGGGTGGACCTCTTGCCACCAGACGCCTCCTGCATGATGGCATTTGAACCCTCAAATTACTACTCCACAAACTGCCTGTCTATTTAATGTCTCTCATACACATCTCGCATATTGCCTACTCCCTAAGGAAATCCGACCTCATCCTACTAGATGTTCCCAGGACACGTACCACAGCTGGCCAAAGAGCTATCTCATACGCCCTCCCAAACATTTGGAACCAACTACAAGCCATGCTGAAGCTAACCAGCATCACATCAATTAACTCCTACAAAACACTAGCTATCTCTAAATTAAAAGACATATGTAAGTGCTACTAGGCCCCCAACGCAAGTCAACTTCCTAGGTACTAACTGGCCCTCTACTTTTTAAGCTGAATTGTGTTGCATAATTTAGGGCAAGGTTAAAGCTGGAATGTACTGCATATATAGCATAAGGATTTCTATTGTGTATACCTCTTGTATTATATATTTTTTCTTTGTTCTACATTTTATATCTCTTGTCTATGTAATTGCGAACTGTATGTGTATGTGCCTCAGGACCTCCTTGTGAATGAGCTTACTCAACGGAGTCTTTCCTGCAATAAACTTGAAAACTTGAACTGGCCACCATTTGGTGTTGAGGCTGGGCTGTTGATGCCGAGTGAGTACTAACAGATCACTGGGGATGTTCTCCTGGTGGAAACAGTATCTTAATGTAAATATTGAGCCATACTAAACTGCACTGAAGCTGTTGATAATGCTTAAAATGGTGGAGATGTGGCATGCAGTGCCTTTCAACACTGATCTATGGAACACAGTTTATCACATCTGCTGCATTGGATCACTGCCCTGGTATACTAGGTCACAACACTTAAGACAACAGTTTTGCAGTAGATGCCATCAAACCAGACTGCAAACATGTATGTTTCTGCCTTGTGGATGATAACAAAGGAGCAGGAGGATGGAGGGTAGGAACCCTGAATGATTCACAAAAAACACTGAACAGTCCTTATGGGAGGCTTGCTAATCTCACCAGAAAAACCTTGTTTTGACATCAGAATTTGCTTCCCTCCCTTTCTGTACCTGACAGCTATATTCCAAGAAAATGAAGACCCTGGCATAACCCTACAAAACTGACATTTTGTGCTGGTCACTCATATCACAGTCAACCTGACCTGGAACCTCAGGAACATGACAAGACTGTACCATGGATCATCCCAGTACTTTACTTCTTCCCCAGCATCCTGTGGGTGTTCTCAGTCTTTTTTTTTTATTTACTATTTTTCAGCCCCCTTCATTCTCGCTGTGGTTCCCTCCAGGCACCCTGGGCTGTTGATCCCCTAGTCCCTCCATGGGTAACGCTCGGACAGAGCCACTGGACCTACTTCCATTGTGCCTTGGCCTACCACCCTGGGTGGGGGGTGGTCCCACAATTTCCCCAAGTCCATTTTAGTGTGTGTGTCTGGAGGTCCCCTGTGGTCTCCACCAGGAGCCCGGTTGCAGGATCTGGAGCAGCCGGGTCCCACCTACTACCACAGTGATGGGGTGTTTTTCCGTGTTCTGGTGCCACCCCTCAGGACATCAGCATGCTAGAGGAGCCAAGGAGTAGAGCACGTCACAACATGCAAGTGCTCCAGCTCGTGGCCGACGTCCTCCTGCCCACTTCATGCTATCCTGCTGCACCTCCACCCATTATCACCCAGGTGGCGGTACTGCGGCGGGACATGCAAACCACCCTCTCCAGAGGAGGAGAGTGGCCTTGGACACTCGATCCTCCTCCCCCATGGCTGACCTTCCAGTAGCCCGAATCCATTCCCAAACCCAGGCCACTGATGCCACGAGCAATAGCCCTACTGCTGTGCCACTGAAGTGACTTGTGTGCTCAGTCTTGTAGGCCCTGGTTGCCTCTCCAAGTTCCTGTGTTTCTGCCAGCTAGCCCTGGATAAAAGTGATAGGGTCTCCGCCAGACTCCTTCTCCTCAAGTAGGCCAACCATACATATAGTAAAGCATCACACTATTTTTTTGATCATCTGTCCCCTCTGTGAAGGAGGGCACTGCTTCCTTGAGGTAGGATTGCTCCCTATTCCAGACCACCTACTGGTCCTCCACCAAGCTGGCCCTCTCTCACCTCCATAACTCTTGTCAAGTGAGCAACTATGGTTTCTGTTTGGCTGCTGCTGAGGCCCTGTAGGTATTCTATTTGGGTTGTAATGTTTGTTAAGCTGGCCTGTATCTCATTATGAAGATGCGTGATTAGGGCCATTAGCCAAGAGTTGGAGTCCAAGGCCTGCATAGAAACATAGAATTTAATGGCAAATGATGATCACTTGGCCCACCTAGTCTGACCATTTCCCTACCTAATGGATAACCTGCAGATCCTAGTTAACCAGATTACTTCTTCCCACCCCTCCAGTAGAATTACGTTATTTCTGTCCCATGTATTATTGAATTCCCCCACTGTTTTTGACTCCACAACCTCCTCAGAAAGGATGTTCCATGCATCCAAAACCCTCTCCATGAAAAAAATGCTTCCTCACATTACCTCTGAGCCATCCTCCCTCTATCTTCAAATTGTGTCCCCTTGTTCTTGCACATCTTTTTTTCTGAAAGATGCTACCCTCTTGGACTTTGTTTATTACCTTGAGGTACTTGAAAGTTTCTATCATGGCCCCCCTCTCCCTCCTTTCCTCAAGGGTATACATAGAAACATAGAAACATAGAATTTGACGGCAGATAAGGACCGCTTGGCCCACCCAGTCTGCCCATTTCCCTACCTACTGGATAAGCTGCAGATCCTAGTTAACCAGCAGCCTACTTCTTCCTACCCCCATCCCCCAGAACTGCCTTATGACTATCCCATGCATGCTTGAATTCCACCACTGATTTTGACTCCACAACCTCCTTCCGAGGCTGTTCCATGCATCCACAACCCTCTGTAAAAAATACCTCAAATCACCTCTGAGCCGCCCCCCTCTATTTTCAAATTGTGCCCTCTTGTTCTTGCACACCTCTTTTTGAAAGATGCTACCTCTTGGACTTTGTTGATTCCCTTGAGGTACTTGAAAGTTTCTATCATGTCCCCCCTCTCCCTTCTTTCCTCGAGGCTATACATATTAAGCTCCTTAAGTCTTTCTTCATATGTCTTCCGGTGCAGACCCTGCACCATTTTAGTTGCCCTCCTCTGGACAGCTTCCATCCTGTCTATGTCTTTGCGGAGACTGGGTCTCCAGAACTGCACACAATACTCCAGATGGGGTCTCACCAGCTGTCTGTACAGAGGGATAATAACTTCCTGTTTTCTACTGGTGATGCCTCTCCCTATGCATCCCAGTATCCCCCCAGCCCTCCTTGCTGCCCTCTCACATTGTTTGCCCGTCTTTAGGTCATCTGATATGACTACCCCCAGGTCCCCTTCCATTTTTGTTGTTGTTAGTATCTCACCCCATTGTGTACTCTTCCCTGGGTTTTGTTTCCCAGGTGCATTACCATGCACTTCTTAGCATTGAATCTAAGCTGCCATACATTTGACCATTCCTCTAACCTTGCCAAGTCCTTTCTCATCCTTTCCACCCCACCCTGTGCATCAACTCTGTTGCAGATCTTAGTGTCATCTGCAAAGAGACATACTTTTCCTTCAGTCCTTCTGCAATGTAGCTTATAAAGACATTGAGAGGACCAGTCCTAATACTAGACCCTGCGGTACCCCACTAGTAACCCTCCTTTCTTCTGAGTGTACTCCATTTACTATTACTCTGTGTCCTATTCTCCAGCCAATTCTTTACCCAGGCTGTCATCTTGGGATCCACTCCCAGGCTGGCTAACTTGTATATTAATCTTTGTGTGGGACTGTGTCAAATGCCTTGCTAAAGTCTAGGTAGGCCATGTCCACAGCCCCTCCCTGATCTACTACTTTGGTCACCCAGTCAAAGAAATCTATCAGATTCGTCTGGCATGACCTTCCCGCTGTGAATCCATGCTGCCTAGGGTCCTGTGCCCCTCTGGCCTCTAGATACTTGACAATTCTTTCCTTTAGAAGTGATTCCATCATTTTCCCTATCACTGAGGTAAAACTAACAGGTCTATAGTTTCCTGCTTCTGCCTTGCTCCCACTTTTGTGAAGGGGAATCACATCTGCCCTCCTCCAGTCCTCAGGTACCACCCCATCCTCCCATGATTTGTTAAAAAGGGTAGTCAGTGGTGTCACTAGTTCTACCCTTAGTTCTTTAGAATTCTGGGTGAATCCCATCAGGCCCCATTGCTTTGTCCACCTTCAGTTTTAAGAGTTCTTTCAGAACCCTTTGTTCTGTAAATGGGCCGTATCAACTTCTGTATCCAGAGTGTTACTACTGTTTGTTTTATGTACCTCCCTCTTCCTTTGTAAATACTGAGCAAAAATATTTGTTTAGTATCTCTGCCTTTTCACAGTCTCCTCTGCCCACCTCCCTCCCCTTTATTAAGCCTCACTATCCCTCCTTGGTCTTCCTTCGCTCCCTGATGTACCTATAAAAGGTTTTATCCCCCTTCTTAACTGAGTTGGCTATCTTTTCCTTGGTTTGGGCCTTTGCTGTTCTGACTGCCTTCCCAGCCTCCTTTTGCTTTAACTGATACAGTTCTCTGTCCTGCTCCTTCTGCAATTCCTTGTACTTCCTGAATGCTTTCTTTTCTCTTGAACCTTCACTGCCACTTCCTTTGAGAACCATAGTGGTTTCTTACATCATCTTGTTTTGTTTATTTGCTTCACACAAAGGCTTGTTACCTCTGTGATGGCAGTTTTTATTATTCCCCATTGTTCTTCCACCCTCCTTCCTGCCCATTTGCTAGTGCGTTCCTTAGGCACTCACCCATTTGGAAAAGTCAGCCCTCCTAAAGTCCAGTACTTTTGTCTTTGTAGCTTGACTCTATTGCTGTGTTTATTGTGAACCATACTGTTCGATGGTCGCTAGTTGCCAGATGGCTACCTTCTACATCTGTAATCCTCTCACCATCTCCATTTGAGAGAATCAAGTCTAATATTGCTCCCTCGAGGTGGGCTCCAGTACTAGTTGTCTAAGGCATGCCCCTGTAGGGCATCTAGAATAACTGCACTCTTGAAGTGGCAGCTGCAACTGCACTCCAGTTAACATCTGGCATATTCAGATCACCCATCAGCAATATCTCCCTTTTTCTGCCATTGTAAGTATACTTTCTATCATTTCCTGTCATTTCCTCCCCTGAGAAGAGTTCTGTATCTAACCCTGCGTGTATTGTGGTGCCATTGCCTGTCTCCAAATTTACCCACAGTGCTTCTTCTCCTCCTTGTACCTTTTGTTCTGTTGCTTTTATTCCTTCCCTTATGTAAACTACTCCTCCTCCTCTTTTACCCTCCCTGTCCCTCCTGTACACAGTGTATCCTGGTATGTTTATGTCCCAGTCATGGTTTTGTATGTACCATGTTTCTGTGACTGCCACGATATCAGATGTTCTTCCTCCATCAAGGCCACTACTTCAGGAGCTTGTTACCCAGACTACGGCATTAGTACTCATTGCTCTCCATTTTTTTGATGGCTTTACCTTCCAGTGCAGCATCCCCCACTGACCGTTCTACCTCTGTCTTTTTCTCATTTAGTACCCTGTTTTGTAGGAGGCTGGGATTTTCCTGCTGCTTGTCAGTGCCTCCCCTTTGACTAGTTTAAAAGCTTGTCAATGAAGCATTTAAACTGATTGCTCAAAAGACTTGTTCCTTCCTGGACAGATGCAGACCATCCTGCCAGTATAGGCTGGTGTCCTCCAGTTGGAACCCCAGTCTAATGAAGCCAAACCCTGTACTCCGCACCATTTTTTCATACATTCATTAAACTGCATGGTGCCAATTACCTCGCCTCCCCATGCTTTTGACAGGCAGCACCTCTGAGAAGGAAACTGTGTGTGCTACTCATCTTGGGTCCCTCCCAACTCTGCAATGTCCTCCTGCACTGCTCTAATCTCATGATGAGCCAAGTCATTTGTCCCTAGGTGAACAATTATGTCAACTCAGAATCCCTTGCAGCTGTTCTCGTGATCCCTGAGATCGCTTCCTGTCCCTCAAGCCATGGCACCAGGCAGGCACCTTACTTCATTTTCTCATCTCCTCCCAGTTCTATACCCTAATAATTGGAGTCCCCACCAGGAGCTGCTTCCTTCCCTTTGGTGTCCTCTGCCTCCTTTCTGTGGGCCTCCTTGTGACAGTTATCGTCAGTCTTCTCTGGGGTACACCCATAGGGGAGCTCTGCTCCCCAGAATGCGGGCTGGATTGTAGTGGAACAATTGACTGGGTGTGCTCTGTTCCATGCTCCTCACCCTCCTGAGCCCACTGTGGTCCAACTGCTGTGTTTTCTTCGCAACCTCTGAGGTAGTGGTGGTGGCGCTAGTGGTCCCTGGGTGGGTGAGGTTCCCTTTCTACTGTCCAGTGTGGCCTGGGGGAAGGTTTCCTTACTACTGTCCAGTGTGGCCTGAAGATGGGCAACTTCCTCCCTCAGGGCAGATAGTTGTCTGCAAATAGGGCAGCATCTCAGCCTACAGAAAGACTCCCGGAAGACTGCTGCCCCACAGCCATTACATTGCACTATTCCCCACATGTTTATCTAGTTTTTTTTTATTGTATTTGTATGTGTACGTGCGTGTGATTTGATTATATAGAAATATATATATATATTATACAACGTGTATACATACTGTATTAAGCTCCTGTAGTCGCTCTTCATATGGCTTCTGATGCAAACCCTGCACCATTTTAGTTGTCCTCCTCTGGACAACCTCTATCCTGTGTTCTTGCAGAGATAGGGTCTCCAGAATGGCACACAGTACTCCAGATAGGGTCTCACCAACTGCCTGTACAGAGGGATAACAACTTCCGATTTTATACTAGTGATGCCTCTCCCTATGCATCCTAGTATGCCCCCAGCCCTCCTTACTGCCTTCTAACATTGCTTGTCCACCTTTATGTCATCTGATATGACTATCCCCAGATCCCTTTCCATTTTTTTGCTGTTTGTATCTCACCCCCCACTGTGTACTCTTCCCCTGGGTTTTTGTTTCCCAGGTGCATTACTTTGCACTTCTTTGCATTGAATCTAAACTGCCATACATTTGACCATTCCTTCAACCTTGCCAAGTCCCTTCTGATCCTTTCCACCCTAACTTGTGTATCAATCCTGTTGCAGATCTTTGTGTCATTTGCAAAGAGACATACTTTTCTTTCTAGTCCCTCCACAATGTCACTTACAAAGACTTTAAAAAGAACCAGTCCCAGTACTGAACCCTGCAGTACCCCAACTAGTAACCCCCCTTTCTTCAGAGTGGAGTCTTTACTATTTACTATTATCCTTTGCATCCTGTTGTCCAGTCAGTTTTTTACCCAGGCTACCACCTTGTAACCCACACCAAAGCTGGCTAACTTGTTTATTAATTTTTTGTGTGGGACTGTGCCAAATGCCTCGCTAAAGTCTAGGTTGGTCATGTCCACAGCTCCTCCCTGGTCTACTACTTTAGTCACCCAGTCAAAGAAATCTATTAGATTCATCTGACGTGACCTTTCTGCTGTAAATCCATGCTGCCTTGGGGTCTGTGCCCTGCTGGTCTGTAGATACTCAACAATTCTTTCCTTCGGAAGTGATTTCATTATTTTCCCTACCATTGAGGTCAAACTAACAGGTCTGTAGTTTCCTGCCTCTGCCGTACTCCCACTTTTCTGAAGTGGAATCACATCCACCCCCTTCCAGTCCTCAGGTACCACCCCATCCTTACATGATTTATTAAAGAAGGTAATCAGTGGTGTCACTAGTTCTCCCCTTAGTACTTTTAAAATTCTGGGATAAATGCCATCAGGCCCCATTGCTTTGTCCACCTTCAGTTTTAAGAGTTCTTTCAGAACCCTTTCTTCTGTGAATGGACTGGTATCGACCTCCCTATACAGAGTTTCTCTTGTTTGATTTAGGTATCTCACTCCTCTTCTTTTGTGAATACTGAGCAGAAGTATTCATTGAGTATCCCTGCTTTTTCACTGTTACCCTCTGCCCACATTCCCTCCCCTTTATTAAGCTTCAGTATCCCTCCCTTTGTCTTTCTTCACTTGATAAAGTACCTATCAAAGGTTTTATTCCCTTTCTTTACAGAGCTGGCTCATCTTTTCTTCAGTTTGGGTCTTTGCTATTCTGACTGCCTTCCCTGCCTCCTCCTGCTTCAACTGATATAGCTTTCTGTCCTGCTCATTTGTGTTTCCTTATATTTCCTGAATGCTATACTTTTCTCCTTAACCTTCCCTGCCACTTCTTTTGAGAACCATAGTGGCTTTTTCCTTCATTTTGTTTTGTTGACTTGCCTTACACAAAGGCTTGTTGCCTCTGCGATGGCTATTTTGATGTTTCCCCATTGTTCTTCCACCCCTCCTTGTCTGTTTGCTAGTGCTTTTGTGAGCACTCTCCAATTTTGCCAAACTCAGCCCTCCTAAAACCCAATACCCTTGCTTTTGTATGGCTTTACTCTACAGCTGTCTTTATTGTGAACCTCACTGTTTGGTGGTCGCTTGTTCCCAGATGGCTACCCACTTCTAAATCTGAGATCCTCTCTCCACCCCCATTTAAGAGTACCAGGCCTAAGATTGCTCCCTCCTGAGTGGGTTCCAACACTAGCTGTCTGAGGCATGCCCCCTGCAGGGCATCGAGAATGACCCTGCCCTTGGATGTGGCTACAGTAAAGGTGTTCCAGTTAACATCTGGCATATTCAGGTCTCCCATCAACTGTCAATATCTGTCATTTTTCTGCCATTCTAAGGATTCCTTCTATCATTTCCTTTTCTATTGCCTCCCCCTGAGATGAGGGTCTGTAAACAACCACTGTGTGAATTGTGGTACCATTTCCTGTCTCCAGGGTGACCCACAGTGCCTCCTCCCCCTTTTTACCCTTTAGTTCTGTTGCTTTGATTCCTTCCCTTATGTACAGAGCTACTCCTCCTCCTCTTTTAGCCTCCCTGTCCCTCCTGTAGATTGTGTACCCTATGTTGACATCCCAGTCATGATTCTCTGTGTATCATTTTTCTGTGACTGCCATAAGGCCTGCATAGCATCCATGGCTTCTGATGTTTATTATTTACCTATTTTATTTATTTAGTCTTGGACTACAACACCTTTGAGCAATACAACTCATTTACAAAGGTTCCATGTCAGTAGCACAAAAACAAAACAAGGTGAATAAAAGATAAGTAAATAGCAGATATTGAAAATATACTTACAAAAATTAATACATCAAAAGCAATCAAAATAGCACTGAATGTTGTTCAATACAACAGTAGAGTGGGCTCGAAGAGAGGGCAGCCTGGGAGATCTTGTCAAAATCTAGGAGAGAAAGTAATGGGGTGTAAGGTGGGGGAATGGAAGAAACAAGAGGGAGAAGGAGATGAGCTGCACAGGAGGTGGAGAGGGAAGGAGAGGAGTTGCAAAGGAGATAATGGGGATAGAGAGATGAGAGGATGGGGAGGTGGAAGGAGGGAAATGGAGTGAGTGCAGAGAGAAGGGGGAGTGCTGGTGAAGTGAGGGGGATGAAGACAAATTAATAGTATATGGAGAAGGGGTGGTGTTTAGTCAGGAGAGGGGGAAGCCTAGCAGGCCTTGTCAAAAACCCAAGAGAGAGAATAATATGGGTAGGAGAGAGGTGAGAGAGAAATGTAGGGAGAAGGTAGGGAAGAAGTTGCAAAAGAGGTGGCATGAGATAAGAGAATGGGTGGAGGGTGGAAGAGGGAAGAGGGAAGGTGAGGAGGAGCAAGAGAAGAACTGCTGTGCAGAACTGCTGTGCTGTTCATGTGTCCCCTAGTTTCTGGTGGTAGACCCACTCCTGCAGTCAATGTTGTCACTCCAACCTGCAGCTATGCCTGATTTCTCTGGCTCTTCTGCATGCTCATGGGATGATATTCTATCATGTATTGTAGAAGAATATGAAAATGCATAAAGGATGCTTCAGCTTTAGGGTGGATTGTGGGTGCTGAATGGGAGAACAAAGCTACAAGATGTCCACCATTGCTTCTGGCCAGACCGTATCTCCCTTCAGCTTATTGTTACATACATTGTAATGGTGTTTTCTGGCAGCTTTGATTTACCTTAATGTCACTTGGGATAATGATTACTTCTTTGTCTTTACAGCTTTTATTGAACACACTGTTGACAAAACACTTTGGAAATCATGAATTGCAACATCTACATAGACACACAGAGGGTGAAAATGAGGCAGATAGTATTACAGGTCAGAAGAGGTGGGGGTTAAGCAGAGAGAGGGCAAGTGACATGCAAAAGTTGACACAGTGAAAGTGGTAATAGTTGGACTATTTGACCGTTTTTCCTCACCAAAGAAATAGATTTGAGTTCTAAAAAAAAATGATCTGCATATTCATCATCTAATTACTAAAACACTGGAGACAAGAACATGTTTAATCTAGAACTACCCAAGCAATAGGTTCTGGATTAAAGGCAGAATTAAAAAAATACATTTTAGGTAAAATCATAAGTAAGATACCATCCCCCCCCCAATTTAAGGGGCTTTACATTGGCTGAATACATTCTTATGACTTAAATTTTCTCTTTCATAGCACGACAGCACAAGAACATTTAGAACCTTTGTACAAAGGACGTAAAAACTGGTGTCACATTGTATTAAAGCATTATCATGAACCCTCATACTTATGTATTAGTTGGATTAGATTAGGTAACAGATAGTCACTCCTGCCAGACTAGAAGGTAATTCATATGGATGGGGGGGGTAACTGGCAGGAGACACTACTGACTTACCTAGTTCACTGCTGTTCCTGGGTATTGGGGAGGCGATGGGTGTCCATGGGCATAAAATTCCAAAAATTGCAGAAAGGGGGCCCAAATGTCTAAGAAATGGGGTCAGAGTTCCAGAGGATAGATGGGACTGGCATTTGAACTGGACGAGTTGCACCAGACTAGCAATAAGTTTGTAACAAAATTTAGAGAGTAGTTGAATCAGCTATCAGGAGATGCAACAACTTGCAATTGTTTTCTGTGAGCAGGACCCCAGGATATGTAATAAATCCCTACTGCTTTGTCACATTTCCTGCAGCTGTTATAGGGAGGGCAGCCAGTGATGATAGTGATAATAAATGAGTGACTGTAGAAACAGGGACTCATTTATAGTGCTATCATGAAGAGCTACCCTGCTAGGGTAGCAATCCTATG
Source organism: Neoceratodus forsteri (assembly GCA_016271365.2). Taxonomy (NCBI): domain Eukaryota; kingdom Metazoa; phylum Chordata; order Ceratodontiformes; family Ceratodontidae; genus Neoceratodus; species Neoceratodus forsteri. The sequence continues at coordinate 589,666,963 of CM028131.1, forward strand.
GTGAGCAGAGTGACTGGAAGGGGACAGATAGGGAGGAGGAGGGGAGGGATAGGAGGGAGGGTTAGTATGGGTAGGGGATCCTTCTGCAGCTGAGCCAGCCCTGTGGTATGGGGGTGAGGGTGGCTGGTGCAGCAGGAACTGGGTTCGGGACCTGCTGGGGGCAATTGTTTTGCCACTGCTTGCAGCTCTGTTTTCTTTTTAGGCCATGCTTCACCCCCTCCTTGACATGTACCCCCCTGGAGTTAACAATCTTTATTCAGAGGGGTGTGGGGGTGCAGGGGGTGTGCAGCCCACCACATAAACACTTCTAATTATCCAGAAGTTGGGTCACTTGAGATTGTATATCAGAGAAATGCTTTTTAGTGATATACATCCGTTATGATAGTGATTGCTGTTTTGTGATCACTATAATAACATGGAACCCATGGGGAGGAGGTAGGCTGCATGAGGTACCATAGATGCTATACCTTATTTTGCAGTAGTCTGCTTCTAGTGTCCCAGATAGCCATGTGTGCAAGCTTCTAACAGTATTTCTATTCATCCTCAGTGACCTAGCACCCTATCCTGGTGGTCCACTTCTAGTACTCAAGGATTGATCTGGGATATTACTCTTTATCAAGTTGTATATTTTGCCTGCCCTCCCTTTTTGATGGAAAATGAGTGAGTGGACTTTGAGTCTCTTTTATTTTTGGCATCAGGGAGCTTCTGAACTGCAGGTAATGCCTAAATTATGTTTTGGCCAAATTATACAGATATTGCTACCCTTGAAAGTCTACATCAGTCCTATGAGGATCTAAGATGTCGACAACAGTATTAATATCTTTGACCCTCTAGTGAGGCCATGAAATTGGGTTGCCACCTTTCTTTGTAGATAGATTCTTCCACAGAACGGCTAGCCCAGTGTCAGTCAGCTCTAAGCAGAGCCATTCCTGAAGTTGTTTTCATGCATAAAGGGATTTGTCAATTTGGTGTATTTTTCAGAATTTATCAGGTGGAGCTCACAGAGAGACTGTACTGTGCTGAAACAATGTTGAACCATAGAGTCAGAGCTTTGTCCTGGGAAGGGAACCATTGGGTTGTTTTGAGCTGTTCAGAAGGCCAAATAATAGCCCTGGAACCTTAGGAGTCCTTACCTTCCATTGGCCTCAGTGTGTTCAGAGATTATTTCAGCTACTGTATATCAGAGCTGTTTACTTTCCCACAGGATAGTAACACAAATGTTGTTAATCTACTCAAAGTAGGTGTTAGGAAGAGTAACTGGAATATACAATATGATATGAAAGTTTAGGGGCTTTGTTCATTTTAGTTGCTTCAGTTTTGCCAGCCATTGACAGCTGCAAGGGTTTCCATCTTTCATACTCATAGAAACATAGAATGTGTTGGCACAAAAGGACTGGTAGGTCCATCTAGTCTGCCCTATTTTTTTTTGACTACTACTATATTCTAGGCCATATTTGGTTACAGAAGACCATCTCTCCTCCCTTTCCTCTACCTATTATGCCCATGTGCCTATCCCATACATTCTTAAATTACTGTCTTTTCCCCACCACCTGTTCTGGCAGGCTGTTCCAGGGTTCCCCCACCCTTTCTATGAAGAAGTACTTCCTCACATTCTCTTAACCCCCCCCGTAAGGTTCATATCATGCCCTCCTGTTCTTGAGCTTCTCCTCTGAAAATATCTCCTCCTGCAAACTCCACTCCAGCTGAAGTTCCACCAATAAAGTGGCAAAGTTGTACATACATGTTTTTTTCAGTTCTTGAATGATATTGATACCCACAAATGTGATAAAATCTGGTGCCCAGCGGAGCCTGAAGGGCTGAAAATCATGTGAGGAAACAATATCAGTTGAGAGAGTTGAGAGAGAGTACCTCTGTTTTCAAGTGGTTGATACAAAAACAGGTCAGTAGGTCCAAGAGTGGCAAGAAGGAGGTCAGCACCTGATTTAAGAGGACCAGGAGGTCATCAGACTATAGCAAAGCTTTTTACTGGTCCCTACATATTTTTATGCTGAACATTTCTGGACATTGATAAATGGCAGCTGTGAGAGATTCTAAGGGGTAGGGGCAGATGGCATCTGTCTAGTACATTTGGCAAGGGGAACCATAGATGACACTGTGACATTCATTAGAATCTTGAACACTGGGCCAGTGTAAAGGGTTTGAATTTTTGTCAAAAATAGCTGGCCAAATCCCATGTATTCTAGGACCCCATATAAGTACCTCACTTCAGCTAGTCAAAAGCATTTTCAAAAAACATTGCCACCAGTGCAGTTAAAAGAGGGGCCCCGTTGGCAATCTGCAGATGTTCACTAAGGATTAAAGATCAAAGGTGATCAGAGCCTAGTCTACTGCAAATGAAACCACTGGAGAGGAGTTGACCAAGAATGGTAAAAGGGAATCCAAGCACATAACTAGAGGTTTTGCATACATCTTGTTATGCACCATCAGCAGGGATATGGGGCAATAACTGGTTGGTAGGATGGGATCATTTCATTTTTAGGGAGGACTGTAATTTTAGTTCTATGCATTGCAGGGGGGGGATTCAGAGTGTACAGATCCCGCATAATGCTTTTGGAGTATGGGGCAATTGTGTGAGGATAGTAGTAAAAGAATTTCACTGGGAATCCATCTTCACCAGGAGCCTTGTGTGGATTAAAGGCATTCATAGCTGTTTTAGTCTCTGCAGTGTGTGTCTGTGTGTGTGGGGAGGACTTCTACTGCAGCCAACATCTCTACAAACAATTTAGGAAGATGGAGAGGGGATAGAAAGGTATTAATTTGGGGAAGCCCCAGGGGAGCATTAGAGCTGTGAAGTTGAGAATAAAAAGCTTTCACTGCCCCATTAATATCCTCTGACAAGGTATTGAGATTCCTATGAGTATCTCTAGATCCAGTGATTTGTCTCTTGCTGTTTCTCAGCACCTAAGTGGTAATATTGGAAAGGGGAGCACTCTATTGGGGAAAAGGAGGCCCACTGCTTTCCCCTTAACAAGAGCCTTCCTTTTAGCTACTAAGCAGCTGCCTGCTTGGGGCGATCGGGGCTGTCAATCAGACTGGCTACATCATCAGTGGGGTGGTCTGGTGGGCGTCTCCACCACAGGCCAATCCCCTCAAACCAGGGCACATAAAAAGAACATCGTAAATGAGCGACCAGCACAAGACACACCTGAACTGAAACAGCACCACATGCTATTTAGCTTAGGCAAGGTAAGAAAAAGAAACTTAAAAATGGTTTGCTAGTATTAAGTAAAATGTTTATGGCAGTTTATTTATTATTTATTTATTTAGTTTTTGTTGACTGGGTAAGTGCACTAGACAAATCCTGCCTATTTTCAGGCATGACCCAGGGGAGGGGGTACAGATGAATGCCAACTGATCTTGAACCAGATTAAGCTGTTGGTGGGATTTTTCGTGAATGGAGGAAATTTGGCCATTGCACCAGGGAAATTCCCCTGCTCTGTGTGGGGGCGTTGTTAGACCATGGATTCATTCATGGGACCCAGTCATTCTGCTGGTGTACCTGCAGGAGAGCAGTGCTCCACTCCTGCAGGTCCAGCTTTGGAGCCTGAAGTACTGAGGACATCTGACCGTTTTGTTGATATGCTTGTGGATCTTGCTGTACCAGATGAATCTTTACCTGCTCAGTCTGCCTCTGCATCATCAGATTTTTTTGCCTGCGGATGAACTTTGGTTGAAGTCACTCCTTGCTGCACATCGGGACCAGGTACTTGCTGTTGTTAATGCTGTTAGCCCTTTTGAGTCGGCCTCTCCTGGGACATGGACTCTGCTGCCAGAACTAGGGGCTGTGGAGGATCTTCCTGCTTTCATTACGGATGCGGTACCTTCGGGCTCTTTGGAGGTGCAGAGTCACCAACAATCTTCTGTAGCACCAGTCCTAGCAGTATTGCACCATGATCCATTGGAATTTTCAGTTCCTACAAATCTGGATCGAGCAGTGTCTTCTCTGCCTTTGAACTCAGCGGCGACTTTGCCTGGTGAACTTGTGAGTACTATGCATCCTAGACCGTGTGTTTCACTTCCTAATTCGCAGACTGTCTCACCTGTTTTGCCTCCTCCCACTCTGTTGCCTTGTTCTAGCCCACTACCTGTCTCTTTAGAGGCCTCCCTATGGAGTGCGGGTTGGAAACCAGGTGGTTCGGGGCATTGGATACCTGACCCTGCCCATAGCCCGATACCTGGTTGTGGAGGGCAACAGTCCCCCTTGATGGACATGCCTCCACCTTTGCCTGGTAGCCCTGATTTGGATTTGCATGCTGAGGATGTTCAGCATCCAGCATTGGATACTACTCTGCTGGCTAAAGTTCCTTCTTTGCCTCCCTCCTCTTCGGGTGATGAAGGCCCTAGCTCTCGGGGACCAGCGTGGGGTGATAGAATGGACATGGATGTCCTTCTCCCTGACCCTCCTCCAGGCCCTTCTCCTGACCCTGGGGACAAGGCTAAATCTACTTGGGAAGAATTTCATAGAAGGAATATGTTTAGGAACTCCCCCCCTCCTCTTCAATGACAGAATGCGGTCCGCCTTCAGTATATTGGGGGTCTTGATGTAGCTCCAGACCGTCTCTATGTGGGAAGGTCACTTTTGAAAGGATCTTTGTTTTTTTTTACAAACAAAATATTTGCATTGATTCATGCATCAGGTTCTTCCTTATATGACGTTAGTTTTCAAAGCCCTAGAGGATTAAATCGATTCTGGACAAAGTATGATACTCTTAAATACACTGAGTTATGGCTACCATTTTGGGCTATCCCACTTACTAGACCTTCTATTAAAACTGTCACCATTTTGTTTCAAAATGAGAATGTAGCAGCTAGTGATATTATGCACTGGTTAGCTAAACGCTGTGATGTCTTGGGGTTGCCACAGCCTATATTTGACTCTGAACACTTGTGGACTGGTGGTTGGCGTTATAGGGTGCAATTTAGAAATACAATGTGGATCCCATACACTTACCTAATAGTTTGTTTATAGGTAGGGAATGGGGGCATTGCTTCTATGTGGGGCAGCCTCGTACCTGTTTTAAATGTGGCTCCCTTCCCATCTCAGTGCAGCTTGTGATAGACTATGATGTTTCCTTTGTTTATCTTTTGGCCATGCTAGTGCAGATTGTAATTCTGAACTAAAGTGTAACCTGTGTGAAGAACTAGGTCATGGTTTTAGATCCTGTCCTTGGGCTTCCCATAACAGGGAAGATAGCTAGGATCAGGATGTGATCCTTCTTAATACCCAGAAAAAGGATATTGCTATGGTGAAGCCCCTTTCTTCGCATGTTAAGGTAGTCACTGGTCCCCCTTTATGCCCTGATATTGTGGTGCCTGCTCCTCAGTCAGTGTTTTCTGTATCTGAACCTTCCTGTGAGCCTCCTTTACAGGAAGTTCCACGACCGGTTGTACAGGACCCTTCCTCTATGCCCCCTCCTTTCTGTTGTTTCTCCGGTTCCTGCTGAACCTGTGTTTGTCCCTGACAAACCTCTGGATATTATTATTATGCCCTCTCCTGAGCCTAGTGTTCAGACAAAGAAACAGGCTCAAAAACAGACTACAGGTAGGGCCAAATTGGCTAAAGCATCTTCTCCTGGTGGCTCTGTTCCTTTAAGTAATAAATTTGAGGTCCTGTCCCATCACACTCAGTCTTCCAATGTGGAAGCTGATTCTGACACCTCCTCACAACCTATGGTATCCTCTGATTCTGAGAATGATAAATCAAAGGAGTTGCCTATGGATACTCAACCCTCGCGGTTGGGGGTGAGACCCCAGAGAAGTACTAGAAAGGGAAGGGTTACTTGATGTTGACTTATTTTTATTTCTATTTCAACTCTTTATCTGATTCTCTTTCATGGCCATGGCATTTCATCTCACTGTAACCACCCTCAATGTGAACAGTGTGAAAAATGCTCATAGGTGCCTTATTACTTTTCAACTTTTAAGTGAGTTGACGTGTGATATTTGCCTTATTCAGGACACCTGTCTCAATACCCTTCCTTTGGTTAATATGGCCATAAAGCTTTGGCAATGGGGTCCTTCTTTTTTTTCCTTTAGGATTAGACACATGTAGTGGTGTTGGGGTGTTATTTAGGGGTGATGGATTTCATGTTACCAAGTTGGTTGAACTGCTTATGGGACGGGCCTTAATATTGGATTTTACTTATTTACATTACACTTGGAGATTAATTGTGATTTATGCACCAGTTACAAAGAAAGGTCGAGTGGACCTCTTTCGTGAGGTGCAGCCTTTTTTGTTCACGTCACGCTTTCTCATATGGGGTGGTGACTTTAATTGTGTAGTGCATAAATCAGATCGGGGGGCCTGGACTGATAAGGATTTCTGTGATACACATTGTCTCAATCACACTATTGTCCAGGGTCATTTACAGGATGTTTATAGGGTTTGTCATCCTACTGGTGGACATACTTTTTTTAAAGGCACCCTATCCACTAGGATTGATTTTCTTTTTTGTCTCAGCAGCTTTGAGGGTGATTAAAGCTCAAACCATTCCAGTGGAGATTTCAGACCATAATGTGGTAACTGCCACGTTAGGGGTAGGCCCTCATGTTAAACTGGGGCAGAGATATTGAAAACTGAATTATTTACTGCTACTTGATGACAAGTTTTTGGCCCAAGGTCATGATTTGTTGAAAGCTCGTATGTCACTATCTGGATATTCCAAAGATTTGTTAGATTGGTGGCTACTCACTAAATCTGAAATCTCTACTTTGGCTAGGAGGACATCTAAATATGCTGCAGTGACTAAATATAAGAGATATTTGTCTTTATGTATGCAGTTGGAAACATTATATTCAGCTATACACTCACAAGGCTTATCTTTGACAGCACAGGTACAGAATGTAAAAAAAGAAATGGCTGCACTATATTATAGTAGAGCTACTTCTCTGTTACATGAACATAGGGTTTGTTCTACTAATAAATCTGCTTTGGGGGATGTTTTGGATTGTAGTCATAGGCATTCTGCGGATCGCCTTCTGACTGAAGTTGTGGATACTGCTGGCACTAGTTACACTGCATTTCCAGACATCTTGCGAGCAGTCTCCTCGCATTTTTCAGACTTATATGCTGCATCTCCAGTGGATATCGCTGGGGTAGAACAATTCCTTTCCTCTCTCCATATTGCCCCTTGTTCTGATATACTATTATGGGCTTTAGTTGCTCCGATTAGTGTTGTTGAGGTTAAAAGGGAAATTTCCCATTTACGGAATAACACGGCACCTGGTATTGATGGCTTACCTGCAGAATTTTATAAAACCTGTAGTCCTTTGGTTTGTGATGTGCTCACAGTAGTGTTTAATTGGGTTTTGCAATGTCACATTCTCGATTTCCATTTTTGTACTTCAATTCAGATTTTGTTATATAAGAAAGGTGATAGAACTTTACTTTCCAATTGGAGGCCTTTAAGTCTCCTTAATACGGATTTTAAAATTTTAATGAAAATATTGAATACCAGATTGCTGTCCATAGCTCCATACTTGATTTCCCTACACCAATCCTGTTCAGTACAGGGCAGATCTATCTATAATAATCTCCTTTTGCTTCGGGAACTAATAGAGCTTGGTAAAGTTGATGTTATAAAGGGTTTTCTTATGTCCATGGATCAACAAAGGGCCTTTGATCAGGTCCCACATAGTTATTTGTTTCAGGTTTTATGAACCTATGGAGTTCATGATCGCTTTATAACCTGGATTGCTTTGCTTTATAGTCATGCTTATGCTATGCCCTTTGTAAATGGTTACTTGGGTTCCTATATCCCTATTCGTCGGGGGGTGAGACAAGGCTGCCCTCTGAGTCCATTGCTTTATGTTTTTAGTTTGGATCCGCTTTTATGTACAATTGCCCAAGATGTGTGGATTCTTGGTATTGCTTCCCCTCATAGTACCCTTGAGGCCAAAATTTCAGCTTATGCTGATGATGTCTGTGTCTTTGTTGCTGATTTGACCTCTGGAGATAAGGTGTTACATCATTTTTCTAATTTTTCAGATGTTGCAGATTCCTCGCTTAATAAATCTAAGAGTTTTTTTATCCTCTGCATACTGCCATTCCTGAGGCTACGGAGCTGCAAGGCTTTCCTGTTGTACTGGGCCCGGTCCGAATTTTAGGTACTGATTTTGGTAAAGGTGATAATGCGTTACTTAATTGGTCAGCTAAAATTGAGGCAGTTCAGTTCAGAATCAGATTATGGAAGTTTTGGCAACAAACTAAACAGAAAAAGGTTATCATTACTAAATCTTTACTTCTCCCTCAATTTTTATACCTCAGTGTGGTATACTCCATTCCTTCTGGTTTGGAAGCCACTTTATTGGGTCTTTTTTCTCAAATTATCTGGGGAGTCACCTAAATCCCATTAAAAGAGATGTGTTGTATCTTCCTATTTCACAGGGTGGTTTAAATTGTGTGACTCCAATTACTTTTTACTATAGTATTTTTTTTCATTGGAATTTATTAGACTTTAGTCGTCCACACTCTGTGTTATGGATGATTTATGCGTATGGTTGGTTACCTAAATTGTCCTCAGAGTGGCCAGGTTTGAGCCAGAAAAATTTACACACTTTTAGTTACCCGATTTATGTCAGACCTGTGATATCAAAACTTAATAGATGGAAGTTACTTCCGGCCCATGTGTATTGCAAAGACAAAATAGGTTGAATCATTATGCTGTCAGAGAATTGAGTATTGCTGATATTCTCTTTGTTACGTTTTTTTCTTATTTTCCATGAATTGTATTACTGTTTTTTCTGATTTATTGTTCTGTTTATTAATAAAAACCTTTCCCTGCTCTTTACTAGTAGTGTCATGGGATCTTTAACATCTACCTGAACAGGCAGATGGGACCTCGGTTTAATGTCTCATCCGAAAGACGGCACCTCAGGAGTGTGGCACCCCCCTCATGCTGCACTACAGTGTCAGTATTGGGATATTAACCCAAGCACCTAGTGTGGGGATAGAACCCACAACCTACTGATCTCCTGGCCTCAGAGGCTAGTGTGCTACCTGCTGAGCCAATTACACTGCAATGACACTGCATTGCTGAGCATAGCAGAAGAGTTCCCAATGTTTCAACAAATAACTATGCATTTAAATATTTTTTTGTAGAAATGAGCATTGTAATGTTAGAAATCTGAGTGAAGGAAGTCTGGAATGGTACCCTTGGGTGGTCTGAAATGAAACTAAGCACAGACTCCAAGTGGTTGTAACTTGTTTCAGATAAAAAGTTATAATCTGAAGCTAGAAGTAAGTGTTGATGCATATTTTGCAATAGTTCTAATGCTTGAACTGTAGAAAGTACATAGAGTACTCTGAAGGAAAATAACTAAGGGACTGGTTTAACTACAGAACAACTTTTACAACTAGGATACTTTACCCTGTGCAAGTTGTATCATGGAGAGAAAGGGGTAAAGGGCCATAATGGTTAAAAACAGACCGTACACATTAGAGAAATATTATGTTACTAAGATGAATTGACCAGATATAACAGGTTAATACTAGACAGTTACCTATGGAATTGGTTTATTTGTAGAACAGCATTTACAACCGGGATAGTTTATCCTGTGCAGGTAATATTGTACAATGAAAGATTTTATGTATACTAATGAAAGAATTACCTTTATTAGACTAGTGAATTTTAAATGTGGATTTGTTTGTTTGTAACTAAGGATTTAGTGTTCATCTTTATCCAAACAGAGCTTGTAAAGAAACAGCATTAGCTGTTTCAACTAAGGTATGATAGCCATGAGTAAGGGGTCAAAGGTCACAATGATTAAAAGAACAGTCAGTGAATACTAGAAAATCATCATGTTACCCAGAAAGAATAATCAGATAGGTTATCTGTTTCAGAAGTGTGTAACCTTCATTATACCAGTCTGCATTTAGGATAGTATTCCTAGCTAGAATTTGGGATGAGATGATATAGTAATAACCTGAACTTGATTTAATTTAAAATGAACTGATTGACATAAGATTAATTGTATTTTCAGACAAACAGGAAACTGAATCCTAGTTGTTCTAAAGCCAATAATGAAAGAATCTATTTAGAAACACAAGGTAAAATAATCCATATATTTGTGATAAACAAGTGTAAATTTATGTAAATAATATTTTGAAATCTTAGTTTTGTTCTTAATGACAAATACAAGTCCATGGGTGCTCTTCACATAATAAGGTATACTATTTCACAAAAAAATTTTTTTTTGGTATTAATCTTGGGCACTTAAAATACACAGTGGTCAGTTTTGGTACTGTCACCAATTATGAGAAATGCTTTTTCCAGAAAAATTTTTTTTAATCAAAATTCTTTTAGTATGATAGTAATGCTCATATTTGTATACCCTTATAGATCCTAAGCCCCTGAGGAAGCCCGGTGTTGGGTGAAATGTTCTGCGTGCCTAGGGGATCATGGTGTTCTAAGAAAATATCAAAATAAAACTACATTTCTTATGATGAACTGAGTGGCTGGTCTCCAGAAACTTTTTTTCACTACATTGAAGTCTAAGGATGGCCAGTTCATCTTTGTGAACTGTAAGGGAGATGATCTCTAGCTATAATTTGACAAAATTGTTATGAATGTAGAAATCAGTGGAGACTCTTAGCTGGGTTTTAAACTCAGCTTCTTTTGATAGCTCTTAAACCTTTAGTTCTGCAAGCACCTTCTTCCTGTCTTTATCCCACACTGTGTCCTTTAAGGCCTCCCAGATAATAAACATGGCAGTGCCCCCTGTGTCATTTGAGCCAAATAATTCTTCTGCTCTCTTCTGGAAGTAGGAGCCTTGAAGAGGGGAGATGGACACTAGTCCTGAAGGCACTTGCTAATCTGAAAGTAAATAAAGCAGTAGGACCAGATGAGGTGCATCCAAGGCTGTTGAGGGAGCCTAGGGAGGTACTGGCTGCACCTCTGACAGTCCCATTGAACAGATCACTGGATACCAGATTGGTTCCAGAGGACTTGAAGAGGGCAGCTGTAGTCCCATTTCACAAACATAGTAGTGGGAAAGAGGCTGGAAATTAAAGGCCAGTCAGCCTGACATTGGTAGTGGGAAAGTTAATGGAAACACTACTGAAAGACAGGATTCTGGAATATCTTGAATCTAATGGGCTACAGGACCTGAGGCAGCATGGACCTACCAGGGTAGGTTACATCAGACAAATCTGACAGATTTTCTTTGAGTGGGTGGCCAAGGAATTATATCACTGAGGAGCAGTAGCTGTGGCCTAGCTGGATTTCAGTAAGGCTTTCAACACTATTTCACATGGGAAAGAGAAAGGGAAAGGGACATTTTTTAACCGGGAGAGGCAGACCAAGACAAAGTTTGCTTCCAGGTGCAACCTAGGAGCACAAGAAAGTTAAGTGACTTGCTCAGGGTCACACAGTATGCAAGTGGGGGCTGTGGGATTCAAACCCAGGTCTCCAGGCTTGCAGCTCAGAGCCTTAAACCACTGTGCTATACTACCTCCTTAAATAGGATACAGGAGACTAGAAAGCAGGCTGCATAGCTTAGGGATGTGTAAAAAAGCTGTAAACTGGGTAAGTAATAGGTTAGGGGACAGGCAACAGAGGGACGTGTTAAATGGAGTTTGCATTGAGGAAAGGAAGGTGACCAGCTGGGTAGTTAAGGAACAGTGTTAGGCCCAGTACTCTTTAATGTCATAATAATTGACATTGCAGAGCAGCTGGAAGGGAAAGCTTGCCTTTTTGCAGATGACACCAAGATCTGCAACAGGATGGAGACTCCAGGAGGATTGAAAGAATGAACAGAGACCTGGGAAAACTTGAAGAGTGGTCAGTGGTATGGCAGCTGGGCTTCAGTATGAAAACATTAGGGCACACAAATCCAGGGGAAGAGTGAAAAATAGGTAGAGCGGTACTGACGACAACCAAGCAAGAAAGAGAAATATGATAATCATATTGGATGACCTAAAGATGGCCAGGCAGCATGACAAGGCAGACTGGAGGGCTAGTGGGAAGATGGGGTGCAGTGAAAGGGCTATCACTAGCAGAAAGAGACAGGTGGGGTTGCTCCTGAATAGATTGCTGAGAAAACCCCACCTTTAGTACTGTATCCAGTTCTGGAGACCACATATCTGGAAGGATATAGACAGAGTGAAGGCTATCCGGAGGAGACAACTGAAATGTCGCTGGGTCTGCATCAAAAGCCCTATAGAAACATAGAATCTGATGGTAGATAAGGGCTGCTTGACCCATCCAGTTTGCCCAATTTATTTGTTTTCCTCTACCTTCATTTCTGCTGTAGACCCACTTGATCTACAGTGCTTTCTCTTCCCCTCTTCCTCACTCCTATGATTCCCTTGTGCCTGTCCCAGGCATTTTTCAAAAATCACCACTGATTTTGACCCCACTACCTCAGCTGGAAGGCTGTTTCAGAAATCCACCACTCTTTCTGTGAGGAAATATTTCCTCACTTTTCTCTTGAAGTTACCCCCTAAAGCTTCTTAGCATGTTCCCTTGTTCTAAAGCACCTTTTCTTCAGAAGAATACACCCCTTCTGTGTGTTATTAACCCCCATGAGGTATTTAAACATCTCTGTAATATCCCTTCTCTCCTTTCTGTCCTCCAGGATATACATATTGAGCTTCTTTAGCCTCTCCTCACAGGGCTTTTGATGCAGACCCTGCACTATTTTGGTAGCCCTTCTCTAGACCACCACAACTGTATGTCCTTCTTGAAATCTGTTCTCCAGAAGTGGACATTTTTCTCAAGGTGGGGTCTTACTAGAGATCTATACAGTGCTGGTGATAGCTCTTCCTATGCATCTATCATCCCACTAGCTCTGACAACTGCCTTGTCACACTGCCTGGCCACCTTTAGGTCATCCAATATGATCCCCCCAGGCCACTTTCCTGATTTATCATTGTCAGCATCAAGCCACCCCTTTTGTACTCTGCCCCCAGCTTGCTATGGCTTAAGTGCAATATTTTGTACCTTTGTTCATTAAAAACCTTGACCACTCCTACATTTTTTTTAGATCTCTGCCCATCCTTTCCACCCCCCTGAGTGTCCACCATGTTGAGGCAGAACATCCCTTCCAGCTCCACTGCCAAGTCACTAATAAATACATTAAAGCCTGATCCCAGCAGTGAATCCTGAGGTATCCCGCTGGTCGTCCTCTTTCTTCAGAACAAACTCCATTTACCACTACCCCGTCTCCTATCCCTTAACCAGTTTCTTACCCAGGTTACCACCTTATTGCCCACCCTCAAACTACCCAGTTTACTTACCAGTCTCCTATGTTAAACAGTGTTGAAAGCTTTGCTGAAATACAGGCAGACCATGCCCACAGCTCTACCCTGATCTAACTCTATGGTCACTCCTTCAAAGAAATCTATCAGATTTGTTTGGCATGACCTGCCCCCTTTGAATTCATGCTGCCTCAGATTCTATAACCCACTAGATTTCAGATATTCCACAATCCTTTCCTTTAGTAGTGTTTCCATTAACTTAGCCACCACTGATGTCAGGCTGACAGGTATATAATTGCCTGCTTTTTCCCTGTTACCACTTTTGTAAAATGGGACTACATCTGCCCTTCTCCAGTCCTCTAGGACCACTCTGGTCTCCAGTGATCTGTTAAACACTATAGATCTACCAGAGGTGCAGCTAGTACCTCCATGAGGAAATAGTAAATTACCTATGAGGAGATACTAAAGGATTTCAACATACACACCATAGAAGAGAGGAGCAAAAGGTGGGATTTGATAAAGACCTTTAAATACTTCACTGTTGTAAATAAGGTACAGGAAGGAAGTGTTTTTCAGGAATAAATATGGTCAAGAAGAAGGGGACATGATATGAAGCTGGAAGGTGTGGCTTTGGTAGAGATGCAAGGAAGTACTTTTTCACAGAAAAAGTGGTAGCAGGGTTTTATTTAACTCGAAAAATTGATTAGCATTTTGCTCAAAAAAGTGCTAAAACATTGTAAAAATGCATAGCACTTGCCTCGTTGTGTTTAACAAGCATAACACTTCTAGAAAAGCTATATAAATACTTTCTGTACAGGTAGTGTTGTCCCATGAAAAAACTGCTAATCAGTTATTTAAAACCCTAGGTAGATACCTGGAACAGCCTTCCAATGGAAGTGGTGGGCACAAAAAACATGCTGGGATTCAAGAATGCATGGGATAGGCACAAAGGAATCACAGTAGAAAGGAAGAGGGAAAGGAAAAAGAACTGTAGACCAAATAGAGTATGTGGTGAAATGTAGCTAGGGAAAAATGGGCAGACTGGGTGGGCCAAGCAGCCCTTATCTGCTGTCAGATTCTATGTTTCTATATTTCTGATTTGGAGTTCTGTAATAAGAGGTGGTCTAAAGCCAAGCTGGTGAGCAATGCATTATGGGGCACTACTGGAGAACCAGCTGGACAGGCTTGTGATCCGAGATGAGCATAGGAGGTATAGTGGCTGAAGTCACCAAAGAGGAGATTTACTGTAATGAAGAGTCCCTCACTCTGGTATTATGCAGCTGCCATATATCTGCCAGAGCCTGGTCTGTCAGGAACAACTTAACTGCTTGTGCTAATCTTGGGTAGGGTTTGGGTTTTCTATGGCTATAGTCTGCAGAAGGGTTGAGAGTTAGTGAAAGCTCCTCCTGTAAGAACCAGGTCATTAGTGTCATTAAATTGTGATATGTGGTTGGCAAAATCATGGAAGAAGCTTGGGGTGTCCTCATTAAGGGCGCATATATTACCCAATGCTGTAGGACCATTAGTTTTGTTTGTTTGTTTTTATTTTGTTAACTAGGTAGGGACACTGGAACAAGCACTTCGTCATGTCCAACCCATCACTTAACATAGGACATTAACAATTAATACATGCAAACAACTACTAAAAACATTTACATTCATGCAATGATAATAACCAGATTTTTAGTTTGTTTTTAAAACAATACAAAGAAGAGGTATTTCCTAAATCTTCAGGCAGACTAACACATGATAGGGGAGCTAAAACTGAAAAAGCCAGAGAACCAGCTTTAGTTGTTGACAGTATAGTTGACAAGGGAGTTTCCTTGAAAGATTTTTGATTCAATGTGGTATTCCGGACATATAACAGGTCACTCAATGGATGTAAATCTGAAAAAACAATGATTCAAAAACTAAACTTCTAAAATTAGGGGTGTCAAACCTTGCTAAGATACACTTCAATTCCTAATCTGATGCTTGTTTCTGAATTGTCATGTGGAGGAACATGTGTATAATGATTGAGACTCCATGTTATTTGACCAGGGCAACACTGTGGACTTCCAGCCCTACCCAATCTCTGTAGAGTTTTCCCATCTCAGTGGTTAAGAGTTCATTTCCATGTAGGAGAGCAAGCTGAGAGTGTAAACACTTTAAATGTGTGAATGCCTGTTTACAATTTATAGGGAAATGTAGTCCCTGGATGATCCAATTACCACAGCACAGATTTGCTATCATTGCGTGTGTGTGTGGGGGGGGGGCATCAAAGTAGGAATGCCCAGAGTAACCCAGCCATTGTAGTAGTAAGCAGAGATGAGGGGGGTAACAAGGATGTTCCCAACTGCCTGTCTCTAACTCCACAAGGGGCATATCATACAATGCAAAGTGTGAGAAAGGAGGGTACATATCTCTAAAATAGAGTAGTAGTAACCAGTCTCTGGGGGAAAGCATACTAGTAACAGGCACCATTCAAACAGATAGACAAGAACAATAACTATATACATTAGAACTTCCATGTGAGGTAGCTGGATATGGGCCAGGCACCTGGTAGTGCCCCAGGTCCTCCGGCTTACTCTTGAGGGCATATCAAAGACAGAACAAGTGAAAATAGCTTGTAAAACCTAGCCCCTCTCCACAAATCCCAATCATCATGATAACACAACAGAAAAACAAACCTCCCAGTAGGGATGGAAAGAGAGCTATTTAATAAGGGCTATCTGTGATTGTGTGTAGGTTATTCCTAAGATAGATCCAAGCTCTTTCTAATATGTAGGCATTGTGTCCTAGAGGCCATCTTGCAGTTTGACAGGGGGCAGCCTACAGTGTTTTGCAAGAGGGGGATAACTCTAAGTGGAAGCCAAGACAGGAGAAAAGGGAATGCCATATCAGTGGTGTGTGTTGATCAAGCAGGATGTGCTTGATCCTTAATCTCCAGTGAAAATTGTTCAGGGACAAACTGATAATGTGCTTGGGTATCTACCACCTTCTAGCACCATATTCCCCCTGTTCAGCAAATCTGCTTGAAGCTTTGTCCTCCAGTGTATTGTTTCAGCTGAACACAGGTATCATAGCACTCACAGAGCCCAACAGTAAGGTCACAGTCACCATGTGACATATTTATGTTGTGTGGAAAGTGCTTGTAGGAAACAAAAAAACTTTCAGTTACTCCTACATATCTGCGCTCCTTGAACTGGGGGAAGCAGCAGGAAGCTGGATGCAACCAAAAAAACTGATCAGTTTTGTACTTGGATAGTACGTCACTTGGAGTGCAGCCTCCCCCCACCCGATGGAACATCATTGCCAGTTCTTGATGCTGCAACACATAAAAAGATAGTTTTCAGATCCAGTACCTTTACTATGGCACACTTAAAGGTCATAGAAGTAGAGCCATTGTCTGGGACCACTCACTGGGGACCCTCTGGAATCAATGTGATTGCTGTAGCACTTGTATTTGAGGCTGCTCCAGTAGCATAATTAAACTGATAGGGAGTGGTAAATGAGATAGACAGCAGAACAGTTGAGGGGAAGATCACTGGCATCGGATGAGCAGACACAGTTTATGTAAGCAGGTGACTGGTCTGTTTGCACTCACTCTCATTATCATCATCATCATCTCTACCCAAAATTGTAGCTTCTCAAATGGGAAAGTTAGAAAGAGCACCACTGTTTGCACAGATCACAGAGGAGCTTGGGCAGTCTGCAGAGGTGGAAAAGTTGTTGCAGATTATTCAGCCCCAGTGCCACTTTTTTTGGACAGTGAACATGTAACCCCCTTGTTACCCGGGGTTACTAGAATCCCAGTAAGACCTAGTGGTAGGCAGGGAAGGCAGCTTGTGAAACTCCAGTTAAATGGGTTTCACACTGTCTCACTATGTTCTCAGTCACAGCTGAGACTTGAGAGATGACATCACCATAGAACTGTCACAGCTGCATAAGCCACATTGGAATCTGCAGCTCAGGGAGTGAGATTAGAACTTTGGGAGTTTTCAAAGTCAGTCTCCTGCTTGCCTGCCAGCAGGAAGGAGGTCAGTCTTCTGTTCACTGTCAAACAAGAAGGAAGTCTCCTGTTTACCTTTTAAAAAGTGGTGGAGACCGCTGTCCAGGTCTCAGTGCCCCCTCCCTCTGGGGGGGGGTGGAAAAATAGTCCCCCTGTGGATTCCAGGGGCAATTCCCTATTTCCACTAGAGAAGAAAGCTGCCTGTTTTTCAGTTCTGTTCTTGTATAACAGTAAAAGTGGTACTTCACCTGTGGGGCACCTGCAATGAAAGGGTGAGTGTTCTGCTCCATTTGAAGGGGCAGACCAATTGTTTTCATCAGTTTGGAAGTATAAAGAAAGCTGGGATGTGGACTGCTATTTTGGGAGGACTATGTTACTAGGACAAACAAATGGAGCAGTCAAAAAGTCTAAAGTTTTAATGCTGTAGAGGGGGTGCTTCAGGTCATCCACCGTTAATCTACATTTCAAGTAATGCTGTAGAGGGGGTGCTTCAGGTCATCCACTGTTTAATCTACATTTCAACATTTTAAGTTTATGTTTGTCCAGAGAAATGGCCAGGTATGGGCTGTGGGAGCTGGAGGTGGGAACACCCCCCATCTTTAGTGACCAGGTCCACCTCTATGGATTTCTTCTGTGATTTGCTACTTGCCTCATGCACCTGGCCAGTGATGAGGTAGGTACCCAGACATGGGTCACAACTTTGGAAAATCTATCTAGGAGTCACAGACTCTATGTGGTGTGGGGAGCCACAGGATGGGAAGATATACTCCTTGTGTGATAGGAGTCCGATGGAAGTAAGAAATCAAATCTCTCTAGGAGTCACAGACTCTATGTGGTGTGGGGAGCCACAGCTTGGGAAAATATACTCCTTGTGTGATGGGAGTCTCTCCAAGTAAAGTTTGGGTTCATTCTTCAAGTGGACCGTCAGTCAAGTGGCCGGCAGGGGAGCCGGGCCAGTCGGGATGTGTATCCAAAGTGCATGCAAAGTCCAGGCTGAGTGCCTGGTGGGTCCAGAGCCAGACAATAGTAAAAATGTGTTCATTCTTTAAATGGACCGCGTTTAGTCTCTATCTGCATATACAGTGAACGTAGCCCCTTGGGGGACCATCAATGCTTTGTCATGTGTCAGCTAGTTTTGAATAAAGCCACACTGAAAAATCCCAGTCCTGGTTCTGGACATTACAGTTATTGCTTCCTGTATTTTGGATTTACTTGGGTGCCCCTGTGCAGAGTAGCCAAATCTAAGTCCCTTGTGCCAGGTAACCTCATCCTCCCCGAACCCAGGTCCCCACCAGGTATTTCTGCCAACACCAACAGCATGCCACCTGTCATTTTAGTAAAAAGGCAGGGGTGAGGGGTTACAAAAATGGAGGCACCACTTTGGATTTTTCAGGAAGGAAGGTGCTTGGGCAAGTGGGCTAGCGTTTTGGCTATCTGGCAGTGGGTAGCCCAAAAAGTTGAAGCAATTTCCCTAGTGTGTTGCTGTGTGCTGTAAATCTTGTGCTGCTGTTTAAAAAATGCCAACTGTTTACCAAGGAGCTGTAAAGCCAAAGAGTGTGTCCTTGTCCTGCATCAAAAAAGTTTACAGCATTTTTGTCAGTTTTTAAAAGTGAATTCTGTGAAGAAAAGTGTGGAAAACTAGGGGAAGCAACAGAGAAATTATGCCCTGGATGTTTGAAATGCTTTTAAAATGAATTTCTGTGAAGGAAAGTGTGGAAGACTAGGGGTAGCAACAGAGAAATTATGCCCTGGATGTTGGAAATTCTTTCTGTGCAATGTTAGAGACTGCAGAGTTAATGGCAATGTTACATGATTGAAATGGGTTCCTGCCATGGAGTCAGTTAAAGAAAAAAAAAAGTGCATTTTATAGTTTGAATTTGACTGCTCGTCGATCGCTGTAAGGAGAGGAGCCCTCGCGAGGAAGAAGAGGCTCATTAGCATGGTGTCGTGTCATTGGTCAGTTTGCCATTGGTTCCGCCCCTCAGCTAGCTCTTCAGAGTCTGCCTCAGCATTCGAGAGGGAGACAGAGAGTAGTGCGTGTACTGGCAGTGGAGGAGCATCGCGAAGGATTCAAAGCGCTGTGAAACAGTTCAAAAAGTGACTTTTAATTTAAAATCGGGCTCAACCCGCAAATCGATCTTGGGATTAGTGGATTTTGTGGTGAAACCGACGATCGCGGAGACTGCCCGCTCGTTTGCATTCTGAGGCCTTCAAAATCTGGCTGCAGGCCGTTCTAACCCATCGCAGCAGGTTGCTACTGATAACAGTGAGTAAACAATTCAAAAACTGCTCAATCAGTGATTTTCAGAAATGCCATATAAAATGTGTGTGCAGCTGTATAGTCGCTTTGCAAGTAGCGATTGTGTGATGTCCTGCTGGCAAGTGCAAGTCTGTAAAGCCATTGAATGTGTGCATGGAAGTGAAAATAGCCTCAGTTTAAAGTTTGCAGCCAGAGAGAGACTGTGGGTTGTAAAAAAGTGCAACGCTAGTAGAAGCAGGCAATCCTGTGCTGAAACCTGAAGTTTATTAAGGGACTGTGAAATAAAGTAAATGTTGCCAGCATGTGAAAAGTCCAAGGAAAATCCTGTAAATGTGTGAAAAGCTAGATCAGAGCAAGTTGTGCAGTCTGAATAAAAGTTATCAGTAGTTGATGTAAATCGGGTGCGCAGTGGCTTGACCCAGAGTCTAAATGTTGATGCACAGGACTGCTGCCGCTGCCATTACAGGGTGGGGTAGTAAAGTAAACACAGCAGCAGAGGAGCCATTTTAAAGCTACAGAGTGTGTTCATTAAAGTGGGACTTTCAGTTACAGTGAACTTTTGTTTGTTTTCTGCAGTTATGGCCTCAGGACCAGCTCGTTACCGGATCATGCCGGGTTGCAGTAACAACAGCAGTAAATAGACTGAGAGATATTGAAAAGTGGTGCTATAGAGGGCAACTCCCTCCTGATGTGGCAATTCCTAATTATCCAGTGTGTGTATGCCAGATGTGCTTGAGTGCTGGAAGGGATGTCTTTATGATTCCTCACTGTGCTGGATGTCTACAAAAATATGGCTTGTATAAAGCACCTCCAATTCATTTGGCTCCCACATGGACAAAGATTCAGGAACCTGCAGTTGGCAGCACACAGCATCAGGCGGAGCCTGTGGAGGAAGGTCCCTCGGGGGAGTGTGGCACAAAGTTAGAGGGTGCAGAATTAGAGACTGAATCTGAAATTGAAGTTTTGGATGCTGAATCTCAGAAAGAAAGTTCGGATAAAGCATGAATAGACCCCTGGGTGGGGGGGCCAAGCCTAAGTCTCGCAGGTAAAGATAAGATGCGGGAGGCCTTTAAATGGGAGGTGTTGACCTCCACTCCTAGTAATAAATGGATGGTCTCGGGGGTAAAAACGACTGTTCACTCCTGGGCTCAGATCCTCAGTGAAGAGGAAGATGAGGGGGAACCTATGTGGCCTTGTGAGGAAGGAACAGGTACACAGCCTCAAGATCTTGCCTCGGAAGAACATGTTAAAGAAGGTGGTGATGCCACTGCCCTGGCTTTACAAGAAGAAGAAGAAGTCAGGGATCCGTTTTTAATTTATTTGAGGATGCAAAGCTGGCAGAACCAGGACTGGCCACCCCCAAACCAGGCCAGCGGTCTCAGATTGACCAAAGCAAGTAAAGAGGAGAGACTGGTTCGTAGAAAGGCCAATGAAATCTATGGTATGACCTTTGCTACCTTTCCTTGGAGAGTCTGGGAGGAGATTGAGGACTGCAGGAAATCCTGGATCTGGGATGAAGCAATGAAACATGTGCATCCTGGGGCCAACCAGCATGTAAAGAATAGACTGTTCCACAAAAAGTATACGCAGTGGAAGAGAGGCAGGACACTGTTTATGGACAGAGTGAGAGTGGTGGATGGAGAGGGACATGAAGTCTCCCACTGTGTGAGTTATGTTCACCCAGACAGGGTAATAATTCAAGCCCCTGACCCCTGGTACTATTGGCCTCAGTGCAAGGACCTCCCAGTAATTAAGCCCGTGCCTATAAAATGGAAAGCCGAGCAGTGGTAGTCAATACTGCCGCAATAGACTGTGAAGTGCACTTATTGATCTGCCAATATGAATAACCAAGGACTCAGGTGCTCCACATTCATCAGTCTACAGTGTACTGTCCTGTTCAGCAACCATCTACTGGCCCACCAGATGACTTCAGATCCAGAGAGGACACCAGCCCAGCTGTTTCCTGTTCATCGCCTGGTAATCAGATGACGTCGGACCAGCTGTTTTCCTTTTTGTTCCTGTTCTAAGGTTCCTTCTCCATAGATGACATCAGCCCAGCTGTTTCCAGATGTGCCCTCCTGTGTTTCCCGGAAGATGTCCGCCCAGCTGTATCAGAAGAAATGCTGCCAGGGAGAGTCTTCGGCTGCGGTGCAGGTCGGTGCCTAGTTCTTATACTACAAGAGGCTGGTAAGTCCGAAAAAACCTTTTTCTATCTTTATGACATTGCAGTACACACCCTACACTACAGACTTCAAAAATGTGTGAACTGTCCGCAAAGACTCTCCCCTTTGGGATTTTGGCCTTTAAGAACTATGTTTCATGGAGCTCCGGCCCAGGAGAGACTCTTTATTGGACTAGCCTTCAGGCCTTGTAGTCATTAGTTGGGACTTTTAGGGCACTCCATCCCCCCAAATGTGTATTGTAAAAATGTCATTACTGTACTCTAATGTAAATACTGTTTTTCTACCTTTTTTTCTAAAAAATTCTTTTTTGGGATTGTTCAGTGTTTTTTTTTTGTATGGTAGGGGTTGTTTGTTGTTGTTTAGATAAACTGTGTATGCAGATTAGGAGTGTGTTTTGTTTTGTCTTTTTCTTACAGGTGTGCCTGGAAAGACAGAAGAGAAGACAAGAAGAGGAGGAGGGGCTCATCGAAGTTCCTCGTTTCAGTGCTTTATTGTGTAAAATTTAAAGTACTGAGTTGTAATTGTTATTGTTGTTACTGTATTAACCCTTTTTACTTCCACAGGTGTGGTTGTGGGGGTAGGACAGTAGTAATTGGTATTTAATGGTTGTAGTTGCAGGTTGCCCAAGGTCGGGGAGGTCTCCAGGTTTTGGTTTTTGTTTGAGATGTTATGTTAGAGGCAGATAGGTTTTCCCTAGCAGGTTAGGGGGGATGTACAGGCTGTGGCCCTGACCTGCAGTAGGGGCCGCAGTGCTAATCTATCAGGGCTATGCTCTGGATGGTTCTACCAGAGCCACTAGGTGTCCATAGTAAGTGGATAGTGTAGAGGCTGATACATCAGCTATAGGCCTCTAGGCCCTTAGTGTTGTCTGCCTGTGCTTGCACATGGTAGGAGGGGGCCTGATCACCCCCCTCCGCAGGTAGCACATAGGGTGGGATGGCCTAAGGCTGGGTACATAATGACTGGGGACAGTCATTTTCCTGGTCAAGGGCGAGTGTAACCCCCTTGTTACCTGGGGTTACTAGAATCCCAGTAAGACCTAGTGGTAGGCAGGGAAGGCAGCTTGTGAAACTCCAGTTAAATGGGTTTCACACTGTCTCACTCTGTTCTCAGTCACAGCTGAGACTTGAGAGATGACATCACCATAGAACTGTCACAGCTGCGTAAGCCACATTGGAATCTGCAGCTCAGGGAGTGAGTTTAGAACTTTGGGAGTTTTCAAAGTCAGTCTCCTGCTTGCCTGCCAGCAGGAAGGAGGTCAGTCTTCTGTTCACTGTCAAACAAGAAGGAAGTCTCCTGTTTACCTTTTAAAAAGTGGTGGAGACCGCTGTCCAGGTCTCAGTGCCCCCTCCCTCTGGGGGAGGTGGAAGAAAAGTCCCCCTGTGGATTCCAGAGGCAATCCCCTATTTCCACTAGAGAAGAAAGCTGCCTGTTTTTTCAGTTCTGTTCTTGTATAACAGTAAAGAAGTGGTACTTCACCTGTGGGGCACCTGCAACAAAAGGGTGAGTGTTCTGCTCCATTTGAAGGGGCAGACCAATTGTTTTCATCAGTTTGGAAGTATAAAGAAAGTTGGGATGTGGACTGCTATTTTGGGAGGACTATGTTACTAGGACAAACAAATGGAGCAGTCAAAAAGTCTAAAGTTTTAATGCTGTAGAGGGGGTGCTTCAGGTCATCCACCGTTAATCTACATTTCAAGTAATGCTGTAGAGGGGGTGCTTCAGATCATCCACCATTTAATCTACATTTCAAAATTTTAAGTTTATGTTTGTCCAGAGAAATGGTCGGGTATGGGCTGTGGGAGCTGGAGGTGGGAACACCCCCCATCTTTAGTGACCAGGTCCACCTCTATGGATCTCTTCTGTGATTTGCTACTTGCCTCATGCGCCTGGCCAGTGATGAGGTAGGTACCCAGACATGGGTCGCAACTTTGGAAAATCTCTCTAGGAGTCGCAGACTCTATGTGGTATGGGGAGCCACAGGATGGGAAGATATACTCCTTGTGTGATAGGAGTCCGATGGAAGTAAGAAATCAAATCTCTCTAGGAGTCACAGACTCTATGTGGTGTGGGGAGCCACAGCTTGGGAAAATATACTCCTTGTGTGATGGGAGTCTCTCCAAGTAAAGTTTGGGTTCATTCTTCAAGTGGGCCATCAGTCAAGTGGCCGGCAGGGGAGCCGGGCCAGTCGGGCTGTGTATCCAAAGTGCATGCAAAGTCCAGGCTGAGTGCCTGGTGGGTCCAGAGACAGACAATAGTAAAAATGTGTTCATTCTTCAAATGGACCGCGTTTAGTCTCTATCTGCATATACAGTGAACGTAGCCCCTTGGGGGACCATCAATGCTTTGTCATATGTCAGCTAGTTTTGAATAAAGCCACACTGAAAAATCCCAATCCTGGTTCTGGACATTACAGTTATTGCTTCCTGTATTTTGGATTTACTTGGGTGCCCCTGTGCAGAGTAGCAAAACCTAGGTCCCTTGTGCCAGGTGACCTCATCCTCCCCGAACCCAGGTCCCCACCAGGTATTGCTGCCAATGCCAACAGCATGCCACCTGTTGTTTTAGTAAAAAGGCAGGGGTGAGGGGTTACAAACACAATTGCAAATGTTCTAACAAGAACATGGAAGCGGGTGCAGTCCAAACCACAGATGGGGAAAAAAACACAAACAGCAGCATTCTTCTCATAGAGCAAAAAGTCACTAATTTAAATAAACACTCAAAGCCATTTGGTACATGGAAAACTAGAAAGCCACAGCAAAGATGCCCCGGCTTCAAATAGTTTGTGTGACTCTTCATTAGGGGCTGAAGCGTCAATGCTATTTCTCTAAATTTATTTACACTAATTAAAGATACACTCAGTAAAAACACTTCACTGAAAAAACATCTGGTAGACAACATATAATTACAATACTTACAATGTAATATAAACATGCTCCCTATTGACAAAAAGGTGCAAAATTATAAAAAAAAAAATACTAGACAGCATACATATAATTATGTTTACACTGATATTTCATCCCCAGCTTGTGCTTCCATAAATATATGTATGAGAAGTAATTAATAAAATGCTCAGACCTACTGAAGCCCATAAATGAAAAACTGAGGGTAGGAAAGGGGGGGAAATTGTTTAACCAGGAAAGGCACACTAAGCTGACGCTTGTTTCTAGGCTTGACCCGGGAGCACAAGGAAGTTAAATGACTTGTTTAGGGTCACACAGTATGCAAGTGGGTGCTGTGGGATTCAAATTCAGGTCTCCAGGTTTGCAGCCCAGAGCCCAAAATTTCTGCCCTATATTTATTTATTTAGATTTTGGTAACCGGATAAGACCACTGAGACCAAAGATCCCTTTTTCAGGGGCAACCCAAGATTAGTTACAGCAGCAGTTGCATACATTGGATTACAGTCAAAACATACACTGGAATGGGCATTGAGCATTGTACAGAGTAATAGAGCAAGCTCAAAAACTGTTAAACAGGTGCACAGTACATTAGACAATGTTACACAAGAGTGTTGTGGGGGAGATATAGTGAGGGCAATAGGGCTGCGGGCAAGGTGATCACACCACCTAACCGAGTCTGGGGGCTAGCAATTACAACCACAGAGACTGAGTTCCAGGAGGTACACTTTGAGATCTGACTTAAAACCATGGAGAGTGGGTCTTCCAACCAGACCTGCTGGGAGAGTGTTCCATAAGTATGGAGCAGCATACTGAAAGGATAGCTGGCCTTTGTTAGTGCATACTCACAGGAGGTCAAAAGGATGGCCTACCAAGGATCTCATGGCACAGCACCTCCTATGCCTCCTGTGCCCAAGAAGAACGAATACTTCAATGAAACAGGGTAGGGGGAGAGGGAAGAAAAAGGTGCATTTATTTAAAGGTCTGCTGTGTGTAAAAGCACCAAAAAAAAATTCTGCATGGGTAATGACAAATCCACATGTTAATTGCTGTAATCCAGATTTGACTACTATACGTAAATGCAGCTGAACAGTGCGGATGGTTGCAATAAAGGAGGAGAGTGAGAAGGGGAAGAGGTTGCACTCATTAAAAGGCTGCTATGTGTTAAAGCACCCAAAACATCTCAAAATGAGTAATGGAAGATTCACATATTAATAAAGGCTCAGACCCAGAAAATCCTGTAAATGAAAAATGAAACTTAAGAAGAGGAAGAAAGGAAGAAAACTGTAACACAAATCAGGCTGTTATATGTAAAAGCACCCAAGCAGTGTGAATGCTTACATTAAGCTAAAGAAGGAGGAGGGGGTGTGCTCATTAAATGGACTGCTGTATACAAAAGCACCCAGCACATCACAACACAGGTAATTGAAGAACTATATATTAATTAAAAATTCTCAGGATACATTTTATCTGAACATCAAAAAAGTGAGGGAAAAATAATACAATCCTGGTTGCTATGTATGAAAGTGCCTGTATTATATATACTTGCGTTTTGGCATGTTGAAAGGGCTAGTTGGGGGGGAGGGGGTGTACAACTGTTTTTTCAAAGGGCTGCTATACAAGAAAGCATCCAAAGCATCATACCACAACAAAAATCAGGAATGATAAGGACAAAACTTAAAAAAAAGTACTAAATAAAAAGCATTCAAATTGTAAGTAGAAAAGTAAACAGACTAAATCAACTCTATGAAAAACGTAAAATGTTGCCTAAAATATATCAACTAAGGAAGGGGAAGGGGGAAACAAGGGGAAAGAAAAAGAGATGGATGTTATTACTGTACATACACACAAGCACTTAGCTTACATATAATCTGGCATTTATATCATATCATATCATGTCAAATAGACAGTACAAGGAAAAATTCAAAAATCCAACAATTGCTAATGCTAAACCACAACTGAATATTCATGGACAACCAGAAACAGACCCTGAATCTAATAATCCATTCATAAATATATTCATAAATATGGAACTATTTCAATACTTTCATTTAGAACAACCCGAGATTGGGCTCTTAATGTGAAAATCCATCTTGTCTCACATTGCAGTAACCTTTCTTGCCTAGACCCACCTCTTGGATTGCTGTGTATGTGTTCAATACCTATAAAGTGACAGCTGTTCAGATTGCCATTGTGGAACTGGGCAAAATGTGTGCCCACAGGGTTATCTGGTTCCTGTCTAGTAATGGAATGAATATGTTCCTAAACCCTTTATTTAACTGTTGCTGTGCTGCAGACTGATATCCATCCAGATTTCATATACATTCTAATTCATTTGGCAGCCTAAGTGTTAAGGGCCCTGACTGTGCATCCTACATATATCTTAGGACAGGAACATGTGAGTGCATAAACAATAAAGGTTTATGGAAGGATACAGCCTTATTCAGAATAGGATGTTTAAATGTTTTTTCTTGCATACAATATCCACAGATTGGGGTTGTATATAAAATGTTGACAGTTTATTTACGTGATGTCATTTTGAGGGTGTGGCTGCACATAAAAAAATGAAGAATATAGAGTTAATAAAACATATATAAAAATGATTATGATAGATTTTTTCACAAAACAAATTGAAGCTTTCATATCTGAAGCATAGGTTGTAATGGCTTTCTATGTAAAAAAGACATCTGCAAAAGCTTGTAAAATCACTTTAACATTATATGCCATGAATTTTTAGTTTATCATAACTTGGGGTTTAAAATCAGTTATTTCTTAAAGTATGTACTAACACACACACAGGCAAAGTCCAGAAAAAGAGACTTGCAAGAACAAGGGGACACAATTTAAAGATAGAGGGGGGGCAGTTCCGGGGCAATGTGAGGAAGTTTTTTTTTTCACAGAGAGGGTAGTGGATGCATGGAACAGCCTTCCTGAGGAGGTTGTGGGGTCTAAAACTATGGGAGAATTCAAGAATGCATGGGACAGACATAAGGTAGTTCTTGTGGGGGGTAGGAAGAAATAGGCTGTTGGTTAACTAGGATCTGCGGCCTATTCTGTAGGTAGGGAAATGGGCAGACTAGGTGGGCCAAGCAGTCCTTATCTGCCGTCAAAGTCTATATTACACCGGCCACAGCAGTTACAGTCATTAGGTTTTGGTGGTATGCAATTAGGTAGAATTATGTTGGAGGGTTCTTTAACATAATATCTGATTTTTTAAAAATCCTTGAGATTTTTCCCCCTTAAGTATGATATTCTAGGTCATGGCCCAACAGTACATCTCTCTTAAGTACTGGATCCCCATCTAAAACATTTCAATCCTTATGAATAATTGCCAATATTTCTGAAGACGGATGGTTACATTCTGTCACAAATGTTACAGGTTGATTCTTGCCTGGATTTTCAAGTTTATGTATTAAGTCACTCCTATTAAACCTTCATGCTCTGTTATACTGTAGGCATCATCAAGTGATGCCTCAGAATACCCCGTTACTAAAAATCTGTTTCCAGATTCCTGCGCTTGAGCTTCAAACACCTCAATAGTGGAACAATTTCTCCTTATTCTGACAAACTGTCCATAAGGAATAGCTTTTGCAAAGTGGGTTGGACGAGTGCTGGATGCATGTAATAACATGTTGCCTGACGTAGGTTTTCTAAACATTTCACTATCCAAGGGATAGCTATCCCTTCAACGCAGTAAAAGTTCCAAAAAGGTAAATTAATTGGTATAGCTAGTGTGGGTAAAGCTAAGGCCAAGTTCATTATCATTCAAGAAGCTCAAGAAAGAAGTTCCAGACTTTTCATCTCCATACAATAAGCAAACCATCTATATAGCAGCCCCATAAATACATGAGGAGTGAAAAGGACTAGCTATTGTAATTATATATTGTCTAGACAATGTTTCTTCAGTGTTGTTTGTTTATTAACTGTATCTTTATCTAGTGTGGATACATTTAGAAGTACAGCACTGAAGCTTTACCTCTCACAGAGTCACACTAATGACTCAAAGTGGCAGGGCATCTGTGTTGTGGTTTTCTAGTTTTCCACATACTAAATGGTTTTGAGTTGCTCTTTATATTAGTGATTTTTTGCTCTATGAGATGTTGAATTAATGTCTTGTTGTAGAGTTCACCAAGGGACACAATCTGGGCCAGGGTGTTCATTGGGAGGGTCTACTGCAGAAGCAGCCACAGTGTAGCTACAATGTAGCCAGCAGGCATCACACTTGCCCTAGTAAGTTTTTGTTTTATTGGTTATTTTTGACCAGTAAAGGTATATGAAGATGTGACATCTTGTTTCCAGTGTATCCTGGGAGTGGGGGTTCTATGGACCTGTTGTGATTTGTTTGATGGGGGAATGTTGGCAATGGCATTGGGGAAATCCCTCTACTCTTCATTCATAAGTGCCATGGGATCTTTTACTTCCACCTAGACAGTAGCCAGAGATGGGCAGAAGGGACCTCACTTTCACATCTCATATAAAAGATATCATCTCAGCAGTGCAGGGCCACCTTGTATTGCTTCACATTGTCAGTTATGGGTATTGCCCTGAGTGTCTTGTGTGGTAATAGAAGCCCAACCTTCTGATCTTTTGGCCCCAGAGGCAAGCATGCGATCTTCTGAGCCATTGACACTGACAGTTGCTGTCTACAGTACTTAGCAAAGATCAAGATATGTTATGTCCCAAGGTGCAGTCCTGATAAACCCCAGTATCCTTGTAGAGCAAGGGAAATAATTGGCATGACTACTTGCTGTAATCTTTTGAATGAATATAACAATTTGTTTTAAAGAAAATATTGTAAAGTGCTGGCAGAAGAAGGAAAAGGGTCAATGATAATATTTTCCTTTCTATGGCTTGCTCCTCACAAATGTACTTGCTGCTGAAAAAAATAGAATTAGTACACTGTGTTCAGCTTGCTACTGTGATCAGGAAATAATAAAGGTCACTGCTTGGTGCTTTTTGGCTGTACATAATGTGTAGTTTCAGACCAGAAAAGGATGTACCATACAACGATCTACTCCAACATCTAATTACCCTGTAAGGGAATACAGTATGCTGAATTTTGTAAGATAACAAGTAGAAAGGGTATATAAGATGAATTGTGAGAGGTGAAGGGTGAGAAGCTACAAAACCTGAAATGAAGTGTTGAAGTTTTCACATCTGTCTGGTTTGTCTCCCAAAGAGAAAACAACTGATCAAGCTGAGCTGCCAGGGCTAATGCAGTATATTGTGTTAGTTCAATAAACTTGCTTTGTGGTATGCAGTTCCTCATTTCCAGTGCAAACATTGGCTTGAATACCCAACATTTGGTACCCCAGATGAGATGAAGTTAATTTCCACCCCAAAATCAGATTAGAGGTATACCAGGATAAGGTATCCCATCAATGCAGTGAAACCATTATGGCAACGGCAACGTGGGCACCACAACTGGTTCAACAGTCATTCTGCTGACTGGATTTCACAGCACCCACCATGGTTGCTAACCCAGGGGGGTTGTGCTTTTTTCCCCTACACCTCCAAGTCTGCATGTGCCTTGGTGCATAACTGGGGGTGGGCAACACAATTGCCAGGTGTGATGCACACTATCTGCATTTTGTTGTCACCCTAATCACCATCGCACTGTTGGGTGTCACTATGAAGTGAGTAAACCCCAGGATCACAACCTAGATACTTTTGTTGGTGGGAGCTGATAGTAGGCAAGAGGCTGTCAGTGGAAGGTTCCATTTTCTGAAACCTGGTCTGGCTAAAAGAGACAGGTTACATAACATGGAGGAATATATTTTCAAATTTGTTACTTCTCATACGGACAAGATTTTTGCAGAGATATTAAGCATCAAGGAAACATATGGGAATATGCTAAAGAACAGTTCCATTTGGAACTTATTAAGAAAATTAATGATACGTAAAAGAAAGGGTATTGGATACAAAGATTTATGTTACTGTTTTGTCTTTGCAGGAAAAAGTCAAATGTATTAGGAAAATGTGACAAAGGTTAATGATCTGGGGCTAGATTCACAAAACTGTTCAGGACTACGTCCCACACTTCAACTCCATTTATGGACCCAAATCTCCACAGCTGCGGTGATTGTTATTTACAGCAGCAACAGTTGTGGAAGATGTTATGGCTGGTCCCACTAGCCATAACAGTTTTATGCAGCTATGTGGATTTCCTGGACAATACCAGCTGCAAGCAGCTGTAAATCATGGAGCTGGTTGTAATCTGGCTACACCTTTGTGAATACCTGTAGCTGTGGGAAAACTGCGGCAACTTGCGGATCCACAAGTGGCAACTCACCTGTGCGGAATTTTTTCCACAGCTGCAGTAGTATGGTAAGTTTTGTGAATCTAGCCCCTTAACTTTAAATTACATAGAGAAATTACAGAGGTGAAACAAAGAGAAATACAATCTGCTGTAGCACAGTGTAATTTTGTCAGCCCAGCTTGATGATGTATGGTGTAAGGACACCTTGGAGCGAGAGTTGGAACAGCTTAGGCAAGAACAAGAGATTTTGAGAAAAAAGAATGAAGTTTTAAAAGCAGCTTTTAAAAAGCAGAGTGAGATAATGGTAAATCTTAGGAGAGGCAAGGAAATAGACCATAGTCACTGTAAGAGATAGATAGAAGAATGGAAAGAAAAGATGAAGGCTCAGAGATAAATAGTTGTAGCTATAGCAACATACATCATGTGAGAAGCCACTGCCCTGCTGTCTTACCAGGCCATTAAACCTAAGGGCTTTTATCCTATGTTTCATTATGAGTTAGGTCAGTTTAAGTATGATGAAGAAGGTGATGATGCTGACTGATATAAGATTGCCTCTAAAGGGTCACAGGCTAGGAGCAATGGTGAAAATCGGGGAACACCTTCCATGGTCCCCATTATACATAGAACTAAGACACAAGGAGAAGACAAGACTGTTAATATTACAGAAACTACAGATGCTACCCCAGATGTGGTGGGGAAGTTATTATCACAGATGGAGAAGTTTAGACCAGGTAAGAATTATATCTCTAAGCACATGTTAAAGGTCACCTAAGCAGAGACTTGTAAAACTTTTCAGATACTAGCAATGCTAAATTGCTACTTGCTACATTATGCTCCAAGCAGTGGAATGTCATTCCCCAACTATTATGTTAGAACAAGATCCCTGGAAGGTAGCAGTAGGTCATTTTATGCTGCCTAACAAGCTCCAGACACAAAACCCCATAGTGCCTTGGCCAAATGCAAACAGGAACAGAGAGCTTTCCCCATGGTTTATGCCACGCAACTGCACTCTATGTACAATAACTTCTTTAACCTAACATCCCCGATGCCTCAACCAGAATAACAAACATGGCAATTGCCACCTCAGTGGCAAGTTACTCATGAGGACAGCCCCTAGTAGCAGGCTTTAATCAATAACTGCCTGCCGCAGATAAAGGTCATGATCACATTGCACATCATGATGCAAAGCACTAATATTGACAATTTGGATAAAATTTAGGCAGCTTGTGAAACTCTGAGACTGAATGCTAAGGGTCCCATGAAGCTGGCTGCCATAGCAACCCCTTTGGATCTGCTGGCAGAAGTGCTGGTAACTTTTAATAACGCAGGGTCACCATCAGAGCAACCACCCTACAATCTGAATTACTGGTGTGGTCATGGCTGTGGAAGGAGCCAAGGCCATTATTATCAGGATTATAACAAATTCAGTGTAATAGATTAGATCGAGAAACAAATCCAAGACCTGCAGGCATGCATTGAGGCCCATGAAGCAGGGAAGCCACTGAGGCCTCCTGACCAACAAGTGGGAATAGGCCACTGTCCATTTTCTAGTCCCTGTTGAGATGGACTAGTGGGGGCACCCAACAGTCTTAGTACTGATTGGGTCCACCAATGCACAGTTTTTATAGACACGGGTGCATCAGTGTCCATCTACTACAGAGAACAAGCTCAACAGTCAAAATTCTCAACAGGTCAGATGTTTCCCTTGCAATATTTTTTGGGTAATAAGTCAAATGCTATGGAATCAATTCCTATCCCTGTACAAATGAACAAATTGAGGGTAGAACATACATTGGATATTATGAATCTATCCCACCAGCACACTACCATGGGGCAGACTTTCTTACCAGGCATGGCTGTCTAGTAGATTTAGCTAGCCAAGTGTTTGGATAAGTAGAGATGGAAGGAGATGTAATGATTTCAGATGCTCATGCTCCGTTTGCTATAAAGAAGCCAGAAAAGCTTGATATATTAAGTGTGCTATGGGCAGGAGAGGATGTTATTGGTTTAAGAGAATTACTGAGAAGGCATGAGGAAGTCTTTGCAAAGAACAAAACATGATTGTGTCAGGATGCAAGCATGTGTGTTGATCCAAGGAGATGAACCACCCCAACAGAAGCAATACAGTTTCTTAGCTATAGCCAAAGGAGGCAGCACCACATGTACAGCTTACTATAGATTCATTGATGGAACAAGGAGTGTTCAGAAAGCAGTTACCCCCCCCAAAGTGACATTTTGCCAACAAGGTCCCCCAAAGTGACTGCAGTGCCTAGCCATGGTGGGAGACCTGCTGCAACCTGGTGCTGTCTGTTGGGGTCCACCCCCAATCAGCTCCGACTGGAGTTGAGAATCCTTAAGTGGGGGTGTGGGGGGGCACAACCTCATTGCATGGGGGGGTTCAGGGGCAAAGCCCCCAAATAAAACAAAAGAACAAAGTGCGAACCGGCAGCCGACTGCAGAATGCAGTCAACCTGCTGGTGTCGCTGATGGGGTGTTCAACAAAATTTTTGTCGGACTCCCATTGTGAATCCTTCTGAAAGTGTGCATCCAGCAATAATTCCCAAATTTGTCCAGTAAAGAAGCCTGATGGCTTTTGGAGACTGACAATTGACTATAGGTGCCTTAATTTAACAGCTCCAGCGTGCGCCCCTACAGTGACATCTGCCCCTAATACTTTGTTCCAAATTAGCTCATTCACTCCACAGGAGCTTTTTGAGAGTTCCACCACTTGTGTCCTATACTCTTAACACTGCATTCTGGGCCTTTCTAAGCAAAATGATACCATAATCAGTATGCCACAAACAAATGCGAATACCTCATAAACCGTAAGTGTTACAAAAGTACGGAGGCAGAGTGGTTCAGAAGAAAATTAACTTTCAGCAGTGCTATCAATTCTGTTTTTATTTTATACTAACTGAAATACCAAAAACTTTTGGGGGTTTGGATTTATTCAAAGTGCTTAGGTGAGGCTTGAGAGGCAAATGTCAGCCATGTACACAATACCATAATCAAGTGTGAATAACTTCTAAAGTATATGTATTTCATAGACAGAACATATCAGCAGCACAGTTGTTCAGCACAAAATTACCTTTTCAATGGTGCTATGCAATCAACTGTAATCAATTCAGGTTTTATTTTATACTAGCTAAAATAACAAAAAAACTGGGGGTTGGGGGGTTTGGATTTATTCACTGTGCTTAGGTGAGGCTTGAGAGACAAATGTCAACCACACACACCATACCATAAACAGATGCGAATAATTCCTAAAGTGTATGTGATAGACACAAAGTATCAGGAGCAAAGTTGTTCAGCACACAATTATCTTTCTAACAGTGTCATGCAATCAATTCCAAGCAATTTGGTTTGTTTTTAATATTTAGCTAAAAACTGATGACTTCCTCAGACAATTTCAGGCCTGAGTGGAAGCCAGCTGAGTATGTCTACAGTCATTATTGGTCTGAGTTGCTATACTTTCAGATGCCACCTACAGGTGTATCCAGGCCTGAGTGAGTTCAATGGAAATAGACTCCCACCCATACTGTTACTGTCAAGGCACTGAACGATGCTTTAACTAAGGCACCAGCAATAATAAACCCAGATCCCTCTTTACCTTTTCACTTGGAAGGGACAGCCATGGAGACCTCCATCTCTGTGGTGCTGGCACAGGAATGACATGGAAAATTGTTGCCCATTGCTTATGCTTCTAGAGTGCTTCCACAGGTAGAACAAACATATGCATGTATGACAAGAATTTAGGCAGTAAAACATTTTATCTATGTCATGGGCTTGTACCCACTGATCTTACATATGTGCCATACCCCCCACTCAATACATCCTGTCAGACAGAGTTAAAGATGCTGCTGTATCCAATGCTAGGTTAACAGACTGAGCATTATTACTCTAGGACAGGGATATTACCATCAAACATTCCTCCTCCACTTTGATGTTTGCTTTATGAGGGGCAACCTTATGAATGTCCTAGTGCAGATTATTGCCCTGCAGTGCAGTCCTGTTCAGGGTTCTGATGGAAGAATATGTTGCCATCAGTGAAATCCTGGTATTTGTAGATGGGTCCCATTATTACAGAGGAGGCAAGCCCTATACTGGGTTTGGTGTCCATGTAATGGAGGGGGATGTGCACAAAGAACATAAATTATACTCCACATTCTGTCCAGTATGCTGAGTTAGCTGCAGTTGCTTCCATATTACATAATTACACTGTTGCTGAGCAATGTCTATATTTTCTGACTCATTTTGTGTTTGCAGTGCACTAACTGAATTTATGTCCATGTGGGAACAAAACAATTTCCAATCTTCTGATAGGAAACCTTTGGTGCCTATACAATCACCACAGTATATCTGCAGCCAAGCTAAGACTCATGTAGGATCCATGCACGTACATAAGGTAAAGGCACATTCTAAAAATGCACCTTATGCAACTTTCAGTGAGAAGGTATACTCACTGGCTAAGCAAGGACCCATAAAAGGAGTTCTACGGCAACCACCTGCCACTGATAAGCTCCATGACGTTGTGACTCAGGAACCTGTGGAATCTATTGATCTGTCAGCTTTAAAATGGCTGATGCAGATCTCATGAAAATTATTACACAATGGATAAATCTGCAACCCAAATCACATCCAGATTATGAAAAGTATACATCACACCTTCAGCTTGCTTTTGATTGGAAGATCTACTGTATGCTGGGTATGCTTTTCCCATATGGGTGATTCTCAAAGATTTTTGATCCATGTTTTTGCATATGGCACGTGTTGCAGCTACTGGAGGGCACCAACAGATAAAAGCGTTCCTTAGGGGACAGAGGACTGGAGGGCCTTGGATACAGTGGCAAACTGACTATGAAGGTCCCTTACCCACAACTGCAAGAGGTGATAAACACTTGATGGTAATTACTGATTTGTTTTCTAAATGGGTAGAAGCTTTCCTTCCCAAAGATGCTATTGCTAAGTCACAACCAAGGTGCTGGTGGAACAGGTGTCTTGTAGTTGGGGACTGCTGGCATCCATAAACATGGATTAGGTCCTGATATTTACTGGTAAAGTGAGGCAGCAAAGTATGTATCTTTTAGGGATGAAACAAAAATGTCAAATTGCTTACCATCCTCAACAGGACAGGTTGAAAGAGTTAAGAGAATAGTTAAAGCCATGCACTTGATACCAATATATAAGGAGAGTGTTGTTCTACTTCATTTAGAAGTGTTACCTATCTAACTGTTGATCCACTTTATTATTATATAGTGTTTTTTACTGTTGAATGGTATTTATGCTATGACAAGTATTTTTCTGTATAATGACATTATCAATGTATATTTTACTTGAAAATGTAATAACCTCTTATTGACAAAAAAGAAAAAGTAATGGTTTTCATTCTTTAAAATTAAAGCCCTCCAGTGCCCAGGTCTTAATGATAGACTGGAACTAGCACCTTATTTAATAAGAAATGTGCAGGTCAAGGCCCAATGATTGCTTGGCATTAGCATAAATTATATTTTTATGCAGTAGTTTTATGCAGTATACCATTGAGATCTTTGGTTCTACTCCATGTCCCCACCACCATATCCTTAGAATTGTGATAATTATCAATAAATGTATCATAGGCTTTGCCAGCCATTACAATATAGTCCCAAAATTGGGTTTTTGCTTTCATCTTGTATATAAATTTACATGAACTGTACATTTTGAAAATCACCATCTTGTCTTTCTGTATGTATTGTGATCACCTGCATTTTGCTGGATTTTTGATTATTTAAATGCAGTACCAATAGGGGACAAGCATTTTGACAATGTGTAGTGAGCATGCACAAAATGTTGGGCTAATTTTAGTACTTCTGCACTGTGTTTTCCAAAATTCTTCTTTAAATAAAGTGTTTGTACATTTTAAGCCTGATGATCATAGTATGAATACAGTAGTGTGCTGAAGACCTGTGCCCCAACTTTCTTTTGGTTTGGATTCTTATTCCTCTCTCTGAGCATACCATTTTTCCTGAGTGGAATTCTCCTGTTTGGCTATACTTCATATTTTGAATTCACATACCGGACAGCACAATTCATCCATATTATCAGTGACCAATGCAGCAGTAATCGTGGAGCCATTGGAGGGACTGAGCCATGGTAAAACCAGCAGCAGAGGTAATTTCTTTAACTTACTATTCCCCATTATGTGCAGCCTCCTACTGATTGATACTGCTCAAGCTGGTCCTTGTGCAATAGAGGTATTACACCAAATAAAATGTGGAACATCAAGCATGGCACTTATATCGGCAGATAAATAAAAGATTGGTAAACCTTATACACATGACAAACTTTCTCTGCAACTATGTGTTTCTGTCTGAATGTTTGCCTTTTACTCTCCTGGGTCATGCCTGAAAATAGGTATTTTTAATGTCTAAAGTACTTACCAATTTATGAAAAATATATAAACAGACACTAGAAACTTACTTGGAGACAAGGAGGGTCCCACAGAGACTTCAAATATTAAAGCTTTTAGACAATCTCATGATAGATTCATGAAAAAATGGTGTGTAGTCATGTTAGCTGCCTCAATAGTACTAATTAAACTCATACTTGAGGATGGAATAAAGGTAGCAGCCAAAATGGAAGAGGACTTTGAGAATAAAAGAGGAAACATGGAACTTGAAAAATATAAAAAGAGCTCACAGAAACAATCTTGATGGATGAAAAATGAATTAAGGCAGCTAAAATAGAAACATTTATTAGAGAAATGAATGATTATGCAAACAGTCACATATTTGACTGGCATAAACAGAGATTTCAACACCAAAATCCATTTTGAAAAAATGCCCTCTATTACTGATGACAAAAGCAGTAGGGAAAGGGGAAATTGTTTAACCAGGAAAGGCACACTAAGACATAACTTGTTTCCAGGTGCGACCTGGGAGCACAAGGATGTTAAGTGATTTGCTCAGGATCATACAGTATGCAAGTGGGGGCTGATAGGATTCAAACCCAGGTCTCCAAGTCTGCAGCTCAGTGCCCTTAACCACTACGCTATACTGCCTCCTAACAGTGCCTGTCATAGTAATGCAGATGCTGAAACCACAGGTAAAATCCATTTTTATGGGACAGTTCTCCCTTTCCATGAGACAACAACCACCTCTGAGGTAGAGCAGCCACACAACTCAATTCCAACTGGAAATAGAATCAAACAAGCTTGTAGAAGGAGAAACTGTGGACAAAGTCAGAAAAGGGGCAGACGGACCCAGCCTCAGCAACAAACACAGAGAGGAAGGAAGTCATAATCATGGAACTGGACAGGACAGAGGGGATGTTACTAAACATGATAAATCTTTCTAATTACATTCTATCTGAAGTACAGATCAGTGTTATGCAAAAAGGTCTGAACTCTATACCAACAGTAAAAGTGAAACCATTTGAAATCTATATTGACATTTTTAAGTTCAATCAGAATCTTATTCTAAAAGTGTACTGGGAACAGAGACCTAGGGATATCGGAGAAGAGGGAGAGAACTACACAGAACTACAAGATACCATTTTGAATACTGAAAATACAGAAGTAGCCAGAATTATGCATCAAAATCATTTTCCATGAAATCTACATTTTGGCCTCTACCTAACCACAGTCTCAGCCTTTGGACAACTTTGTTTACATGAAACAGGTAGTGTGCTACAAAAGTGACCAGCACTTCACTACATGAATTGCTCTAATGAGGAAATGCAAACTATCTGAGAACTGAACAAAAATGCTAAAATCACTACAAACCTGACTGATAAACGTGACTCTGTAGTCATTGTAAACAACCAGTACTACATTACAGAGGTACAGAGACAATTGTCTAACAGACATTTCTACCAACAGTTAGGCAGGGCTTGAATCACACCAGGGCCTATAAGGCTAGAATTGATGACATCTTACAGACAGGATATGGGGATAAGATCATCACAAAACAAACATTGGACTCTTTGACTGTTAACTACCCTATCATTCCAGTTTTGTATTGTGTCCCTAAAATGTATAAATGTTTAGTGAAGCTGCCAGGGCAACCAGTTGTTGTGGGGATCAGAAACCTGACTGAACAATTAAGTAAATTTGTGGAGGGACATGTTAAAACTGTCATTCTCTTCCAGCTTATCAGAGGGACACTATGGCTATTTTAAATGTTTTGGATAATTTAGTCATCCAACCTGAGTTCCTTCCTATAAACATGGATGTGGAGGAATTGTATTCTAATATCCCCCAGAAGGAGGGCCTCCATGCCATGGCACATGTAGTACCCCAGGGAAATTGGGGGCAACATAGAAAATAGTGGAATTGGGGGCATCACAGAAAATAGGTGATCCTCAGAGACATAGGGGTCTGACAGTTATGGGGATCCTGGAAGCTTAATGGGAAACCCTTGAAAAGCTTTGGTGACCTTCTGAAACATAGAACAGGCCCCACTCCAGCTGATAGACCTAGCAGTCTAAATTCAGGGTTTTAAAAGAAAACCATTTTTTTCCTTCCTTGGTTCTCCCTTCCCCCTGCTCAAGACCGACACCTAGTCAGCCAAAGCCAGTTGGTCCACATTCCTGTCCCACAGTGAAGAAGGAAGCCAAGCTGAGCTGTCTCAGCCAATCCCTGTTGCCAGGGTAGATTCAAATCTGGAGACTGTTTTTTAAGCCACTGACCTAGCCTCAGTAGACTGACTTTTGGATGAAGGAGCAAATCCCCTGGCTGGTAGCTAGGACCACCCCAGCCTAGAGGAGGCACTGCACAGGTTGGAGAGAGAGGAGAAAGGGTTTGACCAAGGAGGGTGAAGGACAGTGAGGCAATGGATGTCAGCTTCCCTGTTAGGAGGTTGAAGCGAATCCCCTGGGTCCCTTCAGTGTAACTCCCTCCAGAAAATCCCCAGTAGCAGCCTTTATAATTTTTTGCAGTAATCTGCCATCTAGTCAGGTCCCACAGTGCATCAAGTCAGTCTGTTTGGCCTGGAAACAGACTCAGCAAACCTTTCATGCAGCAGTCTCCAGGAGAAGAGGCCTTATCACTCCTTTGTGGTTATGCATTCCCCAGAGTACAGAAATCCTTGTTGAACTCCAGGGGTGAGTAGGCTTGTTGTCCAGCATTTTCTTTAATAATTAGTCCTAGCTAGACCTGCTCCAGCCAGTGGAAGGATTGTTTGTTAAGCAATTGTATTGTTGCACTGTGTAATTATTGTTTAGAATTGTTAAATTGCTTCCATTGTACCCCCCCCCCCCCCCAGCGGAGGAAAGCTGCTTACCTTATTCAATTGTAAACAGAGAGAGAGAAATGAGAATCAAGAAGGCAGAAGCTAGGAGGGTTCGAACCATATAATTGTTGGACCAAAATTAAAGGTGTTTGTAAACTCCTCTCTTAAAGGAATCTCTGCTAGTCTAATATATTCTAGGCAGTCTGTGCTCCAAATAGAGAGGGCTTGGGCACTCCCTCCCTACCAACAGCCAAAGAAGTGCTAGGTAAAGCCAGGTCAAAGTATTATTGGTGAGAATGTGCATTTAATGCTACATTTTCAATACGTTTAGCTGTGAGAAGATAATTAATAGAGTCCTGGCATAGCCTTAGTTCAGTCGTC
This sequence comes from Neoceratodus forsteri, assembly GCA_016271365.2. Taxonomy (NCBI): domain Eukaryota; kingdom Metazoa; phylum Chordata; order Ceratodontiformes; family Ceratodontidae; genus Neoceratodus; species Neoceratodus forsteri. Next base: position 589,707,362 of record CM028131.1, read on the forward strand.
TCTCAGAGTTCTAGGGTAATCTGATCTCTAGTAATGGGGAAAACTTTGTCCTTTGTCCATGTAGTAGAAGGATGGGGCAGCTCATAGCTGGGATAAAGAGACTAGGTACCCTGGCCTCCATATTCAGAAGTCACCCAGGGCTGATCCATATTAACAAAGGGGTGGGTCATCAAACTGTTTTAATGCCCATGAAGCAAACTGTATTTTCTTTATCTGCCTGTAATCTCCTGCTGCTTGCCTACCTCTCAGCTATTTCTGATTTTCAGGGATGTCCCTGATTATGCCTCAGAAATTTCTTCTGTCCCTCCTAAGTCTGGCATTTCTGATGCTAAAAAGTAGGGATTGGGATCACAGAATAATGCCAGCCATTGATGTTACAGTCTAGTTCTCATTAAGAAAATGCTATTCATACTAAGAAACATGTTGTATACAGCTTCTGGGACTAGTATTACTATTGTATCTGATGTGTTCCTGATTTTGGTCATTTGTCCCTGATTTGTAGTGAGGGAGGTTGAGAGGCATGGTTGCCTGGACCCACTGCTTGCTGTGTCTGAACTGCTGTATTCAATCCAACCATTTTAAATTGCTGAACTGCTTGCTGTGACTGAACTGCTATATTCAATTGAAGAGTTTAAGTGACTGAACTACCTATTCCTGGGGTATCATGACTGCACTACCTTATTTTCTCAATTGTCCTGTGTGACTGCACTGCCCTGAGGGCTTGATTGCTGAATTTGCCTACTGCTACTTTCTCTGAAGACATTTGGGGCCACCCCATCCCAAATGGTAGGGCTCTCAGTCATTAAGAAGCGGGGAATTGCCTTTCAGGATTTTAATTTTTGTTCTGTTCCAGGCTCCTGCACACACCTCACACCTCATCTAGAATTCCTCCGGTACCTCTTCCTCAACTCAGAGAGGGTCCCCAGGAAGCCCAGTATCACCTGCAATCACCTCCAATGACCTCCACCAACTCCAAGTGCTCACCACGATGCCCCAGGTACGGTTTGCCAGTCGTAAGTGATAGCCAGCTGGTAGCTAGGGCCCACCAAAGTGAGTCAGGTTAGGGTGCCACCCCGGCTCTAGCATGAGGGACTTAAGTCATCCACCAAACTTGGAGTCACATTGCCCATTCTCCTGTATAGACATTGTCCCAAGGTGGCAATAGTACTGGTGGCCTATACCAAGGCCTTGCCAAGGATTGCAAGGCTCTGCACCTCATTTCCTGAGGTGGCATAAGTACCAGTGGCCCATGCAAGAGGCCACACCAAGGGTCACCACATTCTTGATTGTACTGCCCATAGGTGGCTCGTGTTTCAGGGATGCATCAAGAGGTCACAGTGAAGATTGTCAGATTCTGAAGCTACAGGGATGAAGTGGTAAGGATTCTGGGGACCTGCCCAGAGGTTGTCCAGTGGATTATCATGCCCAGCAACCTTTCCTTGACTGGAGATCACCTGCCCAAGGTCACCGCAGCTGACATCCCCAGATAAGGGTTCTCTTCCCCTACAACCCGGCGTCAACACTCATCCTTGACCAGGCGCTTCCCTTTTGATGTTGCCTCAGTGATGCCAGGAGTCATCTTCTTCCCAGGGCCAGGAGGCCTACAGTGTTTTACTTGGTTTCTGGTTCACTGGGGGACTCCCCATTTTATGGCCTGATTGGAAGCGCTTCCTTAGGTTCACCCTCAGCAGTCAGCCAAATAAAATACTAGTAACCCAAGCTTGGTGCATCGGATTGCTACATCCTTAAGACTTGAATAACCTGGATTTTTGTATGACATTAGTGGGGCCAGTTTGTGGTCCCAGTAATCTTATTTATTCTTTCTCGTGTATGATAGTGATAGTGAATGCTAAGTCTTTTCTGTGTGCTCCAACTGTTGCTAATGAACATTGTATCTTGGCTCTAGAGTATGCCTCCAGCCTCTGCTTCCAGATTTATCTGGCATCACCCTAAACTATAGAAGCACGAACCACCACAGCTCGTCCACCACAAAAAGTTGGTGTAGTCAACAGGATCAGCATCAACAAGGAGCCCAAAGCTGGAGCAACTCCAACCCAAGATGCCTTCAGATACTGAGGGAGCCACAGCATCATCCTCACCTTAAGTTCAACCACCCCCAATAATGATGCCTTATTACTTTGGGGTATCATGGCTACCAAGGTACACGGGGGACCGAAGCTCAGACACCTGCAGCCTCACAGACTTCCGTGTGAAGCTGAAGGCTATGTTCCATCTCTACCAAGTTCCAGAGCTACAGAGAGTGGAAATCCTGATTGGGCAGCTGGGAGGAGCTGCCAAACGGGAAGTTGAAAGCTGGTCAGATGGACAAAAGGACACTGCTTAATGGATCCTTGCCAGGCTAAGTGACATCTTCGACAAGCAGAGTGTCTCAAACCTCAAAATGAAATTCTTCTCTCACACACAATACCCCCGGGAGAAACTGCGGGACTTTGCCTTGAGCCTGCAAGAAGCACACTGGGCCCTATGAAAATGAGACCAGAGTGAGGATTGTGACCCAGACCAAGTATTGATAGAGCAGTTCATTGAGGGGGCATGAGGAGAGCTTCTTCGTCAGAAGCTGTGGATGTTGCACCGTCAAAACCCAGGTGCAAGATTTGTAGACTTCAAAGAGGAATCCATAGAAGTCTTAGACTCTGGATGATTTGAGGAGGAGATGGTGGCCTTTCAGCAGATGGCTGGTGTCGCTGGAGCCATGGCAACTGGGGATCTAATGTCTGAACCTTGTTCTTCTGGTAGTGCCTTCACCAGATGGAGAGCAGAGAAGGATTTCAGCCAGGAAAATTAGTACCTACTGGATTGGCCAGAATATGACTCCTACCCCAGAGGAGATAGAAAAAAAAGTGTACCATCAGGTCACTCAAACCCAGGACCGGCAGAGTGACCAGGCAAGAGACAGTCCCAGAGAGATGTCCTGCCAGCTGGAGGCCATGTCACAAAGACTAGCAGAAGTTTACCGAGTCGTACAAGACCTCAAAAGGAGCTGGGACCTAGGGTAGTCTATGGACCATCCCCAATGCCCAGCAAGACTGGACCAAAGGAGTATGGGCTGGTCACCCACTGACCAGCTTGACAATCATGGGTGACCTATCTGCAGGCACTGTGGCATCAGTGGCCATGTGGAATGACAGTGTATCCAGGAAGGAGAAGTTGCTGTGTCATTAAACAGGGTGTCCCCGAGGCAGTGGGCCAACCCTCAGGAAGAAAGCTCCTATGTCCAAACCCAAACCTGGAATGGTCAAAGTATGTAGGGAGGTGTCCAACTGTTCCCATCAAACTCAATGGTATCACCTTTACAGCACTTCTGGACACCAGCTCCCAAGTCACCACTATTCAAGGCTGCCATTTCCTCAAGCACTGGACCAAAGACCAACTAAGATGCCCTCCAAAGACTTGGCTCAACCTGATTGCAGGCAATGGAATGAGTATCCCTTACTTGGGCTACCAGGAAATGGACATTCAGCTGGGAGAAAAGGTTTACCCACAACAAGGGGTCATCATTAGCAACACTGATGATGACAACCTCCTTCCAGGGATTTTGGGGCTGAATGTACTGGACAACTGTCATGAGGAATTGCTGGATGCCTTCTGGAAACAAGCGGCACAGCTCCCAAAAGTCAGCAAGAAGGCCTGGCAGCACACAATTAGTACACTGCAGTGTCACCAGCAGTTCACCAATGTGGAGGGAGAAATTGGGAAGATACAGATTCTTGATGTCCAGTCAGTCGACTGGACCCAGGTACAGAGAACATACTGCTGTGCAAAGCCAAGGTGGGACTGCAAGGCAAGGACTATGTGGCTGTAGTTGAACCACTCAGTGCCACAGGGGAGAAGCCATGATTGTTGCACGGAGTCTCACAAAAGTTACCAAGGGGCAGGTCCCCATCTGCATCTTGAACTATGGCACAACTCCTGTTAAGCTATACCAGAATCAGCCTGTGGCCAGATTGATAATGATCCAAAGCGAGGACATAACTGAGCCCTCAGAAGATGATGGAGAGAATGTATTTCAACTAAATGGAGCTGTAGGCCCAGAAGGAGCAGATGCCAAGGGCTGGCTTGAGAAAATTGACTTGGGCACCAAAGAAACCCCTGAAGAACACAAACAGGGATTGCTGTTGATGCTACAGAGAATAGAGATCATCTTTTCCAAGCACCCCCTTGACTTTGGGTGTGCCAAGAACATGCAGCACCACATAGTCACAGGACCGCACCCACCCATCAGAGAACGATTCCGCCCTATTCCACCTGCACTGTACCGACCAGTGAAAACCATGCTTCAGGAGATGAAGGATGCCAGGTCATCACTGAGAGTCACAGTCCATAGGCTGCTCCAATAGCACTGGTCAAGAAAAAGGATGAGCAAATTTGCTTCTGTGTCGACTATCAGAAGCTAAACCAAGTGACGCACAAGGATGCTTACCCATTACCATGGATAGAGGATTCCCTGGCAGCACTGAAATCAGCATCCCTGTTTTCAACCTTAGACTTAGCTAGTAGCTACTGGCAAGTTCCCCTTGCTCCAGTGGACAGGGAGAAGTCTGTGTTTGTGACCCCCATGGGCCTCTATGAATTTACTCGAATGCCATTTGGATTGTGTAATGACCTGGGGACCTTTCAGCGACTAGTGGAATACTGCTTGGAGAGCTATAATTTTGACATGGTCCTCCTCTACTTGGATAACATCATCATTTACTCTAAAATCTATTCTGAACACCTGCAGCACCTAGAAACTGTTCTTACCTGCCTAGCTGACTATGGGCTCAAGGTCAAGCCATCAAAGTGTCACCTGCTCAATGAAGAAGTTCACTACCTGGAGCATGTTGTATCTAAGCACAGAGTGTCACCAGACCCAGACAAGATTCAAGGAGTGCATGAGTGGACAACTCCAGTCACAGTCCAGGAAGTAAGGAGATTCCTGAGGTTCGTAGGGTACTACTGGCAATTTGTCCCTAAATTCACCCAAGTAGCTGCCCCACTGCATGAATTGCTCAGGAGAACAAAGCAGCTGCACGAAAGCAGCCCAGTGCAGTGGAGTTCAGCCCAGCAGGAGTCCTTCAACAGCACAAAAGCAATGTTGATCCAACCTCTAGTACTTGCCTATCCAGATAATCAACTTCCCTTCAAATTATATACTGATGCCAGCAATCAAGGGCTAGGGCTGTCCTCTCCCAGGACCAGGATGGAGTTGAGAGGGTCATTGCTTATGCAAGCCATGGGCTCCGTGAAGCTAAATGGAATGATGATCACTACAGCTCCTTCAAGCTGGAATTCCTTGCGCTAGTGGGGCCGTCACTGAGAAATTCAAAGCTTACCTAGCCGCCACCCTCTTCACAGTCTACACTGACAACAACCCTCTCACTCATCTGAACACTGCATGACTGGAAGCACTTGAGCAGAGGTGGGCCTCAAGACTTGCCAACTACAATTTTACAATCAAGTACCATGCCAGTAAATCCAGTGCAAATGCTGATGCCCTGTCAAGGTTACCCACCCAAGATGAGATGGAGTAGAATGACAACCACAGAGAAACATAGAAGCATAGAATTTGATGGCAGATAAGGACCGCCTGGCCCACCCAGTCTGCTCATTTCCCTACCTAATGGATAAGTTGCAGATCCTAGTTAACCAACAGCCTACTTCTTCCTACCCCCACCCCTAGAATTGCCTTATGAATGTCCCATGCATGCTTGAATTCCACCACTGTTTTTGACTCCACAACCTCCTCTGGAAGGCCATTCCATGCATCCACAAACCTCTCTATGAAAAAATACTTCCTTACATTGTCTCTGAGCTGCCTCCCATCTTCAAATTGTGCCTCTTGTTCTTGAACACCTCTTTTTCTGAAAGATACTACCCTCTTGGACTTTGTTGGTTCCCTTGAGATACTTGAAAGTTTCTATCATGTCCCCCCTCTCCCTCCTTTCCTCGAGGCTATACATATTAAGCTCCTTAAGTCTCTCTTCATATGGCTGCAAAAAGACAGAAGCTCTAGAGATGCCTCCCTTTCTCCAGATCACTGCAGAGGTGGTACAAGCCTGCTGCTATAGCTTCCCTGCAGCTGTCTGCCCCACTGCAACTGCAGAAGCACATGAAGATGGCATGCCCAAGACATTAAAGGAAACCTCTGACTTACGGCAGCAGATGCAAGACCATAGTCTGGTGAACCAACAGCTAAAGGCCTTCATTAGTAATCAGCAGACCCTAACTCTGGAGGAAAGCATTCTGACCCAGAACTTATGAAACTGTGGTGACATGTGACTTATATGACAGTTGTGGATGGAAGGCTTATCCGCACCATCACTGACCCAAAGACACATGACCAAGTTCAACAAGTCATCCTCCCTCGTGAAGCTACAGATGTTGCCCTGGAGGCATATCATGACAAATCTGGACATTTTTGGCTGCAAAAAGACAGAGGCTCATACGAGAACTAGATTCTATTGGGTTGGGATGCATGAGGACATCCAAGAGTGGTGTGACAAATAACTGACCTGTACCCTCAAGCAAGCACCATGGCAAGATCAAAGAGCCCAATTACATCTGATCACTGTTCATGCACCCCTCTAGCTGGTGGCCCTGGACCATCTTAAAGTAGACCCCAGTGGGGATGGCCTAAACTACATTTTCACCATGATGGACCACTATTAAAAGTTTGTCATTGCTGTGCCTGTCTGTGATCTTTTAGCCCAAACTACTGCTGAAAAGTTCTGGAAACAGTTTGTTCAACCCTATGGTCACCCTACCAAAATCCTGACTGACCAAGGTTCAGCATTTGAGTCTCACTTGTTTAAAGAACGGTGTGCTTTGTATGGAGGGCAAAAGATCCACACCACTGCCTATCACCCTCAGGGCAATGGGCTCTGTGAGAGGGTCAACCAAACTATCCTTGACATGCTCAGAACCCTACCAGAGTCTCAGTGACTGCACTGGCCAAGACTTCTCCCAGAGCTAGTGTATCTCCACAATAACACAACTCACAGTAGCACTGGGAACTCACCATGCTATTTGATGTTTGGCTGTCATGGGATACTCCCCATGGACTTGGTTCTGGATGTAAAGTCAAACCCAGTGAAACCCCTCCATACCACTACCGAGTGGGTGGCTGAGCACCATCAACGATTATGAGATGCTGGAAAAATAGTGGAACAAAACATGGAGAAAGTGCGGGAATGACAGAAAGCAAACTATGATGTCCAAGCCCAAGCAGTGCCTCTGGCGATTGGTGAAAGGGTACTATTAAGAAAGACTTGCTGCCACAAGCTGGATATCAAATGAGAGTCAGAACCATATTTGATTGTTCAGATCCCATTCCTGGACTTACCTGTTTACAAGTTCCAAGAGGAGTCTGGCAGGAAGCAACCACAGATTGTTCATCACAACAGACTTAAACCCTGCACCTTCAGAGCTGCTCCACCATCTGGAAGTCACCGCATGGACAGTAATCTGGAGGAGAGGCAGAAACTACTCCCAAATGAGGAAACCACCCTAAAGTCATTTCCCCCCTACTACTAACCCCATGGCTCCATGGCTGTATCCAATAATGCCACACCCTCCAGTAGCCACTGCTGCAGATCCCCCTCAGTGTAGATCCCAGAGGTCAAACTTTGGAGTACCCCCTCAGAGGTATGTGACTGAAGCTGTACAAAGGGTGTCTCCATACGAGTAGAAAAATTAAAGAAGAATCAAGACCATTGCCCAGTTGTAAATATGGTTTATTGAAATGTTGTAAGATGTAAATCAGAGCTTTAAAGATGCAAGGAGTCATAAGTGTTTTCTCATACACTGACAAAACCACTACCATAATGTTTAGAGTGTTAGGAAAATGTAGAATTAAGGATGTAAAGTTTATAATCTGTAGGCTGTTAAGAATGTCTTGTTACCATAACACGAGTGAAGAGTATGTCATTGCTTATGGATGGAATTGTCCAAGAGTTTAAGATTAAGAAGGTTAAAATTTGGAAAATACATGAGGACATGTATTATTATTAGTCAGGCCTGAATCTGTAGTGCCCCAGGGAAATTGTGGCACCACAGAAAATAGTGGAATTGGGGGCATCACAGAAAATAGGGGATCCTCAGAAACATGAGGGGTCAGACAGTTATAAGGACCCTGGCAGCTTAATGGGAAACCCTTGAAAAGCTTTGGTGACCCTCTGAAACACAGAACAGGCCCCACTCCAGCAGACAGACTAGCAGTCTAAATTCAGGGTTTAAAAAACCATTTTTTTCTTCCTTGGTTCTCCTTCCCTGCTCAAGACCATCACCTAATCAGCTGAAGACAAACCAGTTGAGCCACATTCCTGTCCCACAGTGGAGAAACAAGTCAGGCTGAGCCCTCTCAGCCAATCCCTGTGGCCAGAGTAGATTCAGAATTAGAGACTTTTCTTAAGCCACTGACCCAGCCTCAGTAGACTGACTTCTGGATGAAGGAGCAAATCCCCTGGCAGGTAGCCAGGACTGTCCTAGCCTAGAGGAGGCTCTGCACAGGTTGGAGAGAGAGGAGAAAGGAGAAAGAGTTTGACCAGGAAGGGTGAAGGACAGTGAGGCAATGGATGTTGGCTTCCCTCTTAGGAGGTTGAAGTGAATCCCCTGGGTCCCTCCAGTGTAACTCCATCTAGAAGATTCCCAGTAGCAGCCTCTGTCATTTTTTTGCAGAAATCTGCCATCTAGTCAGGTGCCCTATTATGTTGTGTCAGTTTATTTGGCCTGGAAATAGATCCATTGAACCTTTCATGCAGCAGTCTCCAGGAGAAGAGGCTTTATCACTCCTTTGTGGTTGTGCATTCCCCAGAGTACAGAAATCCTTGTTGAACTCCAGGGGTGAGTAGGCTTGTTGTCCAGCATTTCCTTTAATAATTACTCCTAGTTAGACCTGCTCCAGCCAGGGGAAGGATTGTTTGTTTAGCAATTGTATTGTTGAACTGTGTAATTATTGTTTAGAATTGTTAAATTGCTTACACTGTACCCCCCTCAGGGTGGAGGAAAGCTGCTTGCCTTGTCCAGTTGTAAAAAGAGAGAGAGAGAGAAATGAGAATCAAGAAGGCAGAAGCTAGGAGGGTTCAAACCAAATAATTGTTGGACCAAGATTAAAGGTGTTTGTAAACTCCCTCCGAAAGGAATCTCTACTAGTCTAACTAATTCTACGCAGTCTGTGCTACAAATAGAAGACTTGGGCACTCCCTCCTCCAAGAGCCAAGAAGTGCCAGGTAAAGTCAGGTCAAAGTATTATTGGTGAGAATGTGCATTTCATGCTGAATTTTCAATTGTTTAGCTGTACGAAGATAATAGAGGCCTGGCAGAGCCTTAGTGCATTCCAGAATTCTAGGGTAATCTGAGCTCTAGTAATGGGGAAAACTTAGTCCTTTGTTCATGTGGTAGAAGGGTGGGGCAGCCCATAGCTGGGATAAAGAGACTAGGTACCCTGGCCTCCATATTCAGAAGTCACACAGGGCTGATTCATATTAACAAAGGGGAGGGTCATCAAACTGTTTTAATGCCCATGAAGCAAACTGTATTTTCTTTATCTGCCTGCAATCTCCTGTTGCTTGCCTACCTCTCAGCTGTTTCTGATTTTCAGGAATGTCGGATTTTGCCTCAGAAATTTCTTCTGTCCCTCCTAAGTCTGGCATTTCTGGCACTAAAGAGTAGAGATTGGGATCACAGAATAATGCCAGCCATTAATGTTACAGTCTAGTTCTCATTAAGAAAATGCTATTCACACTAAGAAACATTTTGTATACAGCTTCTGCGACTAATATTACTATTTTATCTGATGTGCTCCTGATTTTGGTCATTTGTCCCTGATTTGTAATGAGGGAGGTTGAGAGGTATGGTTGCCTGGACTCACTGCTTGCTGTGTCTGAACTGCTGTATTCAATCCAACCATTTTAAATTGCTGAACTGCTTGCTGTGAGTGAACTGCTATATTCAATTGAAGAGTTTAAGTGACTGAACTACCTTATTCCTGAGGTATCGTGACTGCACTGCCTTATTTTCTTAATTGTCCTGTGTGTCTGCACTGCCCTGAGGGAATTGATTGCTGCACTTGCCTACTGCTACTTCCTCTGAAGACATTTGGGGCCTCCCCATCCCAAATGGTAGGGCTGCGGTCATACAAGAAGGAGGGAATTGCCTTTCAGGTTTTTAATTTTTGTTCTGTTCCAAGCTCCTGCACACACCTCACACCTCACACCTCATCTATTATTCCTCCAGTGCCTCTTCCTCTACTCAGGGAGGGTCCCTGGGAAGCTCAGTATCACCTGTACCAACCTCCAATGACCTCCACCAACTCCAAGTGCTCACCACGATGCCCCAGGTTTGAGTTGCCAGTCGTAAGTGGTAGCCAGCTGGTAGCTAAGGCCCACCAAAGTGAGTCAGGTTAGGGTGCCATCCTGGCTCTAGCTTGAGGGACTTAAGTCATCCCCCAAACTCGGAGTCACATTGCCCATTCTCCTGCATAGACATTGCCCCAAGGTGGTAATAGTACTGGTGGCCTATACCAAGGCCTTGCCAAGGATTGCAAGGCTCTGCACCTCATTCTCTGAGGTGGCATAAGTACCAGTGGACCATGTAAGAGGCCACACCAATGGTCACCACACTCTTGATTGTACTGCCCATAGGTGGCTCATGTTCCAGTGATGCATTAAGAGGTCGCACAGAAGATTGTCAGATTCTGAAGCTGCAGGGGTGAGGTGGTAAGGGTTCCAGTGACTTGCCCAGAGGGTGTCCAGTGGGTCATCATGCCCAGCATCCTTTCCTCAACTGGAGATCACCTGCCTGAGGTCACCGCTGCGGACAACCCCAGATAAGGGTTCTTTTCCCCTACAACCTGGCATCAACACCCATCCTCAACCAGGCTCTTCCCTTTCTATGTTGCCTCAGTGATGCCAGCAGTCACCTTCTTCCCAGGGCCAGGAGGCCTACAGTGTTTTACTTGGTTTCTGGTTCACTGGCGGATGCCCCATTTTATGGCCTGTATAGGAAGCGCTTCCTTAGGTTGACCCTCTAGAGTACACCTCCAGCCTCTCCTTCCAGTTATCTAGCATCACCCTAAACTATAGTGGTATGAACCACCACAGCTCATCCACCACACACACAGTTTAAGAGATTAAGGTCTTTATCCTGGAAGTTTGAATTCATTTTTATTGGCACTGACTGAACTAGTTCTTATCCGCACTTCTGCTTTATAGAGAATTTCTATTTGCAAGTACATGGTACAGAAAGGGAAAGTGGGGCAACTCTAACCCCAACTATGTGGGCATTTATATGGGTAGCTGGGAAAAGGAAGCAATCTAGGGCCCTGTCACCAACCCCTTCCACACAAAAATAGACTTTTATCACAGTTAAATTGATGATTTCTTTTCTGTGTAAGGGCACCCTGGATAAACTATGATTTTGAAAGGTATCTGGAAACAACCAATCAAAATCTACAGTTCACTATGAAATACAGTGTTGAACAAATTTAATTCCTAGACATAGTTATCTTTAAGAATAAGAATCAAGGTATCTCTACTCAACTTTTTAGGAAAAATGCAAATTGCAATGCTTTATTAATGAATAGCAGCTGTCACTCTTGTCAACTGGTGGAAAATATACCTTTGGGAGAATTCTGTAGAGTATGACAGATTGTAATGATTAGGCTGTGTTGAACACCAAGGAAGATGAAGTAGCACAGAGATTCAAAGGAAGAGGATGTTCTAGCCATGTAATTAACCAGGCTAGATGAAAGTCACACGGTAAAACCAGAAACAAACTTGACCCTTTGGGTACAACAGACACAAGAAGAAACATGACTTAACTTTGTCAGCACTTATTTAATATACTCAGAAGCATTAGTTCAAATAATCCAAAATAATTTGCATATATTACAGGCAGAGCAAATGTTGCCAAATATACTTCCACTATGCCCTGTATGGGCTACAGAAAAGCTGGCAATACAGGTGATAGGATAGTACAAAGTTATAGGCCAGTACAAAAAGCAAGGCATTGGTTCAAGCCCCTCTAAAGAGCTGCTGTCAGTGTGGTAAATGTTCATTTTCAAGAGTGTTTAGTAAAGCAAGTACTTTTAAACACCACAGCCTTACAAGTTTATGTCATTAACAACCTTATAAATTGCAACATGATAGCAGTTTTATATATGGCCAGTTGCAACTGTGGATGTTTATACAACAGAAAAACTATTCACCCTTTTAAACAGTGAATTGGGGAACACCTTAGAGACATGGCCCATGAGAATGAGAGCAATGAATTACCTACACATATGAGACAGCATACAAACGAGATAGGCAACATGTATTTACATTTACAGGGACTGGGCAAGTATTTATTGTAGAAGATGATGAAATCTTGACAACCTGCTCATAAAAAGGGAAGATCTTTAAAATGAAAGCCCTCCAGTACCCAGGTTTTAATGACAGAGTAGAACTAGCACCTTGTTTACTACTAAATGGGCAGGTGAATTTTTACCTTTCCCACCCAGGGACTACCAGGGCCACCACTGCTGCCTCAGAGGTTGCCAAAAATGAGGAGTGGTTGGACTATAGTGGGCTCAGGGAGGGTGAGGGTGGTGGAACAGAGATGCATCCCTTGAGCTGTACCTCTCCACAATTCATATGCCATTCTGACAGAGTGTGGGTCCTCAATGGAGGTACCACCAGTGGAGACCAATTAGGATGCCGGGAACCTCCATAAGGGAGACCCACAGGATGGTGGCATGGGGCCCTACAGGGGAAGGAAACAACTCCTGGTGGGGACTCCATTGTTAGGAGGGTAGAACTGGGGAGGGAGGGAGGGAGGGGAGAGGGAGGTAAGGTGCCTGCCTGGCAACCATGGCTTGGAGGGACAGGGAGCGAATCCTCAGGATTGCGGGACCAGCTGCACAGGGGAGGGAGCTGGATGTCATTGTCCACCTAGAGACAAAGGACCTGGCTGGGAAAGGGATCAGAGCAGTGCAGGAGGAGTTTATGGAGTTGGGGGAGGGGCCTTAGAAAACTATCATGTACAGTAACCTTCTCAGAGGTGCTGCCTATCTACGATATGAGTGAGGCTAGGGTGCTGCACACCATGGGATTCAATCAGTGGTTGAAAACTGGTCCAGAACTCAGGGTTTTGGCTTCACTGGGGACTGGGGGTCCACCTAGAGGGATGCAGGCCTATAATGGCATGATGATCTGCATCTGTCCAGGAGGGGAACCAGGATCCTAGGTGATAGGTTTAAATGCTTCATTGACAAGCATTTAAACTAGGAGAGGGGGCACTGAAAAGGAGAAGGGAAATCCTAGCCCTCCCCCAAAATTCAGGGTAATTAGTGAGGTAAACACCAATATAGAGAAGTCAATAGAGAGAACGGCAGGGGTAAATGGAGAAAAAGACAAAGGCAGTAAGGACAGGGATGGGACAAGAAGGAGTAAGGCCATTAAAAAATGGAGGATAGTGAGTACCAATGCCCATAGTTTAGGTTACAAGCTCTCTGAACTGGTGAGCTTGATGGAAAAGGGATGCCTGGATAGCAGTGCAGTCACAGAAACATGGTAGACAGAGAACCATGACTGGGATGTTAATATACCAGGGTACACAATCTACAGGAGGGAATGGGAGGGTAGAAGAAGAGGAGTAGCTCTCTATGTAACGGAAGGGATCAAAGCAATGGAACTAAAGGGTAAACAGGGAGGAGAGGATGCACTGTGGGTCACCCTGGAGAATGAAACTGGCACGACAATCCACACAGGGGTTGTATACAGACCCCCATCTCAGGGGGAGAAAACGGGCAAGGAAATAATAGAAGGCATCCTTAAGATGGCAGAGAAAGGGGAGATATTGCTGATGGGGGACCTGAATATGCCAGATGTTAATTGGAGCACTTTTGCTGCAGCCACATCCAAGACCAGGGCCTTCTTGATGCCCTACGGGGGGCATGCCTCAGACAGCTAGTGCTGGAATACACTCAGGAGGGAGCAATCTTAGACCTGGTACTCTCAAATGGGGATGGAGAAAGGATCTCAGATCTAGAAGTGGGTAGCCATCTGGGAACAAGTTCACAATAAACTCAGCTGTAGAGTCAAGCCATACAAAAGTGAAGGTACTGGACTTCAGGAGGGCTGATTTTGTCACAATGGTAGAATGCCTCAGAAAAGCACTAGCAAACAGGCAAGAAGGAGGAGTGAAGCAACCATGGGGAAACATCAGAACTGCCATCACAGAGGCAGCAAGCCTTTGTGTGGAGCAAATAAACAAATCAAAATGAAAGAAAAAACACTATGGTTCTCAGAAGAGGTGGCGGGGAAGGTTAGGGAGAAAAAGATAGCATTCAGGAAGTATAAGGAAACACAGAGGGAGCAGGAAGGAGAACTGCACCAGTTAAGGCAGAAGTAAATGGGGAAAGCAGTCAGAATAGCAGAGGTCCAAACTGAGGAAAAGCTAGCCAACTCGGTTAGGAAGGGGTATAAAACCTTTTATAGGTACATTAGGGAGCAAAGAAAGACAAAGGAAGGGATACCGAGGCTGAATAAAGAGGAGGGTGGGTGGGCAAAGAGGGACAGTGAAAAAGCAGGGTTACTAATCAAAAACTTCTGCTAAGTGTTCACTGAGGAGTGGGAGGTACCTAATCTAGTCATTAGAAGCACCCTGGATGGGGGGGGGTCAATATCAGCCCTTTCACAGAAGAAAGGGTTCTGAAAGAACTCCTAAAACTGAAGGTGGACAAAGCAATGGGGCCTAATGGGATTCACCCCAGAATTCTAAAAGAACTAAGGGGAGAACTAGTAACACCATTGACTACCCTTTTTAATAAATCATGGGAGGATGGTGTGGTACCTGAGTATTTGAGGACGGTGGATGTGATTCCCCTTCACAAAAGTGAGAGCAAGACAGAGGTAGGAAACTATAAACCTGTCAGTTTGACCTCAGTGGTAGGGAATTTGATGGAATCACTTCTGACAGAAAGAAATGTTGAGTACCTATAGGCCAGTGAGGCACAGGACCCAAAGCAGCATGAAGTCACAGTAGGAAGGTCATGTCAGACAAATATAATTGATTTCTTTGACTGGGTGACAAAGTGGTAGACCAGGGAGGGGCTGTGGACATGGCCTACCTATACTTTAGAAAGGCATTTGACACAGTCTCGCACAAAAGATTAATAAACAAATTAACCAGTCTGGGAGTGGATCTCAGGGTGGTAGCCTGCGTAAAACACTGGCTGGACAACAGGACTCAGAGGATAATAGTAAATGGAGTCCACAGTGAAGAAAAGGGTTACTAGTGGGGTACCACTGGGTTCAGTACCACAGAGATCAGTATTGAGTTCTACCCTTCTTAGTGTATTTGTAAGTGACATTGCTGAGGAACTGGAGGGGAAGGTGTCTACTTGCAGATGACACAAAAATCTGCAATAGGGTGGACACCCAGGAAGGGGTGAAGAGAATGCAAAGGGATCCTGGGAAACTGGAGTGGTCTAGGTTGTGGCAGCTAGACTTCAATGCCAAAAAGCACAAGTCATGCACCTGGAGTGGGGAAACCCAGGGGCTGTGTATACAATGAGATGGAGGTACTTACAGTCACCAAGCAAGAGAAGGACCTTGGTGTAGTCATATCTGATATAATCTCAAGATAGCAGGGCAGTGAGATGAGACAACAGGCAATGCTAGCTGGATTCTGGGGTGCATAGGGAGGAAGTGTTCTAGCAGGAGAAGGATGGAAGGTGGTGTTACCACTGTATCATTCACTAGTGAGACCCCACTTGGGGTGCTGTGTCTAGTTCTGGAGGCTGCACCTCTGCAAGGACACTGGCAGTGTGAAAGCAGTCCACAGTAGGGCTACCAAAATGGAGCAGAGGGCTCCACAAGAAACTGTATAAGAAGAGGCTGCAGGAGTGAACAAGGTGAAACATAGAATTTGACGACAGATAAGGACCGCTTGGCCCACCTAGTCTGCCCATTTCCCTACCTAACGGATAAGCTGCAGATCCTAGTTAACCAACAGCCTACTTCCTCCTACCCCCACTAGAATTACCTTATGTCTGTCCCATACATTCTTGAATTCCCCCACTGTTTTTGACTCTACGACTTCCTCAGGAAGGCTGTTCCATGCATCCATAACCCTCACTGTGAAGAAATACTTCCTCACATTACCTCTGAGCTGTTCCCCCTCTATCTTCAAATTGTGCCCCCTTGTTTTTGCACATCTCTTTTTCTGAAAGATTCTACCCTCTTGGACATTGTTGATTCACTTGAGGTATTTGAAAGTTTCTATCATGTCCCCCCTCTCTCTCGCCTTTCCTCAAGGCTATACATCTTTAGTTCCTTTAGTCTTTCCTCGTATGTCTTCTGATGCAGACCCATCATCATTTTGGTTGCCATCCTCTGGACAGCCTCCATCCTATCTATGTCTTTGTGGAGATGGGGTCTCCAGAACTGTACACAGTACTCCAGATGTGGTCTTGCCAACTGTCTGTGCAGAGGGCCAACAACTTCCTTTTTTCTGCTGGTGATGCCTCTCCCTGTGCATCCCAGTATCCCCCCAGCTCTCCTTACTGCATTCTCACATTGCTGGCCCACCTTTAGATAATCTGATATGACTACCTCCAGGTCCCTTTCCATTTTTGTTGTTGTCAGTATCTCACCCCCCATTGTGCACTCTTCCCCTGGGTTTTGTTTCCCAGGTGCATTACTTTGCACTTCTTTGCACTGAATCTAAGCTGCCATACATTTGACCATTCCTCCAACCTTGCCAAGTCCCTTTTCATCCTTTCCACCCCACCTTGTGTATCAACCCTGTTGTAGATCTTTGTGTCATCTGCAAAGAGACATACTTTCCCTTCCAGACCCTCTGCAATGTCTCTTATAAAGACATTAAAAAGGACTGTCCCCAGTACTGAACCTTGCGGCACCCCACTAGTAACCCTCCTTTCTTCACTGTGGACTCCATTTAGTATTACCCACTGTGTCCTGTTGTCCAACCAGTGTTTTACCCAGGCTACCACCCTGGGACCTACTCCCAGGCTGACTAATTTGTTTATTAATCTTTTGTGTGGGCTGTGTCAAATGCCTTGTTAAAGTCTAGGTAGGCCATTTCCACAGCCCCTCCCCAGTCTACTGCTTTGGTCACCCAGTCAAAGAAATCAATTAGATTTGTCTGACATGTCCTTCCCGTTGTGAATCCATGCTTCCTTTGGTCCTGTGCCCCACTGGCCTCTAGGTACTCAACAATTCTTTCCTTCAGAAGTGATTCCATCATTTTCCCTACCACCGAGGTCAAGCTGACAGGTCTATAGTTTTCTGCCTCTGTCTTGCTCCCACTTTTGTGAAGGGGAATCACATCTGCCCTTCTCCAGTTCTCAGGTACCATACCATCCTCCCATGATTTATTAAAAAGGGTAGTCAGTGGTGTTACTAGTTCTTAACTTATTTTTTTTAGAGAGGTGCAGTATGGGAGTCTGTTTTAGAGGAGGAGGAGGAGCACCTGAACAAAGCGGCATGCTATGAAGATTGAAGGGGTGGAGTTTAAGATGATGTGAGTAATTACTTCTTCACAGAAAGGGCTGTAGAAACCTGAAACAGCCTACCAGAAGAGGTGGTGGGGCAAAGACAGTGGGGAACCTTAAGCATATGTGGGATAGGCACATTTGCATAATAGGTGGAGGACAGGGAGGAAGAAGGGCTACCTCTGAGCAAATAGCATTCTGTGTGTAGTAATAGGCAGGGAAAATAGGGCACACTAGATAAACCTGCCTTTTCTGTTGATACATTCTATATTTCTATACAATGTTGGGACAGAGGTTAAGGTCTAATAGTGTTCCAGGGATGTAGCAGTAAGGCAGAAAACATGGGATGAGGTAGCAGGGACAAATAATCCCAGATAGACACTTTGTCTCAGGGTAGTATAGGGTATTATGGGAAGACTGGATGGTCCAAGGGTCTTCTTCTGCCATCATTTTCTACGTTTCAATACCCATGTTTGCTCTTTGATCACTATCACCTATACTTTAAGCAACACACAAACATGCACACTGTACCACAACCCTTGCCTTATACCACACATACACATGCTCAATCCAACACTCACCATATAACATACTAAAAAAATCTCTCTCATAACTTTCAGCAGATATATGTAGAGAAGAGACAACAGTGTTTTAACTCCTGATGTCTGGAAGATTATCCTTCCTGATGCCTGCTTTCCACTTTGTGGCATCAAAAACTGAAGTGTGAAATGACAGATGCCTGCAGTGTTTTCTGCTTTCAACCTGTGACACAAAAATACACAATAGTGTTCAGTATATGTAAATTACCACATGAAATAATGTTCAGTCTACAACACAATCCAAAAGCCGTAAGTTACAGTAATAAAACCAGAAAAACAGTATCTTTTTCGTACTTTCGTACTTCTTTCTACATAAAATGGCAGATAAATTTGAATTGTTTGGCAGACAATACCCTTCCTGAAAAACTGAACTTGCAAACATCTTTTTGCATGCAACACAATTATCTTGCTTTCTTCAATTGGATGAGATAGAGCAAGGTGCTCTCCCTGCATCACATGTCACTGTAGCATGGGGTCTAATGTGAAGTCATGGGTAAACATAAAATGCTGATCTAACAGCAGCTGGCACTGTGTGTGAATACTTAATATTTAATGACTTACCCAGAGGAATAAACTCCACCATTGTGTAGTGAAGCAGTGCTCTGTGTGTGTGTGTGGGGGGGGCTTAGCTGCAGCAAAGTCCGTCAAGAGAAAGGCAGGTTAGGCAGCCTTTTCTGTCTTATCAGCAGGGCCACTGGAAAATTGCAGAAAGTTTTACCCAAAAATGCAGAGACTTTTTGCAGAAATTGCGGTGAAATCGATGGGGTTCACTATACATCCCCACTGCCGTCTAATAAGTATTTTATTGTTTGCTGCAGCATGAATTGCTCACATAGATTGTTAGATAAATGTATTGCCACTTGTAAATGTTTTCAATATGAAGAAAGGTGTGTGTTTTTGAAATGCACTGCAAATTAATCATTATGTAGGATATCGTCTAGACAGCTAAAGACATCTAATTCATGCAGTGCTAACTAGATTTTATTCAGTAATTTACAATTAGTCTGTACTGAATACATCCTGAAACAACATATTTTGCCAATTTCTAGATGTTAAACTAAATGTTTAGGAGACAGTGTGGTGCAGTGGTTTAAGGCTCTGAGCTGCAAATCTGGAGCCCTGGGTTTGTATCTCACAGCCTCCACTTGGATACCGTGTGACCCTAAGCAAGTCACTTAACTTCCTCGTGTTCCCAGATTGCACCTGTAAACAAGCTTTCAGCTTAATGTGTCTCACCTGGTTAAATAATTGGAAAACAAACAAAACAATTAATGAAGCCTGTTTAAACTACTTGCTTTGGTGCAAGAAACAGATAACCAGGGTGCTGAATAAAGGTCTAGTAAGAAAAATGTTTATTTTGTTAAAATAATTACTGTTCTTAATCAGCACTGTAAGCACATTTTAAAATCACAAGGTAAAAGTATCAAATCATACCAGTAGCTTTTCATTACATCTTACAATACTTTTTAATATATTATACTTTTGTTCTACTAAGTTTGCAGTGATTTTACTTGGGTTGCAATTATTTTGTCTATTTGAAGGTAACTGTTTAACTATACTTAACCTGTTCAGCCTGTTTTCAGAAATGTTTGCTTTTTGTAGGCTTTGTATGTGAGTATGCAGTTGTGTCAGATTGCCATGTAAGGAATCACTATCAACAACCCCCTCAGAAGCACATTCAAGTTTATAATTAGCAAGGCCATGCAAACTCTTGACACATTTAAATCAAAATCCTTTCAGATTGAAAATATTTATACAAGGGAAATTTACCCTACCATTCAAAAACAAGCACTGTAGTCAAGGCTTCATTTAGGTGAATGGGACACTTTACACCTCTTCTTACAACTATTGTTTTAATCTCTGTGTCAGCAAAAAGTTCTCTGAAAATCTGCTTTAACACAGATTTTAAGTGTTCAAGTCTACATATGCATGACCAGAGGATTTTGAAACCAAAGCAGGGAAGTGCATCACATAAAAGCAGAGTCACATTTGACCCCTTCTCACCTCACACTGTACTGTTTTGGTCAAATCCAAATATGTGTACTAAATTGTTAACATATCTGAGTAGATCTCCTTGAGAATTTAACTATTTTTATACAATTTCAGTCAAAATTTCCATAAATGTAAGAAATTGCAAGGAATTGTGGATTTTGTGTGGAGAAGGGTGGAAACTGTGGAAAAATTGTGCCCTCAATTTGCCAGTGACCCTGCTTATCAGTACTACTGCTGTTGTAGTCAGTGTTTGTGTAAATTGTTTTTCCTGTTTTCTTTGCTTTGTAATTTTTATTTTTATTTAAACATTTGGGGCCAGATATTCAAAACTTTGTGCTGGGCACAAACCATTTGTACCTGGTTTGCATAGGGTTTGAGTGGGTCCTCTAGATCAAATGGCCAAATAGTGCAGGCAAACTGCATTAGCGCCAGGCAATGGTATAATGTATGCAAGGGGCAAAAAGAGGGGGCATGTACATGAATACAGGTGCAATGCTATATTCAGTGCATTAGCAATGCTCAAAGTGTTTCTGCATGACTTAGCAAGAGACTTTGTGCAGTGCAAATTACCTCCCAAGAAAAGGTAGTCTTAGCTCTGATCAAACCTTTGCACGGCTTTGTGTGACACTTTGCACAACTTTGTGCAACATAGAACATGGTTTACAGAACTCTATAATTCACGAGTATGAATTATGGAGTTTGCGAGGGTCTGCCAGTGGTGGTTTATTGACCCTAACCAAAACATATTAAACATAGAAAGAAACCAGACATGGAAGAAACATGCTGCACATGGATGGCACCTCCTATGTTGCCATCATCTGCCACTGGTCTGAACCCTGCCAGGCATTAATTGGTGACCCAATACCCAGTAGACACCAAGGCAGCCTGTCCATACAGCAGACACCTGCAGACCACCCTTCGGTGGACACCAACAGACTCCAGAACACACATGCATCCCTGGGGCATGGAGCGTGTTGTGGGGAGGGTGTACAGGTGACCATTCTGCACCACATACTAGGTGCTGCCACAAGGCTGGGACAAGCCATACAGTGCAAATGGTCCAGTGTAGGGGATACCCCAACACCATTGTGCCTGTCTAATGGTATGTGCCCCTCAGCCACATACCATACATCTGTACAGACACCATGGCATACAGAAGCCAGCCATGTATATGTCACTGTGAGTACCCCATGCCAGTGGTGCAGCAACTGTGGGTAGCACAACAGCATAACAGTAATGTCCACTGTTAGTACACACCTGCAGGATGGACCTGTCACTGTGTAAAGTTCAGCAGCCATAGATGCTCTAAACACCATAGGCATTGCTGTGTCCCTCACACTACTGGCCCCTTGTTACTGTAGTGTCTGCTGTGCAATGTAGCAGGAACTAGGGTATGACAACTGCATTTAGCACCACCCCCTGTGCCTCTGCTGTGTAGTCCCCTGGGGCACAATATTCTATGCGGTTCTGTACAAATGTATCCTCAGCTGCCACCGTGCACTTCCAGACTGACCAACACGTGGAGCTGTGGACAGTCCCATCCAGCCCCTGTACTTCCAGTCTGACCTACAGGTGTAGCTGTGGGACCCTGGAATAGCACTGGGCAAACTGCATGCAAATCAGGACATAATGAGATGCTAATCTGGATATTTGCCCACAGACTGCTTAAGTAGGCTTCTTTGCATGTCACTATTGAATATAGAACATTTTTGCCCCGGGCAAACATGATAGTGCCAGGCAAATGGCTTAGCTCCACAAAAAACCTGTGAAAAACCTGCACAAATGTGTCTGCACCTCACAAACATTTTAGAAACATGGTACATTTCTGCAGAATTTTACATGCATTGGCGCTTGCAGCTTTAATGGATATACTTCTTTGCTAGCACACATGTTGGCAACATAATTCCCCTACACCTTCCTTCATGTCACTGTGCTCTGAGCTGCTGTTGTCGTTTGCACTTCCTAGTTGCTATATTCAGAACTGTCTTTTTATCTGGGTTATTTTTGCACTGTACTCCTAGCCCAGTTTGCCTGGCTTCCTTTGCATGCTATATTCAGCAGG
Organism: Neoceratodus forsteri; assembly: GCA_016271365.2. NCBI lineage: Eukaryota > Metazoa > Chordata > Ceratodontiformes > Ceratodontidae > Neoceratodus > Neoceratodus forsteri. The sequence continues at coordinate 589,729,512 of CM028131.1, forward strand.
TTTAGCACTGTGGCTATCCCATTTGAATATAGCAGGCTATTGGTTATGGGCTAATTTAGCATGCTGGGCATTGCTAATTTAGCCTCTGGGCAAGGCAATGTTTTGAATATCTGCCCATGGTGACCGGGAAAGGCACACTGAGCCAAGACTCATCTCCAGGCATGGCCCAGGGGACAGGGAGCATGGGAATCACAGTATATAGTACAAGGCATTCACTACAAAATTACACAATAGTAAGTTTAATGGAATATTTCAATGAATACAATACAGCAAAACAGGCTATGCAGAGATACAACTGTACATAGACTGCAGTATCACAGATTGGAGTAGTTACAACAAGGGGCACACATTTCAAGTGCAATGAGACAACTGTACATGGTATGGAGTGTTGTTACAACAGGAGACAAACATTTCAAGTACTAAGAGGTGTTATGGGAGCAAGCAGGGAAAGGTAGGAGATGGAGCAGTGATTTGACAGAAGAGTCAGAGGAAGAGTTGTGGAAGAGAGGATATTGAGTGTTCCACAGAGACGGGAAACAATAGTGGAAAGCAGATTTGCCCATGTTTGAGGATGGAGTAGGGAGTGAGAAAAAATGTGAGTCACTAGAGTGTAGGGAGTATTTTGAGGCTGTGGCAGGGGAGAGGAGGAAAGTGATGTACGTGGGGAGCAGATTGAATCAGAATTTGGAAATGAAGGCTAGAGAGTGGATGAGATGCCTGTGTGTGAGTGGAGGGAGGTTCTCAGAGGATTGTAGAGAACAGTGGTGGAATCTGTATGGAAAGTTGGAGGTGAAATGACAGAAGACATAGTATAGAGAATCAAGTTGAGAGAGTGATGTAGAGGGTGCAGTGCAGTAAACAATGTCAGCGTAATCAAAGACTGGCATAATAATTTTTGTTAGAAGTTCCCTATGTATGGGGAGAGGGAGATAGTCTGTGTTATGATATAGTATACCAAGTTTAGGACAGAGTTTAGTGGCCATGTAATCAATGTTGAGAGTGAAATTTAAATGTGGGTCTAGCCAGACTCCTAGATACTTGTAAGAGGGGATAATCTTTAAAGGGGTGCCCTTGAGAGAGGTGAATGGAGGGACATTGATAGCTTTGGCTAATCTTTGAGCAATTCCAAATGTCATAGAGACTGTTTTGGAAGTGTTGAGCTTGAGTTGTTTTGATTGGAACCAGGATTGAACTGAGTGGAAGTCATGCTGCAGCACAGAGTGGATACCGACTGGGTCAGAGCCAGAAGCATACAGAATGGTATCATACACATACATATGTATGAGGGATGAGGAACAGGCAGATGGGAGATTGTTTATAAATATAGAAAAAAGGATGGGGCCATGTATTGAGCCTTGAGGGACTCCAGCTAGGTTAGGGAGGGAGGGAGAAGAGGAGTTTGCGATTTTTATTGGTTGGTGAGATAAGATTTGAACAATTGTATAGTAGGAGGGGCAAGCCCTGCATCATCTAGAGTGTCCAGGAGAAGAGTCTGTGATACTGAGTTGAATGCTTTTGCCAGTTTGATGAAGACCGCAGCAGTGATGTGGCCTTTATCACAAGATCAGTAGAGCAGTTATGTGTATTTACTGAATAATTTTTGTCACTGTAATTTGTCTATAACGATTTCATTTTTGTTTATTGACTGAAATTAGCAGATGTTTGTTTACACAGTAATGTTATAATTACTTGGGTTGCATTCTGTGTGTGTCCCTTTAGTCCCTGAAATCTCTGTTGTGTTTTGTTTGTGTAAAAAAAAAGGAGAACAATTGGTGGCAGAGCAGGTGCTGCTGGTTCAGGAGGAGCTTAAACTTCAAGAGAAGTCACTGCCACTTCCACAGGGTGTGAGAACTGACCCACCATAACAGGAGAACTTTCCTTATGCTGTCCACAAACTGCTGCTAGCATGGATGGTCCACCACATCCACCACTCCCACTTGCCACTTCCCTGTGCTTTTTCTCCTACTTGGTCCAGTGATTTACCATGAGATGGGTCCTCTGGCCCCCAATACCCATGTGGGTCCCTGCTTTCCCCTGGGGACATGTTTACTGCATCAGTTACAAATGACCACACTAACCCTAACCCTAATGTCCCTTAGGATAATATTCTAACTTCAACAAGCTGTGCTCCAACCAGTCTTTGGAGATAATGGACTATGCAGCCCATGATGCTTTGCATTGTGTGGGCATGTGTGATTTTGTATTTTCTTGAAACTTGGCTTCCCAGCCAAATGCCCTTTGGGGTAACCCTTGCCTCAGTGTTTGCGCACAGAAGTTCTTTGTCTTTTAAATATTTTTTTATTTTAATGGGTTCACCACAACATATCCAAGACACACTGTCTTAGGGTAGCTGGTCCATTCCACTGGGGTTCAAACAGACGAGGCATACTGATGAGTCCTGGTAGGACGAAACACATGTCCATGTCTTCTGTTAGCACCCTTTGCAAACTGTGTGAGAGGCCTTTCGGCACCATGCAATTCTGCTTAAAGTTGGACCAGCATAACATTCTGTGGTGATTTGCATATGCAGCCCATGATGCTTTGCATTGTGTGGGCATGTGTGATTTTGTATTTTCTTGAAACTTGGCTTCCCAACCAAATGCCCTTTGGGGTAACCCTTGCTTCAGTGTTTGCGCACAGAGGTTCTTTGTCTCTTATATATATATATATATATATATATATAAATATATAAATATATATATTTATAAAAGGCTTCTTGAGTACTACAATAGTAACATATAATACCACCAGAAAGATTCAAGGGGTATGGATTACTTCTCATCTTCACCATGGTATCAAATTCACAATTTAAGTCTGATAATCATCAAAAATGCACCAAAAGGTGCTTCTCCCTTTGACTACAACCATTTCAAGTTTCAGTCAAATTTGACAAAAATTGAACAATGCATGCCTAAAAATAAAACAAAAGTAGTAGTTGGTGGAAGTGGGGTGGTGGCATTTGTGTTGCCAAATAGGATCAGTCTGAGAGGTAACAAAATTTCTGGCTCAGGAACAGTGGTCAAGGAGGAGGTTGCTGGTGTCCCTTTGACTGCTGGTGGTGTGGTGGCACTGAACCTGATCTGGATAATAGGTCCCCACTATGGATATATGGACTAGTGACCAAACACTGGTAGCTCCTTTCTGTGCAATACAGCACATTGGGCACATGGTACCTGGGGTAGTATTCAGTTTTGACTAGTTGAAAAATATACTAAGCCCAACTGTAGTGGGAGCAACACTCTGGGCATTTGCCAGCAGTTCCACCATGTCGCATCGACAGTGAAAATGTCAAAGTGTGGCATGGCAAACATCACAATGTTGACAGGTGAAATTTCCCCTGTCAGACATTGTGTGTTTCTTCTCAGTGGGCTGTGCACACCCCTTTCTAAGATAACTAACTCTGAATCAGAGTTATTTAGAAGGGATGGTGAAAGACAGTGAAATGGTGAAATTTCAACCCCAGGTCCCTTACAGTGACAATCTTGAAATCTGTCAAGATTGTCACTGAAAGGGATTTCTTTTGTGTTTCATTTGCTGTGTGAATGGTATACCTTTTCCAACATGTAACACTGGCAATAAAGAGTGTAACTGTATCATAGACACAGGTCAGAAAATGCTAGAATTGCTTCTGAATGAGCTTGATGAGTGGACAGCCTGTGGTAGTGGCACCATGGGGGGAAGGAGCACAAAGCGTTCTGGCTGCTGACTGAGCAAGCAGGGGATTGCTGACATTGAGCCTTTTGTGTATCCATAGCTTAATTTTGACCCAATTTTGTCTTGGTGTACCCCAAGGAGAAGTTGCAGGTAAAGTTACAAAACAAAGTGACCCAACTTGGCATCGGTGTATCCCAAGGAGAATTTAGAGGAGAAGCTGCAAGATGAATTGACCCAACTTGGCACTGGTGTACTCCAAGGAGAAGTTACAGGCAAAGTCACAGGGTGAAGATACCAATGATGAATTTCTTATTAAATAGCAAAACTTTGTGAAATTATCCACAGAGGCGAATTTGGCAAATCCACACAAACTTCACCTGCAAATTAAAACTTTACAACATCTCTAGAAGTATCACAGCTGAAAAAGTCATATGTAAACTGTTCTTGTTGGCATTTATTATATAGAGTTATTTAGCAATATTTAGCTATTAATATTTTTCAAAATGTTAATTTTGTTCATGAGCCAATCAGAGCAGTGTGCTATGATGTCATAGCCCACCACCCAAATAACAGCTGAAGGATTTCAACTGTTAGTAAAGCACAAGGTTTAGAGAGAGTGCATGCTCTAGCATGTGATTCATTCACATATCTGGAATGTGAGTACGGTATGGGCTGCCGCCCATTGGCAGCTGTGAACCAATGATGCAGCTCTAACTATCAGTCGGGGGTGGCGGGCGGCAGGCGGGTGGGGTGCTGCCACCAGCTGGCTGACCGGGAGGGGGCAGTGGGGGCTCAGTGGGTGGGTGGGAGGGGGTACACTAGACCACCAGGGTAATAGGACTATTTTATGCTTTACAGATGCCCTCAATCAGTCAGCGATCAGTCCACTGGACCACCAGGGATATTGGATGGGGGGGGTATATTATACTGATGCCCACAATCAGGCACATAGCAGTCCACTGGACCACCAGGGATATTAGATGAGTATTCTTTATTGAGACAAATGCCCATGATTGGGCACATAGTGGTCCACTGGACCACCAGGGATATTAGAGGGTGTTTTTCTTTTAGATGAATGCCCACGATCGGGCTGCAGGGGGTGTCAGACCCTGATGGCTGCTGCCTGGCAGGGCGCCAGGTGCAAGTCGTCGGGGATCAGTGCACCTGCATGCTAATGGGATGCAAATGGGGAAATAATGACATGCAAATGGCCCCATGTGCACACCTTGCATAAATTATGGCCCCATTTGCATGTCCCCTTTTGAATATCGCAGGTGCTGTGCATGGCGCAATGGCACTTGCGCTAGCGCATCTCCATGCTCCACTCTGGCCACTTGCGCTGGTGCAGTGCCACTGTGCCATGCACATTGGGGTGGCCAGGGTACGATATTCAAAGCTGCTGCGCCATAGCACAGCTCCGCTGTATATCGCCCAGGCTACACCCCTGTGCAACAAAGTTGAGCTGCGCCCAGGCTTGCGTCACAGCCTGGCGCAGTTTGAATATCCGGGTTCAAGAGTTTTTTTGTCCCATTTGAATACTATTTCATGAAATTTGCCTCACTCTTTATGCAAAGTTGCCCTGAAAAAATAATTAAAATACAACAGTCTTAACCTCTTAATTGTGCTTTATTTATTTGAATAAGAATTAAATATATGTAGAAGATTAATCTGGTACAAGGAAAAATGTGTGTTCTCTTCTTCCGTACTTTTTACTAGCTGACAGGGCAGTGTGAATGTTAAATTTCCAATGGAATGAAAGCTTATTTCCATCATTTGTGGAATGTTAGCATTCTGTATGCAAAATGTTTTTTGTGGAATAACAACCTGCAGTTCACATAAACCACAGATTCTTTTTCCCCAATTCATGGAAAATTATTCTGCTGTTTAAGTGCATTTGCTGCAGCCACATCAAAGAACGGGGTCATTCTAGATGCCCTATAGGGGGCATGCCTTAGACAGCTAGTATTGGAACCCACTCAGGAGGGAGCAATCTTAGACCTGGTACTCTCAAATGGAGATGGAGAGAGGATCACAGATTTAGAAGTGCGTAGCCATCAGGGAACTAGCAACCACCGAACAGTATGGCTCACAATAAACACAGCAGTACAGTCAAGCTATACAAAGGCAAAGGTCCTGGACTTTAGGAGGGCTGACTTTGCCAAAATGGGTGAGTGCCTAAGGAATGCAATAGAAAATGGGCAGGAAGGAGGGGTGGAAGAACAAAGGGGAATAATTAAAACTGCCATAATAGAGGCAACAAGCCTTTGTGTGAAGCAAATAAACAAAACAAAACAATGTAAAAAAACATTATGGTTCTCAAAGGAGGTGGCAGGGAAGGTTAGGGAGAAAAAGATAGCATTCAGGAAGTACAAGGAATCACAGAAGCAGGATAGAGAACTGTATCAGTTAAAGCAGAAGGAAGAGGGGAAGGCAGTCAGAATTGCAAAGGCCCAAACCGAGGAAAAGACAGCCAACTCAGTTAAGAAGTGGGATAAAATCTTTTATAGGTACATCAGGGAGTGAAGGAAGACCAAGGGAGGGATAGTGAGGCTTAATAAAGGGGAGTGGGTGGGCAGAGGGGGACTGTGAAAAGGCATAGAAATTAATCATTTTTGTTCAGTATTCACAAAAGAAGATGGGAAGGTACCTAAACCAAATAATAGAAAGACTCTGGATAGGGGGTCGATACCAGTCCATTCACAGAAAAAAGAGTTCTGAAATAACTCTTAAAACTGAAAGTGGACAAAGCAATGGGGCCTGACAGGATTCATCCCAGAATTCTAAAAGAACTAAGGGTCGAACTAGTGACACCACTGACCAATGTCTTTAATAAATTATGGGAGGATGGGGTGGTACCTGAGGACTGGAGAAGGGTGGATGTGATTTCACTTCATAAAAGTGGGAGCAGGGCAGAGGCAGGAAACTACAGACCTATTAGTTTGACCTCAGTAATAGGGAAAATGATGAAATCATTTCTGAAGGAAATAATTGTTGAATACCTAGATGCCAGCGGGGTACAGGACCCAATCAGCATGGATTCACAGCAGGAAGGTCATGTCTGATGAATCTAATAGATTTCTTTGAATGGGTGACCAAGGTAGTAGGCCAGGGAGGGCTGTGGACATGGCCTACCTCGACTTTAGCAAGGTATTTGACACAGAACCACACAAAAGATTAATATACAAGCTAGCTAGCCTTTGAGTGGGTCCCAAGATGGTAGTCTGCATAAAATATTGGCTGGACAACAGGACACAGAGGATAATAGTAAATGGAGTCCACTCTGAAGAAAGGGGGGTTACTAGCAGGGTACCACAGGGTTCAGTACTGGAACTGGTCCTCTTCATTGTCTTTATAAGTGACATTGCAGAGGGATTGGAAGGAAAAGTATGTCTCTTTGCAGACTACACAAAGATCTGCAACAGGGTTGATACACAAGGTGGGATGGAAAGGATGAGAAGGGACTTGGCAAGGCTGGAGAAATGGCCAAATGTATGGCAGCTTAGATTCAATGCAAAGAAGTGCAAAGTATTGCACCTGGGGAAGAAAAATCCAGGGGAAGAGTACACAATGGGTGGGTGAGATGCTGACAACAAAAATGGAAAGGGACCAGGAGGTAGTCATATCATATGACCTAAAAGTGGGCAAGCAATATGAGAAGACAGTAAGGAGGTCTGGGGGGGATACTTGGATGCATAAGGAGAGGCATCACCAGTAGAAAACGATAAGTTGTTATCCCTCTGTACAGACAGCTGGTGAGATCCCATCTGGAGTACTGTGTGCAGTTCTGGAGACCTCATCTCCTCAATGACATAGGCAGGATGGAAGCTGTCCAGAGGAGGGTAACTAAAATGGTGCAGGGTCAGCACCAGAAGACATACCAAGAGAGTCTAAAGGAGCTTAATATGTATACCCTCAAGGAAAGAAGGGAGAGGGGGACATGCTAGAAACTTTCAAATACCTCAAAGGAATCAACAAGTCTAAGAGGGTAGCATATTTTAGAAAAAGAGGTGTGCAAGAACAAAGGAGCACAATTTGAAGATAGAGAGGGGATGGCTCAGAGGTAATGTGAGAAAGTATTTTTTCACAGAGAGGGTTGTGGATGCATGGAACAAGATTTCTGAGGAGGTCGTGGAGTCAAAAACAGCGGAGGAATTCAGGAATGCATGGGACAGACATAAGACAATTCTAGTGAGGGGTAGGAGGAAGTAGGATGTTGGTTTACTAGGATTTGCAGCTCATCCATTAGGTAGCGAAATGGGCAGACTAGGTGAGCCAAGCAGTCCTCATCTGACATCATATTCTATGTTTCTATACTTCTATGTTTCTATGTCAAATGATCTGCAGAACATTTTTTGTACAGAAATTATTTTCAAAATTCTTTGAAATTTAGAAAAACAATTCTGTAAAGCATTTCAGAAGTAGAATTGCCATTCTACACATTTCTGATGGCAGAATTAGAGTAGGGTAGGGAGGCAGTATAGCACAGTGGTTTAAGGCTGTGAGCTGCAAATCTAGAAACCTGAGTTTGAATTCCACAGCACCCACTTGCATACTGTGTGACCCTAAATAAGTCACTTAAATTCCATGTGCTCCCAGGTCGCACCTGTAAACAAGCTTTCAGTTTAGTGTGTCTCTCCTGGTTAAACAATTGGAAAAAAAAAATTGCATTCTTTGGAGCCCTACTAGTTGAAGTAATCAGTACACAGAAGTAAGTTTGTTTTTAATACCAATGAAAATGAAACGCCTGATTTCCAGCCTGTTTAAAAGATTAGGTAACAGCCAATGCCTGTTACTGTATATTTTGTAGGCTGTACTGGAAACAAAAGGAGTTTTTATATGTAATGTTGCTATTTAATTTATATTTTTATTCAACTATTGAGTTACTGAATAGCAATTTGAACTTAATTTAATATAGCTGTTATTCATGTTGCACTAGGTTAGGAACCTGAATAAAAATAGGTACAAAAACAGGATGCACTTTGTGCTGATAATATTTTTAACTTTACATATAGCATACAGAACAATATTTGTGCAATAAGTATACTTACTAAAAGGTGCTTTCTGTTCATAGTGTATTCTGTCCCTGAGGATCCACCAACAGTACAGTGAATCCCTGTGTGCAAAGACCATCACAGTGACAAGAATTGGCTGATAGCCGTGTGTCGCTGTGATGGTCTCTGCTGGCACAGGGACTGCCTCGCTGGTGTATGGCCCCCACCCCGAGACAACCCTGACCTGGAGTTAATAATATAGAGTCAGGGAGGTGTGGGGGGATAAAACAAAGATGAATCCCCGACAGTGTAATGCCGACACTCAGCATTGAGGCTTTTGCTGTCTGGGATGTCGGCTCTGCAGATGTCGCAGCACCATAGTAACATCGTCCCTGACTATCTCAGCATTCAAGTAGAGAAGTTTAAGGCCAAAAGCCAGGCAAACCAGAAACTGCTTTTTCCTATTATTTTTCCTCAGCTTGCAGTGGAATTTGTGAAGAACAAGAACCATCATAGACTTTCAAACAATGCCTGTAAGTTCACATGGAACCTTTCAAAGTAAGAATTGTACTTAGTGAAGTAACTTTACATTATATGGACCATTTTATCTGAAATAATAAGTGTGTCATAACATTTGTTTTCAAACTTCTTTGTAGGTTTTTTTTTCTTGGGGGATGGGTTATGGGTCAGACTAAAATAAATGCCCCAAAATAACCTGTAATGGTAAAACAAAAGAATAATGAAAAAAGAGACAGTCTCTGCAGCCTGTATAAAAATCCAGTTATGTCCTAACCCCAGGAATCCAAAATGAATTGTTGGAATAACATATTCAAATTAAAGGATCTATATACCCTGAAATAAAATTATCTCCTATTGAAATAAGGAGATTAAGTTAGCAGAAACCACTTTTTGTACAAATTAAGGTGATGGATGCCTCCATTATAGTGACAGAAGATGTTACCTGCTCAAGGGTTAATGGTGTGACTCAAAATATGGATGCCTCTGATGTACCTGGTTCTGAGCTAAAATTCTTGGACTTAGAGGAATCTAGTAGAAAAGAATTAAAAACTGCCTCTGTAAATCTTGATGGAGTGCCTGAACCACACAAATATCTCCTAATTAATCAGTTCACTGGAAAATAATATGAAATCTGGTTGCCAACTGCAAAAGCCTTTAACCAAAGAACAAGGTAATAAGCTAATTATCCCAAAAAACAGCTTAACAAAGCAGTATGCCCCTCTTGTTTATATGATATTTATATCGTTATACCACCCACATACAAAAGTTTTGTCTAGACACCCCAGCTTAAGGTAGCTCCTGACTTACCCCATCTCTGGCCATGAGTTGAGGGAGAGACACAGAATATTACCCAAAATCAACATAAGATGAATACAATTAAAAAGCATGTTTTAAAACATGAAATGGAAACTTCTCAAGATCAGGTTAGACATGGAAATGTAATTTCAAGTCTAGACAAATTAAGAAAGAAGCACAAATTAATAACTTTTAACTGAGGGAAATGATATTATTGAAGATGCTGGGTACAAGGAATTCTGATGTGAATGAAGGTGACAAGATGGCAATTACCAATTATACTACAACAACTGAAAAATTGTTAGTAATAAAAAGTTAAATGTTGTCCCAAAGAATAATATACAGTACAGGGAATATCAAATAACACTGTATTTTATTTTTTTTATTTAGTTTTTGTTAACCGGGTTAGTGCACTAGTCATACAATGACTATTTTTCAAACACGACCCAGGAGAGTACAGACATGTCGAACATACAAAGTAACAGTTCATAAGTACATTAAGTACATTGAGTGGAGACGATATAGTACATAAGAACATATAGAGTAACATAAGAACATATAAACAATTCATGAGTTCATAGGTGCCTAACCTACATTGAGTTGAGAAGATATAGTACATAATACAATCAAGTTTGCAAAAACATTTGAACAGTACAGTGTGCTATAAATCAAAAACAGTAAACAAAAACATTGTACAGACAGGGATCATGTAGGAATGCAACAAGTGACAAAGGAATACAGAAGGGTCAGCCGGGGAGGAAGAAAGGGGTAGACCGACAATTAGGTCAAGGTGTATGTATGTGGAGAAGGAAATGACTATTTTTCCTTAGCTTGTGGGAGAGTGGTGAAAAGGAGCTGGGACAGGGAGGTGGCAGTGAGTGGGTTAAGGAGAAGTTAGGATTCTGTTTGTAGCCAGACCAGCGATCATCAGGTAGAGTCAAAGCAGGAAAAGATGTCTGCAAGAGATAGATTTAGGTGCAGCTCTCTCTTAAAGCAGTGGCGTGAGTTGCATAGTCTAATGTTGAGGGGCAGGGCATTCTGCAGCTGTGGAGCAGTATGCACAAATGCTCCATTTTCTTTACTAGTGCAACACCTAGGTACATTCAATAAAGATTTATCAGCCGATCGCAAACCCTGAGGTATGGCTTGGGGAACAAGCATTGCTGCAAGTGATAGCGGGGTCTGATCCCGAATGATAGAATCAGTAATTGAGCCAAGGTAGTATTTACTGCTTGTCAACCAATGTCACTGTGGAGTTGACAGTGGCGTTTAAGCTAAGGAGTAGAGGAGGCATAGTGACATATGTTGTTATACGTAACATCCCATTTGAGTAGGGAGGTTTTATGATCAGCAGCATGTATGGGAGCCCCATAGGTTAGGGTAGGGTGCAGAATTCCCCTAGCAATGGCCAGTTTAGCTGAGGGCATGAGCATATAGCTAGTCTTGTATGCTACACCCAGTTTGGAGTTCACAGCTCTGCAAGCTGACTGCACATGGAGATTGAAATCTAGGGACTGATCAAGCAGGGTGCCCAGGTAATTGAAAGAAGTCACACATTCCAGCAGTGAGCATCCTGAGTCCTGAATCACCAGTGCCATTGTGCAGGCATGGAGCTCCGGAGCTGACCCAAGCAGCATGGCTTTTGTTTTGCCTGAGTTGAGTACTAGCTTGTGAACATTTAACCAGTTTTGGATATTACTGAAGTCAGATGAAAGTGTTGCATCAATACAGGCTATGCTAATAGAGCTTGTACAGATGACAGGATTGTCAGCATATAGAATAGCAAAACAGGATTTTAGAGCATCACCAATGTTATTAATGTAAAGTGAATATTGAAGGGGCCCAAGGATGGAGCCCTGGGGCATGCTAATGTTTATAGTGGTACTATTAGATAGAGAGTAGTTAAATTTCACTGTTTGAGTTTTATTTGACAGGTAGCTTCTAAATCAGTCAACGACAGAGGAGGAGAAGTGTAGGTGTCAAAGCATGGAGAGGAGCAATGTATGGTCAACAAAGTCAAAGGCCTTTGTGAGGTCAATAAAAATAGCCCGAATAAGATTGCCTGTATCCATTTCAGAAAGAGTCTCGGTGGTGAATTTGAGGAGTGCTGTAGTCATGCTATGTCCTTTTCTGAAGCCATGCTGGGTATCTGAGAGCAGGTTGAATTTAATTAGATAGTCAGTAGTTTGCATCGCAACGATTTTCTCCAGGATTTTGCACAGCACAGAGAGAATGGCAATTGGTCTGTAGTTTGTGATGGGCCTTAAGGTCACCTTTTTTGACTGCAGGTGTAATCTGAGCAGATTTCCAGAGGTCAGGTACCTTACTACCAGAAAGTGATAGCTTGTAAATTTTTGCCAGCTGTAGGGCAAAGAGGGGAGCAGCAAGTTTCAAGAGACGGGGTTCAAGGGAGTCCTAGCCATAGCTAGTATTAGCAGAGATGGACAGTAGAAGTTTCAGGACCTCCTCCCTTGTTACAGCTTTAAAGTAGAAAGGAGGAGAATGTGGAGGCACAGGAGGCAGCACATCCAGGTTGTCCAGACAGGTAGCTGGCATGGTAGTGTCAGTCTAGTTAGAGTAAAAGGTACAGTACAAGTCATATTAAACTGTTCCACCAATGAGTTGGTTTAACATTGTTTTTCACAATTGGCAATGCATTGGCAACACATATTGCATTGCTTTTTAGTGCTTAACCAGCTAAAAAGCAATGTTTATAAAATATTTTTGCAGCTCATTTGGAATGCATCAGCAGTCCAGTCACAATGCAATGCAAAACTGAGTTTTAACTCTTAAGAAACAGTTTGTGCGGGGCTTTGTACTGTATCCAGCAACACTTACGCAACTCAATCAGAAATGCTAAAACAACTCATTGGAGGAACAGTTTAATGTGACTTATACTGTAACTTCCATGTTAAACCCAAACTTTTGAAACATTAATAACTTTGGAACTGTGCAATGGATTTGCATAAAATGTGGCTTGCTTACTATCTAGGGGAAGATGTTTTGATCTACCAAGTTTTGTGGGAATCTGTTGTGGTTTCTGAGATACAGAGTGTTGTAAAAGAAAAATCAGTGTTTTTTTGACATTTTTTGTGCATGTGGATCTCAGAAATGGCTTTAGGTTGCAGTCTGAGATTTTCAGGGTAGAAAACCTTTCCTTCACAGATGTGTATTTTGAAGGTTTGGTGAAAAAATATGAATCTGTTCAAAAGTTATTAAACATTTAATTTTCCCATTACAGCCTAGGGAAAAAATATATGCTCTGAAAGTGAAAGCAGTAAAACAGCCCCCAAAACAGTTTCTTTACCACTTCATAGCAAGAAAACAGTTAGGGCTTTTAGACTGAAATTTGCAGGATGGCAAGCCCATGCTCACAGATGTGCCTTTGGTTGGTTTGGTGAATAAATGGAGACCATTTTCATAGTTACAGCACTCTGAAGTTGCACACTTTCCCATAGAATAACAAGGTAACTTTTATGTTAAACCCGAATTTTTGAACATTAATGACTTTGGAACTGTTCAACAGATTTGCATGACATTGGCATGCATAATGTCTATTGGTAGGTCTCTTGACCTGCCAAATTCTTTGGTCATCCGTTGTATTGTTTCCAAGATATAGTGTTGCAAAAACAGAAAAATCCATGTTTTTTGACATTTCTTTGTCCACCTGGATCTCAGAAATGGTTTTAGGTTGCGGTCTGATATTTTCAGGGTAGAAAGTCTTTGTCTCACAGATGTGCATTTGGAAGGTTTGGTGAAAAAAATATTAATTTGTTCAAAAGTTATTAAACTTTAAAATTTTCCATTCTAGCCTGGGGGAAAAATATATGATCTGAAAGTGAAAGCAGGTAAACAGGCCCAAAAAGCAGTTTCTTTGCCACTTCATAGCAGGAAAGCAGTTTGGGCTTTTAGGCTGAAATTTGCAGGGTGACAAGCTCTTGCCCCACAGAAGTACTAGTTTGGTGAAGAAATGAACACCAGTTCCATAGTTACAGCACTCCAAAGTTGTGCATTTTCCTCAAAGGATAACATTGTGATGGTCGTGGTGCCTTTTGGTGGGTACACCTCCAGCTGTACTAAGCATGTGTGGAGGTGAGCAGGGCATCAGTACAACTGTGAAGGAACTTTTTTCCCAAGTTCCTATGGTTCCTGAGATATTGCAACTTTTGCAACACAAGGGTTACCTGGAATGGCTCTAGGTGTGCGCAATGTCTCTGTACTTATGGGTACATGGGCTCTGTGCTCCCACATTTGGATCCCATTATGCAATAATGGGAGTGCTGGGCCCTACATTATGCAGTAGTTGGAGCACAGGGTCCCACACATAGAGATGTAATATCATTAAAATAGCAGTACACTTATGTATAGATGGGTGAGTAGGGCCCTCTGGGCCCTGTGCTCCCACATGAAAATCAGAGACAATTACAAAATGTGTGCATGATGGGAGCGCAGGGCCTGGAGGTCCCTGCACTCCCACAACCACATATGAATAACATTACACTTTCTCAAAATGAAGGGAAATTCATTGCAAAAAACTTTATTAATGCATCAGTTAGGTTGCCATTACAGTGACAAAACTTTGGAAATTCAATGATAGAATTACCAACCCTACCCCCCACCCCCACCATCACTCACCACACACCAACAGGCATCTGGGTGTGCCTTGAGTTCATTGGGCCTAACTCTCACCCCATTGGCATATACTGTGCCACTCAGCTTCTATACAAACAGAATGGGGTGATAGTTAGGGCCAACAACCCCAAGGCACACACCAACACCTGTTGGTGTGTGGAGGGTTGTTGGGTGGGAGGGTAGGCTGGTAACCCTAACATCAAATTTCCAAACTTTTGTCACTATAATGACAACACTAACTGATGCATTAACAAAGTTTGTGCAATTATATATATATATATATTTATATTGATATAGATGAGCTGTCAGATAAATTATTTATCTACACAAGTGCTGTTTGACCTCGGTAACTTCACGAGTGGCATAAGCCATGAGTGAAGTGTCTGAAGTCAAACAGCACAAGTGTAGATAAACCATTTATCTGACAGCTCACCATTGTATATTTCATTCATGCAATAGGGATGCTTTCTGTTAGTGCAGGGACATTTGTTTCTGACAGTTTATCTTTTTTTTAACGATCATTTCTGGAACTTTTTGTTAACTTTTCTAGTGTAGGTCCACCTAGTGTAGTGGTTGCTATTAAAGGAAACACCACTCATTGTGTAGAAAATATTGTGCTGAACAAATGTCATGCTCACAGTACCATGCTGCCTTTTTCATTTTAAAGTAATTTGCACTTGTTTGTCGAAAAAGTGAAAACAATATTGAATTTTCTGCTGTTTCTGCTTATAAAAACACTAAAAGGTATATATAAATGAAACACCACTGCTTTTGTAGATATGTTTGTGCTGAATAATGTTCATGTTCACAGTTCCATGCTATCATTTTTTGTTTTAAAGACGTTTACATTTGTTTGTCAAAAAACTGAACAAATAATTTAATTTTCTGCTGTTTTTGCTAATTATGAAAAGTCTATATGGTATCTATGAATGAAACACCATTCATTTTGTAGATAATTTTGTGCTGAACAACTTTCATGCTCACAATACCATGCTATCTTTTATCATTTTAAAGTTATTTCCATTTGAATATGGTTAGGGTTGATTGTACACCGACAAAAGTTTGAAAATTCAGTGTTATGGTTGCCAGCCCCTACCACCCCACAACTACACTATGAGCATTGGCATGTGTGTTTAGGGTCATCCTACTCTTCACCCCATTCCATTTGTAAACAAG
Organism: Neoceratodus forsteri; assembly: GCA_016271365.2. Classification (NCBI taxonomy): domain Eukaryota; kingdom Metazoa; phylum Chordata; order Ceratodontiformes; family Ceratodontidae; genus Neoceratodus; species Neoceratodus forsteri. The sequence goes on from CM028131.1 coordinate 589,745,279, forward strand.
CTGAAGTGCTTCAGTATAGGTGAATGTGGTGAGAGTTTGGCCCAATGACCACAACTCACATGCCAACACCTGTTGGTGTGTGGTGGGTGAGGGTGGGGGTGGGACGGTAGGGGTTGGCAATCATAACACTGAATTTCAGAACTTTTGTTAGTGTACAGTCAACAATAACTGATGCATTAACAGAGTTTTTTTCCAATGAACTTCCCTTTGTTTTTAGACAATTCAATGTAAATAGTAAGTGGTATGTCACTGCTGGAGCTGAAATTCAGGCATGCTGTAAAAAATGACAGCTGTACTGTTCATGAGGAGGTGTGACAAAATGTCTATGTTGAAAATCTGGAGTGAAAATATTAAAAATGTGCAAATTTATGAGCAAGCATTGAAACTGCACAATGCATACTCATAATGCAATTTTTTGGATTTTTTCACAAAATTTTTAACATGTTTTTTTTGGGACCTCGCCTCCCGAACACTGGCACTGTGATTTTGTTAATCCATCCCAAAAGTTGATTTCACACAGTGACCATGCCATTCTGCACCACAGGTGTGAAAACATGTTCTTGGCAGGATGTGCAAAATGACAGCTGTACTGTTCATTAGGAGTTGTGAAAAAAATGGCAATGCTGAAAATATCAAGTGAAAATATTAAAAATTGTCATAGTTATGAGCGTGCATAGAAACTACGCAATGCACGCTTGTAACACAGTCATTTTTGGTATTTTTTTACCAAATTTGCAACATGAGCTTTTTGGGACCCCAGCTCATGAACAGTGGCACTGCCATTTCATTACTCAGTCCCCAAAAGTGATTCCGCTCAGAAACCGCACATCGACTGTGAAATCACCTTGCAGGAATGAGAAAAGAAATGAAATGACAGTGCCAGTGTTCATGAGGAGGGGGTCCCAAGAACCCTATGTTGAAAATTAGGGACAACAATTACAAACAATGGTTGAGATATCAAACTAACTTGAAACTCCCTCCCCCACTGACTTCCATTGTATGGCTTACCTTCAATTCTTCATTTTGTGGTTTGGATTTGCAGAGTGCTGACGTGTCTCCGGTCCTGAGAAGATCACAGTTCCCAACCTTCAGAGGGTAAGTATGGGTGAAGGGGATGCGAGGAGGTGGGTGCTTAGTGGGAGGGTGGATGAAGAAGGGGGACTGGGGAGATGACAATGGACCATTTTCTTTTTTATAGGAAAAAAAGACAGAAATGGAAAGTTTTCTTACGTTACAGAGAAAAAAAAAGTTTGGGGCACACTGGGATGGGCTCCCAGTGTGCCACATGAGTTTTGAAGGAGGGGGGACATGCTGCCAATAAGGGAATTGGGTACCCCCATTGGCAAGTTCATAAAAAAAAAATAACTAGCACATTGGGGTGAGCTCCCAGTGTGATACATGATTTGGGGGGGACATGCTGCCAACAGGGGGAATGGGCACCCCTGTCAGCAACTCTGAAAGAAAGTCATCACATTTTGGCACACTGGTGTGGGCTCCCAGTGTGCCGCATGAGTTTGAGGGGGGAACATTCTGCTGACAGGGGGATTGGGCACTCTTGCTGGCAAGTGTTTAAAAAAAAAACATTTTGGGCACACAGGGGTGGGCTCCCAGTGTGCCACGACTTTTGGGGGTAAGGGGAGACATGATTCTGAAATGGGGATTGGGCACCCCAATGTCAGAGCAAATAGTACTGTGCACAGAACAGGAATTCGATGCAGAGTCCTGCATCAAAAATTTCAATGCAGGATTCTGCATTAAATTTGAAAGACATCAAGTCCCGGGCCAGTTTCTTTCATTTTGTTAGGTAAACACTTGCGTTTACTTAATGGGGGATAGAGGAACATGGTGGAATCATTACTTTGGCCCAAAAGAGGCCACAAAAGGATTTAGGCTTATTTTATTTTATTTTTTTACGGGGTCGAATACTGCCGACAGCTTGACACTTTCACAAACACAAAAGTGCTGCATACATTTCTTTCTAAAATTGTGACAGTGGGTGGAGGGTGATTCTGAAAAAAGCATTTTGGGGGCTCAGATAAAAAATCTGATGCCCTCAGTGTGTGTCTCATCCCCCAATTAGGTAAATACAACAATCTGTGTTTACCTAGGTCCATTATTTTTTAAATGGCAGCTGTTTTTAGCTGCCACTAACTGAAACAAGATGGGGTCAGTTGCTTCCACAAATAGGGCATTTGCAAAAGCTGGTGTCAGCTTTTGAGAGACACACATATTTTTTCCCACTGACTATAATAGGAAACTTGTTTTTTGAATAACTTTTGAATGGTTTAATATTTTTTCACCAAACCTTGCTCTGCTTCTTTTGGGGCACTGGTGCTGCACTTGGAGGTAATCTTTGGGATTTGGCAAAACGCTAGCAGTTGCACTGGAATGAGTGGAATGGTGTATATGGTTGCTAGGCAACACCACACTCTGCTTAAGTAGCGCTCCTTCTTGGCTGTTCACTTGGGCACTGAGTAATTTTAGCTGATGGGTTACAGGATGAAGAAAGTACTCCCCCTAAAGAGGGTGAAAAAGAGAACTATGCCAATACCTCACCAATGGAGCAGGAAGCACCTAGTTCAGATACCAGTGCAAGCGATGAATTAGGGAAACCCACCAATCAGGAGAGGAGGGAATATTTTGTTAATTCAAGCCAAGACATGTTAGGAAATAAGCCTTCATTAGGTCCACTAGATAAACCCTGGATAAAGCAAAGGGATATAATGATAATAAGTGACTCTATGCTAAAAACAGCTGATAGGATGATCTGCAATAATAGGAAAGAGCAAGTTACTCTGTCCTGTTTACTAGGGGCAGGGATTGCCAATGTAAAACAACGTATAGATGGATTTCTAGAGAATACAGTGGATCCTGTGGTCTTCTTGCATATAGGTACAAATGATATTGGGAGGAAGAATGTTGCTGACATCCAAAGAGATTTTGAAGCAGTGGGTAGGGTTCTGCAGAATAAAAATATACCTTTGGTTATTTCTGAAGTTCTTCCAGTCCCGAGGGCAGGCAAGCAGAGTACTAGGGATATAATTAGATTTAACTGTTGGTTAAAAAGGTGGTCTCAAAGAGATAACCTGCAATTATTGGAACACTGGCAAATGTTTTCAAATGTTCCTTATCTGTTTTCACCAGATGGGCTTCACTTTAATAAATATGGGCTCTGAATATTGGCGAACAGATTTAATGCTAAAAAACACAATATTTTAAACGTATGAGGGGCAGGGAAGGGAGGAGATCCCCTACCAAAAATAGTAGATGATGAGTCACATGGAAGAGAGAAATCTGATCATTGAACTGTTCTGTTACTAAATGCTCAGAGCTTAGACAACAAAAAAGAGGAGTTGGAGGTGACATAAAAAAAGGAAAATATTAAGCTGTGTGCAGTAACAGAAACATGGTGGAAAAAGGAAGATTGGGGAACAAATATGGATGGTAACCCGTTATTTAGATGTGACAGGGTGGGCAGATGGGGAGGTGGGGTAGCATTATATGTACAGAATGATATAGCTGCATATGAATTAAAAACTATAAGGGGCACTGAATTTGAACAACTGTCGATAAGATTGTACCACTCCAGATCACATATCTTTAAAAGAATCAGATAGCCCACTAAAAATTTCAGTCGATACAGTGAAGCAAAATTTGATAAACTTGAGCACCTCTTGGTGATACATAAGGAATTTCCTGTGACGTTGTTGAGTTTGTAAACTGAAATAAGGACAAATATAATAATTACAGCCTTTGTATGTTAAAGTTCCCTTCATTCTTGCCAACTTGAAAATAAAATCCTGATCTGAGTCAAATCAAGGGTAGCCATTATGGTGGATCTTACTGGTGCCTTAGAATCATCTTTCTTCTTTGGAACCCTGAAGGCTTTGGCCAACAATGGGGGGTTATCCAGTGGGAGATCAAAAGTGGTGACTAAAATGTCCTTAACTAGATTGCGGGTGTTTTCAAATTCATAGTCCATAGTGTCTGGTACGCCCAAAACTAAAAAATTCCTATACCTAAGTTGATTATCATTTTGCTCTAATTTCCTCTAAATATTATAATTTTCTTTCACAACCCCATTTAGCATAGCAGTAGTTGTCCGTACTTTAGCCTCCATCTGTGATATTTATATCATGCTTTGTGATAGTTCCATCTGTAACAGCAGCCTTTTCCTAAACTTTTTTAAGTTCTGCTTGCAGGAACTCAATCTTTTTGGTAAGGGCTTCAAAGCAGTGGTCATACCTCTCTATCCACTCCAACAGCTTATCAAGTGCCATCTCCAAAGATTCAATGGAATATTGCTTAGTCTGCATTGGTGAAGACTCACAAGATGGTTTTTATCACCTGTAAATGAAATCTGCAGCTCTGGTAAACTTATCGCCGAGGTCCTCTGGTTGCCAGGTAGGTAGGTCGCTCAAGCCTGTGGGGCAGTTGGGGTATGTACCTCCACTCCAATCGCCAGACTTGTTATGGAACAAATCCACTGATACAGCGGCAGCAACCTAGCTGAAATGAAATCAGATACCTGACTCGAAGTTTTCTGTTTGTTCAACATTAGAATGTTAACTTTCTAATGTGCAGCTGAGCGATTTGGTCCTGTTCGAGCAACATGTAGCTCAGGTCAGTGTAGAGCATAAGCGTCTCACAGCTACAGAGCTGCCATCTTGCCCCTTCCATTTATTGTGCCACAGAGTAATTGCAGTAGTGTGAAACTGCTATCCTCCACACCTGCATGAATTTTTTGTACTGCTTTGTGGTATCTTTACTGGTAGTGTATTGTTACTGCTGTGCACTAATCCCCCAACCAGCAAATGGTATTCCTTTCCAGATTTGGATTTGTGACTTGTTGTGAGCACTGGTTAGGTGTTATTGTGCCTTTTTGTATGCATCTCTTGAGTGCGCAGTGCAATTTTAATCTGTCTGTGCATTTGCAGTGCACCATTAATTTTGGGAGACTTTGCATTTCTTGTTATGCATTCAATTCACTTCGTTAGCACTGGAGAATTTTCTGGATACAAGACAGTAGCATTTTGGGGATGCACATTAATTCTGGTGACTGTGTGTGACCCCTGTGCACATGACTGACTGCACCATTAATTACAGGAGACTTTGCATTTCTTCTTATGCTCTCATTTCACTTTGCCAGCACTGAGAAATTTTCTGGAAACAAGACAGTAGCATTTTGTAAGCACTGGGGAATTTTCTGGACACAGGACAGTAGAATTTTGGGGATACACATTAATTCTGGTGACTGTGTATGACCACTGCATGCATGACTGAGTACGCCATTAATTCTGGGAGAATTTGCATTTCTTGTTACACTCTCATTTCACTTCATCAGCACTGGGGAATTTTCTATACACAAGACAGTAGCATTTTGGGGAGCACATCAATTCTGGTGACTCTGTGACCACTGCGCACATGACTGAGTGTGCCATTAATTGTGGGAGACTTTGCAATTTCTTGTTACACTCTCATTTCACTTTGTCAGCACTGGGGGATTTTCTGGACATAAGTTAGTAGCATTTTGGGGATGCCATTAATGCTGGTGACTGTGTGTTGCCAATGTGTGCATGACTGAGTACACCATTAATTCTGGAAGACTATGCATTTCTTGTTGCACTCTCATTTCACTTCATCAGCCATGGGGAATTTTATGCACACAAGACAGTAGCATTTTGGGGATGCACATTAATTCTGGTGACTGTGTGTGACCATTGCATGCATGACTGAGTGTGCCATTAATTCTGGGAGACTTTGCATTTCTTGTTATGCTCTCATTTCACTTTGTCAGCACTGGGGAATTTTCTGGACACACGACAGTAGAATTTCCATTTCATCAGCACTGGGGAATTTTCTGGACACAAGACAGTAGGACTTTGGGGGTGCACCTTAATTCTGGTGACTGTGTGTGTGTGGGGGGGGCTGCCGATATTGTTGTCACGTCACCTTACCTGGCATTAAGGCTGAATGAAAAATGCAAAGTAATAATAACAAGACAAAGTGATCCTTTCATATGAGTCATTCCCCATAGTGAATGATAATTGAAGCACCCACTTTGTGGGTACTTCACTGGTGAATTTAATTTGCTGCATCTTAAGTTACAGGTAGCTCTTTGCACTCAAGATGGGTATAAAGCGGTAATGCAGTAACGTAAAATGCTTGGCAAATATGGTGTGCGCAAAAAATAGGGTAAAGGTACTTTTCGCACTTTTCATTGCTATCATGATTGGATGTACCGTGTGGGAAATAGTGATGATGGAGAGGGAGGTTGGTGTTTCTCTGTGTCTCCATCCTGCTGATCATAGAACATGGGTTACTGGTAGTATGTTGTAAGAAAATAAGAACAGCATGAAGGGGAAAGGGAAAGATTAAAAAAAGGAAAGAAATGAACAGGGCTAAATTTGAACCTGGGACTCTTGGCACCAAGGGATACGTGTTATCTTGCTGCACTACTGGAGAGAAACACATCTGAAGGTACTTTCTTTGTACTTCAAGATGTGTATTTCTAGTGGTAAGTGGTGGTGAAGTGCTCAGCAAGTATGGTGTGTGCGAAAAATAGGGTAAAGGTACTTTTTTCACTTTTCATTGTTCCCATGATTGGATGTACTGTGTGGGAAATGTTGATGACTGGGGAAGGGGAGTGTTTCTCTGTGTCCCCTTCCTGCTGCCCCTAGACTATGGGTGACTGGGAGTAACTATGTTGTAACAAAATAAGAATCGGATGAAGGGGACTGGGAAAGATTAAAAAAAAAGGAATGGAAGTGTGGCTTGGCCAGCTTAAATCTCCTGAAGCTGACACCCAGGGCCTAATTATCCACGTATTAGTTATCTGAACTGAAAAACCCAGTGCTGATTACTTACCACAATGAAGGTGATATCCCACTAGTTCCAGGGAGCCAAATCGTATCTTGATCCATGGGGTAACAGCAAAACTGGAGCTGATCATAGAAACCATAACCTCAGACTGCATGGTGAACTGCAAGGGGGGGTAACGGGGAGCCCACTGTAAAAGAAATCTTCATGATAATGGTCCAACATATGGAGGAGGTCACAATTTCATATAACATAGCTACAGCCTCCCTCCAAAAGTTAGATGCCAGAGTGGACTTTGTGGAGCAGAAAGTGACCGCACAGGCTGAGGTGATGGATGGCCACTGCACCACCATGCATGAGCAGGCCAGGCAGATTCAAGATCTGTAGGAGAAACTCTATGATATGGAGACTAGGAACCACAGAAACAATCTGCAGTTCCTTCGATTCCCTGAGGGCTGCAAAAAAGGGTGCACAGATGACTTTCTGATGAGGACTGTCCCCAAAATACTAAACCTTACAGAGCATGATCGAGTGATCATAGAGTGCTCCCACCATATGCTGCAATTGAAGCCTGAAAAAAGGAAAAAGGCCACACTCTATCCTGGCTTACTTTTTAAATTTTGCTGAGAAGGAGGCGATTCAAGTGTGAGTCAGGGAGATGGGCCAAGTGTTTTGGAATGCACAGTGGATCCTCATATTTCTGTACTACTCAAGGATTCTTGCCCAATAAAGGAAAGAGTACACAGAAGTAAGAAAATGGTTGCACGAACTGAACCAGCCATTTTCCATCAGGTATCCCTCGTCCCTCCTGCTCCCACACAGTGGGATGGAGTACAACTTTTCCACTCCCCAGGAGGCTAAGGACTTTATCAGCAAAACCTGGGCTATACAAAATTCAGTCATGGCCCAGAGGCTGCTAAGGAGAAGAAGTAGATCCCCTCAATGCAGCCAGTACAGGAGATCTCCAGAGCAGCAGCTGGAATGGACCAGAGGAGCATCAAGGAGCCCAACTGGTGAGGGAAACTTGGAAGACCCAGGAGAAATACTGCATCCCCAGGATCTAGGAAGCAAGCTCAGCAGGCCAGGTGCCAATGGAGGAAACATCCAGCTGAGATAATCTGAGAGGAGGCCCTGAAAGGGGCTTACTCTACATCTGAGCACCAGGAGACATGGGTATTTGTGAGCCTGTACTTCATGAGCAACAAGTTTGCCCCACTGCAGTTGCTAAACAGCTTAGAGGACCCTGCCACTGACCTACTGATGGAATATATGAACTTTGATCCAGAGTCACAAGGAGCAACCACAGCAGAGTCAGTTCCAGAGGATAAGGTCTTATGGGCTGAACACAAGGAGGAGGTAGCACCAGGACTACAGGAAACAGCCCCAAGCTCCACTACAGGCCCTCCCAGGATCATCTGCCCCTTGGAGCAACACGCAGCAGAGACAGAAGACATGATCAACCAAAAGGACTGTAATAACTTCCCTGCATCCTGATCCAGCTGAGCTGAAAGGAGTGTCAGATAAGTAGGGTTTTCTCTTTGGGGGTGGGTCACTGGGGGGTTCCAAAATGCTACCTTGAGTCATAGAAATAATCAGGGTGTGGGATATAAAATAGGGCCAAGCATACCTCCAGACTAAGGTTAGATGTAAAGTAGTAGTAGTAGTAAATCATTTTTTTATTCACATACGAATAATTGGATACATTCAGTTGAGCATAGCTCATTTTCAATGAAGATCCAAAAGTCATTAGGAGATTCCACATAAATTAACAGTACATCAAAATACAAAACAAGTAAGAACAACTAACAAGCAATACGTAGAATTAAAAAAAAACGTAACAATCAAACTTTAAAGTGCTAACAGTGATTACATAATGTGCTCTTGTTTAGTACAAACATATACCATTTCCTTAGTTAGCTTATGTTATGCTTGGTTTTGTTACTTCTCAGAGCTGGAGGGGATCTATTTCATAGGCTAATACCTCTGGCAAGCACAGAAGATCTACCTATATTCAAGTTACATTTAAGCAGAACAAATTGAGTTCCAAATGAGGCCCTTAGACTTTCCTTGATCTTTCTAACCTCAAATAGGTCAGAGATATAATTGGGTACTTCCTTATACCATACTTTAATCATAAATTGAAGCAAATGTAGATCTCTTCTCACTGTGGGACTGAGCCAATCTAATTCCTTAAAGAGTAAACACCTATGTGTTCTATAAGGGGCATCCAGAACAAAAAGAGCCAACCTGCGAAAGACTAAGTCTACGCTACCTGTATATTTTTCTAAGGCTCCTCCATAAAGCAAATCACCATAATCCATCACTGGAAGTATCAAAGAGTTAACTACAGTCAGACGGACTTCTCTGGTCATGAACCTTTTATATTTATACAATGCACCCAATTTTCTGTTGATATTTTTTATAAGAGAGTTTATATATATATATATATATCCAACCCTAAACTAGGGTCTAACCAGACCCCAAGATATTTGTAAGAATCCACCTGCTTGATATCAATGCCATCAGCTGTATGTATTTCCAAATGCAAATCTTTTTTATTGTTATTATTATTTTTAAACAACAATGATTGTGTTTTGTTAGTATTTAGGATAAGGTGATTCATCTTAAAGAAAACCTGAATTTCATCAAAGGCCAATTGCAGCCTCTCATTTATAGATTCTACAGTATCTCCCTCAACATACAGCACAGTGTCATCAGCATACATATGACACTGTGCAGATGTAGATACAATCTTGAGGTCATTCATATAAACATTAAATAATAAAGGCCCCAAGATCGAACCCTGCAGTACTCCATATTTTATTTCCAGTATCTCAGATTTATAGGAGCCCACTTCTACGAATTGTCTTCGGTCCATCAAGTAAGAAGAAAACCACTTAACCGATCGAGAGGACAAGCCAATCCCACTGAGTCTGGACAGGAGTACCCGATGGTTAAGGGTATCAAACGCTTTTGAAAGATCTATAAATAGAGCACCTATCATTAACCTCCTGTCCAGACTCAGTTGGAGATCACTTACAACCTTTCTCAATGCTGTTTGTGTACTATGACGTGCCCTAAATCCAGATTGAAAAGATGCCAATTTGTTGTTATCCTCAAGAAAACCTTTCAACTGACAAGATACAATCTTTTCAAATAATTTAGAAATCTGAGACAAGAGCGAGATGGGCCAATAATTGCCCAACTCGCTCTTGTCTCCAGCCTTAAATATAGGTCTAACCTTTGCAGTCTTCCATCCATCTGGAAATTCCCCACTTTCAATAGACAAATTGAAAATGTAGGCCAAAGGATATGCCACACAAGGTGCTGCATATTTCAACAATGTAGAGGAATCTCGTCTGATCCTTTTACGCTTGAAGTATCAATTTCAAAGTTCAGATAAGTATAATTTCCGGGGAAATATAATCAAAATCGAAGCCACCTATTTCTCCAACTTCAATACTAGTATCTCTATAGTTTGACCTCAAAGACTCATTTTGTTCACTATGGGCCCTATCTAAAGGGCTTGATGAAGCCACTTTTGAGAAATAGTCATTAAAGGCATCGGCCATTCCTTTACCCAAAGGCAGTGCAATACCATCTTTTTCTATTTTATTTACACAATTCTGTTTACTTTTCCCCACTAAGTTCGAAATAATTCCCCAGAACCTCCTCGGATTCTTTTTGTGATAAGCCTCCAAATTAGAACGAACAAACTGTTTTTTAAAGTCCCTAATTTTGGTAGTATAAAAATTTTGAGCCTGTCTATAGGAAACCCAATCCTGATTTAACATTGTTTGTTTTGCTTTCTTCCATTTTTTATTCCTATCTTTCCTAATTCTATATAATTCAGGAGAAAACCAGGCATTACCTTCATTTTTTGTCAATCTTGATTTTAGGGGTGCATGTTTATTACAGATAGCCATAAATTCGCTTAGAAAAAATTTCCAAGCGGCTGATGAAGTAGGTATCAGTTCCAGTCTATTCCAGTTGATATTTTCAACATCATTTATGAAACTAATATAATCAAAATTTTTAAAACATCTCCAGAATATTTTTGATTTAGGGCCTATTCTAACCACATTGTTTCTAATCGAGTAAATAACTTGATGATCTGAAAAAGATTCAGGAAGAACTCCAGCCTTAGAATAAAGCTGGGGGGAATTAGTAAACATCATGTCTAAAGTTGTAGATCTCTCAGGATCTCTATGGTTAATTCTGGTTGGTTCCAGAATCAGCTGGGTCAGACCCAGTCCGATCTGGAAATCCACCAGTTCATGATTCCCATCTATGGTCAACCAGTCTACATTAAAATCTCCAGTTATAAATAGCTCATGGGTATCCCGATAACCAGTCAAAAACTCATGTAGATCTGAAAAAACATGCTCCGAAACCTTGGGTGGTTTATAGAGCCCTACTAACAGCAAAGGTTTTCGAAAAGGTACCTCTAATTCCAATACCAACACTTCCAAATCATTACTAAGAAAGGGGTAATTTACCTCATGAGCGGTTAAACTACAATCTGTATAAACAATAATTCCCTCCATGGGCTAGCATCCCCCCCCACTCTGCTCATGAAATAAAGAGCCTTAGAAGGATGCCTGCTGGTGTAAGTAGGGGAGGTGGCTAGGCAATTTTTGCCTGCCCCCTACTTCTGACTGTTAGGTGTCCCCTCCTTGCTGATGGCCTCTGAAGAGTACACCAGTGCTAAGTGTGGAAGCAGACCACTGCTCAGATCTGGTATAAAATGAATATGTACACTACCAAGGATGATGGGGCTCTAATATAATTTAACTGGTTTGGGCTGTATTTGTACATCCCTTTGCAGCCTTTATCCATCCTGCTCCACTGTAACTAAGGTCTGGGGTTACTAGTAGTCAGGGTGGTCAGGGATGGCAGGTAGCAGTATTAATCCTGCACCCCACAGGGAGTTAGTGGGAGACACACCTCTTGCCAAATCCCCATTTCCCATGGTAGGGCCAGAGGAGCCTAAAGGCCCCTCTTCACCTTAACGTCCCCCTGAATTCTGTGGTTGCATAGGTGGGCCTCCCAAGGGTACCTGACACCCCCTAGACTGCAGACAGAATCCACCAACAGGATACAGTGCCTGGTGCATAGACCTGGATCCTGGAAACAGGGGAAACTACTTCACACAGAGCACTTGGCCTACCATCTCCCCCCTCTATTTTGGGACACTAAGATGGATAATTTGGGGAAAGGAGAAATACAGCCTGCAACTAGCTCCCCTATGTGTCTGACTGACTCCTCTGCCCCACATGGGTCAGGCCAGGAGTGGAAGATAGCCATACTCGGCTCTCTACTGTAAGGAGGGCTCTCCTCCTCCCCTTCAGACATGCATCATAGTACAGTTCCCTTCCCCCCCTTTTGGAGGCCTCAGGGGTGGGGGAGTGGCTTTGCTTTTCACACCTGGAGAGTGGGGGCCAGAGGCAAAGTTTATATCAAGGGGCCCAATCCTCTTGGAGATGAGCAATATATTTATCAATGGGCACCATGGTAATGATCACTGATGTTGGTAAAAAAAAAAAAGGGCAAAAGCCTCGGGTGCGGCAGAAGGAACAGTTACGGTCTACCTGAACTCACACCACAGAAGCCTTTGCCAGCAGGCAACAGGGGTAGAGATATCTACCCACATTCTTAAGGCAAACCTGCATTAGATGAAAAATGGGTGAGGTGGTTTGTCACACCTGGAATGTGTGGGGCTTAAATACCCCAGTAAGAAAAAAAATTCCTCTCCCTCCTGAAGCAAATGTGTTCCCAAGTGGCCTTCTTACAGGAGACAAAGCTAATCCAAAATGACCATGCAGCAGTAGTCTGGGATTGGGTAGGCCAGAAGGCACATGCCTGAACTCACACCACAGAGGCCTTTGCCAGCAGGCAACAGGGGTAGAGATATCTCCCCACATTCTTAAGGCAAACCTGCATTAGAAGCAAAATGGGCGAGGTGGTTTGTCACACCTGGAATGTGTGGGGCTTAAATACCCCAGTAAAAAAAAAGTCCTCTTTCCCTTCTGAAGAGAATGTGTTCTCAAGTGGCCTTCTTATGGAAGACGAAGCTAATCCAAAATGACCATGCAGCAGTAGTCTAGGATTGGGTAGGCCAGAAGGCACATGCTGGGGCATCTACTAGGAAGAGGGGTGATGTGATCTAGTACAGGCTCGATTTTACTGGCCGAAAATGAGTACGGATGTAGAGCAATATGTCAAGACCTGTAGTCGCTGTTTGCAAAGAAAAGTTTTACCCCAGAGGGCTGCTCCCCTGGTCAACATTACCACTAGTGCCCCTATGGAATTGGTCTGTATTGATTTCTTGAGTTTAGAGCCTGATCTGAAAAGTGTCAGCAACATATTGGTGGTCACTGATCATTTTACCCGGTACGCACAGGCTTTCCCAACTAAGGATCAGAAAGCAACCACGGTGGCTAAGATACTTGTTGAGAACTTTTTCGTCCACTATGGGGCCCCGCAGTGGATCCATTCTGACCAGGGAAGGGACTTTGAGAGTCATTTGATTAAAGAGATGCTATCCTTGTGGGGGGTACGAAAGTCAAGAACCACCCCCTATCATCCCCAGGGAGATCCTCAGCCTGAAAGGTTTAACCACACCTTGTTTGACATGTTAGGCACATTGCAACCAAAAGATAAACTGAGATGGAGCCAGCAGATTAGCACCCTAGTTCATGCTTATAATTGTACCAAAAGTGATGCCACAGGATTTCCCCGTACCGACTGATGTTTGGGAGAGAGGCTAGACTGCCAGTTGATGTGTGTTTTGGGGTTTCCCCGATGGAGTGCAAGCAGAGAACCATCTACAATATGTACAGAAATTAAAGGCCCAATTAAACCATGCCTACCAACTGGCCCAGACTATGGCGGCTAAACAAAACCTGGCCAACAAAGAAAGATACGATAAGAAAGTAAAAGCAATGGAGTTAAAAGAAGGGGACAGAGTGTTACTGAGGAACCTGGGACTGCATGGGAAACATAAAATTACTGACAGATGGCATCACCTCCCTCACATTGTTGTGGGAAAATTGACTGATCTGCCTGTATATAAAGTGCAGCCTGAAAACAATTCTAGAGATGTGAAAACTATGCACAGAAATCATCTACTGCCAATTGGACAAGTACTGATTGAAGCTGAATCTCCAAATGCTCCCCCCTCCAAGCCTATGACTAGGTCTGCCACCAGGAAAGGCATCAAACCCATTGATTCTTCAGCAGGCCAACCAAACGGGCCTCGCCCAAGGTCTGCAGAGGAAAGTGAGCAACCATTGGTGTCAGAAGATGACGAAGACGATATTGAATATTATCCCTCTTATGAATTGAGCCAGTTATTTCGGGGCAATCCCCTTGTTAACTCTGGAGATGAGGTTGGGCCTTCTGGACTGTCTGAGCCCCCAGCTTTGTCTCCAGGACCAATGCTTCCAGACCTTGAATCAGGTGGCAATAATGCCCAGGAGGTAGGATCCTTGAGTATGGCTGAGCTGTCTGGCTTGGCCGAATTGTCTGACTTTTCAGAAGAAGAGAGTGAGATGGGGGAACAAGCAAGTGATATGCCCAAACCGGAATAATATTTCAAATGCCCTGATGGCTCCTCACCTGTACCTAGACAGCCCTCAGCTGAGCCCAGTGGAGTGGGTCCGGGGATAGATGGTCAGGCCCCCAATAGTACTATGAGTGCTGAGCCCTTTTCCCCCGTAGAGATTCCTGTCACTAATGTCAAGGAGACTGAAGTGGAATCAGGGCCTGTTTCAAGGTCCCCCGAGACCCCTAGGTGATCTGGCCGAGAAATACGGCCGGTAATAAAGTTGAGTTATGAGTCTCTGGGTCAGCCGGTGGACCTCCCCCTAAATGTGGTCCACAAAAGAGTGTATGTCTCCCCGAGCTCCTTGCCTAAGCAAGCCTTGGGGGATGACTCCAGACTGTTGGTATTACCCTTTGAGTGCAATGCCCCTGTTTCAAGTAACCTACCCATAACTGCAAGGGAGGGCCCCCCCAAGTCCAGGGTTATGAGCAGGAATTAATGACCTGAGTTAAGAAAGGGAGCAAGGGTTTGTGTCTATAAGGTTGTATAAACCATAGTACTTTGTAAATGTAATAGTCATGTATGTAATGCAAAGTGTGATATAGTGTTAACCAAGATATTTGCCTTACAGTGATTCAAGGGTAACTACTTGACGCGGACGCCAAGTTTTTCCAGGCCAGGGAGGGTGTAGCCCCCTTGTAAATGGGGGTTCCTGAATGCTCTTTCGGGGCTCGTTTATGCTCCATGCCTGGTTGGTGATCGGCATAAAAGCCGCTTGAATGGGTGACAATTGAGCGCTCCTAAGAGCCTCCATAAGCTGTCCCTTTAAGGGCTGCCTGTTGCAGCCATAAGTAACTAAAATGGAGGGGGGGGTTGGGTGTTTGTATGCCCGAGTCCCGCCCGGGACACTAAAAAAATAACTCCCGTCTGCCATCGCTAGTGGTGCCGAGGGAGTTCTGTTGGAGGATATGATCGTTTGTGGGAATGATGTAAAATAATAATGATAATGTGGTTGTTCTAACCTGCCTTCCTTTTGCAGTGAGGACTGTTCAGTTGTCTCCGTCATTTTGGTCCAGAACTGTTAAATTGGGCCAATGAATACCCCGGGACCCTACAGAGTCGGCTGACCAATAGGGAACTGTTTGTCCTTGAAAGAGGTATTATGGGCCATGGCGCTTTTTCGCACCACTGAGAGCTGGAAGAAGTGACTGGCATGTTCAGCCAGTGAATGAAAACGGGTAGCGCCTGTGTGAGGTGGAGTGGTCAATGCTGCCAAAGCCAGATGCATTGTGGCTTATGAGAGGAGAGGAGCTCTGTGTTTCTGCGCTGGAGTGGCGTGAAGGCCTGCGGCGGCCGTTTTCTGCCTTGTGAAAGATTCAGACGAAATCCACCGGCATGCGGTTGGAGGAGGCTGGTGCCAGCCCAGCTACCTACCAGGCTCGACCTGAGAGGACTGGAAAGAATTGCTGAAGTGCGCTCGGTCCATCCGTGATGTTGAAGCTGCAGTTTGATGCCTGAGTTTCTGTAAGTCTGTGAACGTCTAAAAGCTGCCGCCTGGTATGGTACCCCTCTGCTGTGTGCCATATAAATGTGTGAGGATGCTGGTGAAGTTCAGGCTCCATCCTGGCAGAGTTAAAGGAATCGTCATTTGCTGGGGTTGTGAGTACTGATTCAGGGTAGCTCCCCTGTAGATTGTGTACACAGTGGTTTCTAGTGCATTATTACGTTGCTTACTGTCTAAGTAAACTGTCCTCCCATTCTGACCTGCTCAGGACTGTAATGTTCATCTGTGCTTAGGGCCCCAACCAGCTGCTATGTTTGGACTAGCCGTTAGGGCTTGGGTACCCAGGGACAGCAAATCTTAGGGTTAGTCCTGTGCACAGAGCCCTAGGTAGATAATTATAGTAATAAGCTAATCAACTTGATTCCCCCCTGTCCCTGTTATTTCTCCCTTGAATAAATCAGATTGTTTTTGTGCAACTACACCCTGGCTATTGTGTATATTACTGGTGAACTGCTGTCTGGTGAACACACTATAACTGTGCCTTATTTTACAGGGGGTCTTCGGAGGGAGTGGAGAGTCATTAGCCGGGGGGGTAAGTGTACTGGTGAAAAGAATTGTTAGTACCCAGCGTGAGCCACTAGTGGGATGGAAGGGGGGTTGCAGTAGCCCAGAGGGCTGTAACCAAGGCAGTCTCAACTGTATTAGCCCTGACCTCTGGGTGGAGGCACCCGTCCACGGATCTGGGCCCCTCACCCTGTCTTATTGGAGGCAGGCAGGGGTAGTATCTCTAAGGGTAGTGCCCCCTGGGGGTTACACAAATAAAAGTAATTTTTCCAGTAAAGAAGTCCCTGTACTGCTGGAATCACCACTGGAGGGTGCTGCAGTTGTTTCTTAAACTGGTGTGTTGCTGATGAGCTTGTCCTCATGCTTGCCCCACTCCAGTCCTTTGATCAGCACTGTGTGAGAATGGGAAAATGTAGCCTGCTGATCTGTGTACAAAGACAAGTACCTTTGTTTTTATTTCGGATGGACTTTTAAATGTGGCCTGAGTCTGCAGGTCAGTTTCAAAGCCTGCAGTGACTTGACACAGACTGCAGCCGTATTCAGTGAAGGGAAGTAAAATTATTAAAAAAAGAAAGATAGAGAACATTTACTGTTGTTTGAAAAAAAAATGTTCTTCATTGCAGGGAAACAGCCAGTTGTTGCTGAGCTAGGGACATTTGTTAATTAAAAACAAGCCGGTTGTTGTTGCTTGCAGAGGCTGACCATGTGACCCAGAGGTTTTGTGGTGGGGGATGCAGAGTAGCGTGGTTAGTTGGTGACAGTCTGTTGACCCCCTTCCCCCAGTTGCCTACAAGTATTATGACTATATATATATCTATATATATATTATGGTAGCACGGTAGTGCTACCATAGTTAGGGTTGAGGAGCCATTTCTATGTTAAACCCAAAATTTTGCACCTTAATAACTTTTCAATTGTTTGACAGATTTTCCTGAAATTTGGAATACATTATCAAGAACCATAGGCCTTGGGATCTGCCAAGTTTTGTACCGGTCGGATATACGGCTGCGGAGTTATTAAGCGTGATCTGCCCATGCGTTTACGCTTTTTCTGGAATTTTACGGTCGCTCCTACAGGTCACACAGTTTGCACGACCGGCCCAAAATCTTCAGGAAATGTGCAGCCAGGGTGCCCGATGTGCCTTTTGAAGATTTGGTAAAAAAATATTAAACGGTTCAAAAGTTATTCAAAAAACAATTTCCCATTATAAGTCAATGGGAAAAGTTAACAAAAAGTTCGACAGTGTCGCAAATGCATTTTTACTTTCGCAAATGGCCCTGTTACTTTCACAAATCCGCCTTTTTTTTTTCAGTTAGTGATCAGAAAAATGCTTGGCATTTAAATTTGGGACCTTCTAGCAACCTAATTCTTTTTGTATTCACCTAGTCGGACCCTGAGAATGCTAGCAATGTCTTTATTTTGGGGTAAAACACCCCAGAAATCTGTTTCAAATTTCTGGAAAAAGTACTTTCACAAAGTACTTTTGGGCTCACGAAAGTGTCGCAAATTTTTGTGAAAGCTTTCGCAAATTGCGACAGTAGTTTTCTAGTCTGTGGGAAAATGACAGCAATTCTTTAGCACTGCGCTGCAAAAGAACGGTTGGGAGTTTTGGGCTGAAATTTGGAGGGAACGCAGCTGACATCACACAGATGTGCCTTTCAGTGACTTGAAAAAATATTACATGGCGGCAAAGTTACCACACTCCAAAGTTGACAGTTTTTACCATAGGATAACATTACGGCGCCCGACGCATTACAGGAATCCTTTGGCAACCTGCTGAAAAATAACGGTTTGGTCTTTTTTCCTGAAATTTGGAGGGATGACAGCCAACAGCCCACAGATGTGCCTTTCAGTAGTTTGGTGAAAAAATATTACAGGGAGACAAAGTTATGGCACTCCGAACTTCTCTTTTTTTCCCATAGGATAACATTACGGCATTCGCCGCGCCTTTCAGGGCCCGTATCTCGGAAACGGTGCGAGATACGGACTTTTCGTCGGAAAAGTACTTAGCCTCCTAATGGGGGCTAAGTACAAAACTAACCAGGAAAATCATAAATCGTATGACTTTTAAATATTTTTCTATGTCGTACGGTTCCTGTGATATACGCTATTTAGTATTCCAACTCCTCATTTTCTGCTCCGAGACCCATTATTATGCAGGCATTCTTTATACTCACTGTCTTTCTCTATGCAGCTTTTGGGGAAAACCAGCCTGTGCGCTTACATTACTGTTACCGTTGCCCTTTCCGCTTGTGGTTCCGTACCCGTTTCACTTGCCGTTAACGTCTACGCCCCCATGTGTGTAATCCTTTGCATTTTCATTTGCACTTGTGTTTCTGTTATTTTTTGCCATTTGTGTCTACAGTACTGTTTCTCTTTCTCTTTCACTTTGCGTCACCATGCCCATTGACATTTCCATTTGCAGGCACCATGTTACTATGTGACAACACATCACGTGGCAGACCGTTCCCGTCTATGCCACCGTATGCGTTACCCTTTCTGTTCTCATTCGCGCTTGCATTACCATGTGCGCCACTGTTAATGCTTCTGTTTGCGTTGCTGTTCCTGTTATTATGCCACAAGACATCATGTGGCGGGAGAGCGGGGCTCTCCCACCGCTGCATTACATTCACTATTTCTCGTTATCATTCTCAAAAAGAAGGGAAATTAGAGGCAAAACTCCATTTAATGCATTAGTTAGGGTTGTTCCACTGCGACAAAAGTGAGGAAATCGGTGTTAGGGTTGAAAACCCCTTGGACCCCAGCCCACCCCTCAACCGGCACTGGGGTGCGCATTGAGCTGTCGGTCCTAACTCTCACCCCATTCTCCTATACTTCTGCTGCTTTACACATGTGATGGGGTGAGAGTTAGGCTGATGACCCAATGCGCACCCCAATGCCAGTTGGGGTGGGCTGGGGTCTAAGGGGGTTTTCAACCCTAACACCGAATTTCCTCACTTTTGTCACTGTGGAACAACCCTAACTAATGCATTAAATGGAGTTTTTTGTTATATATATATATATATATATATATATATATATAGACCCGGATATTCAAACTGCGCCACGCTGTGGCACAAGCCTGGGCAAAGCTCAACTTTGTTGTGCAGGGGTGGCCTGGGTGATATTCAAAGGAGCTGCACTATGGTGCAGCAGCTTTGAATATCACACCCTGGCCACCCCCACTGTACATGGTGCAGTGGCACTGCGCCATTGCAGGTGGCCAGAGTGGAGCATGGAGATGCACTAGTGCAAGTGCCATTGCGCCATGCACAGCACCTGCGATATTCAAAAGGGGATATGCAAATGGGGCCATAATTTATGCAAGGTGCACAGGGGCCATTTGCATCTCATTATGGCCCCATTTGCATGCCATTAGCATGCAGGTGCACCGATCCCTGACGACTTGTGCCTGGTGCCCTACTGGGCAGCAGCTGTCAGGGACCTATGCCCACTGCAGCCCGATCACTGGCATTTGTGTAAAAGAAACCCCCCCGTCCAATATCCCTGGTGGTCCAGTGGACCGCTATGTGCCCGATCACCGAGAGGTCTACTGGACCACCAGGGATATAGGATGGGGGCTTATTCTCTACACAAATGCCCAGGATCAGGCACATAGAGGTCCACTGGACCACCAGGGATATAGAAGGGGGGATTTCACTACAGGGATGCCAGCAATGGGGCATGGAGACATCACCAGGTGGCCAGCTGCCGTGTTGTGCCCTGTAATGCAGCAGCTCACCTGTGGGTGGCCATCACTTGTTCCTTTTCTTTGGGGCTTAACTTTGTGCAGGTGCAGGTAGGGGTTGCGCATGCATGACTCTGCACATCCCGGGCTGAATATCAGGCTGTGCAGGTTATGCATGGGCACGCCCCCCCACCTGTGCCTGCATACATTACTGATGCGCTCCGGCGCATCGGGATTTGTGCAGCGAACTTTTCCCTTTTGAATATCGTGCCAGGGAACATCAGTGGGTTGTGCATGGCACAACACTGTTGCCCCATGCGCAACCCTTTTGAATATCTGGGCCATAGAGTGTAGCAATAGAGATGTGGTCAGTAGATGAGCATGGAGTGGCAAGTGGGCCAGGAATGGAACATCAGGAGGTGCAGTTGGAGGGAGGCCCAGTGGGCCAGCACAGAAAAATAAAAGTAAGCCTCAGGAAGAAAATGTTTTTTGTTTGCTTTACTTTCTATGTGTGTGGCGATGAGCAAGGTAGGCATCTGAGAGGTTTACTATGGTTGACAGTTTGGGATTTCAGTACAGAGGGATGTGGGGCTGGCCACTTGTTAAGTGAGTGCAAAAAAATGGTGGTTGCTGAGAGTGAAGAGCTGGGTGCCCAGTGACACCCTTAGTAATGGGACACCTGAATTGGCACTTGTTTTTCACAGGGCATCTATTAAAAATTAAAAACATGCCTGACCATGGTTTTCAGCCAATCAGGCTGCATTATTTTTCAAGCTCATTTTCTAATATCATCTATGTTGTTGCAGAAGTTAATGTGGGTTCAGTTTTGTTGAAGTGTATTGTTGATGGAACATAGAAAATGCTTGTTGGTAAAGTTTGCTGTGCAATATTTTGTTTAATGTGTGGTGACATACTGAGTTGTATGGCACTATGGGTCTCTTGTTTGTGTGCAGGTCTGAGGCATATGTGATTTGATTTTGTCCTATGGTTCTAATTATTTCTGCTGCACTTTGATAAAGTTATGGTGTTGTGACAGGAAGCCTTTAAGACTGTCAGTATATGTGTACTGTCCTGGAGTGGGGGGGTGAACTTGTATATAAGGTAGCCTATCAGTGGATGTTTATGGCTTGTGGTGATGCATATAGTGTGTGTATGTTAGAATGAAAGTCACTGAGGTTGTCATGTGTTTTCTTGGTGATGATGTGAGTGGTCTGTTTGTTGTGTCCTGCCATGCAAGCAAGGTATGTCTTCGGTATATTTGGATGAGGTGTAGTTGCTTTAAGATGGAGACATTTAAATGCTTGTCATTCATATGTCATTGTTTGTGGAGGGGTTGGGGAAGTAAGTACTAGGTTGTGTTATCCTTGATTCTTTAGGGGAGGGGGAGCAAGCATTTGGTGGTGTTAAGTTGGCATTTGGGGGATATACAGAGAGTGCTTAGCAGAGCATGTGGATTATCGTTGGATAGGTGGTTATTGTCACTGTGTTTGCTGAAATTTGTGCAATGTGTATATGAGAAAGAAGTCTGATAAGAGTAAAAATGTTACCAAATATAATAAAAGAAAACAAATGTGACATGGAGTATGAGTGTTGTGGTAATGTAACAAGTTTTTCTATTTTTTGACTAAAATGGTGTGGCTATGTAAGGAACCTTTCTTTTGTGCTTGTGGTTGTTAGCTCAGTTGATAAAGAAGGTCACTCACAAGACAGTTTGAATTCCATGTCATAGGTCCCCCAGGAAAATGCAATTGCCAGTGTCTGAGAAATGAACACTATCTTTTAGAAAGACCCAATCTTTGTAGTATCTAATTTGGGGGTAGCAATTGGTGAGCATACCCAGATCATGAAGGAAGCCAGATATGAGAATGTTTACTTTTTTCATGATCTTTCTAGCATGTAATTGTGTTTCTGTGCTCTCCAGCTCATCCGCTCCGTACTGTCTGAAAACAGAATTTTACAGGCAGGTAGCATTCAAACTAGAGAAGCTAAATCAGATTCAGTGTCTGCTATTAAATCTAACCACCTTTTTTCAGCCCAATCATTGTCTCTGAGGTGAATTAACAGTATGTCTGGGGTGGGTGCATGTCCAGAAGTCTGTGCATGGTCGGCATGAGTTGGTACCCCTTCAAGCCTCCCTTGCCAAATCAATAGACAAAACAGTTTGGAAGACACAAATCACTGCCAAAGTGGCTTGTTCTTGCAAACTTACTACCTCAATGCACATGACTTCTACCAACTATCCAGACCACCTTTGTGGAGCATGCTGCCATCCTTAATTCTTTGTTAGGAAATGGAGATGTAAGGAATTTCCATAGCAGGCCTTCTACTGTGAGCAGTGTGCCAGGAATGAGGTGCTTTGTGCAAGAGTAGTGCAGTGTTTTGATGAGATTTACTATTTGGGAGTAGCAACATTAATTTAATTGGTAGATGGTGACATCATTGCTTGTGGTGTGGTGTGAGGTGATAACATTTTGATACTGTGGCATATCTGGTTGTTCTATGTGTGTTTCTATTTATGCTAAAATGTTTAGAAAGTTTTTTTTCCCTTATTGGGTGGCTTTAGGTAATACCATAATATTGTGTCTGCATGTTGTTTGTTTACTGTTATGTCTGGGAGTTTGTGGGGAATTTTTTCTCTTTTACTTTCTAAGTCTATTGATGGCAAGTGCTGGTTTTTTATGCTTAATTTTCTTAGCATATGTACGTATGGATATGCTATGCTGTCTAGTGCCTAGCATTTGATATGATTGTGTTTGTGATATGTGGCATCACTATACATTTGTTAGATGGCTTGGTTGTACTTGATTACGAGTGGAAGAAGTTTGAAAGGGAGATATTATGAGGTGTCCTGTGGTGTAGACTAGTAGTACATGGAGCATTTGTTCTGAGTAGGCAGTTGAAGGAAAAGACAAAACAAGTTTGCCATGGATAGTGCACAGTTGCATAATGCAGCTGTGAAATGCTATAGTTAATCAAGTGTTAAATGTGTATGTATGAATAATGTACCTACTCTACTGTAGTGGATGGTTTGTATTCAAAATGCCAAAGCTACACCCCCCCATTTCCAGTGTTATTTGTGCAATGTTTTAACTGTTTTCTGTGTGTGTGTGATGAATGAGGATGTGGCTATGTGTGTTGACAGGAGTTTGTGCGACCTTTATGTTGCTGGTGTGTTGGGATTGCTCTAGGGGAGTTTTAATTAATTTTCTAGGGTTGTTCGAAAAGCATCTGTGTTTCAGAGTTTTTGTTTCTTGATTCCTATTTTTTTGCAGTCAGTATGCATTTCTTTGTTGTTGTTCCATAGAGTTTTATCGTATGGGACACATGTCAGAGTTTAGGTGTTATTTTTTTAGTTTAGTGGTGGTTTGTTTTGGTTTGTGCAAAAAAAAATCGTATGGGTATTTACTATTTTCAAAATGTAGCATGTATTTTCAAAAAGTATGGTATTTTTCACACAATAAAAGATGTGGCATACCTTTAGAAAACTAAATTGAAATCCATTTTTTGTATGAGTATGATAGTTGGAGATTTATGGCCATCAGTGATATTTCTTTTTGTGAACAAAATATGTGAAAGTAGTGTTATAGTAAACTGTGCTTGTTAAAAGTGAGCTCAAAATAGAAATTATTGTTATAGAAGTGAAAGATGGACTTCTACTGTGTCCAGTGATGGTTGCCTTAGTACGTATGCATGGGTTTCAGACTTTCCTGAAGAGTTTGGCACTAGTTTTTTGTGAGAAAAGTTGTGTGTGTGTTAATGTTTTTCAAATAATAGCATGTATTTTTCAAAAAAAAAATTGCATGGTTAGGTATTCCTTTGAAAGTTATTAATGTCTTGAAAAAGAGATCGTTTTTTCTGATAGACAGTGTTTTAGAGCTTAAGGATTCATCAGAAAGTTGTTAAAGTGTCAGAAAAATATATGTTTTTTTGAACACAATGCTTTTAAGAAAAGAAGACATGGTGTTTGTGTTGCGCTAATGTTGCTTGGACAATGTGTATGGTTGGGATAGAGAAATTAAATGCATAGACTATTGGTGACTTGACTTTTATGTGTATTGTACTGAAAATGAAGAGTTACATTCTTTGCTTTTAATATTGAGAATGCTGGTTTTCAATAAACAAGCCTCCTCTCTTTTGTTTTTGTGCTTTTGAAGTTTTAGCTTTGAGAAAGAAAGGAAGTGTCGCAAATTAGGGTGTGTGTTTTGGTAAAGTAAAAAAAATGCACTGCTGTGATTGGCGATCAGGGTGTGTTTCTATGGAAGTACCACCCACTGGTTGTGTGTCTCAGAACTTTTTTGAAAATTGTTCAGGCAATGTTTTCTTTGATGGATTTTCACCATTGGTCAGTGCCAGTGGCTCAGTAGGTAGCATACTCGCCTCTGAGGCTGGGAGATCAGAGAGCTGTGGGTTCAGTTCCCACATCTGGCACTTGGGTTAATATCCCAATACTGACACTGTAGTTCAGCATAAGGGGGATGCTGCACTCCTGAGGTGCCATCTTTCAGATGAGATGTTAAACCGAGGTCTCATCTGCCTGGATTGGTGGTAGTTCAGGTGGATGTTAAAGATCCCATGGCACCTATTGAAAAAGAGTAGGGGGAATTTATTGAAAAGACAAATCATACAAAAGAAATATACAAATTTTCAGAAGAGCAACTCAAAAAGTGCATTCATGTAACAGGAAAATCTGAAGTGGTTATCCAAGGCATGTTATGCCAATATGCTTCTAAAACCTGTTTCAGAAAGATAATGCATTCCTTCTGAAAAATAACAGACAATTCCCTAGTAACATTCTGAATAATTCTTTCAATAGGAGTGTCTTTTTGTTGCAACATATAACCACATCTAGCAGTCCAGATATACCATTTTAAAACTAAACAAACAATATTCAGTGTGCCTGTATGAAAACCCTGCCGTCCAGAGTGAAAAATACCATGCATTAATTCTTCACATGTCTTTGTCGAAAAGATAGGTACAGACCAAGTACTTGCTAGAGTTGACCAACATGTCTTTATAAATGAACAAAGAAAAATTAAGTGTTCAATAGTTTCTTCTGCAGATACACAATTAAACCTGATATAGCCTCGTTCAGCATGCTGCTTGTGCTTTTGATTGCTTTTCACATTAATTTTGCCACAATTTCCTTGGAACTCTTTGTTCATTTAACAAGGACAAGTGGGTATTTTGTAGATGTATAGGTTGATGGGAAAAGTTATTAATTCAGTAAAATGCATGGTAATTATACGATGGTACAGCTGTTTTCTTGTATTACCAAGTAACATATGGCTAGAAACCCCCCCATAATCATAATTTTATAAAGATTTCTCTATAATAACCAGGAAGTGTAGGATCTTGCTTCAAGTGAGTCACCCTTGACCCTTTCCAAATAGAAAACCATTGTTGAACCGAAGCATAAAGATATGAAGTCCAAACCTTGTCCCGATTAATCACTAAGGGCCAAAGATTAATATAAAAAAATACAATAAAAAAAAACTAATGGGTTTTCCATGTTCAAACCCCCAGATGAGTATGGTAAATAAGTAACATTCCTCTTTATGGGATTTAGCCTACTACCCCGCACTGCCCAAAAAATCAAACTCAGTAAACTAGCTTCCAGTTATTTGGGGGGAGGAAAAACCTTGCTGACATACAGGAATTGTGGTAAAAGCTTCATTTTAATTAATACCACACGTTTCTTTTTATCCAGCTTCCAAGTATTCCATTTTGATACCATCGTATTTCTGAGTTCAATCCTTGAAGTCCAATTTAATACATCTAAATTACCTGTACCCCAGAATAATCCTAGAATTTTAATAGGGTGAGAAACAATGGGAACACCAGAAATCTGAGGGTCAATTTAGGATTGTGTTCCCAAATATATACCTTGGCTCTTAGATGCATTTACACTAGCACCTGTTACCGAAGAATAAATGGTGCAGACCTCTATTGCTAAGGATATTGACTGTGCATCTGGTAAAAGAAGACATAGGTCATCAGCATAAGCAATACACTGTGCCAGACTTGGTAAAGACCCTATTTGCAAAGATCTAATTCCTGGATGAACATTTATACTTTTTAATAATAGGTCAATACAGAAAACATAGAGGAGCGGGCTAAGGGGACAGCCTTGATGAACTCACCTATGTACTGGAATTAGTGGTCCAACATGTCCATTCACTATGGGAGCTACAGTAGCAGATACGTATAACAGTTTAATCCATCGTACAAATTGATCCGGGACATTATAAGATCTCAAAACCTCCCACATATAACTGTGATTAATAGAGTCGAAAGCTTTACTTTTATCTAGTGAGCATAAAAAACCTTCAACTTCCTGTTTTGTACTTCTAGTAATTATTTCTCGAAGTAAGAGGAGATGTTCCAAAGTATTCAAGTGTTTCACTGAGCAGGCTTGTGCTGGACTAATCACGTAATTTGCTACTTGTTGTAACCTCATAGTTAAAATTTTTGCCAATAATTTTAAATCTGTATTTAAGAGACAAATTGGTCTCCAGTTTGTCAGAAGATGTCAGTCTCCTGTTTTATAAATATAAACTAAAGAACCCTGTACCATAGTGAAGGGTAAGGCAGTCTTTAACATTGCAGAAAAACCTGTGCCAATTCTTGAGCCAAGATTTCCACAATAAGTCTATAGACTTCAGTAGTTAGACCATCCTTCCATGGAGACTTATTTATGGGCATAGACTGCATAACCGTTTGTATTTCAGAAAAATGAATATCCTTTTGTAGTTCCTGTGTTAAGGTAACCGGGAACTCTGGAACCTCAATACTTCCTAAAAATTTCTGAATACAATCCAATTCTACGTTACTGTGTGAAAAAATAGATTTAGTATGCAAATACACAATATCCATAATTTCATTATGCGTATTGTGCATATATCCTAATGAATCTTGTAAGCTATCCATTCTTTTTGACTTCACTCGCTGTTTACAGGTATCATATGGACATATATTAGCAAGAGGTCCTTGCAAACCAAAATTTTGTTGGAAGGCTAAAACAGCGGCTTTATTCTGGTGAAATTGAAACATGTGTTCCTTTAGAGAAGAAATCTGAGCACTATAATCATGCGTAGAGGTAAATGATAGGGAAATTAAAGATTGTAATTGTTGTCTATGTCATAGATACGTTAAATATTGTATATCTGTGTCTTTCTTACATAAATTTTTTAACAAAAAAATCAATTCCTTTTTTAAATCCTCCCACCACTGTATCGGTGAGTCATACAAAAAAAATATTTTTTTTTTTGCAGATAAAAAATACTGTACTTGAGTACGACAGCATTCCTTACTTAATAATGAGGAATTGCATTTCCATAATCCTCGTCCTATCTGAACCCCTGGTCCCAAATTAAGAAAAAGCAGAGAGTGATCAGAATATTCCACTGCCTGTACTCTGACTGCAGAAATAAAGGAATGTTGGGAGATAAAAAAAAATCTATCCTGGTAGGACCCTTATAAAAAGTTGGCACTACTGTCTTAAGATGATATAGCATGGCATCAACCAAATCTGCTTTGTGTAGTAGTTCATGTAAACAATTAGATTTCAAAGTTTTAGTCCATAACCCCTTATCCCGTTTATCTAGTCCACAATTAAAATCTCCTCCCCAAATTACTAATTGTGCAGTATATAAAAATGGCTGGATTAATTTGAAAAGAGACACCCTATCAGCTTTAGATTGCATGGCATAGATATTAATAAGATGAAACAACTTGCCTTGAAAACAAATATCTAATAATAAAGCCTGCCCAGGAACCAGGTCCAGCAATTTCAGGCACATAAATTCAAGACCTTTAAAAAACATCCCTACCCCTGAGCATTGGTCTGTACCTATTGACCAATAAGACAGCCCTACATACCAAGCATTAGTAGCATTATGGACATCAAGCAGAGTATGCAATCTTGTATCCTGCAGAAAATAAATACCTGTTTTTTGATGAATTAAAGCAGAAAAAACAACAGTCCTTTTCCTCAAGCTCTTAATACTATTCCCATTCACAGAGGTGATAAAAAGAGACATAAGAAGAAAAGGGGAGTATATCCCAAAAGGGAAAAAAAGACAAACAAAATAATTTCTTTTTTATCCCACTTCTAGTACCCAGCCTAGTTTTCAGTTTAACATGAGATGAGAGTTTCTTCTACGAAGACTCTTTATGGGGGGGTGTCCTATGGTGTCTCAGTTTGATCCACCTCCCCATCCCCTACCATAGAAGAGGAATCCAAAAGTATTTCAGAATCACTATCTGCAGATTTTGAAGGGGGATAGAATGTGTTTTGGCTATTTTTAAAGCTGGAATTGATTTTTATGTCCTTTTCTGAGCCAAAATACCTTTTCTTGTATTATAAGCTAGAGGAGGGGGAGGCATAACTGTTTCTGGTACCTCTAAAGGCAGAATCTTCATGTCTAAATCCTTCTTACTACCCTGTGGTTGAGAAAAAGTTGTAGGATCAGGAGGCGAATCTGTCAAGGGGTCCATCTGAAGTTCTACCACTGGTGCTTGGGGAGTCCTAGGGATTGGGGAAGGTATTGGGAAGACAGGAGAAGGGGGGGAAGAAAGAAGGGGAAGACAGCACAGACTCAGACTGTTGCCGTTGGGCTACTGCTATGAGCAGCCATTGTTCCTCACAATCTCCTCCAGGATTTGTATTATGAGCAGCCCAAGCACAACTTTGATAGGAATGCCCCTTGTCCTCACGTAAGCTGCAAACCATTTCATTTAAACAGTTACTACTGACATGTCCCAATTCATTACAGAGAGAACATCTCACTTTATCACAAATACTGCTCATATGGCCCTCAGAGCTGCATTTATAGCAGGCCTTTGGTTGGTCTGCATAAAACAAGACTCTCCTATCATGCCCAAGGAAAAAAGAATTTAGCAAATGTTTCAGACCATCACTAGTTGAGGAAAGTAAAACTTTAAATTTCCAGCCCCCAGTCCAATAATGTTCTCTATCAAAAATAGCATTAGGTCCATCCAGAACAGTACATCTTTGTGTTATCCAGTATGTTAAATCCATCACACTGACCCCTTCGTTGCAAAATAATACAGTCACAAATTTTATAGCAGGTTTTGTCAGGGGTATTGCTTCAAAAGGAGTCCACAGAGGAGAGTTGCGCATTTCATTATATTTTTTCCAAAAACGCTCTCAACCATTAGTAGTCTTGAAGCTAATATCAAATGTGTGCTCGCCCGACACATGGATAAGGGCATATATTTCAGTATCAAAAAATTGTAATGAATCTTTTATCAATGTTTTACCTATGTAGGCACGATCTGGAACACAGTCCAACCCTCCTTTATAGAGTAATTGTACAGCATTGTGGCATTTAGCAGGGGCCACAGGTAAATGAAATAGGGAAGCAAACGATTTTTTTGGTGCATCGGGTTTAAGGTTCAATGGAGCATCTGGGACAGGAAACTCAGGTTGATTTGTCAAAGCATGTACACTTGGTACAGTTTCAACAACATTTGGTGGGGAAACAGTATCAGCACTAGATATGATAGTCCGATTCATAGACATAGGGATTTTAATGGGAGACGTACCTGAAACCCAGCGATTATCATCTTTATTTTTCTCCCACCCTGCAGTCACCAAAGCAGCATCTACTGACCATGGCTCTCTGGTGTTGGGCTGCAACAGCATTTCTGAAGTGGACTGTGCGTTCGAAGAAAACAAAGCCTGGAGTGTGTTGTCCCAGGCTGACTCACCCTGCAAGGCCTTTGATGCTGCCATGTCAGCGTTTGCAATCAGCTGTGTAGTTGATTCTGACAGCTGTGAATTCAGCGATTCTGAAGGCTTCACCACTAGATGTTTTGGGCTGCTAGGAGGAGATTCTTTTAAAGGAAACTGTTGTTGCTGTGTGGAAAGGAGTAAATCATCATCTTAAACTTCATCCTCCACCCAAGTTCGAGCAGCTGGTACATTAATCGAGCACTGAGAATCCTTGCAGGTAATTTGTTTAGCTAACAAATCTTCTTGCTGATTGATAACTTCCAATAGTCAGCATTTCTGACACTCCAAGGCCAAAAAGTCATCATCCTCTAAATCCTGATCCATCTTCAATGTCACATTGTTGTCTATATTTTTCTCAAGAATCGGGCCTTTTGCCTGCTCCGTTCTAGGCATTTGAGAAGCAGGAGGTGGAATGAATCCTCCAGCCTCCTCCACGTCCATCTCCTTCACTGAGTCCTCACTGACTGCTGCCATGGCTGATAGCAACAGCACCCCCTACACAGAGTAGGGGTGTTTTTATTTATAATAATACATACAAGAAATCACATGAAACAACAAAGGTGATACATAATCCTCATAATAAATTACAAAAAAACTGGAAAGATAAAGGGAAAAAAAAACATAAGAAAGGACACAAATTAAAAGAAAGAAAATTCACAATTTCCAAACAGTATTACTGCCCTAAAAAAAAAAAACACCAAAAAAAAGGGGGGAGGAGGAGGGTTAAATATCCAAGTTATTTATATTTAATAATGTGAGAAAAAACCTCCACCAAAAATTTACTTTATCAACATTATACATTTGTTTATCTTTCAAATAAACTTTCAACAGTTCATTCGTAACACAACAACAAAACCCTTCTACTGTACTCAATTTCTGATAAATTACCCACTGACATCATAATTGCCATAAACAAAATCTTAAACACGCAAACAAATTTAATAACATGTGTTTATCATATATCTGTCGGCAGTGTGACACTATTCCAATAATTAAAGTCTCATAATTAATAAGAGACAACAAAGGCATGTTCCATCTATTAGCAGCATATTTCCATATTGATTTTGAAAAGGAACAGTACAAGAAAAAATGATCCATAGTTTCCTCTTGGTTTATGCAATCAGAAAAAGGACAATTCTTCTCTTCCCTAGCCTTATACTTAGCCATACCCCTCACATTTAAACGTCCATACATGATGAGCCACTGGGTTTCCTACATCTGTATAGGGAGTCTGGGGTTATTTAATTGTTCTAAAATATCATTAGAACCAGCTGATGAGCAATTTTTAAAACATGGGTCAGTAGGATAGAAGCTAGCCATTATCATCCTATAAAGGTCTTTCGTATTAGTAGAAGAAATTTGTTCTTTTATCACCTGCCATTTATACAGTTTTTGTGCTGTAGGTCAGAAATATGCTGGGAAATAAAGATGTGGATGAATTTTAGGAGCATAAGTTATCCAGGCCTGCAGAAATCGCTCTAGAGATTGCTTAATCCAAAACCTATCTCGGCTTGCTGAAAATAAAAAACATTTCCTTAAATTAAGTGAAATAAACAATACATGACAAAAAATAACTGGGTCCACCATACCCAAACCCCCTTTGTCCTTAGCCAAATATGTATAACATCTTTTCACTGGATTTAGTCTATTCCCCCAAAGAAGTTGAAAACAACAACTATATATTCTGGCTTCATATTGAATAGATACAGGAAACATTTGGGCAATATATTGTAAACAGGGTAAAATAAATTGTTTTAGAACCTGGATTCTTTTGAGTTTGGAAAATTTAAACTGCTTCCACCTAGCAATTTTCCCCTCGACCTTTTTACAAACTAAATCCCAGTTATCTACTGGCAAATTTTGAGGCCTGAAAAGGACACCCAAAATAGTTATAGGTTAAATAGAGAAACTAATATTGTTTACTAAAATAGGAAAATGAGTAACACTCCCCATCAGAAGACCTTTGGATTTTACGTGATTAAGCTTGGCATTAGACAAAAAAGAAAAAAGAGAAAATTCTGTAAAAAACTCTGCTATATGCTCCTGAGAATTAAAAAAAGGCAAACATCATCAGTGAAAGCCTGTACCAATAATTGATCATTTGATAATGGTTTATGTACCCCTTCCCAGTGGGGAGGGTTAAGTTAAAGCATGTAACAAAGGCTCTAATGAAAAAACATATAGCAAGGGGCTAAGAGGGCACCCTTGACGCTCCCCAGTATTTATTTCTATTCCCTTTGTTATGTGCTCCTTAACCACTGGATAGACTTTAGATGATTTATATAAAGCCTGAATCATCCCGACAAATGAAATTGGAATCCCCAAAAATTCCAAAACCTGAAATAAAAAAACATGGTTAACCCTATCAAAGGCTTTCTCCAAATCAATAGATAACAAAAAAACAGCCTTCCCTTCTAAAGATAAATATTCTATTACCTCTCTAATGATTATTAAAGGTGACTGGATATTCCTATCTGGGACTCCACAATATTGAAATGGAGAAATAAGTTTACCAGCCATTAATCATAACCTATTGTTCAGCAATGAAGCAAAGATTTTATAATCAGTGTTTAAAATAGTAATGGTCCTCCAGTTCCTAAGATCTCCTTTATCCCTTGATTTATATATATATATATATATATACACACATATATAAATCAATAGTCCTTCTGTAAAAAAAACTGGGAAATGAACTTTAGAGAAAAAAAATTGAAATACTAAAAGTAAACAAGCCGTGATGTCTGTTTGAAAAGATTTATAAAAAGAATTTGGAAGGCCATCCAAACCTGGCATTACATTATCTTTTAAATTTTTTATAACCCTTTCTATTTCAAGGCAGGAGAAGGGAACTTCTGATTTTTCCCTCTCCTGGGCTTCTAAAAGGTCAGGAGGCACCCCTAAATAATGTGCAATCTCAAAAGCAGAAGGTTCCGAATTTGGTTTTAAACTATCAAAATAATCTTTAATAATAGAATTAATACCCCCTGCGTCCTCCTCCTTAAACTGATTGCACATAAGATATTCCAAAGCTGTAGAATCCTTTAGTTTTTTACATAATTCAAAAGGATCCCCAAAAACTGTTTTAGAAGAATGATTAGTAAGGACTGCTTGCAAAGTTTGGGATCTATTATATTGAAATAGTTTCATTTGATCTTTAGTATGTTGAATTTGATCTGAATAATCATATTTAGATGTATTGGCTAGGGTAATCAGGTATTGCAATTGAGACCTTAACTTTAAATATGAAAGAAAACCAGAGTTCCGTTTTCTTTTACCATATTTTTGAAACCAAGAACAACAATCTTGCTTCGTTTCCAACCACCAAATGCCTAAATCAGAATAAAAAAATGCTATTGATAGTCTAACCCTCAATATAAGGGAAATGGAATTTATTACAACAGCTTCTTTCAAGATGGAGGCATTAAGTTTCCATTTCGAAGATTTCCTCCCAACAGAGGGGAAAGTGCCAACTTCAACCATCACTAAGAGGTGATCTGAGAATTCCACAGGGACTATATTAAAATTTCCTATTTCTGTATTTTTTGAAAGGAATGGATAGTCGATCGTGGAACCAACTTTCCCCTTAAAAAAAGGAAAATTAGAATCTAGTTTTACCGAGGAGTTACAATTAACCAAATCTCCTGTCTTGATAATTGATGCTAAACAGTTCGAGTCACTATAGATTTTTTTGTTTACCCCACCTTTGATAGAGAGAGTACAATTAAAATCTCTTCCCCAAAAAATAGGGAAGAAATCAAAAAGGGTTGAATTAGTTTCATGTACTCAGTTCAAAGAGCCTTTGACTGAGGATTATAAATATTAATAAACCTACAAGCTCAAGAGTGCCATAGACCGTCAATAATTAAAATTCTCCCCGGAATCAATTCAGTTAGTGTGAGTAACACAAATTGAAAAGAATTAAACAAAATACCTATCCCATCTGCGCTGTCCCTTCCAAAGGACCAAAAAAAAGTCCCTTTTGAAGGAAGAAATTTGTTCTTGAGCAAACATCCAGGTTTCTTGGAAAAAAACATATTCCCAAAGATTGGTCTCTAAGGAGCTGAAAAACAGCTTGGCCCAGATATTCAAAATGGTTGCGCCATGCACAACAGGGTTGCGCATGCGCAAGTCCTACATTGCGCCATTCTGCGATATTCAGCAGGAGGCAGTTGCGTCACTGAAAACAGGTTGAGCAACAGCGCAATGCAAATGAATGCATGCTCAACAGGAGGGGGAGGAACCATGCATAAACTGCGCAACCCGATATTCAGTCGGGTTGTGCAGAGTTGTACATGCGCAACCCCCAACCTGCGCCTGCACAACTTTGAGCCAAAAAAAAAATACACTCCTCCACAATCTCCGATGCCCGATCACGGGCAGTATGTATGAATACACTCCCCCACAATCTCCTGATGCCTGATCGCAGGCAGAATGTGAAACAACCCCCCAGTGCTCGATCGAGGGCAGCATGTAAAAGCCCCCAACCCAAATATCTCCCTGGTGGTCCAGTGGACCGTAATGCCCGATCGCGGGCAGAATGTCAATTACAACTTCCCCAAACATCTCCCTGGTGTCTAGTATCCCCCACCCCACCCATGAAGCCCCTGCACCCGCTCCCCGGCGGCGGCGGGCGGCAGCATCCACCCACCTGCCACCCGCCGCCTGCCGACTGACAATCGGTGGGCTGCGCCCAGTGGTGCAGAGCTAGAGCCAATGGGCATGCAGCCCTATACCATACATGTGCAGTCCGATTTGTGAATGATGTTCATTCACAATCGGACTATCATCGTACGTATGGGCTCACAGCCATTGGCTCTAGCTCTGCACCAATGGGCATGCAGCTCCACCGACAGTCAGTCGGCGGGCGGCGGGTGGCAGGTGGTGGATGCTGCCACCCGCCGGCTGCCGGGGGAGCGGGGTGGAGGGGCTTCGATAGAGCATAGCAATGGGGTATAGATAGTAATGGGTTTGAATCATGTTTTCTCTTGCTGCTTTTGTATTTTTCACAAAATATATGCTAAGCATAGTGTGCAAAAGTAAAGGAATTTTATTTTGCAGGAAATATGATTTTTGTGAATGTTAGGGATAGTTTTTGTGCTAGCACAGTAGTGCACGTAATGTGTGCTTGTGGGGATAAGAAACACAGACAGAAGTGTAGAAAACAAATGTGTATGTTAAAAATGGTTTCTTAAATGGGTCTATGAATTGCTGGTGGTGAGCTAGGTTGTCAAGCTTGTGAGAATGGTATGAGAAACATAGTTATAACTATGATTGTTTTCAGTGTGGTCTGTGTGAGAAATAGCTTTGGGAAGTTTTGGAGATGTGGTATTTTTCAAATGAAAGGTTGATCCCCCCCCCCAAAAAAAAATGTCTCATTTGTGATGACTTTTGTGTGAAAGAGGCGTTGTTTGATTGTCATTTTCTCTGGCATAGTGGATAGGGCATGGCAATGGGGTATGGATGGTACTGGGTTTGAATCTTGTTTTCTCTTGCCATGTCTTTTTTGCAAAGTGTGTCCTAAGTGTAGTGTGCAAAAGTAATGGAATTTTATTTTGTGGGAAATATGATTTTTGTGAACATTAGCGATAATTTTGTGCTAGCACAGTAGTGTATGTAATGTTTGCTTGAGTGGACAAAAAATGCAATAAAAAGTCTGGAAAACAAATGCATATGTTAAACATGGTTTCTTGTGATGTTGAGGGGAAGATGTATGATCATGATTGTAATGGCTGTTGCAGAAAAAAGTGGTGCTTTTCTCTGTTTTCATTCTTTTTTGTGTGCACAAATGGGTTTTATAGTACTGCATGCAAGATAAGGAAATAAGTTAGTTTGAAAGGTGGATTCATTATATTTTAGGTGAAGGGGGAGTGTTGCTGTGTGGAGAAATGCATAGAAAAGGATGTTTTGTTTTTCTGTGCATATAAGAGAAAGGAAAATATTGAATAATTTGGCTGCTATGTTTTGTGACCGTACTTTTTTTTTGGGGGGGGGGGTTATGATGGGACTCCTTGGGATTTGTTTTTTTAATTGTAAGTCTAATTAATTATTAATGAGTTGATGTAATGACTAACAGGATGCTATGCTAGTCTGAAGTCTGTTAGAATTGACTGGCACATCAGCGGCACTCAGCTTGCGCTGTATGCTGACAGCAGCGGTGATTGAACAAAACTGTTTTTGGTGCTCAAAACCCAAAGAAAAAAATGTCATTATTGTGATTAGACTTATAATCACAATAATGATCTTGGAACCAGTCATTTCCTTTCAATTAATGACTGACTGAGGGGAAAGGTGGCCTGAGGCTCCAAGCTCCAAGGTCATTATTGCTTAATTGTTGAATGGTAATACATATGCAACTAATCTATTTTGCATTGTGTATGCACTGTCATGCTTTCTTCTACCGCATCTTTATATTTATTGTATAGTAACAATTACATTTTTTGTTTCTTTTTCTTTTCTAGGTATCTTGTGGTGAGAAGAGAGATCATTGCAGAAGTGCAAAAAAAAAAAAAAGGATAGAGGAAGGAACGAAAAACGTTTAAAAGATGCTATCCAAGGATAAAGCTTGTACATCTGTAGGTGGGCTAAATATATGCAGAGTTGTAAAGTGTTGAAGAATATGTGCATTGTAATGAAAAGCAAATCTAGTAAAAAGACATGTGCAGTGTCTAATGCAAGGAAAAGTGTTAAGAAAACTATTACGCACAGAGGAAGTCAAGTGGTTTCACGAGACATGACACACTGACTCTTTTGTTATGAAAATTGTTGTGTACAGAGAAATTCAGGTGGTTTAACATGACACTGTCTCTCTTGTTGCTAACCAGCCTAGTAAGAGAACCATGACAAATCTGACACATAAAAAGACAAGAAAAAAAAAAGCAAAGAGGTTCTGGTGTTGCAACTAGTGCTGCTATCAAAGCTAGATATTTTCATTCATTGGCTCACAAAGCTAAGATTGAATGGATTTTATCTGCTACCATGAGCTGGTTAGGGAAAAAAAGAAAAGTAAAGTGCCTTTGACAAAACCATGACTTTGTGTGTCATGGGTTTGTCAGTAGCTCAGTACATATTTTGATGTGGCTGTGAAGACAAATGATGGCTCAATTAGACTCATTCAAAAATGTTGTGTATGAAATAGAAACATAGAAACATACACTTTGATGGGGCATGGGGTCAATATCATGCACGTCAGAATGCCATGCAAAATAATTGCATTGTGTGATCTATTGATAACTTTTTTCTATGGGAAGGGGTTCTGCCACACCCCCCTGTTACAGGGAGCTGTACCTCCCGGACCCCCCTACTAAGGATTCTAACTCTGGGGGGGTCCAACATGGAGAGCGCACAGGTCTGGGTTTCGGCATAATGCAGTGTGCTATTAAGCATACAATATTATCACTCGGTATGCACTTTGATGGCAAATAAGGACCGCTTGGCTTACCTAGTCTGCCCATTTTTCTACCTATTGGATAAGCTGCAGATCCTAGTTAACCAACAGCCTACTTCTTCCTACCCCTACCATAATTACCTTCTGTCTGTCCCACGCATTCTTGAATTCTCACATTGTTTTTGACCCCAAAACCTCCTCAGGAAGGCCATTCCATGACTCCACCACCCTATCTGTGAAAAAAATACTGTCTCACATTGCCCTTGATCCATTCCCCCTCTACCTTCAGATTGTGTCCCCTTGTTCTTGCACTTCTCTTTTTCTGAAAGATGATACCCGCTTGGACTTTGTTGATTCTCTTGAGGTACTTATGAACATACGAAATTTGCCAGCAGATAAAGGCCTAGAGGTCTATCAAGTCTGCTTGAATGTGGAGTTAGCACCCCTTATTCTTTAGCTGCCCCTCCCTTCTAACCTTCCCCTCCATTGACCCTCCCTCTTGTCCTGTCCCATCCCCTTTTGAAGCAGGCCACTGTTCTACTGGATGCCACTTCTGCAGGTAATACATTCCACCCACCTATCACCCTCTCTTTAAAAAAGTATCTCCTCATCTCCCTCCTCAACCTTCTTCCCTCCAGTCTCATATCATGGCCCCTGGCATCCCTCCGCTCCCCTCCCTTACTTTTAACAGCCCCTCTGTACCTGTCTTGTTTATTCCTTTCATGTACTTAAAGGTTTCAATCATGTCTCCCCATCCCTCCTCTCCTCCAGCGAGTACATGTTCAACTCTCTCAGCTTCCTCTCATATAATAAATCCCCCAGCCCCTTAAACATCTTTGTCACCCTGTGCTGCACCCCCTCCAGTAACTTAATGTCCGTCCTCAGATATGGGCACCAGTACTGCATACAGTACTCCAGGTGTGTTCTAACTAATGACCTATACAGTGGCAGAAGCACCTCTTCCCTCCATGAGGATATACCCCTTGCAATGCAACCAAGTATTTTGTTGGCCTTTGCAGCTGCCTTCCTACATTGTGCCAAGTTGTTCATTGACCCTGTAATGAGCACCCCCAAATCCTTCTCCTCCTCCTCTACCTGGGTTAGCTGCACTCCCCCCAGCTGGTAACTCCTCCTTGGGTTCTTCATCCCAAAATGCAGCACCTTGCATTATTTGGCATTAAATCCCAGTTGCCAGGTGTCTGACCAGGTTTCACACTTTGCCAGATCATCCTGCAACCCCTGCCATCCCCCTAGGTCATTCACCACTGCTCCCATCTTGGTATCATCAGCAAACAGACTGATCTTGCTCTTGATGTCCAATAATATGTCTGCAATGAATATCCCAAACAACACAGGTCCCAACACCAATCCCTGTGGAACACCGCTCGTCACTACCCTTGAGTGTGAGAGCT
Organism: Neoceratodus forsteri; assembly: GCA_016271365.2. NCBI lineage: Eukaryota > Metazoa > Chordata > Ceratodontiformes > Ceratodontidae > Neoceratodus > Neoceratodus forsteri. Next base: position 589,783,953 of record CM028131.1, read on the forward strand.
CCCCACCCACCACCACCCTCTGTTGCCTTCCCTGAAGCCAGTTCCCTATCCATCTCACCAGATTTGCACCCGCCCCAGTGCCTTCTAACTTACTTCCCAGCCTCCCATGTGGCACTGAGTGGAATGCCGTACTGAAGTCCATATACAGGACATCCACTGCATGGCCCCCTGTCCAATTGCCTATTAACCCAGTCATAGAACTCCACCAGGTTGGTTTGGCAGGATCTGCCACATGTGAAGCCATGCTGTCTGCTGTCCTGTAGTCCTTTGGCCTCTAGGAGGGCCACCAGCCTCTCCTTCAGGATAGTCTCCATCAGCTTACCCACAATGGATGTGAGGTTCACCAGTCGGTAGTTCCCCGGTTCATCCTTGGGGCCACTCTTGTGGAGGGGCACCACGTGCGCCATCCTCCAATCCTGAGGTACACACCCTGAGTGTAGTGAGGCAGTAAATAGGTCTGCCAAAGGTCCTGCAAGGACCTCTGCCAGCTCCTTCAGTACCCTGGGGTGGATACCATCTGGGCCTGGTGCCTTGTCCACCCTCCGTGCCTTCAAACCCTCCTGAACTCTGCCCTCCATGATTTCCCCATCTGTCACCCCTCTCCTCTGTTTCTGCCATTCCTCTTCCCTTTGGTATCACCCCCTTCTCCTTAGTAAATACAGAGCAGAAGTAATCATTTAGCGCTTCTGCCTTATCGCACCCAGCTTCCACCTAACTCCCCCTTCCTAATCCTTACTACGTGGTCCTTACAGCTCCTTTTCTCCCTGATGTACCTAAAGAAGTCCTTCTCCCCCTTCTTAATGCCTTGTGCCAGCCTGAGCTCTGTAGAAGCTTTGGCTCCCCTTACTGCACATGTCACCTCCTTCAATTCTGTCAGGTAGTCCTCCCTGTTTTCCGGTATCTTCTAAAGGCAGCTCTTTTCCTCCTTACCTTTTCCATGACCTCCTTGCTCAACCAGCTCAGTTTCTTAGCCCTAGCCTTCTTGCTCTTGGCCTTGCAGCAGGTTTTGGTTGCCTCCACTATCCCCAGCTTTATGAGCTCCCACCTCTGGTTAGTGCCCATACTAGGTTGAATTCTGGCTAGGTACCCTTTTACCACTTCCCCCATCCTCCCAAAGTTGGCCCTCCTGAAGTCCAGCATTCTTGTGCTAGATTCTACTCCTTCCTTGCCCATATTTAATGTGAGCCATACTGAGTGGTGGCCACTCCCTGACAGCGATTCTTCCACCAAAAGTTATCTCACAAATTACCCATTTGCCAGCGCAAGGTCAAGGGTATTCCCTAACCTGGTTGTTTCACTGACCATTTGCTGCAGGAAGCTGTCCTGGAAGGCATCCAGCAGTACATGCTCCCTTCTATTCCTTGTTGTTGGGGTACTCTAGTCCACTCCAAGCATGTTGAAGTCCCCCACAATCACCACACTACCCTTCTCGCAGGTCTTCCTGATCGGTCCCTCTAGTTCCCTGTTTAACTCCTCTGTCTGAGAGGGTAGCCTGTACACCACTCCCATTCTGAGAATCCTATTCTTGGAATCCAGGATTTGCATCCAAAGTGACTCCATAGTACCCTCCTCCCCTTCCTCCCTTATACACTTCAATCCTTCCTTCACATATAGTGCCACCCCCTCCTTTCCCAATCACCCTGTCCCTATGAAATAACCTGAACCCTGGTACAAACAGGTCCCAGTCATTGTATTGGGTGGCCCATGTTTCTGTGATGGCTGCAATGTCCATCTTTCCCTCTGCCATTAGCACTGGTAAATCTGTAGTTTTCCTCCCAAGGCTCCTAACATTAAGGGTAACCACCTTCCACCCTTTCCTCCCCCTCCCATCCAGCCTTTACTACCAACACCATTTCTATCATGTCCCTTCTATCCCTATACATATTAAGCTCCTTTACTCTTTCTTCATATGGATTCTGTTGCAGACCCTGCACCATTTTAGTTGCCCTTCTCTGGACTGCCTTCATCCTGTCTATGTCCTTGCGGAGATGGGGTCCCCAGAACTGCATGCTGTACTCCAGATGGGGTCTCACCAACTGTCTGTACAGAGGGATAACAACTTCCTCTTTTCTACTGGTCATGCCTCTCCCTGTATGTCCCACAATCCCCCAGCTCTCCTTTCTGCCTTCTCATATTGTTTGCTTACCTTTAAGTCATTTGATATGACTACCCCCAGGTCCCTTTCCATGTTTGTTGTTGTTAATCTCCCCTCCTCCCATTGTGTACTCTTCCCCTGGGTTTTTGTTTCCCAGGTGCATTACTTTGCACTTTTTTGCATTGAATCTAAGCTGCCATACTTTTAACCATTCATCCAACCTTGCCAAATTCCTTCTCATCCTTTCCACCGCACCTTGTGTATCAGCTCTGTTGCAGATCTTTGTGTCTTCTGCAAAGAGGCATACTTTTCCTTCTAGTCTCTCTGCAATGACACTTATAAAGACATTAAAAGGGACCCGACCCTGTACTGAACCCTGCAGTACCCCACTAATAACCCCCCCTTTCTTTGGAGTGGACTCCATTTACTATTACACTCTGTGTCCTGTTGTACTGCCAATTATTTACCCAGGCCACCACCCTGGGACCCACTCCCAGGCTGGCTAATTTGTTTATTAATCTTTTGTATAAGACTGTGTCAAATGCTTTGCTAAAGTCTAGGTAGGCCATGTCCACAGCCCCTCCCTGATCTACTACTTTGGTCACCCAGTCAAAGAAATCTATTGAATGTGTCTGACATAACCTTCCCACTGTGAATCCATGCTGCCTTGGGTCCCGTGCCCCACTGGCCTATAGGTACTCAACAATTCTTTCTTTCAGAAGTGAATCCATAATTTTTCTTACCACTGAGGTCAAGCTATCAGGTCTGTAGTTTTCTGCTTCTGCTTTGCTGCCACTTTTGTGAAGGGAATCACATATGTCCTTCTCCAATCCTTAGTTACCACACCATCCTCCCATGATTTGTTAAAAAGGGTAGTCAGTGGTGTCACTAGTTCCCCCATTAGTTCTTTTAGAATTCTGGGGTGAATCCCATCAGGCCACATTGCTTTGTCCACCTTCAGTTTTAGGAGTTCTTTCAGAACTGTTTCTTCTGTGAAAGGACTGGTATCAACCCTCTACCCAGAGTGCTTCTATTAATTGGATTAGGTAACTCCCCCTCCTACTCTTTCATGAATACTGAGCTTTTTCACTGTCCCTCTCTGCCACCCACTTTCCCCTTTATTAAGCCTCACTATTTCTCCTTCGATCTTCCTTCGCTTCCTGATGTACTTATAAAAGGTTTTCTTCTTAACAGAGTTGGCTATCTTTTTCTCAGTTTGGGTCTTTGCTATTCTGACTGCCTTTCCCACTTCCTTCTGCTCTAACTGGTACAGTTCTCTGTGCTGCCATTTCTGTGTTTCCTTATACTTCCTGAATGCTATATTTTTTTCCCTAACCTTCCCCACCACCTCTTTTTAGGACTATAGTGTTTTTTTCTTTCATTTTGATTTATTTGCTTCACACAAAGGTTTGTTGCCTGTGATGGCAGTTTTGATGTTTCCCCATTGTTCTTCCACCCCTCCTTCTTACCTGTTTGCTAGTGCTTTTCTGAGGCACGCTCCCATTTTGACAAAGTCCGCCCTTCTAAAGTCCAGTACCCTTTTTTGTGGCTTGACACTGTGGCTGTGTTTATAATGAACCACACTGTTTGGTGGTCACTTGTTCCCAAATGGCTGCCCACTTCTAGATCTGAGATCCTCTCTCTGTCCCCATTTGAGAGTACCAGGTCTAAGATTGCTCCCTCCTGAGTGGGTTCCAACACTAGCTGCTTGAGGCATGCCCCTTGTAGGGCATTGAGAATGACCCTGCTCTTGGATGTGTCTGCAGCAATGGTACTATAGTAACATCTGGCATATTCAGGTCCCCCATCAACAATATCTCCCCTTTTTATACCATCCTAAATTTGCCTTCTATAATTTCCTTGTTCATTTCCTTCTCCTGAGATAGGGGTCTGTATACAACCCCAGTGCAGATTGTGGTGCCATTTCTGGTTTCCAGGGTGACCCACAGTGCTTCCTCTCCTCTCCTCCCTGTTTACCCTTTTGTTCTATTGCTTTGATCCCTTCTCTTACATAGAGAGCTGTTCCTCCTCCTCTTCTACCCTCCCTGTCCCTCCTGTAGATTGTGCATCCTGGTATTTTGACATCCCAGTCATGGTTCTCTGTGTACCATGTTTCAGTGACTGCCATGATATCCAGGCATCCCTCTTCCTTCAAGACCACCAGTTCAGGAAACTTGTTACATAGACTATGAGCATTGGTTCTCATTACCCTCCATGTTTTGATGGCCTTACTCCTTTTTGCCCTATCCCTGTCCTTACTTGCCTTTCCCTTTTTCTCCATTTACCCCTGCCCTTCTCCATATCAATGTCTTTATCTTGCTGTTTACCTCACTAAATACCCTGATTTTTTTTAGGTGGGGGGCTAGAATTTCCCTGCTCCATTTCAGTGCCTCCCTCCTTGGCTAGTTTAAATGCTTGCCAATGAAGCATTTAAACCTACCACTTAGGATCCTGGTTCCCTTCCTGGACAGATGCAGACCATCACTCCAGTATAGGACTGCATCCCTCCAGCTAGATTCCCTGTCCCCAGTGAAGCCAAAATCCTGAGCTCTGCACCAGTTTTTCAACCATTGATTGAACCCACAGTGCGGCGCACCCTAGCCTCACCCATGGCACAGAAAGGCACACCTCTGAGAAGGTTACCGTGCATGTTACTTGTATAAGGCCCATCCACAACTCCACAAACTCCTCCTGCACTGCTCTGATCCCTTTCCCAACCAGGTCATTTGTCCCTAGGTGGACAATGACATCCAGCATGCCATCAAAATGAAGTTGCAGAAAATTAAATCTCTAAACAGAGATAATTTCTGTGAGATCTTTAAGGGAAAATGGCTGCGTACAGTGCACTCAGAAGCATATTTCTGCTAAGAGCCCTATAATCCACTGTTAAGGAGAACAGTTGTTTCTTTTGATGATTGTGGGAAAGCATGTAACATTTTGCTTTCACAGAGTGTTGCAATCTCATAGAATGAAGAGGATAGCTATGCTGCAGCTGAGGAAAACAGACCAAAATGTGTTCAGTGGTCTTGTGATGACCTCTGTAATGCACGACAAGCATCTTCTGATGAGGTTATTAACTTTATTTACTTGTTTGTTGTGACAAGGAGCAGCCATCGATATGAGTTGTTTGAATAAATTGACTATTGTGAGATCTGTCCATATAGTGGGCTGCTGGGGCATTCTTTGGCCTGTTTGCAGAGTAATAGGTGTGACAGTGTTTTGCACCATGGTTTCAGGTTTCAATGTTTCTATTGTTCAGCAATCAAGCCTTTACAACATACTAAGCGCATAAAATTATGTACAAAAAAGAGAGAAAAAAAATTAAATCGGATATTACATTTAAAATTTTGACACATAAAAATCCATGAACAAATTAATTATCATAGGCAGAGAGACATTTTTCTTTGTGTTTCAACACCTGATAAAAAAACTTGAAACCATCTTAGCCTCCTCCAATGTCTGGGGGTGAAGAAGTATGAATAAAATATCATATTTTGCATTCACATATTTAATAAGGAAATCATTTAACAGATTAAACGGTGGGATTTTATATAAAGGGCACTGTACCGTAATATGATAAAGATTTTCTTGAAAACCCTTGTTACATCTGCAAAACTCCAAACCTAAAATGCGTGGAGTTGTCTTATTAAAAAAAGCATATTTAGAACAGATGATTCCCAGTCTTGCCCAGGTAATCATTTTTCTTTCTAACAGGGTCAACCCAAGAGTAAGATATTTCTCTATAAATACATCAATTTTATTTTGAGCTAACCATCTGGCCTGACGTTGAGCTCTGAGAAGCTCCATTTGCTTATCATAGGCAAGCCTAAGTATTTTCTTTTTGACATATTCCTTAAACACATAAGATACTGATATTGATTTCTCCCAATCTGTCCAAAGATGAAGCATATTAACACTGCCCAAAATACGTTGAATATTTTTGACCCAAGGAGACCTAAAATTCTGTTTATGCCAAGATAATTTTTCTCTAAGGCATGGTAGAGGCATAATATTAGTCTGTTGATTAATAATTTTGACATAGTAACTCATGAGACATATATCAATTATTGTAACAATAGGTACTCTACCCAATTCAGCCCTAGCTATAACATTAGAAGTGGCAAGTGGAGCCTGCAATAAAGATTTATAGTAGAGAGAAAGTGGGATCTCCAACCATGAAGGGACATTGTTGTTCCAGACCTCTGCGCAGTACAAAAGAATAGGATTAATTTTGGCCTTGCCGGCTATCACTGCCGGCGAGACCAAATATCCTGCATATTTCCTAGCAAAATGTAAGAGAGCCCTAACAATCAGTTTTGCCCTTGTCACTTGTCCTCTCCAATGCTCTATCCAATTTCCATTCGAAGCAAACTTCACCCCCAAATATATATAAGAAGATACCACTTCAATAAGTTTGTTATTTAAATAAATCCTTGGTTTAATTTGATGGCCCTGTAAGGGTGCAAAAATCAGTAACTTAGTTTTTTTCATATTTATTAATAAGTCCAAATGTTTACATTTAGAGCAAAATTGATTTATTTTATTTTGTAAACCTTAAGCAGGTAAAGCAAAAATAATCAAATCGTCTGCATAGGCCAGACAATGTACTGGGATATTCTTAATTTTTGGGGAATCAAGAATATCTATATCTTTATAAGTCAGAAGGGCATCAATATACAAATTAAAAAGAAGGGGAGCCAAAAGACATCTCTGTTTAACTCCCGAAGTTGTACTGAAATAGTCAGAAATGTTGCCTTTATTATCATATCTAATAGCCGATGTTGTGTGAGAATATAACTTAATAATGGGGGCTAATAAATTTAATGGTATGCATCTATTTAATAATATCTCCCATAACTTGGCTCTATTAACCGAGTCAAATGCTGCAGAAAAGTCTACAAACACAGCATACAGCTTCATTTTATGAAATGATCTGTATTTTTCTGTCAGATGGGCTAGGATGTAAATATTATCTATCGTAGAAAAATCCTTACGAAAACCTGCTTGAAACATCAATAAAGGGGAGTTTGCAGTTATCCAATCTTGTAATTTATGTAATATTATTTTAGCAAAGATTTTTCCACTAATGTCAGTAAGACTGATTGGACGATAGTTAGATGGCAAATGAAGTTGGCCCTTTTTATGGATTGGAACTATTATATTTCTTGTCCAAGATAATGGAATAAATCTCTCTTTTAAACAGATATTGAAAAAATTAGTACAAAAAACTACCCAATAATTCAAATGCCCCTTGTAAATTTCTCCCGGTATCAAATCGGGTCCAGGTGCTTTATTATTTGATAAATTCACAATGGCTTCTTCCACCTCTCCAAATGAAAACACTAACGATGTGCATTCCCCCTCAATGTTAAAATTTTCTATCACATCAACATCGTTGGTAGAATGTCTATTAAATAGTAGACTATAATAAGATGTCCAAGTTTCCTTGGGGATATATATGGGAGGTCTAGAATTCTGATCAGCTGTCCCCTTGGACACCAAAGCCCAAAAAAGCTTAATATCACCCTCCTTAATAACTTGGTACATAACACCCCATTGTTTTTCAGTAAATTCTCTTTTTTTCTGACGGAGAAATTCCTTATACTCCCTTCTCATTTTATTTAAATTTATAATCGCCATCTTACTCAGATTTTTTTTGTCTGCCTGAAGGTCCTCATCAAATTTCTTTTCTCTCTCCTACAATACTCATCAAACCAGGATGCTAACTGGGGCTTAGCACTATTAACTGAGTAAATCAGTGTCTTAATCTGTTGATACCCTATGTTTAATAATTCACTGATCCTTTCACCATTGGAGCCATTATGTACCTGCTGAAATAACTCAACAAAAATAGAAGAGTATAAAAGGTTCCAAACTCCTTGCATCGACTCATTACTCAATCTTAACCTTTTTTTCTCACTAATCTCAATATCCGCCAAGGGCTTATTGGGGGGAGGAATGACACTATCAGAAGTCCTAAAATCCAGCAAAATTGCTGCATGATCACTTTCTGTTCTCATAGCCACATATAATCTTCTGCAGAAATGATAACTAAAAGGAGAGCATAATATAAAATCAATTACGCTCTTACCAACTGGGGAGAAAAAAGTGCTATCACCCCGACGATCCCCTTCTAATCTCCCATTAAGAATCAAGAAATTATTCTCTGTGATAAAAGTACTAAAACATCTCCCTGCCTCATTTACAATCATGTCAGTTGTGTTTCTTTTTTCCAAATCTGCCATATATAACAGTTCTTGTAACAATGATAAATTATCGAACTCGGCTATCCTAGCATTAAAACCCCCAGCTAAAAGGACAGTATCTATCCAATTTAACTGTATCATTAAATCTATTTCCATCGATAGTTTGTACCAAAACTCATATGTAGAATAAGTGTGAAAACATGGTGGAATATAAATGTTAACAATCAGAACCATACAAAGGTCCCAGTTAACCACTACCATAAGGATCTCGGGAGTTGGAGAGTAACTTTTGATTACCCTTAATCCTTCCCTAATTTTGATCATTGTAACCAGACCTCCTTTGTTCCTCCCATGTTTTTTCCCTTTAATTGCTGGTACAAAACTAGTTTCATATCTATTCAGGAAAGGAGATGTTAAAACCCATGTCTCCTGGAAAATAATCACTTCATGTCCCGAAATAAAAGCAACCCACTGCGGATCCACAAACTTATTATGGAGTCCTGCTATATTCTAATTAAGGACATTATAACCAGGGTTACTTTCTGACCCCCCTTCCTGCTCTAATGTGGACTCATTACTTTGTATTTCCAAAAAACTTAGTCAAGGTTGCATGGCTCTAGATTGACCTGATATCTCCCACTCATTCAATTCCACCATGTAAATACCCACCTCATCCAACACATGTCTATTTTCAAAAAGTAATACTAACAATTGTACAGAACCAATAATACAGTTAATCTGAGTACCCTCTTTATCATTCCAAACTCTATTCACCTCCACAAATTCTTCTGGAAGTATATGGGTTTTGATAATAGTTGATAAAATCATCCACAAAAATGATGGTAAATTAGTAACAGTTTCTCCCTCCAATATATCCAGCCCAAAAATAGTGATCATTGAGGTTTCACGGGGAACTCCAAACTCCCAATTCAGCGTTACAAGAGTAGTTTTGAATATATCATATGTTAACATTTTTCCTATTTTTGCCCTATTATAAACATTTTTCCAAATTGTTGACCAGGTCACTGGTGTTGATAACAGTAATCCCAAAGAGTCTACCAGACCTTGCTTAGCCCAGACCAATTTTGCCATATCCATGTTAGGGAGCATAAAGTAAACTGAATTAGTAGGGTTGGAAGTATCCCTAGTCACCATAATAAGAGCTTCTGCGACTGTTGGTAACCCTAATTCTGCTCTCAACATATGGGCTAGCAGGTAGGTTAGGGTTACAGTAGATTCATAATGTTTAAAATACAGCTTATCTAATTTAAAAACTACTTCTTTCCCTGTACAAATTAAATTATATGCTTCCAGGTCATACCCCTTGGGGTTACTATCCTCCTTGGCCAACATGAAATTTGGGCAAAGATCTTTATTAGACTGATCTACCTTAATTAAATTCTCCTTAGAATTTGTTTTTTGTTTTGCAATGTAATCCCCCTCCCCCTTTTCTTGATCTTTTATAAGTGTCCCATCCACAAGTATAGATTTTTTTTTTGGTCAGAATTCTTCCTTGTATCTCTCTGTACCTCTCCTATCCTAATGGTACCTGTAACCCCAATTTTATTAGTCTTTTCAACCTAAAGTTTAATTCATATTTCTGTTTTCCTAAGTTAGGAGTCTGAGTAAGTCCCACAGGGCCAAGCTTTTTCTTCCCCCCTTTTTTCTTACTTACTCCACCCCTCTTTTTGCCCTTTTTGCCTTTTGAGGGCTCTTGAACATTTAGGGGAGAAAATGACAGTGCAGAGCAGTTAACATGTACACTGAGCTGAAACGGTTGCTCACAGAAGGTGGTATGGAAGGTACTTCAGTGGTGGTGAACTATGTTCAAAGACAGGCATGGCCAGATTTCATGTCTAATGGTTATTCAGATCCATTGGTGACTCGCATTCCTGTGGATGAGTCTGAAGTGATTAGACAGTTTGGCAGTGATATTGCCAAGTTTGAGTTGCCAAAGAGAGAAAGGTTTAATCAGATTTGTGTGTCTTGCCAATGGTTGTTTCACAAAGAAGATGTCAAGCTAATTGATCTAGACAAGATCAAAAGGCTCAATGATATGTGGTGTCGTTTGTTGGCTTATTTGCTACTGCAGTTAGACTTTGATATGCCTGCAATGATAGTCATGTGTGTCTACTGTTGCAATAAAATAAAAGCAAATGTTTTGCCAACTAGGTCCATATTGAATAACATGAAACCAGATAGAACACCTCTAGAGATTTTGAAGCTTAATTTGTTTGAACAAATTCTGATTCAAACAACAAAACCATGCCAGACAATTGTGCACCTTTAGCACAAAGATGAAGAACATCCCTCAAAAAGAGCTTGTAAAGTCTCTAAAGGGCACCATCATGTACCTTCCACTTCTGCTGCAGGAAAATGTTGATATTATTTCACATGACAGTGGCCTTGTTATCTTGGTGAATGGTGTCCCAACAAAACCGAATGTAAATTTGACAAGATATTGTTAATGTTGAATATATGAAAGAAGCTTTAAGGTACTTGAAACTGAAAAATAATGTTTATAAGGCTCTCAGCCTTGACTGCTTGTATGACTTACATAGCCAGAGAGCTTGGCAATGAATACCGAAGAGAATATAAATGAACAATATACAATTCATCCCCTGCATGGAAGAGATCCATGTGAAGATAACTTGGAGTTCTATCAGATGAGACAAGTTAAAGGAAGTGGTATCATCATCTGGGAGAGTTCTTTTGGAAGCACAGTGTTTTCCAGATCTCTTTCCAGATGGTAGAGAAGGGCATTTAGATACATGTGAGGTGCAATCTCCGGTCCTGATTTTTGGGCTTCTTGGATACTACATTCAGATGGAAGTTGAGGAAGACTATTCCATATTTGTTCTATCTGTTGTGGGAGAGTGAGATAAGCACATTATCTGCAACAGTAGCTCATACTCTATGACTAGCGACTTCTCTGCAAGGCATGACAGCTATAGAGCTCTTCCTAAAGTTGAAAGAAAGAGATGAAACTCTGCAAGTTAACTTAAGTTCTAGCCTGTCTAATATGAGAGGAATAAAAGAATACTGGTTTCAAAGGCACTCAGAAGTGATGTGCATGCTTTGACAGTTTGGTACAGCTACTTGGTTTGTCACATTTAGTTGTTCTCAGTTTGTTTGGGAAGAATTGGCTGGTCTGTTGAAGTGGGTCAATGCAGATGTTGATGGCATTGCATCTATGACACCTGGAGAGATGTGTTCACTTGATCCAGTGTCTATTTCATGACATTTCCAGCACCACTTTCATGAGCTGTTGTCATTTATCCAATCAAAGATGAACCCTGTCACAGGGTGCCCCTGTGAAGGGTTGAGGGCCCCAAAATAATAATTGTAAAAATGCTGGGTACCTGAAGGTCTGGCAGTTTACTGCCCTAAAGGTGCTGTGATAGTGCGCATCGTCGCACAGGCAGGCTGTTTAGGTCAGCCTGATGTACGTCTTTATGTGCTCATGGTTGTTTTAAGGCAACTGCTATTCTAGGGGGCGTCCTTTGAAATAATAAAATAAGGGAACCGAGCAGCTGAGCCTTAAACCTGTTATGAACTTATACCTTAGTGTTTTAAAAAATTTTAACATAATGAGTGAAAGAGCTATGGGTATAGAACAACATTTCTTAATGGTGCCCCCCCCCCGCAGTGTATAAAAGCTGAACACTGAGTTTGGTAATCAGATTTGCTTGTGGGTCTGGAGGTGCACTCCAGGATGTTATTGAAGGTGCTCTGTAGAGTTTCTATGTGAATATTTGCTGCTCCAAATGGAAAATTAAGATGCAGGATTATTCTGCTGTATTGAATTTGTCCTGATGTAAACAACTTCTGAAGAAGAATTAAGTAAAACTGGAACCTTTAAAAAGAATTGGTGATGTATTTTTCTCTATGATTGCCCACTTACGCCTGCGCCCTACCACAAACCCTACTCTTGGACTAGTTGAGCATCATTTTTGGAGACTAGAGTATCAAGCTTGTGGCGCTCCACATATTCACATGCTATTGTGGATTAAGGATACACTGCGCATTAATGACAGTCCAGAAGTGGAAGTGTTAAAGTTTATCTTGCAGTATGGGACATGTGAGATGCCAGACAAGTTCAATAGCCAAACACTGTGGAAGCTGGTACACTTGTGTGGTAAGTACTGTCACAAATTTGTGAAAAGTGGGACTCAGTAGTATACAAGGTGCTGCTTTGTGTTCCCAAGAAGAGTGTGCAAACAGGGACGTGTGCATGATGCATTTTCAGCAATGCAGCATTGCCTGAAAGCAAAATCAACAAAGCAGATGTATGAGCAACCCTGGAAGAAGAACAAGGTGTACATCAATGACTACAACCCTGTTCTTCTGCTGCTGTGGCAGACAAACATAGATGTGCAGTTTCTCGCTGATAATTCCATGGCTGTTGTGTGATATGTGACATTGTGCAGGAGCTTTGGGATGAACTGTCAAACACAAACAGATCCATGTCATCACACCTGTGGTCTTTGGGCTTGAAGACATTGACACATAGAGAGTGTGTCATATATGACCATAAGAAAAGAGTTGGCATCTAGTCTACCCTAGAAACTACCCCCCTCCCTATGTAGCCTTCATCCTAACTTGTCATTTAAGTCTGTCTCATGCGAATTTGAACTTCCTTATTGTCTTTGATGCTACCACCTCCTGGGGCAGGCTGTTCCACAGATCTGTCACTCTGTCTGTGAAGAAGTACTTCCTGAGGTTGCTTCTGAACTTTCCTCCTACTTGTCTCATAGCATGCCCTCTCATGCATGCTGCCGTGTTCTGTTGAAATAGATTCCCTGTCTGAGCTGTGTTAAATCCCCTCACATACTTAAATGTTTCAATGATATCCTCTCTGTTTCTCCTCAGCTCACTTTGCTCAAGTGAGTATAGGTTCAGCTCCCTGAGTCTTGCTTCATATGAACTGTGATGCAGTCCATGCACCATCTTAGTAGCTTTTCTCTGCACCATTTCCAAATGGTCAATGTCCTTGTTGAGTTGAGGATTCCAGCACTGAGCACAGTACTCCAAGTGTAGCTTCACCACAGACCTGTAGAGTGGCATGATAACCTCCCTTTTTCTACTAGAAATACCTCTAATTATACATCCAAAGATGCCTCCCACTTTCTGTGCTGCTAACATTGTTTTCTCACCTTTAATTCATCTGTGATGATTATGCTGCATTCTCGCTTCCTTTTGTGTCTCCTCAAGTTGATGTAATCCCAATATGTGCTTTTTTCCAGGGTTCCTCTTTCCCAAGTGCTTTACCTTGCACTTTTTGGCATTAAATTGTAACTGCTAGTCCCTGGACCAATCCTGTAGCTTTCTAAGGTCAGCTTCCATGTTGTCTACTCCTTCCCTTGTGTCCACTCTGTTGCAGAGTTTTGTATCATCTGCAAACAAGCAAACCTTCCCTTTTAGTCCATTCACTATGTCTGCTATAAATATGTTAAATAGGGTCAGTCCCAGTACCAATCCCTGTGGGAGGCCCATGGTAACTCTACCCTCCCTTGACAATGATCCATTGACTAGCACTCTCTGGGCCCTATCTTTCAGCCAGTTACTGATCCAGCTGACCACCTTCTGTCTAACTCCCAAATGTTCCAGCTTGTTGGTTAGCCTTCTGTGAGGGACAGAGTTAAAGGCCTTGCTGAAATCTAGGTATACAATGTCCACTGTCCCTCCCTGATCCAATGTTCTAGTGACCCAGTCAAATAAGTCAATCACGTTGGTTTGACAATAGCATCCTGTTGTGAAGCCTTTTTGCTTTGGGACCATTTTTCCAGTATCTGCTAGGTGTGTCACAATCCTCTCTTTTAGTAGTGTGACTATCATTTTCCCCACAACTGAGGTCAAACTGACAGGGCAGTAATTTTCTGCCTCTTCCTTGTTTCTGCTCTTGTGTAAGGGTACAACAGTTGCCTGTTTCCAGTCCTGAAGTATTTTCCCACTGTCTAGTGACTTGTTGAAGAGCTCAGCCAGCAGTGCGGCCAGTTCCTGTCAGAGCTCCTTCAATATCCTAGGGTGTATGCAATCCAGTCCCATGGCTTTTTCCACTTTCAGTTTATTAAGCTCTTTTTAGGACCCTCTCCCTTGTGAAGGGGCTAGTATCTGCTCCCTGAGTATCTTCCTTTGTCATGCTCAGTGTGGGACCTTTGCCACTGTGTTATATGGTGAAGACAGAGCAAAATAACTCTTTTAGCACTTCTGCCTTGTCCTCATCACTCTCTGTCATTGTACCTTCCTTGGTTGTGAGTCGGACTAGTCCTCCCTTAGTTTTTATTTTTTCTCTTATGTATCTATAGAAGGTTTTGTCTCCCTCCTTAACACCCTGTGTTATTTTGTCTTCAGTAGGTGCTTTTGCCCTTCTATCAGCTTTTCCTGCCTCATTTAATTTGTTCTTGTATTCTTCCATGTCTGCTTCATGTTTTGTTTGCTTGAATTGTGTAAAATCCTTTTTTTTCTCTTTGATTTTGAATGCTGCTTCATGAGAGAACCAGAGAGATCCTTTCCTTCTTTTGGACTTGCTGATCTGCTTAGTGCATACAGTTGTTACTGTATGCAGAGCAGCCTTCTGAGTATTCCAGCAGTCTTCTACATCTCTTGTGATTCCTCCTTCTAGTATGGATGCAATCATTGTTCTCATTTTGGGGAAACTGGCTTTTCTGAAGTCTAGTACCCTGATTTTGGTGTGACTGTTTTCCTCCATATTGTTCACAGTAAACTAGATTGAACTGTGTTCACTGGTCCCTAGACTGGCTCCCACCTCTGCTTCTGGGATTCTTGTGCTGTTTATGAGCACTAGATCCAATATTGCTTTGTCTTTTGTGGTTGAGTTCACCAGCTGATGCAAACCTGCTCACCTTAGTGCAAAAAAAGAACTCTTTGCTGAGGATGCTGTGTATGAGGACCAATCAACATCTAGTAGATTGAAGTCACCCACCAGTAACAACTTACCCCTGTCTGCCATCATCAAGATGATTTCCAAGAGCTCCTTGTCTACATCAGCCTGTATACGACTCTGATACAGATAGGAGCTTTGTCCACAACTCCTAGTGTAACCCTAAGGGCCTCTGCTTTACTATGTTTTCCCTGCATTTCCATTACACATATGTCATCTCTGACATACAATACCACCCCCTCCTTTCTTTCCCTTGTGATCTTTCTGGAATAATGCATGCCCTGTGATGGTGACATCCCAGGAGTGGTTCTCAGTGAACCATGTTTCCATAACACTGATCCTGTCTAATTGTGCATCTGCCATTACAGCTGTGAGATCAGGGATTTTGTTTGGCAGACTATGAGCACTGACACAGATTGCCTTCCATCCCCTTCTGTTTTGGTCATTTGCATTTTTAATATGTTTTGGTTGTGTAATTTTGTTGAAATGCTTGGTCTGAGTACATTTGGTGTGATGTTTGGTCTGAGTATGATTGGCACATCCTTGTTCTAAACTAGTTGGTGATGATGGAGGGGCATTTGGCAAATCTTTTTGTGCTGAGGTACCTGTGCCATGCCACCCCTCAGCCACCAGTTTAACTGACCGATGTGAACATCAAATTTTTGCCCTAGCACTCGGGTTCCCTCATTTGAGAGGTGTAGACCATTGAATTTAAAGAACTCCCATTCCCAGAATTCCTGCCATTTTCCAATAAAGTGGTGGCCTTTTTCATGGCACCAGTCCTTTAGTCAGGAGTTTAGCTCAGAGATGTCCCCTTCCCTGATATTCTGCCTGCTATCTCTATTTTTACAGACTGGCAGAATTTCAGAGAAGGTGATAGTGGATGAAAGGGAAGCAAGCTTGTCACCCAGCCTAGTGAGGTTTAGTTTTGTTTCCTCTACTGACTTATTGGCTAGGTCATTCATACCTATGTGGAGAAAGACATTTGTGTCTCGATCAATGCCTCGATTTTCTCTATGCAATTGATGTCCCTCCATGCCGATGTTCTGGGGAGGCAACTTTCCATAGTTGAAACATGGTCCTGCCGGAGGTGAATCTGCATCTCTAATCATTGAGTCGCCGATTATTAGTACAGGTTTCTTTTTGTCCTTTTAAGTGGGTTTAGTTGTGTGCTGTACCTCAATGTGCCACGCTGGGTTCACAGAATATTTGACGCTTGTTACTCTATTTGTCATGGTAGATAGTGCAGTGTACCTATTCGATGTTTGAATAGGTTTGGTACCTTACTGTATTGAGGATTTTGTGCCACTTGTATGAGACCTGACCTGTTGCCAGCCCCCTGGCCTGTTTGTCCTTTGGGGATTGTGGAGCATGTTGGACAGTCTGTAAATGAAGTCCTTGGTAAAAAGCGTGCCACAGTTATTATAGTTCAAGAGGTCATAGTGGCCTTTATTTCTCTGTTTAAGTTCTTGGCGAGAGAAGTAGATTGCCTAGAGGCAATATTCAGATGAAAGAAAAGGGATGCCTGCTATTTTGCTGGGGTGTGTATCTACTCAGCCGGGGGGGGGAGGTAGTGGCTGTTGTCCTGAGCTGCTATGGACAAAAGGAATATATGGATAACTAGAGGTAGAGGCTGTGAGTGGACCAAACAATTTATATAGATAGATCAGTGAAGCTCAGCAGACAGTAAAGCTAGGGGCTAGACCATACTTGGCGTATGCCTCCTAGTATTGCCCTTTGTGTCTGAGCTGTTGCTTCTAGTTGTTTCTAGTTGAGGGCTTTCTCTTAGCTGACCACTATTTCAGTAGTGGGTAGAGCAGTCAGTGAATATCAGTGAAACTCAGCAGACAGTAAGGCTAGGGGCTGGACTGCTCTTGGCATACTGTATGCCTCCTAGGAGTGCCCTTTGTGTTTGAACTGTTGTATCTGGCTGAGAGCTTTCTACTAGCATTGTACAAATGCTGATTGGCATACAGCAGACAGGAATTCTGGGTAAGTGTTCCAACCACTCCTTATACTGAGAGAGCAGCCACTGGCTGGGTTTGAGCAGAGCAAGTGAGGAGAGAAGCTGCATAAGTGGAGAAAGGATCCCGGACTGTGCACTCCAAGGTGGATTCAGGTAGCATTGCTGTCAAGGAATCTCTGCTTCTGCACCTGTCAGAGTCTGCCTTCCCTCTATGATTGGTCTATCTTCCAGCTGGTGAAGATCAGTGAAGCTCAGCAGACAGTAAGGCTAGGAGCTGGACCGCACTTAGAGTATGCATCCTTAGGCTGACGTTTGTGTCTGAGCTGAAGCTAGTGACAGGCTAATTGGTGTGCAGCCCACTTCAAAAGGTAAGTCTGACCAAATTTGGTTCCTGAATGTTGACTACAAACAGAATCGGAAGCGTGTGCAACATTCAGTTGAGCAGATTGAAGCTTTAGCTTCATGTGTGCCAACTTCAATGCACATCTTGAAAGACAATTTGGTTCACACATACTATCCTTACTGGTACATGGAAATAGAAGACCTGTGCCTGTATGAGGTTGCGAAATGGTATAGTAATGCTCCTAGACTTCACACAAATGTTGAAAACATACATACCAGGTGCAGGGTTTGAAAGGTAGTCTGGTAAAAAGAAGGAAACTATGGCTAATTGACCATTGCAAGCTAAGTCTGCTGGCAGATGGGGAAAAAAGAACACTACTACTTTGCTCTACTTTTCATTTTTAAACCTTGGAGGGATGAAAGCTCTCTAAAAGGTAATCATAGCAGTTATGAAAAGCAGTTCTGTGCAAGATACAGTATGACACATTCACAACTGTTGTATCTGCTACTTATATTGAATGACTTAACTTAGAGAAAGAACAGACACAGAAGGCTAGAGAACAGCTGGAGAAGGATACTCCAGAGTTCTCAAGACAATGCTGAACTTGAGGGAGAAGGAGTTTTGGGTGATCCACTTCCTTTGAATGGTCCAGATATTTTGATGTCCAAGGTTGAAAGGACAACGTAGCATGGCCTGCAGTCTAACATTGATGTAGCAGAGCTGAAAGCAAGGTTGAACTTTCAGCAAAAAGTTGTATATTGTGGAGTCACTGATTCGGTGAATCATGGCATTCTGCATCAGCAGAAGCAGTGTACTTGTTTTGAGCATCAACCACTATTGGTGTTTGTTAGTGGTTCTTCTGGGACTGGGAAATGTTTTTTGATTGAGGCAGTAACAGCATGTATCAGGAAACATACTGATGGCAGTATGTCTGTCACCATTACTGCTCCCAACGGACTTGCAGCATACAATATTGTACATCCTGAGCATAGCAACTGAAAATCTGTGTACCCATAAGAGGTGCATAATTGAGTACAATCATTTGCAGACCCTGTTTCACCTTGAGCTCCCTGTAATTCCTTTGCCGCTGTATGCTGAAAGAGATCAAATGTCTGTGTGGCCACATTGTGAAGAAAACAGGAAATACAGAGACACAGGTGAGTATGATGGTGTGAGATATGGCAAGTGTGTGACTGAAATTGCTGTGCATAGCACACCACCAGCTAGGAAAACATGTGTTCTTAGTATTGTGCCAAAGTCTGACAGCAGTACTGGGATCAACTGTTATGCAAACTCTGCAACACAGGCATTGTTGCATATGCCACACTTTGTTGAGAAGGTGAGTTCTTCTCAAAATATGGTTTTGTCTAAGCAACAGAACAAAAGGGAAAACAGGGAGGAGAAGAAGCACTGTGGGTAAATTTGGAGACCAGCAATGGCACCACAATCCGCACAGGGGTTGAATACAGACCCCCTTCTCAGGGGGAGGAAATGGACAAGGAAATGATAGAAAGTATACTTAGTATGGTAGAAAAAGGGGAGATATTGCTGATGGGCAATCTGAATATGCCAGATGTTAACTGGAGTGCAGTTGCAGCAGTCACTTCAAAGAGTGGGGTTATTCTAGATGCCCTACAGGGGGGCATGCCTTAGACAGCTAGTATTGGATCCCACTCGAGAGAGAGAGCAATCTTAGACCTGGTTCTCTCAAAGGGAGATGAAGAGAGGATCACAGATGTAGAAGTAGGTAGCCATCTGGGAACTAGCGACCATCGAACAGTATGGTTCACAATAAACACAGCAATTGAGTCAAGCCATACAAAGGCAAAGTTACTGGACTTTAGGAGGGCTGATTTTGCCAAAATGGGTGAGTGCCTAAGGAATGCACTAGCAAATGAGCAGGAAGGAGGGGTGGAAGAACAATGGGGAATAATAAAAACTGCCATCACAGATGTAACAAGCCTTTGTGTGAAGCAAATTAACAAAACTAAATGATGTAATAAACCACTATGGTTCTCAAAGGAAGTGGCAGTGAAGGTTCAAGAGAAAAAGAAAGCTTTCAGGAAGTACAAGGAATCACAGACGGAGCAGGACAGAGAACTGTATCAGTTAAAGCAAAGGAAGCTGGGAAGGCAGTCAGAACAGCAAAGGCCCAAACCGAGGAAAGATAGCCAACTCAGTTAAGAAGGGGGATAAAACCTTTTATAGGTACATAGGGAGCGAAGGAAGACCAAGGGAGGGATAGTGAGGCTTAATAAAGGAGAGGGAGGGTGGGCAGAGGGTGACTGTGAAAAGACAGAGATACTAAACAAATATTTTTGCTCAGTATTTACAAAGGAAGAGGGGTAGGTACCTAAAACAAACAGTAGAAACACTCTGGATATAGAAGTTGAATCCAGCCCATTTACAGAAGAAAGGGTTCTGAAAGAACTCTTAAAACCGAAGGTGGACAAAGCAATGGGGCCTGATGGGATTCATCCCAGAATTCCAAAAAGAACTAAGGGTAGAATTAGTGACACCACTGACTACCCTGTTTAACAAATCATGGGAGGATAGGGTGGTACCCGAGGACTGGAGGAGGGCAGATGTGATTCCCCTTCACAAAAGTGGGAGCAAGGCAGAAGCAGGAAACTACAGACCTGTTAGTTTAACCTCAGTGGTAGGGAAAATGATGGAATCACTTCTGAAGGAAAGAATTGTCGAGTATCTAGAGGCCAGAGGGGGCACAGGACCCAAGGCAGCATGGATTCACAGCAGGAAGGTCATGCCAGACAAATCTGATAGATTTCTTTGACTGGGTGACCAAAGTAGTAGATCAGGGAGGGGCTGTGGACATGGCCTACCTAGACTTTAGCAAGGCATTTGACACAGTCCCACACAAAATATGAATATACAAGTTAGCTAGCCTGGGAGTGGGTCCCAAGATGACAGCCTGGGTAAAAAATTGGCTGGAGAATAGGACACAGAGAGTAATAGTAAATGGAGTCCACTCTGAAGAAAGGGGGGTTACTAGTGGGGTACCGCAGGGTTCAGTATTAGGACCGGTCCTCTTCAATGTCTTTATAAGCGACATTGCAGAGGGACTGGAAGGAAAAGTATGTCTCTTTGCAGATGACACAAAGATCTGCAACAGAGTTGATGCACAAGGTGGGGTGGAAAGGATGAAAAGGGACTTGGCAAGGTTAGAGGAATGGTCAAATGTATGGCAGCTTAGATTCAATGTTAAGAAGTGCAGGTAATGCACTTGGGAAACAAAACCCGGGAAGAGTACACAATGGGGGGTGAGATACTAACAACAACAAAAATGGAAAGGGACCTGGGGGTAGTCATATCAGATGAACTAAAGGTGGGCATGCAATGTGAGAGGGCAGCAAGGAGGGCTGGGGGGATATTGGGATTCATAGGGAGAGGCATCACCAGTAGAAAACAGGAAGTTATTATCCCTCTGTACAGACAGCTGGTCAGACCCCATCTGGAGTACTGCATGCAGTTCTGGAGACCCAGTCTCGCAAAGACATAGACAGGATGGAAGCTGTCCAGAGGAGGGCAACTAAAATGGTGCAGGGTCTGCACCAGAAGACATATGAAGAGAGACTTAAGGAACTTAATATGTATAGCCTCGAGAAAAGGAGGGAGAGGGTGGACATGATAGAAACTTTCAAGTACCTCAAGGGAATCAACAAAGTCCAAGAGGGTAGCATCTTTCAAAAAAAGAGGTGTACAAGAACAAGGGGGCACAATTTGAAGATGGGAGGGCAGCTCAGAGGTAATTTAAGGAAGTATTTTTTCACAGAGAGGGTTGTGGATGCATGGAACGGCCATCCGGAGGAAGTCATGGAGTCAAAAACAGTGGTGGAATTCAAGCATGCATGGGACAGTTATAAGGCAATTCTAGGGGTGGGGGTAGGAAGAAGTAGGCTGCTGGTTAACTAGGATCTGCAGCTTATCCAGTAGGCAGGGAAATGGGCAGACTGGGTGGGCCAAGTGGTCCTTATCTGCCATCAAATTCTATGTTTCTAAGTCTGAGGTACTGTGTAAAGTACTGTACCTGGTAGAAAAACATGATATTACTGTCATCTCTGAGTCCTTTACATTTTGCTTTTGGGAGCTATCCTGGTCATGGAACATTTGCACGGAATTGACAACAAGCTGTAAAGGAGTTCATGACGGTAATCATCAACACTCTAGAGGATGATGGCATTCCAGTATGATAGTACATGACTGTGAGTTATGTGTTGACATACACTTGCATTTCATGTGTCCATTCAGATGTGGAGATCACTGAAGATATGCTGTGAATTTCTCTGTATGTTCCACATTGTACTTCTTTTAAGTTCAGACAGTTGTTCAGTTGTGCAGAATCTGGCCATCTGTGCAGTATGTGTGGTGGGCAGTGTACTCTCAGTTGATAAGACTGAGAAATGCTTCTCAGTACCTTTTGCTTGTTATGCAGTGATTTGATTCCACTGGAGCAAGAGTAGTTATTTCAATCACAAACTACATTGCAGGGAGAGTTGTGTTTGTGCAGAATGTATATGATACACATGCTGTCATGTTTCACCATGGAGTATCTGTGGATTCTGTACATTATATTACCTGGCTGAGGTATGACACAGGTTGGGTGGAGTGTAATGACTCTGTATGCACCTTCAAGCAGAGGTTGCCTTGAAACTTGAAGGATGCTTATCTTCTGGTCCTGAGGAATTCTTATGAAATAGAACTTCGAGAACAGTAGATTTTGCCTTATGTTATGTGTTTCTTAGCTGACTGCCTCATACAGACATGTCAGCTGGACTATCAAATTTTGCTATTCATTGTGGTTTAAGGTGTTGTGAAAGCATGAAAAAAAACATGACACATATTACTTGATAGCTTTCAGAGGGACAAAATGTGGTTATGTGTGGTTCATAGCTCCATATTTGTGCTACATAGTGGATTAATGTAGGTTGTGCTTGGATACAGAGGCCAGACCAGTAAGTAGGACAATGCTTACGAGGTATTAATTGTATGTCATGATTAGTTCTTTAGGTACTTTAGCATAGACGTGAGCAAGTCAGTGATCATAGTACATATGAACTGGATGGTATATGCAAAGTGCTTAGATGCTTGAAATGATGAGTAACGTATTATGACTTGATGTTTTGGCCTTTCTCTGTATCCCACCATAGAAAGATTGGCTAGTTGAGTAGGATGAGACCCCCAAAAGAAATAATGAGTATCGTACAATTATCTTCTCCAGCTCCGGAGAGTGTGGCCAGTAGCATGCAGGACTGGAAACCCCCCCTTGGGCGGAAACCTCTGAGGACCCATTGCTACCAACCTGCCCATACTTCTGGGCATACTAAGGAAGAATAATCCCTAATTAACAATATTAAATTATTGGCTAATCCGAGTTCCAGAGTGTAGATACTGATCCAGTGAAGGCAGGAAGCTGAATTTGAACTACTGATGTTAGAATATAAGATGAAGATGGCAGTACATCCTTCTGGTGAATACCTAGTCCAAGAAATCCAGAATGAGCATAAAATTTGAAGCATCGAAGGTAGCGTTAGTCGAACAATCCAAAGGCAAGGAAGTATTCCACTAGAACATGTATCCAAATGACTAGGACTCTGGACCCAGAACATGAAGGCTGGTAGTTGCAGATCCGATTGGCAAGCTTTGCAGAGAGGGCCTTGGTGACTGCTAGCCACATGGTCTGGAGATGGTGAAGTGGAAACCTCTGGTCTGGCATGGGTGAAGGCAGACACGAAGGCAGATGAGCTGACAAGGTGAACCACAGTTAATAATCATTTGGCGCTGACATAGGTTAGGTTGAATGCTTAAGCCAAGATATAGGAAGGCATAATGGAGTAGAGTCTGGTTGAGAATCCAGGCAAGAAATGGAGTGGTAGTATATCCAAAGGACTTATAGCATCCCGGTGGGAAGCATCCAAGGGAGAGAAAGGTTGCTAAGCCCATATGAGTGTAGGATATGAGGCTAGACCACATGTAGGTCAGTCAATGGATAGAACAAGGCATAAAGGTTGAAGGTGGACCACACGTTGGTCAGCTGGTAAGTGAATAGAGAGTGGCAGCTAAGCCCCATGAAGGCTAGCATGGCAGATGGACCACACGTAGGTCAGTCGGTAAGTGAGTGAAGAGTGGCAGCTAAGCCCCATGAAGGTTAGCAGACCACAGAACCCTCACGTAGGGTAACAAAGGAGCAGAAAGGCATGCCAGGTGAGGCTCCCGCATGGTCAGTGGAGTACGGCCTAACCCCATGTACGTAGGCGAAGCAGAGAGAGTCAAGCTAGACCCTACGTAGGCTAGCAGGACGGTATGCTGAAATGGAGGGCTGCCCAACTAGACAGATGACCCAGGGCTAAGCTGAGTGGAAATTAGTTGATTGCAAGTAGCAACAATGAAAGCTTTGTGTGACGTTGAACAATCCAGTCATTTAGAGAAGTATCCAAGCAGAGGAGAGTGCAGCAGAGTACCTAAGTGGACCGAATCGAGAATAGCTGGCAGCATGCGCGGAAGAATAATAGGACTAACTCCAGTCACTTGAACAGTTAACTTGCACAGTGTCCTTTCAAACTGATTACCAGTTACTTGTTCTCAGTTTCTGGACCATAGGTGTAAGCTTCATAGCTCTCAAAATCACAGAGATAATAATGGGATCTAGAGTAGAGACTGTAAGGTTTGTCAGACTATGGTTATGAAAGAGCAAATCAAGATAACATTCAAGCAAGCTGCAGGCTTCATGTCACTAATGGCAGGGACTAATTAACTACAACCCAGAGTAGCTACTAAATAGCAGCTTTCCATTAAATACTACAGCCGCACACGCGTTTGAGGTGCATGAAGTGTCACAGAAATATATAAATCCACCAGCAGATGCACATCAATAAGAGTTGTTATAATGTCCATTAGCGGCTATAGTCAGTGAGTGGTATGCTCGAGGGAGATGCGTATAAGCGATAAGTACTGAGTCTGTGGAGAAGACCAGCAGTGTTTGCATATATACCTCATGAAAGTGCTGGAGTAGAGTGGACAGATAAGGCAACTACGAAATCCAGATGGTATCATGGAGCTACATGCGGCTCTGTGGAGGTAGTCAGTTCCTAGACCCTGGCAGAATGCAAGTGGTCTGAGCTGACAGGTAGATGCAGGCGGATGTATAGTTGAAGTTGGCAGGGTCCACAGCAGAGTGAGGGAAAAGAACATGTCCTAGAGAGGCGGCTTTCTGCTGCAGTGGAGGGTATGCAAGCGGAGCAATGTGGGAGGTTCGAAGCTAGGGCAGCAGCAGAAGGAAAGCACAGGAACCAGCGGTAGCACAGGCAACAGCTGCGCGGAAAGCAGGGCAACAAGAAGGACTCAGAGAGGTTAGGCAGGAGCTAGAAAAGAAAATCCTCAAAAGAACAGGGCAGAAGAAAACAATCGGCAACAATGATGGGGGGGGGGACAATGAGGACAATGGACAAACAAGTAGAGAAGGCACGGGAAGTGGAGGGGGGCAGGAGAAAGGAGTTAAAGAGCAGCTGAGCAGCTGAGCACCAGCAGTGCCACAAGAAAGTACGACTTGCTCTAAGCAGAGTTGTTGTTTATTTTTTTATTTAGTTGTTTAACCAGGTATAGCACACTAAGCTGAAAGCTGTTTTACAGGAGCAACCTGGGAGCACAAGGAGGTTAAGTGACTTGCTCAGGGTCACACAGTATGCAAGTGGAAGCTGTGGGATTCACTGCCTGCCTGTTTAAGTAGGATGTGGGGGAGGAACTCTTCCCCCACATAACTACAGGCATAGCCTTTCAATTATATACATGTTTCAACACTGTCCTATCTGTAATTCACTGTGATTGATGCAGTTTAAGTGGGCCCGGAAAATGGTACAGATTGTGTAAGTGATCACTTAACATGATATGCTGTGTTACATGTTGTGATAACCTGTGATTTGCATGATGACACGATGGCGTGCTGCATGCTATGGGCTGAATATGCAAAAGAACACATCATTTTTGTTCTGTGTGCACAACGGCAATGTGTGCTACTATACAACAATTGCCAGTGGTGCTCTTTTATTCATCCTGGACAATAAAATGCATCAATTTTAATTGTATTGTCTGTATCGTGATACTCAGTTTTGATACTTGCTGTTTGCAATCCCTGACAAGTTAGAGCTGGCTAGAATGTCACTTGACACACTTATGCATGCTGAATATAGTTAATGACGTGTTATAACTGTTTATTGCTATTGGTGTTACAGGAGAAATTGGACAGTATCATTACACATGTAAGATCATGTTGTGCATAGTGTTATGAACAACAATGGCTTAAGTTTTATCTTAGTAAAATGAGTTCTGATAACTAAAATGGCATAATGTTATGAATTACTAATTGTGCAAGAGTATGCTATAGGTATAGATATATGTTTTTTAAAGTTGTTTCTTTGTTTTGTTTGAAACTTTTAAGATAGGTGGTGGCATATATACCATCATGTCTGCACTACACATGAATTCATAGTTTTAGATTGTTAATTCATTTTATGAAATATCTTGTTGATGTTTTTGCTTCTTAGTCATCTTTCTAGATATGTTATCATTGAACAGATCCATGCATTTCATCTTATAGGGCTCTATGCACCAATGGGGCTGGGGTATGCAGAATCTGCTCATACCCCCACCTGCATAGCTGCGCACCTGTGGACAGGTGCGCACCAGTGGTAATCATGACCACTGACCACCTGTCTGTGGCCCTAACCATTTTGCACAGGGGAGCACAGAGGAAAGATACATGGACTGGGTGGGCATTCAATGGGATGACCAATCTAGTCCACCAGTGGATCCCTTGCACCCATGGATGCAGAGATATGACTGCCACCAGGCAATGCACTGCAGGAAAGAATCGGCTGGTGCCTGGTCAGCCATCTCCAGACCACCATTCACAGTCCATGGTCTGGGATGGCATGGTGTGGGGGGCAGCAGTTCCTGCCTGTATGTTGGTGACTGGGGGGCAGACATCCCAGGGGGCACACAGTTCTTATGGCAGGGGTTCCCCCTGCATACTATGCACCCCCGTGCCCAGCTATCCGCAACTCTGTGAATGTTGCGGAGTGTGGGCATGCTCACCAGCATGCCCCCTTCGCATCCTGACTGTGTTGCCCTCCACGCAGCCTGGCAATGGGGCCATGCACCCCATAGGTATATCCCACGGCCAGCCATGTGGGTGGCGCATTGGGTGCAGAGTGGTTGCATGCCCCTGATATGCATGCATAGTCACTTCGCCCCATTAGTGCATAGGTCCCAATGTTAGTAAGTCAACATTAGTGCCATGAAAGGTTATTATGCTTGTGATGCACGTAGCAAAGATGATATGCATGCATGTAGCTGCTAAGAGCTGTTTAAAAAAATTGCATGATACTGTTTGCTTACTGTTTTCCAGTTAAGACCATTGCTATGGATATCTTTAATGTATGGTTTGTGCATGCTCCTGTGATACACTTTGTGTATACTGTATTAATATTCTGAGAAATTTCTGTGTATCTTTGGCAAAGTTCTGTTAGGATCTTTATTTGCTACCATGTGATAAATTTCTACTCATTTCTGTATGTCTTATCGTACATATGTCTTCTATGTAACCAAAGGACCGAGCTGTTGGCTTCTTTTTTGAGTTCTTGCTGTTTCATAGGATCACCAAAATTTTGGGGTTGAGAGTGGAATTTTACAACCATGGTAACATAGTAAGTTCCTTTGCTCCATGCAGACTTTGTATGATAAGGTTTTTAAAGTCTGCAATATGCAGTACTACAGTGATATTGTTGGGCAGACACTGCTAAATTACAGACCTATGCACAGATATGTGGACTGTGTGCATGCCGCAAATCTATGCTGTGTCATAACTGTGCACCCATTGCGCTCTCTGAGTAGCATTTGCCAAAGGGATGTGCCTCTTGTGTACACTTAATCCCCTGAATGCATGAATAGTAATATGCTAGGGTGGGTAGGGGGGTGTGGTTCTGGAAGGGAGTTGGACTGCCAGAAACATGCTTGTACTATGTGTCACACATTCACACTTGCAGTGTTGTGTAGGGGATGGGGTACCTAGGAAGACAGAAGTTATGCCAAGAGGGGGGACATGCTGTGACTGACGTACTATACCTAGGTTGCCCCACTAACACTGGATGTTGGCACATGCATTGCAGCAGTTCTTGATCTACTTTGCATGCAACACGGGATATGTCCGCCTGTATGACTGCCATGCAACCTCCCCCCCACACCCTCCTGTACAGTGTGCATACCCCTCCAACCCCCTCCCCTATCCTTTGCATACAGCAGCTTCTGGCAGCCCAGCCCAGTGCTGTCATTCTCATGCAGCCCATCTCCACGCTCATGATTGCCAATAGCCTCATGGATGTACAGCATGCACCATTTCCCCCTCACCCCTTCCCCTCTGCACAAATACCCCCCAGACACTCAGATACACAGGCACATACAGATATAATGACAGAGAGGTACTCATTGAGCCCTGACGCCATATCCAAACCCTCAGTTCTAGCCATGGTGGGCAATGGTCTGTGTATTTCTGGTACACCAATAATGGTTCCTCCATCCACCCTGCACCTTCTGTTTTTCTGTTTGGAATTGTGACTACAAATGACCAGTCACAGAGACATCTATGCAATGACTTGGGCTCTGGCTGTAAAAAAGATGCTGTGAATGTAGCTGAATAAATAGGAACTGTGGTGCCAGAGTGACTTTCATGACCATCAGTCAAGTAGGTGTATGCACGGGAGCTGTTATGCTGGTCATTCCTAGCTGTAGCACAGATGGGGAAGTACAAGGGCTGGAGGCTGGTGTTCTCATTGTAAGGGGAGATCAACTGAGTATTAATGATGGGCTGGTATATTTGGCATTGGCACTAGAGAGGATGGGGTGCAGAGTGTGCAGTGCTGGCCAGTGTCCCATGAGCAGATGATGTGATGTGGACAGGGACACGCCAGATAAAGGGATAGAGATGTGATGGTTGTGGGGAGTTCTTGTACTATGTTGAGGCCAAGGCTTACATGTCCTGGGGGGGGCTCTTGCAATGTAGTGTCAGGGTTGTGGCTGCTTTATGTTTGAAGGGGGAGTCCTGATTGAATCAGGTGTGGGGTGGCAGTCTGTTCGGGTGTGGAGTGGCTCTGGACAGTTTGGTTTGGGGTGCAGTGTGTTAGTAGGTAGAAATGTTGTGGGGGCTTCAGAACTTGCTGGTGTCATCTAGGAGGACTGAGGTGATTGCAGCTACACTGGTCTAGGTGTCAGCTGGTGCTATTCATGCTGGCAGCCATGTGTGCTGCTTTGTAAGCGACCCACTTGGCACTCATAACATGCTACTTGTTAGATACCCCACTGAATCAGTTTTTTTTTTACTTTATTTTATACATCATGCAAGCAAAACCTACAAACAAATATTATCCATTAAAGGATACAGATTGTATAATCATTTCATCCACTTACAAAGGTATCGAGGACACCTTTCAGCACAATATCTCTGATTTTCCTGTATAGAGCTGTGTGATGTGGGGGGGTGGAGTGGACGATTGGTGATGGCTGTTTGTGAACACTGGCATGATCACAGTTGTGCACAAGCACAGAGGTACGTGGTTGTGATATGCGGCTCAGTTGCATATTTCTTGCCCATCTGTGCATAGGGCCCTAGTGCATTAGGCTTTAGACGTTTGTATAGTGGTTGGTTTTTCACCAACTCCAGGAACTCTGTTGAATCCAGTTTGATTACAACTGACTTTTTTTTCCAAATACAATGTTCTAAACCAGTGGTACACATCTTTTTTTTGGTGTGGAGCCAGACTGGGATCTGTGGTCAGTGCTGAGGGCCACTGACAGAGGGCCAATGGCAACACTGACATCGACATGACCAAAGATACACATTCTCTTTGTGAAAGAAAAACAAACCATATGTATGTTTTTATTCTGTTTATTTGAATTGTGTTTAATTTAATGAACTTGTTTAAAAAAATATAAAAATACTGAAGATATTAAAAAAAAATCAAGCTGTCATTCATGTCTTCTTTCTGGTCACTTTTTCACAGATGGGTAGTAGTGCAGTCCTAAAAGAAGAGAAATATTCAAGCCCCGGTCTTCTATGAAGCAATATTTGTCTGTACATTCATCATTAAACTTTCTGTGCTCAGTATCAATTTTGCACTTTTGAATTTGTGCCGTCGTTTGCAATTCTGATTTTCACCACCACAGACGTCCCCGATGGAGAGAGCCACAGCATCGGAGGTGAACTAGCTGAGTTGCCATCACCATTGAAGAGTACTGGGGAATGAATGCCAGTGTGCAACCACACCACACTCCCCAATGGAGAATCAGAGATCGAAGATTGGGAAAGAGGTACATTTCCATTATTTTTACATTCCAAAATCAACGGGAAAAAATGAAAAAAAAAATGCTATTAATGACTGCAAAGGTAGAAAAAAACACAACTTGTGGATATGTCCACAGGCCACAAAAAAAAAAAAAATATATTGGGGGCCGGTTGTGGCCTGCAGACCATATGTTGTGCACCTCTGGTCTAATCCCAAACAAATTACCTGGTGTTGTGTGTTTTATTTCATTGCATGTTAGAAGATATAGATTTGTTCAGATTCCACTGACATGTTTAATGTTTTTTTTTTTCTGTTTTTAATTTTCTTATATTAAAGAACTGGGGAAAGTGTCATTTTTTTCGAGATACACACAGACACACAGACACACACACACAAAATGGTTTTAAGGATGCAACATGGAATGCAGCTAAATGGAGTTGTCATCCCCCCCCCCCAAATAAAACAATGACATTTTGGAGAGTTATGCAGTAGCAGAGCATGTACATGGAAGTACTTTATGACACAAGTATTTATGTGTTGCTGCACAGTTTGTATAATTTAAATATGTTATTTTGTTCTGAGTTGACTTGAGTTCAAGAGAAGGAGGGAAATTCATCTCAAAAATCTTTAATACATCAGTTAGGGTCCGGCCACCGTGACAAAAGTGGGGAAATGCATCATTAGAGTTCCCAACACTAACTCCACATCCCCCCAACACACACACACACACACACACACACACACACACACACATATATGCAAACAGAGGAAGGGCAATGCAATACAACCAATCAGAAACAGCCACCATCAGGTAAGAGAAAGAACTTGCATGTCTGTGAACATAGTACAAGAGACATCCATCATCATGGTTCAGCAACTGTATGAGCTCTGCTGCCATCCCAGTATCTTGGTGGGCACCCCCACATGCAGTGCAACCATGGGGGTTATCTGATTGCATGCCCTCTACAACTTTCTGTGCTGTCAGCTAAGCATCAATATTACAGACTGTGGGAGTGCAGGGTGTGAAGGACCCTGGACTCCCACAATCTGTAATGATGATGTTTAGCTGGTAGTACAGGAAGTGAAGAACTGTATGCTTGGTCAGATTAGCAAAATAACAGTTTCATGGATCATAGGGTGCATGTCCACTGTTACACTGTGCCATGAAGTTGTTGCTAGTGCAGGCCCTGAGGAACCTCTAGTTGTAAACCAAGTAACATTGTTTTAATTGCAACAGAGGATTTGGAGGACTATGTACTGCTACATAGAATAAAAGAAAAAATTACTCACCTTAGTAATTATGTTTCTTCTATTGGAGTCTTGCTGTATTCTGACAAATGCAGTTAGCCCCCGCCTTTAAAATGCCCCGCAGAACAAAGGGTTAACTTTCTATGTGGAGCATAGAATGCTGAGCTCAAGCTCAGTTGATGTCTCTGTCTGGAACCCTTTGAAATCCAACTGTCAGATTCTTACGAGCAACAACTCATTAGCTATCCTATGTGGAAATTGTTACATTTTTGCTAGCCAACTGGCAGCAAAAAGTTTTGGATTCCCAAAGGAAGACTCAAGTCAAGAAACCCCAAACCCAAAAACCAATCCAAATACGAATAATAATAAAACAAACACCCAAACAAAAAGAAGAGGGTGTAAAAGGAGCACCCCTGAAGTGCAACACTGCGCCTGCCCACCCACTTCCCAAAACCATGTTCTGAGAGGGGAGGCACGGAGGGAGGTCAGAATACAGCAAGACTCCAATAGAAGAAACATAATTACTAAGGTGAGTAATTTTTTCTTCAAACAACATGAAGTCTTGCTGTATTCTGACAAATGCAGACTACCAAGCAGTACCTCCATGGAGGAGGGACAGAACCTACTTTGGGAATAGGCTCTGAAGTACTGCTGTGCCAAACCGAGCATCACTCCTAGCCTGGATATCCAGGGAGTAATGCTTGGTAAAAGTATGGACTGTTTTCCAGGTGGCTGCTTGACAAATTTCTAAGAGAGGGATGTCCCTGGCAGCAGCCAGAGAAGCAGCTGTACCTCTTGTAGAGTGAGCCCTCAGGCCTGAGGGTGGAATCTTTCCCAATTTCTCATAGCATAATTGTATACAAGACACAATCCACCTGGCATTAGTTCTCTTGGTGGCGGTTTCCCCTTTCCCACTTCTCCATAAGTGAGGAACAACTGGAGGAAATCAAACCTGTGACCCTTGGTACGCTGTATGTAGCAGCTAAGGGCTCTTTTAACATCTAAACTGTGTAGCCTCCTCTCTCCTGAGGAAGAATGATCAGTGAAGAAAACAGGAAGAGACATAGACTGATTCAAATGGAAATCTGAAACCACTTTGGGCAAGAACCTTCTATTGGTCATAAGGACCACTTTATCCCTGTGAAAGGAGATAAAATCAGGTTCCACTGACAGGGCTTGCAATTCACTGATATGTTTGGCAGAGGTAATGGCTACTAAAAACACAGTTTTCCAAGTCAAGTACTTAAGCTCTGCTGAGGACATAGGTTCAACGGGAGGTTGCATAAGTTGAGCAATGCAAACATTTGAATCCCAGGCAGGGGCAGGGTCTCTAAAGGGAGGATTGGCATAAAGCAATCCTTTAAAAATTTTACAGAACACAGGGTGAGATGATAGTGAAGAAGACTTCCTCACTGACAGAAAAGCAGAAACAGCTGACAAGTAAACCTTGAGAGTAGCTGATCTGAGGCCTAGTACATTAAGATGGACCATATAATCCAGAACTGTAGGCAATTCAGCAGTATCTGGAGAAATATGCTTCTTGGAACACCAAATGCTGAATCTCTTCTATTTGGAGTTATAAATCTTTCTGGTGGAGGGCTTTCGAGAAGCTTTGAGAATATCCAGAACCCCCTGAGACAGATGCAAATATGTAAACTTTAACTCTTCAAGAGCCATGCCTTGAGATTGAGAGACTGAAGATTGGGGTACCACATCCTCACCCGAGATGAAGTTAAGAGGTTGTAATTTATGGGAAGAGACAGGGGAAGATGGACTGCTAGGGACAGCAACAGGGGGCACCAAGGCTCTCTGGCCCAGTCTGGAGCAATCAGAATCACTTTGCAAGGTTGTGACCTTATCTTGACTAAAACTTTGAACAGAAGAGGGAAGGGAGGGAGGGAAGGCATACAGAAATTTCCCTTCCCAGTTCAGAATCAGAGCATCCAGGGGGACTAAGCCCAAGACTGGGGGTCTGCAACAAAAGAGGGAAAGTTGGTGATTGTCTGGGGCTGCAAAAAGATCTATCTCTGGAGTGCCCCACCTTGAAAAAATCACCTTCAATACCAGAGGGTCCAGGGACCATTCATGATGGCCCTGTGAGATCCTGCTCAGTGCATCTGCTAGCACATTGTCCTTCCCTAAAAGGTGAACTGCTATCAGAGAGGTTTGCAGGGAATAAGCCAGGGACCACAACTTCATGGCTTCTGTGCACAAGGCTGTAGACTGAGTGCCTCCCTACTTGTTGATGTACCACATGGTGGTGGTGCTGTCTGTTCTAACTTGAACCACCTTGTTCTGCACTAACTGAGAGAAAGCTTGCAGGGCCAGAAAAACTGTTCTGAGCTTTAGGAGACTGATATGGAGAAGAGATGCCTGAGGGGACCACAGTCCCTGGGCAGTGAGGGCCCCCCAGATGGGCTCCCCAGCCCAGAAGGGAAGCATCTGTGGTAAGGACCACTGAATGAAACTGAGTGACAAATGGGACCCCTTGCCTTAAATTGTCCTGATCCTGCCACCATTGAAGGGCTTGGATCAAGGTCCGAGTCACTGGAATAAGTTTGGTTAGTGAATCCTTCCTCTGGGACCAAAAGGCCCTCAGATGGAACTGAATGTCCCTCATCTGGAACCTTGCACCTTTTACCACTGCTGTAGAGGCTGCCATGTGGCCCAAGAGCTGGAGGAAATGCCTTGCTGGTTGAGACACCTGAAGGCTGAAGGAAGAAGCTAGTTCTATAAGAACTCTTGCCATTTCCAGGGGAAGAAAGCCTCTTGCTTTGACCATATCCAGCTCTGCCCCTATAAAGGTAAGTAGCTGGACTGGCTCGAGAACTGACTTGGGAAGGTTGAGAAGCAATTCTAGAGAAGTGAGCACTTTCTGGGTCACTTGCACATCTGACTTGACTTGGTCTGGAGACTGGCCCACTATTAGCCAACCGTCCAGATATGGAAAAATGGAAATCTTTTGCCTCCTTAGAAAATCAACTACTACTGCCAGGCACTTTGTGAAAACCCTTGGGGCTGATGTTAAACCAAAGGGCATTGCTCTGAACTGATAGTGGCCTGAGGACAACTCAAACCTGAGGTACTTTCTGTGGGAGCACCTGATGGGAATATGAAAATAGGCATCTTTGAGGTCCAGGGAGGCTAGCCAGTCCCCTGGCCTTAGAGAGGGAAGAATTATTCCCATAGTTACCATCTTGAACTTTGGTTTTAAAAGATGTTTGTTTAGGTATCTTAGGTCTAGGATGGGTTGCCACTCCCCTGTCCTTTTTGGGGTAAGGAAGTACCTGGAGTACAGACCTTTGCCCCAGTGTAGGGTAGATGTTCTCTTTCTATGGCTCATAAAGCCAGAAGAGATGAAACCTCTGCCTCTAGGGCAAGGGTTTCTGAGAGATCTGCAGGTGGAAAAGATCTGGCTCTCATCTTTGGAAACTTTTTGAAGCTGAGAACCAGTCCCTGGCTTACTACTTCCAGGACCCACTTGTCTGAGGTAATAGACATCCAGTCCTAGATGAAGTAAGCTAACCTGCCCCCTACTGGAACAGGAGAGTCAACCTAGGCAGGCCCATCAGGGTGTCTGCTTGGCAGGGGCCTTAGGCTGAGGAGTGGATGCAGCCCTGCTCATCCCCCTTCTGCCTCTCCCTCTGAAGAACCCCCTCTGTGAAAAGGGAGAAAAGGCCTGTGCTTGGTAAAAAGGCCTATGAAAAGGCCTGCCCCTGCCCCTAGACTGCTGCCTTTGAGGAGTTGCCTGCCTCTCCTTGGCCTGAGCACTCCTGTAAGTGGTCCTGCAATCGTCCATTTTCTTCATGTAATTCTCTGTCTGCTTCCCAAACAGAGAATTACCTGCTACAGGAAAATCCATGGCCTTAGCCTGGGTATCCTGTGAGAGGCTAGTACATCTGAGCCAAGCCATTCTCCAAAGAGCCACAGATATAGCCATGACTCTTGATGACACATCATTGGAGTCCACAGCAGCATGAAACTGTACTTTTGATGCCTCAATCCTATCTGCAGCCACCTCCTCCAGCTTGTTGGTTAGCTGGGGGGAGGCCTGTTTAGCCAGTGCCAGTACAGTGTCCCACCTGGACTTCTGGTACCTGGCTGTATAGGCCATATAATTCACTTGCCTGAGTTCCAGGGAAGATGTCATGTACTGTTTTTTTGCCATGGTATCAGTCTCCTTGAAGTCTTTGTCTAGGGGGTGTGAGGCCAAGGGAATGTTTGCCTTATCACAGGCAGCAGCCTGCACAACCTTAACATGGCTGCATTGCTGGTATAAAAACTCCATAACTGAGTCTGATAGTGTATACCTCTTGTCCATTCTTCTATCAACAGGAGGTATAGAACTGGGAGACTTTGGGATTTTTTGTGTCTGCTTCCCAAAAGATTTGTGAAGGGGAATAGACAGTCTCCTGGACTCTGGGATGTCCATCATTTCCACATAAACAGGCTCCTCTTGATCCTCCATAGGAAGCTGAAGGATTTCAGCCACTTTTCTGTAAAACATAAAGTGGTAAGGGGACTCAGAAAGCCCAGGAGGGGATACACCCAAAGGTCTGTCTGGGGAGATGTCCGGTTCCACAGGCACATCCAAACTTTCACCACCACCATCATCATCTTCAAACTCCCCCTCCTCCTCAAACTCCAGTTCATAACATTCTTCTGGGGTATAATCATGAACCCGGGTAACCGATTGAACTGAACCCCTGCCAAAAGGAGCCGGATTGGTCAGAACCGGGTGAAGCGATTCCACAATCCGAATTGCTCTGGCTATTTCCTCGGCAGTCGGAACATGAACTTCTGGATCCAAACCAGTCAATTTCTCTTTGCTTTTTGTCAGAACCGATCCTCGATCGGGTCTCTTTGCCCAAGAAGTATCGCTGCGGTCAGAGGCACTCCTTCTGGTTTGGTCGGAACCGAACCGGGCTGGCCATCTGGGTCAGCGGACTTCTCGGTCTCCTTTTCCTTCAGTCTACCTAATCTCTTTTCAAGTGTAGATTTGGGAACATTTTTACATATTTTGAAGTCTGTATCGAGGTGTTCAAACCCCAGACACTAAACACAGGTGGTGTGGGTATCGGCCTTAGCAAAGACCTTCCCACACTCACTGCAGTGTTGAAACCCAGTGGGCCCATTTTTTTCTTGGTTTGTCAAACATGGCCAACCTAACCAACTTACCCTTTTTATGGCAACTGCCAGGCAAGACTCCCTTATCAGTTCCTAACCGTGTCACGGGTATTGGAAAAAAACGCACAATACACGTTTTTTTTAGAACCGATAAGGACCAGCAACCACACACTAAAGAAAGATACAAATATTCACTACAAATGATTGGTTCAGCCGAACCGATCAACACTTTTACAAGTTCCACACAGAAAATCAGCACAAAACCTATCTAGTACTCATGGCACCACAGACAGAGACTGAACCGGCTATGCAGAAATAAATTTTGGTTAAAAACCGACACTTAACTGACACTTTAACTGACTTTCAAACTGAGCTGCAGGAGAAATCTCCGGAGTGACTGTTCAGTGAGGCACAGTAAAGAATCTGACGGTTGGATTTCAAAGGGCTCCAGACAGAGACATCAACCAAGCTCAAGCTCAGCATTCTATGCTCTGCATAGAAAGTTAACCCTTTGTTCTCCGGGGAAGTTTAAAGGCTGGGGCTAATTGCATTTGTCGGAATACAGCAAGACTTCATGTTTGAAAAACATTCTATGTGTTGCTCTAGAATTTGTAGCTGCCCTATGTACCACACAAGAAAATTCTCTGAATATATGCGGCACTACAGCATTGAAATAATCATTTGCTTCAAGTGAATGAAATTGGCATGTATAAGTAGTAGTAAAGTTTTCACAGGGAACATGAACTGATACTGTATATAGTGCCAATGTTATCTTTCTTTAAAGTATAGAGATTTTCTGGACTGCATGCATTTGTTCCAAAATATTTTCTCTACAACTGTGTGAACTGTGTCTCCTTCAGACACTGTGCCAACATGACACAATGGAAATGATCAACTGTCAGTGCATTATCTTTTATCAACTCTGTCCACTTCACATGATATGGTTTTTATATATATATCATATATATATATATATATATATATATATATATATATGAAGTTACCATAGTTTTTACTGGTGAACACAGCACAATGTGCATCGCTACCACATATAAAATATTTCACTGGTGTATGAAGAACACAGTGCTAAGCAACTGTACTCTTATATTCTATGAGAGTTATGGTGGTGTGGCAGTAAATAATTGTTTGTAAAATGTGAATCTATGTGATAACGGCGATCGCCATTAGGATAACGGCACATTGCCATAAAAATATTTCAGCAATGTACTCCCCAACACACAGCAAAACAGTTCTGGGGAGTTGGGATTTTTTGGTTTTATGTGGGGGGCTGTGCCCCCTGCACCCCCTACTTAAGGATTCTCAACTTCAGGGGTGCATGTCGGGGGTGTGTGCAAATGTAGCATAAATAAAATATTGGGCCGGGCACAACAAAAAGTACCTGCACCCCAGACTCAAACCCAGCACCATTCCTACCACAGCCCTGAATCCACTCACCATGCTACAGCAGCAGCTTGGCAGCTTACCATGGTGCCACCCCCTACAACCCCTCCATCCCCTTCCATCCCACGCTCAGCATGCTTGCCCCCCCACACATGTAGGCATGTAGTGACAGGATGTCACTATTTCGCACATCCCCCCATCCAGTCATCCATCTTCCCCAGTCATCTCGATGACAGGTACTGAGATAGAACTGCCATTTCAGTAGGTACCCATTGTGGTCACCAAAGTTATGGGATACCCTAAACTGTACTTGTAGAACTTTTGTAAAGAGAAATATGTATTAGTGATTCATGAGACTGTACAGTAGCATATAATTTCAAGCGCTGTACAAGTTTTGTAAACATGGCACTACAGGAAACAGATCATGGCACAATCACATTAGATTTTAATATATTCAAAGACTGAAGGCATAGAGTAGAGAAGAAGAAACATTCAGTGACTTTGGGAACTGTTATATTTCAGTGAGAACAGAGGGTTTACATGACCACACACTGGCAGCCTATGTGCATTCTTTTTCTGTGTACATCTGCATATATGTTAACAGAAATACATATTTGCATGTGTGTGGTAAGGAGTTTGGAGCACAGTACATGCAATGGGACATCCCCCATGGTTGCACAGCATGCAGGTGTACCCACCAAGACACTGAGATGGCAGCAGAGCTCATAAAGTTGCTGAACCATGATGATGGATGTCTCTTGTGGTATGTTCACAGAG
Source organism: Neoceratodus forsteri (assembly GCA_016271365.2). Lineage (NCBI taxonomy): Eukaryota > Metazoa > Chordata > Ceratodontiformes > Ceratodontidae > Neoceratodus > Neoceratodus forsteri. The sequence continues at coordinate 589,822,370 of CM028131.1, forward strand.
TTGCATGTTCTTTCTCTTACCTGATGGTGGCTGTTTCTGGTTGGTTGTGCTGCATTGCCCCTTCCCCTGCATTTTGCGTATGTTTGTGTGTGTGTGTGTGAGTTGGGTGGGGGGATGTGGAGTTAGGATTGGAAACCCTAACAATGCATTTCCCCACTTTGGCACAGTGGCAGAACCCTAACTGATGCACGAACAAAGTTTTTTGCAATAAAGATATATATATATATATATATATATATATATACACACACACACACACACACACATATGAAATTAAAGAAAGGATTAAGGAGCTAGAAAAAGAAATAAATAGTGAAAAGGAGAATGTACCAAAAATAAGAAAAAATAAAGCCATGGAAGTTGGGTGGGGGGGGTTATCGTTAATTACGAAAACATAGTAACCAATACAGCAATACAGAAATGACTAAGGACAGTTCTAAATCAGCTAAGGTGGTGCAGAAAGTTCATTTTGAGGCAGATGGTATGGATAGTGCATTTAATTTGGAAAGTACAACCATTAATGTAGACCATAATGAAAATACATGAGCTTCTAAATCCCATGATGAAATTAGAAGGAACAGAAAAGTCAGAAAAGGGTTACTCCTGCTAGCCATTTATTTTTGTCGACTCCTGAAGCAAAGGGAGAAAATGTCTTTACTTTGAAATTAGCAGTATACAAGCTTTGTAAAGGAATTATGAGTAAAACATTTCATTTTAATTTTATTCCAATCAAAGAACACATTGTATGGGAATACAGAAGAAAAATAGTTTAGACCTTTTATAGGAGTATAGGTTTTCAGAAATAAATTACCTGTTCAGTTATTAATCTATTACTTTTGGGGATGTTGAATAAAATCCTGTCTGAAGTGGAAATATATTTAATGAGTGGTGAGTTTTAAATAATTGGTTCTGGGCAAAGGGGCTAAAATCAGTGCATTTGAATATGTGCAGTTTGCAATCTGAAAATATGAATTGGGGGCATGGATGTACACCCATGTTTCAGATGCAATACTAATAACTGAAACCTGGTTAACTCCCAATTTGGATGAAAGCTGAATCACATTAGAAGAGTATAAATCAGTTGGAAGAAATCACTTGGGGAAAAGGGGAGGGAGTAATTATTATTTATACAAGGGAGTTTATTAATGTAAGAAACATAGAGAGAGCGAGAGAGAAAGAGAGAGAGAGGTATTTCCATCGGGATGCATGAAGTGAGTTATCAAAGTACTTTTGGGCAATACATGAAATTAACTGTAGGCTGTGTGTACTGTATAACCCCCCCCCACCAAAAAAAATACAAGGAGTACTGGGAGATATGAACATAAACTGGTTAGGGCCTGAGGTAGGTAAATTTAAAAACGCATTTCAGAAAGTGAACCTGAACTATATGATAAAAGAGGGGACTAGGAATTATGATAGAACAGGTGTGGACTCATTGAACAAACTGGTGTTAACTAACAACATAAAAAAGCAAGGCTGTTGGGATGTTACCTGTTTCAATCAATGACCACATGCCCATTTATAGTATAGGGAGTAACAGAAAACTAAAAGGGCAGAACAGAATTGTTTTAACTAGACTAATTAATGAGTAAAAATCAGCTTATATAAAGGTGGATTTAGGAGAGGTTAATTGGCAAGTATTGGTTAGCATGGAGGACCCAAACAAAGCTGGGGAATACTTTTCAGAAAAATATAACAGTATCATGGATTTTCAACCCCACAAAAAAATACAAGAATAAGAGGGGTACAAAACAAATGGTTCAATCAATCAATCAATCAATTTTATTATTGGTCCTAAACATAGTAGTTATGAACATTACAATTATCACATTGTTACAAAAACATAAATACATTTTAAAATCAGAGATAAAACATGCATATCAACATTAGTGTTTATACAAGAGTGCATCTAGAGCTCTTGGCATCAAGAATCAATATTTGGTGTGATTTTTATCTATGACCCTGTTAACTAGATTGTAATGCCTTCTTCTCTTGAGCCTGACTACTGAGGCCAGAATTTTCAAAATCATCTCAGCATCCTCCTTGCACATTGGATGTAGAAGGATAAACTGAGCATCCAAGTATACATTGTCATACTTGCCTAGGAAATCTTTTGGGATGGTGTCCCTTCAGGTATTATATAAGGGGCATTGGGTAATTACATGAGAAATATTCTCTTGGAATCCTTTGTTACATGGACAAGAGTTGACTTGAACCACATCTATATGTATATGTATGTATCTATCTATCTCTCTCTCTCTCTCTCTATAAATATATATATATATATATATATATATATATATATATATATATATATATATATATGAAATAACTGGTGAAGCCCAATATCAACCCATTTTTAGCAACTTTGAAAAGTCGTATTAAGAAAAAACTCATATCAACCTGCGTGTTGATACGACTTTTAAATCCTCGCACTGAGAAGCATACACAAGCACCAACCAATGAAACTGTCTGATGCAGCACGAGACGGCTCTCCAACGTAAACAGAAACTCACAAGCTTACAGAGCAGATTTTCACTTAGAACACATCCTTCCCCCTTCCCCGATTCTGTAGCTTACCCTCCGGTTTAAAGATCTGCACATGTGTATCATTTATTTATTTCAGATATTTCTTGTAGGATCACTCATAAAACCAGCACAGAGACCCATGGCCAAAACGCTCGTACTTACTTACTAGTAGGCACACCTCCACACTAGCACGTGTGATGTCAGTCCTTGAATAGCATGGGAGCGTGCCTACTAGTAAGGGAGTATGAGCATTTTGGCCTCGTGTCTCCTCGTAGTGATAATTCTTCTGAGAAATTTTTTTTTTAGTGCCAGTTATTATAAAAAATAAAACATATGTATGGGGTAGATATGGAGTTTTTTTCACACACCCTCGTTGTGTGATAATAGTAAAACCTCTTGAGCTTCACTCTCAAGGTTTCCATGTTATCACACAACTTAGGTGTGAAAAAACTCCATATCAACTCCCTACATATGCATTATTCTCTATATATTGTAGTGGTGCAGTCAAGACACTATGTTTAGGGTTATGAAGGCACTTCTATGTTAAACTTGACATTTTGCATGTTATTAACTTTGGACCTGTTCAACAGATTTGCCTGAAATTTGGCATGCACAGTGTGGCATGGTAGATCTCTTGATTTGCCAAATTTAGTTTCAGTCGGATTTATGGTCTTTGCGCATGAAAACGCTGAAAAATGCAAAATTATCCAGTTTTGAAGGCAGGTTTAGGGATTTTGTCTGTGGTCCTGCGTGGCCATTGTGTGGTGTGCCACTCTATGAGATGGCTGATCTGAAAGAGCTTGGCTGGCCAAATATGCTGCTTTTCGTTTTGGTGAAAAAATATTAAGGCATTCAAAAGTTATGCCACATTTAAGCTCCCATTATAAGTCAATGGGAACATTGATATGGTTGTTTTGTGAACAAAGAATGGGGTTTAGGCCATCTTGTCCCACCTGGAGATCAAAGAATTTGTAGCCTTGCAGTTCAAGAATCTTTGTCCCTGAGAATTCTTTGATCGCGAGGTCCGCCATCTTGTTTTTGCATTTTTGATCATAAAAAATCTAATATCTCGGCTCAGGGGTCACTGCTGAAGTAAACTTTGGATGGGCTTTACTCAGGGGTCTCCGATCTATTGACCCATGCCTTTGGTTTTATATAAAATTGTCTAAAAATAGAGTTACAGCATTTTAAAATATTTGATCATGGCTCATAAACTATCTTTGATCGTGAGCCTGCAAATTCTTTGATCGCGATCATGCATCGCGAGTGAGGGGTGAGATGGCCGAATTAAAAAATCTAATTTCTCAGCCCAGGGGTGCCGTAGGAAGACAAATGAGGGTGGGTTCTGCTCAGGGTGCTTCGTTCTGTCGAACCATGGTGGTGATTTACCACATTTCTATGAAAATTTTGATTTTTTAAATTTTTTTATTCTTTGATTTTATAATGCATTAGAAAATGGGTCTTAAGAATCTAAGTAATCTGACTGGCCAGCAGGGGTACATTAATGCAGCAGTGCAATGAACTGTCTTCAAAAATAAAAGTTTTATGTTTACCCATGTGTATGATTTATTGAACCTTCTGATTGCTGTTTATTGTAATGATATGCCAGATAAAATTACTGATAAAATAGTTATTTGCTGAAATAGTATATTAATTTGTGCAAAATAAGTCTCTGCCTGACATGTTTGTTTTATACACTTACTTCTCATGATGCATTTGTTTGCATGCAATGCTGTTTTGCATGTGCATTGATATCTAGCAGGCAGGCGAATCAAAATTCTGTTAGTCGACAGATACTGTAATTTGAAGGAGTAAATCCCCTATCCACTCGGCATGTTAGCAGTGTTATATTCTCGGGCAAAGAAGCAAGGGTAACAGGTTGCTTCCGAAGCAAACAGTCCGTTTAATGTAAAATCATGCATCTGACCTGCTCACTTTCCCCAACTGCTAACAGTCTGTTCTGCTTATGTGGAACAACTCAATTACAGTTCTAAAAATCATTCTTCATTCAGTTACCATGCCATCTGCCTACTTGCTCTATCAACTGTAGTGTAGTAAATCTGTCTGGAAGGATTCACTCAGGTGTCATGGAGAAAGCAGTTTGCCAAATGGCTCCCACATCAGCCATAGTAAAGGACAATCAAACTTTCAGTTTATTCCGGAGCAATCCACAAGCTGCTGATGTTAACTTGTGCTCGAGTATATAACTGCATAAGCCATCAGCTCCTTTACTGTGGCTGGTCTGGGGGCTATTTGACAAACTGCTTTACATATAAACAACATTTTGAAACAGTGGCTGACCTGTGTCAAGCCCTCCCGTCAGCTTGATCTCCCAAACTGTTGCTCCCAGACAGTACAATCATGATTGCCCTGCCAGATACATTAGAAAAAGTAAAAGCACTGTACAACTCAGATAATAGGCACACACCAACCAGCTGTTAACTTAGACATGATCTCTTTTGGACACAGTAAAAGAGCAGCTAAAGCCAGAGATGTTGATCTTTTTTTTAAATGGGTTTCTACTATATCGGCAAAGTATTTTATTAATTTTCTCAGCTATTTCTTTCCCATTCAGAACATTATGGCTTAGTATGATCTGCAGGCTGCAATCACATCAACTGAGTGAGGCACTGTGTAGAGCAGGAGGTTGAGGTATTCATGTTCGTATCGGTCCCAAACAGAATCAGCAGGTCTGATCATAATGGCATTGGCATACAGCAGTGGAGTGAATGAAAAATTATCCAAACTGCAGTTCTTTACATTGTCTCAACTGAAACAGCTCTAAGGGGCTCTTCAAAAGTCACGGTTCCACTCTGTGGGGAAGGGGATGGTGAAGGCTGTTCACAGAGGGAGAGAAAGAAATGTCCCAGTAAACTGTGAAGTACACTGTATTTAACTCATACAATAATTTGAAGTACCAACTAGGCATAAGTTCACTATATGCAAGACATCATTCTAGAGGAGTTGCTACTTGTGAGTCACACTTCCGTTGTCATACTTTAATTGATTACAATGTCCATGAATGCGCACAGGTTCAAAACATAAACACCCCAGAGCATTATGTAAAAATAGAGATGCATCATGTTTATAGAGCTCACTTGTAAAATAACCATGATATACTCTGTTTGCAAATGGTATTCCTGGCAAGGGTCTGTGCTGGTTGGCATGTGAGTAAAGCCTAGAAAAGTGGAAAAAATTATGCTAACCAAAACAACTGTAACTGGTTCTAAAAGAACTAGTAATAGTTTGATTATTTTAATTGTAAATTGGAAAAATAAACACTTCACTGCACTGCTGCTTTAACTAGCAGTGAGAACCCTGTAAATAAAAAGTTCCAGCTATGCCACCTATCCCAGCCCCATAACTGGTATTCTGGTGCCAGTCTGCTTACCCTGCTTCCTCACTGGCTGAAGAATTTGGCACTGCATTTGAAATGACCACCACTTTGTTTTCTCCATTAGTGAATCAGAAGATCTCCCCCAACCCCTTTACTCAAATTGTCATGACAGCACAACCACAGTCACAATTTTTTCCCCTTATAATAAAAAGATGAAGAAAACCATTCCTGTAAAAAAAGTCAGTCGTGTAGCCGTGGTGTGCTGTGGTACAGTATCTGCTCTGCACCGCACCGACCACTGGCCATTAGCTGTCAAATACAGCTCACATACGTTCCTCTGCCACATGAACATTAAATTAATGTAAGCGCTACGTTCATAAAAAATAGACATGCTCCATTTTGTATTTCCGATCAAGGGAGAGAGAGAGAGAGAGTATAAGAGTGTTTATCTCAGCCTGCCATGCTAATTTGTAAGAGAGCACTCTCAACCACACTCTCGTGCCCATTCCTCCACATGCTAGCCCATTGTGTTTTCTGCTTCTTAGGGAGTGCCCCCACCTGACACCCACTCAGTTTTTCTGTCAGAGTTCATAACACAGATAACAAAACTTTTTTTTAATATACAAATCTCATCTCTTGCACCTTGAGTGAGTGATAGTAGGCTGGGCAGTTGTAACTCCTTGATGATTGAATCAGGTGGTAAAGAAATAGACCTTAAGGAGAGCTCAAAGATGTGGGCTGACGACTTTTTTTTCATTTTGCCATTCTTTCCAATATCCTCAAACAAACAGAACCAGGTAAAAAAGAATGGGGGGGGGGGCACAAAGAAACCAGCTGTTATGCACATGTAACAACAAAACCAGCTGTCAAGCAGGTATGAAGGCATTCAGGCAGGCATGAAAGCACAGAAGAATTGTACTGGGAAAACTTTTCAACAAATTAATTTAAAATTATTTATGCTACTTTTTTAAGTAACTCTGTGATATTTATAAATTGTTTTATAAAAAACTTCTCAAATAGTCCATTTTCTAAGCGCAATAATACCCTCCAGGATGGGCAGTATGGGCAATACCAGACCTTCCAGGGGCTATGAGGCCCTCCGCTTGTGGCGTCGGGCCTCATTATGCCCCTGGTCAGTCCGGTATTGCCCAATACCACCCACACTGTTGGGTATTATTGCTTGCTTAGATAGGCCAAGTTTACTAATCTTTAACATTACATATCTCGAAAATGGTTTGGTCTTTTTACTTGAAATTTGGAGGGTATTTACGGCATACCCCATAGATGTAAATTACTATGTTTTCATGTCAGAAAATGATTTTTTTTTTTGCAGAGGAATTGCATGGCACAGTTTACATTCTGCTGACAATGTTTTGCATTTTGGTGGTGGCTTTAAATTGATAGGATACCTAGCCTTAGTGCCATGGATGCAGTCTTCAGTCGTTGTGTCAGTTAAATGTCAATAGGTGTGGAACTCTGGCACTCTGAAAAATGAAAGTCTCAAACTTTAAATTGTTATATCTCGGACATGGTTTGGTTTTTTACATTGAAATTTGGAGGGTCTTGACAGCATGTCCTGTAGATGTCAATTATGGTATTTACGTGTTGCAAAATTTATTTTCTGTGGAGATATTGTGCCACATGCTTTACATTTTGCATATAGCTTTTTGCATTGTGCTACTGTGTTCAGATTTATAGGGTACGTAGTGTTACTGTCATGGAGATAGTTTCACATTTATGTGTCTTAGATGTAAACAGGTGCTTAATTATGCCACTCTCATGAGACCCTTGGAATTCTGCGGTTCTGCGGTTGCAGAATTTGCCGCAGAATTTGCATCATGCCCCAGAATATATATAGTGCCACAGAATTCATTGTTTTTGGTGAATTTTCATATAAATATACTGTTTTTCCATAGTGTCAGGCTTTCTTTCCCACCTCATTTATCCTGTCGCCCCTCCTCTATGCTCAGGATATGATGTCATTGATGACATCACATCATATTTAGCCAATGACAGGACTGCATTCTGCCAGAGAAATGAATAAATCATGCCGCAGAAATCAGAAAATGCTTCCGCAGAAGTCAAGGAGCCCTGCCGCAGAAATCAGAAAATTCTGCCGCAGAACACCAGGGGCCCTGATCATGACTAAGCAATAATTGTCATATTCAGTAGTTGTACTCTTATCTTGTGGAGACATTTACAAGTTGGTTGGAGCTTGGGCCTGCACTGCCACCAACTTCCTCAACTTCTTAGTTTTGTATTCGTTTTCAAAAAGTAAGGAAATTCTATGCAAAAACAGCTTTAATGCATCATTTATCACAAAAAGTCAGGAAATGAAAAATCTTTAGGGTTGCCTCTCCCCCCAGACCCACCAATCATCCCAAGACTGACAGATGACGGGGTGTGTCATTGGGGTTGTGAGGCCTGTCACCCCATTTTTTGTTGCTATCTCTTGTCTATATCATTACACATGAAATTGGGTGACATTTAGGGCTCATGTCCCCAATGACACACCCCATCATCTGTCAATCTTGGGATGATTGGCAGGTCTGGGGGGGAGGGGCAACCCTAAAGATTTTTCATTTCCTGACTTTTTGTGCTTTAACCCTAAATGATGCATTAATGCATTTTTTTTTGCATAGAATATATATATATATATATATATATATATATATATAGAGAGAGAGAGAGAGAGAGAGAGGATACATGATTGGTGACTGTGGAATATGGAAAATATTTGCACAAGTGCAGAGTGAACTGTGATAGTATTGCAGTTCACTCTGCATGAGTGCAAATGTTTGCCATATTCCACAAGTCGTACATCACGTGTGCGATTTATACAATAGGGCTAATACCCTTTAGGGACATTTTTTTCTGTGATCTCTCCCTGCCTTTTTTTTTATTTTGGTAACTGGGTAAGTTTTTGGGGGTGACCTGGGAGCACTGGGCAGTTAAGTGATTTGTTCAGAGTTGCACAGTATTCAAATGGAAGTTGTGAGCATCAAACACTGGCTTGCTGGATGTAGCAAGTTTGTTCATTGCTTGTTACTCTAACATCTAGGCTATACTGACAGTACTGTTTGTGTGTGGTCTGAGTGTGTGTAAGTGTGTCTGAATGGGCTGGGATTGTTAGGCACTACGAGAAACAGGTGAATGTGTTTTGGAATGATAATTGTGTTACCTGCAGCTAGGAGTGAGAAACAGACTGTTAATTCAGTAAGTTGCAGGCTTCTCTGAGACAGAGAAACTGTTGCAGTCAGCACTCAGAAAGAGAAACTGCTTTATGAAGGAGGCTGGCTTGAAGATTAGAGCATCACAGTAATGGGCTAGGAATGTCAGAATAACTATGGGCCACAGGTGATTGTCTTTTACAATGCTAATTGTGTTAGTTGCAGGATTCAGTGAGAAAGAGAAAATGTGAAGCTATTAAATGCGGTCTGCAGTGTAAATAGTCTCACTCTGGTGACATCACCATTGTGTGAATATTTGCTGGTGCTGTATATACTGTGGCCCAGATATTCAAAAGGGTTGTGCCATGTGCAATAGGGTTGCTCCTGTACAAGTCCAAAAATGCTCCATTCTGCGATATTCAGCGGGAGGCAGATGCACCCCTCAAATCACACTATGCAAGAGCGCAATGATAATGAATGCATGTGCAACTGAAGGGGGAGGAACCATGCATAAATGGTGCAGTGCGATATTCAACAACATGCGCCATGCGCAATAGGGGAGCAAGAGGAAGTTGCACGATAGTGGAAAATGGCCAAAATAAAAAGGAATAAGAGAGAGGCACAAAACACTACAGGGAAGGCACATGTTGCTGAACCATAGCCAGCCACACAGGCAACACACACACACACAGGGCAGGACAGAGACAGAGCACCTGGAACCCACAGGCACAGGGAAGGTGTGGGGAACCACAGCCACAGTGCAGAAGGGGGAAGTGCCACACAGCACTGAGGCTACCACAGGAAGGTGTTCCCAGTGTAGGGGAAGTAGCAGCCAGGTACAGTGGGGGGAACACAGAAACAGCTGCTGGGGGGGGCACAAGCCAGGGACATGCCCAGTGCCGCCATCCAGATGGAGGCAGTTATGAGCTGAGTGAGAAGGCAGGCAGCAGGGGGGCACGGCCGTGGAAGGGCCCATCGGTGGTATGCCCCCCCAACAGGCAGTACCGAGCCTGCACCATCTTCGAGCTGTACACAGATACCGAGATCGTGGGCCGGTACCACCTGAACCAGCAATTGTGTGGCAGCTCTGTAAGCTGTGCAGTGATGTGATGCAGGCACCCACACGACGGAGCCATGCTCTGTCAGTGGAGACAAAAGTGACAGCTTGCATGTGCCTGCTCGCCACGGGTACCTTCCAGAGACCAACAGGGGACACCACAGGCATAACCCAGTTGGCCGCGTCATGCCACCTCACCGAATTCCTCAGTGCACTGCTGCCACATACTGTGGAGTACATCCATTTCCCCAGCACACCAGTGGAGCACACAGCAAATGTACAGGAGTTGCACAGGATAGCATGTATACCTGGCATGCTAGAGGCAATAGACTGCACCCATGTGGCCATCCGCACACCACCTGGCCCCAAAGGGGCCACATATATCAATCGGAAGGGCTATGCAAGCATCAACTACCAGGTGGTGTGAGATGCCAGGGGGCACATAATGTCTGTGCCACGCACCCTGGGGGAGCACATGATGCCTTCATCTGGCACCAGTCAGGACTGTGCCACAGATTCGAGAGTGGGGACATCCCCACTGGCCACTTAGTGGGTGAGTATGCAAACCACGTGGAAAGACATAGAGCTTGGGAGGGGCATAGTCAGAGGTGACATGGGTATTGGCCTAGATGGCCCAAGGTGGGGCGATACTGATCTCCAAACTAACCTCCACCCTCTACACATAGAGGACAGTGGATACCCACTCTGTCCCTGGCTGTTCACACCATACCAGCGGCCCTCGACCCCCTCACAGCAATGCTACAATGAGGCACATGCCACCACACGCAATGTCATCGAGCAGGAGTTCGGGATGCTGAAGGCACATTTCCGTTACCTGGACACATCTGGTGGTGCCCTACAGTAAAGCCTCTCAAAGGCCTGCAGGCTATTTCTAGCCTGTTGCATCCTGCACAACATGGCCAATGACTGTGGGAGATCTGTACAGGTTGAAGAGGGGGACAGCGATGGGGACGATGAGGACACTGGTGAAGATGATGATGGGCAGCCCACCCTTGGGCGATGGGACCCCCGACTGATCCGGCTGGCACAGCTGCACCAGGACACCATCACAGAGGAGCACTTCAGCCAACCCAGGTAAGTCATGGGGCCATGTACAACCACCAGTGGCAAAGGTACAACCCACAAACATGCATGGACAAAAACCAGGGGTGAATGCTGTCAAGGGAAGAGGCCAAGCATGGAACCACACACACCGCCAGGGATGGGCAAGGTCTAACATGGCACGCAGTCTCACACACACACACACACACACCTTACAAGACATGCACAAAGGGTAGGAGGCACGCCGACCCCAACTGCCACCCCTAGTCACACACACGCCCACAGACCACCATGCCCACTGCCTGTCATTATGCATGCGTCAGATGCTGAGCACTATTGCACAGTAGTGGACAGCGCAACACAGGCATCATCATGCACATGCCACAGTGGACAACAGCTGAGAGGGTGTGCAGATGGAACGTGTGTGTGCGTGCAGGGCCAGGTACCCCACCCATGCATTGCACGCTGAACAACACAATGCACACAGGGTAGCATCAGACAGTAGCCATGCTGGGAGACAGGTCAGTCACGCGCCACAGTGCCACAGCTGCCACGGATGCATGGACAGCCCCGCCGAGACCCACTAGCAGTGACAGGCTGACCAATGGCCTTATGGGGTGGTGTTCTGCCAACTCAAACCAAGCAGCTATTTGCCATTCACACTCACATACACACAATAACAATACAATAAGTACAGCAAGCCAAAGCTTTATTATAACAAAATATAATACAAAAGGTTATACATCACCGATTCAAAAGCATCATCCAAGCCCTCTTCCAATGGCTGGAAGCTCTTTGTCAGCCTGGCTAGGAGTCTCTCAACCGGGAACTGGCCCCACAGCGATGCGCCCCACCCTGCAGGAGAGGCTTCAAACCAGGCATTGAGAAAGCTACATTTATATCTTATTCTATGCTAAAATAACCGTGCAGCCTTCATTGTGTTATTTTCCACATTCTAGAAACTGGCGGGCTTCCAGGATGTTGCAAATTCACACGATAAGGACTGCTCAGAATCCCACACCTGCTAGGTCACTGTGCTCCAAACACTGGCCGCGTGCCTAGAACACTATGAGCTAAGCAGAAGTTTAAACAAAACTACAAAAACAGCTTGCCTGATAATATGCGACCTTCAAGTCAGCAAAATACACTGTCTGAAGCAAAACATAATAATGAGGCTATCTAAAGAGCAAAACACCAATTAAATGAAGCAGCATGTAAAATGGAGTCACACAATACAAAATGGAGTCACATAATACAAAATGGAGTCACAATAATCAACATATTATACTATCACTACAGGTGGCATCGATGGTCCCCTCAGGGGTTCCATTGCGTGAACGTGACTGTGCTAGTGCAGGAGTCTGCAGCACACCGTACAAGCCTGCGCCAGGCGTGCTCGGGATGCCCACAGCTGAACCCGGTGTCGACAAGGAGGGTGTTGCATGACGCTGGTGGACATTGCACTGCACGGTGTCTGCGATGCATGGGCAAATAACTGTGTGCCCATTGTGGCCATGACAGCTGTGATTGCCTTGTCTGCCTGTCAATGGCAGTGGTCACATCCTCCCGCAACTGGTCCATCCCTGCTAGGAGCACAGCGGTGTCTCTGCTGCGCCGCTCCTCTGCCTGGCGCAAAGCTGCACTGAGTGCATCCACTGCCATCACAAGTCACATCTGCTGATTGACTGATGCTTGGAGTATGCGAGTGTGCTCATCTAAGAGGTCATCTGCCTGATCGGCATGCTGTCCCTCATGGTGTTCGTGGCCCTGATGGTCAGCACCCCCTTGAGGGTGGGCGCTGCACACCAGAGCTAGGCCTGGGCATGTCCACAGGTGGTGCTCTGATGCTGCCTCCTGACACTGTACCCCCATGGCCATTGGCCGACTACTGATACTGCCCCTCCAGCTGCCACTTTCCAGGGCTCAATAGTGCCACTGCAGTGGCCGCAACAGCCCCACTGTCCTGGGTACACACCAGTGCTGCCCCACTGGTGCAGACAGGCACAGGCTGGGACTGTGATGTCATGCAGGCTTCCACGGTGGCACCACCCACAGCCATGCCCTTGATGTCACCTGCCGTGTAGCCATCCTGTGGCCCGCACGTATCACTGCCTATGACATTAGCTCCATCATCGGTGATGGATCCGGCACCAACCCGAGTCTCAGTAAGCTGGCATCCATGGACGCTGGCACACAGGGACATGGGCAGGGCCTCCTCCGCACCTGCTCCACCGACATCAGTCCGGACGTACAGGCGGGCCCACTGTCACCCTGACCCCCATATGCCTGTGGAGGTGGATGGGCCCTCCTCCATCTCAATGCTACCGCCCTCAGTGGAGAAGCCCACCACCACTGACCCATGTAGATGCTCAGGAGCTGTAAGTGAAAAACAGTAGCATTAATGTATGTGACCTACCCTGCCCCCCCCCATTGACAGACCAGGACCTACCATGCAGTGACGGGCTACCACCCATCTGGAATCCACCATCCGGAACACCCTCGATGGCACAATGCTGCATGCTGCCAGTAACCCACTCTTCTTGTGGGGTCAGGCATTGCACCTCTGGCTGTCCCCCACCGGTCGCAGACCGTGTTGCCCTGATGGCAGCCACCTTCTCCTTAATTCTCCGCCTGTCCATGCCCATCTTCTTTTTGCACTCCTGCATGGAGCACTGGTGGCTGCCATGCAGGTTGACAGCATGCGCCACCTCTTCTCATGCAGCAGCAAGGGCCTGTGGTTTTCCCTAGCATCTGCTGAGCAGCAGCTCCTTGTCGAGGTAGGCCTCAAACAGGGCATCTGTTTCTGCCTTGGTGAAGTTCGGCCTCCTCTTCCTCCCAAGTCTCTGTTCCTCTTCCTCCACCTCATGATCGGTCATTATTCCTCCTTTGAGAATGACAGGTGTTACCTGTGACTGTGCAGTCCCATTCATGTCCCAAACATCACAGTCCACACTCCCAAACAGCATGCAACTCACCACAATAGACTGCAGTAACCAACTATGGCCAGTGCAGCCCAATGTCGCATTTTTATAGCGCTACGCATGCAAATGAGGTGAGGTGCATTTTTAAGTGGATGCAAATGCAGTGACTGCGCCATTGAATGGCTGATTAGCTGATCTGTATATGACTGCTGAATATCATGCTGTTGCACTTTGTGCAATTGTGTTGAACGTGTTGAGCCAAGGGCGGAGTTCTGTAACATGCGCAGTACACACCTAACTGTGCATGCCCGGATTGATGACGAGGTGCCTGCCACACTGCTGAAGTGCTGTGCATGGGAGGCAATGCCGGGCACGGCCACCATTGTGCCAGTGGTGCTACTGTGCTGTTCACATATATGGCACTGTGGCACTGGGGCGCCATAGGTGCACTGGGACCACAGCGCTGTAGGCCACTACAGGAGGTGGCACACAGGCACCCAATCACACTACACACATTGGGTTCCAATCGTGCTGTGGCAGTCAGTGCATGAGAGACCCTTGACCCTGTGCCTGATCTTTGCCCCCTAGGCACCATGCATCAGGCATGGGTGCACCACTATTGCGCTGTTCAGTGACAGCGCGAATAGGGAATGGCAGTGCTATACCACGCAGCATCTGCACATGGCAGGACTGCGCTGCCGAGCACCATTTTGAATCCACCACTTTGCTGAGATGGCACGGAGAGGGGCAGTGATGTGGAGCCAGGTGGAGCTTGCAAACCTGGTGACCATTGTAGAGCCCCAAGCAGGGGCTCTATATGGTGATGCACCCCCTGGACAGGGCCAGGACTGCAGTTTGGCAGGAGGTGGCTGATGATATGGAGGAGGCCACTGGTATGGGGCACACAATGGAGCAGTGTCACCACCATTATGGGGACCTCAGGTGCAGGGACCCAGAGCTGCTTGCCCACCTGTGGGCATGTGCCAGGAGGGGCATGGTGCCATGGCCAGTTAGGTGCCCCATCCATACACTGTTATCATCCATACGGGTATCATGGTTGCATGTGTCTGGCATATGGGGGGCCATCCAGTGTTGGCCGTGGTGGTGGTATCCGGGTGTGGGGTGGATGGGTATGGCCGTGTGGGATTGCACACACATGGGGAAGGGGGGGACTTTGCTACCGGATTGTACTGATGTTCCTCTTTCCATGTTTGCACCTTAGACCCAGAAGAGCACAGGCAGGCAAGGGAGCGGAGGTGCCACCTGGAGGACAAGCAGGACAGGAGGGCTGAAGGTCTTCAGCGGTGCAGGGACCAGCCTGATGATGGTGAGTGCCCTACATCCATGATAACTATTGCATGCTGTATAACTGGGCGGGCAGCGGGGCATGGCCACCATCCATTGACACCACTGCCATGCATGCAACTTGTTACAGTCAGCACTGTCCAGTGGCATTGCATGTCTGGGAGTGCGTCAGTGGTGGTCCATGCATGCACTGGGCACATGGCTGTGCCACTGCCTTCACACCACATAGCCAAGTCACTGTATGGCCACGGTGGTGCTGTGCAGGACATGGGAGGTGGGTGTGTGCAGTGGTCCATGTGGCTGTGGCTGCCTGGGTAGGCAGGTCTTGTGGACACGGTCACTGTGGGTGGTCGCACACCATCACAGGGGTGTGGCACATGGCTGTATGCCATGCACAATGGGTGGGCTGCAGGGGGCTGGACAGTCACACTTATTGACTCTGCTCCCTCTTCCTAGATGGATGGCAACTCCAAGCACTGGAGCGAGGACTGCAGGAGCTGCTCCAGGTGGCAAGGGCAACCCTTTAGCACTGCAAAGAATGGACCACCACGGGGTGAGGAGGAGGAGGAGATGACATCGGTGCCACGTGGAGGAGGACCGGGGCAGACAATGATCACTCCATGCCCCTAATTACACCTTCCCCTCTGGACCCACCCTCACACCCCTTCTTCTTCCCTCTCCCATATGTTCACCCCTGCCCCTTACCTGCCCCCACCTGGTATGTGGCCCTTCCCCCCCATTGTATCTAGTTGTATATAGTTTTTGTATTTCTGGTTTTAAATACATTTGTTTTGTTATGACAACTGTGGTGGTCTCTGATTTGCAGCAGGCTACAGGTGCTCAGCTGCAGTGGTGTGCATGGTGTCAGGGGTGGTGCACGCATGGGCGTGTGTGTGTGCAGAGGTGAACTGCCTATGGCATGGGCAGGGGGATCGGTCACTGTCTGTGGTTTGTGTGTTGTGCTCTGTGCACTAGATGCCTGTGTGCAGTGGTCCACGGGGCCTGCACTGTGTGCATGGCACCCCTGTCAGACCGTCCATGGCCTGTACAGCTGACACCCTTGCATGTCTGTGATATGCACAGTCTGCTGGTGTCTCAGTGGTGGCTGTCCATACTGGATAACAACTGTACCCGGCACAATGCCAGGTTGCCTTCCATCACCAGTATGGTGCACTTCTGCCTCCAGTGGCACTGTGGCCTCCACTGTTGTTGTCCCCCCTCCATGCTGTCGCATGTGTCTGTTGAAGGGGATGTGCTCCAATGTCTGTCAGTTGTGCTCCAGCAGCATGCTGGTGGCATACAGCTTCATGGTGCCTGTGCAGGGTGGCTGGCACACCTGTGCAATGTAGGGGTGCTGGCCATGTGTACACATCAGCTATGGCCACAAGCCAGTGGCTTGGTTGACCTGCTACTGTGTTCCTGTGTTGGTGTGCCCTTGGGTGTGGGTGGGTGTTTGTCCATGCACTGTGTTGCATCCTGTGTGGAGCATGCTTCCATGCAACACTGTGCATGTCTGTGCTGGCTGTTTTGGCCAGTGCTGGGTTGGGATGTGTCCTTGGGAGGGTGTGCAGCATGCTGTACCACTGGTGGGGGTGTTCAGGGCATGCCCTGTCACATGTGGGGTACCTCATGTGGTGACGCATGGTCGGTCTCTCAGCTGTACCTTGGGGGGATGTGCAGGGTGGCACTGTGTATGCTGTTGTTGCATTGCTGTCTGCTGCCACCTGCTGCAGGGTGCACATGGGGCTGTCTTGCATGGCTCCTTCGTGCATAGGGTTGCATTGTCACAGTGGGGGTATGGCATGCATAGGGTATCCTGCACTGTTGGGCACTACTCCTGGGAAGGGTGTATGATGATTGTGGTGCAGGGTGTGTTCTGCATTGGTGGGATGGTGTGGCACAGGGTGGTCGGCCTTCCTTGTGTGCCAGTCACAGCTTGCTGGGGGTGTGCCGGGGCACCATGGCCCGGATGTGGGTTGGTTGCTGTTATCCATGGGCCAGTGGTTATTCCAGCTCTCCCCCGGTTGTGCAGTGCATGGGGTGTGGGGGATGATGTCTGTTCCGCTGAGTGCTCCAATGCCCATCTGTAGCATGGGTAGTGGGCCCCTGCATCCTTGGTTGTGCTGTTGCATTGCTGCCCTGCTCCAGGGGGCATCCCTGGTTGTGCTTTGGTGCATCTGGACTGCTCCGCTGAGCATCCCTTATTGCGCTATGGTGCATCAGATATGTGCAACTTCACATCCCTGGTTGCGCTATGGTGCAGGTGGTGCGATATTCAGTCATCTGCCATAGGCGCATCTTGGCCTTCTTGCACATGGGTGCAGTGGACTTGCACTTGCTCCTGCTGTTGCGCACTTTTTGGGAGCAGTTTGAATATCTTGGCCTTCGAGTTTATCAGGAAATAAACCCACAGTGGTGATGTCATCACAAAGTTATTCCACTGCAGAGGGAATATGTGTTTTTATTCTCAATGTTACATGCTCACCCCTATTGAATAAATATATATATATATATATATATATATATATATATATATATATAATGGGTAGGAAAAATTATGTCTGCTGATTTATTGATTCCATCACATGACTGTGCGTCCTATCAGACTGTGACCACACACCTGCACTTTTATCCCCTAAAGAACAATTTTGCCACTTTATAAAATAGATAACTCCATTGTACAGTATAGTGGTCGCAGTTCTGATAAACACACGCCTTCGGTGGTTGACACACACCAAGGCGTGCGTATATCAGAGCGTGACTGCACACCTAAGAGTGGGTTATCTAATATATATATATATATATATATATATATATATCTATATATATATATTATAGCTGCACAGTAATGCAGCTATAGTTAGGTTTAGGGTTTCACAGCCACGTCTATGTTAAGCCCAAATATTTGCACTTTATTAACTTTGCAACTGTTCAACAGGTTTGCCTGAAATTTTACATGCACTGTCTGCAACTATAGAACTTCGGATCTGATAAGTTTCATTATGGTAAGATGTGCGGTTGTGGAACTGTAAAGTGCCCATAAAAGTGCAGACCAACACTTTTTGGGCCATTTTTGGCAAACTGTTTTCTTCTCTCTACTGCCCAAACAATTTTTCTGTCTGGTCCAAAATGTTCAGGGTATATGGGGACTGTGTCAGGGAAGTGCCTTTTGTAGGTTTGGAAAAAAAATATTAATCCATTCAAATGTTATTAAAGTTTAAAGTAGCCCCATTATATCCTATGGGAAAAAATATATGTTCCATGCAACAGTGACAGACTCATCCACAAAATAACCTTTCTCTGTCACAAATGCCCTCTGCACTGTCATGCTGCTGCCATCTTGTTTTCAGTTAGTGGTGGAGGAAAACTGTTGTGGTTCAAATTTTAGTGACCCTTGGTAAACACTGACACTTGTGTTTACCTAATAAGGGCCAGAAGAACATAATGCTGCCATAATTTTTTTAAAATGAGCCCTGGAAATATGTTTTTCACAGTTTGGCCCGCTGTACTTTTGTAAATTGTGAAAGAACAGTGTGACACTTTCGTGAAGTTTGAGAAAGTTTTGCACTGTTCTTTTGCAAGTCTGATGAAAGCGTTGCAATTTGTGACAGTACTGGCCCAGAAATGACCATTTCTATGCTACCTCACTGCCACTACAAGGTTTGGATGTTTGGGTTGCAATTTGCAGGGTGGCAAGTCCTTGCCACACAGATGTGTCTTTTGCTAGTTTGGTGACAAAATTTACATCAGTTCCAGAGTTACAGCGGTCCGAAACTGTAAATTTTCCTATAAGATAACATTGTGGCAGTCACGGTGCCTTTTGGCGCCTATATCTCGAAAAAGGTTTGAGATATGGATTTTTTGCTAAGCACAGTTTAGTAAACCTTCAAGTATACTAAGCAAAGCATGGAGGTGGCTATGTCATAAATACAAATGCAAAATAATTTTTTCCACATTTGCTATGGTTACTGAGATATTACCAAATAAGTGTTACAAAGGTTACTTGGAATGCATCTAGGCCTGTGCTATGTGTCTGCACTTATCAGTAGGTGGGAGTGCAGGGCTCAGATGGCATGCACTCCCACCTATGCATACTATTTATGCTAAACTGGGAGCACTGGGCCCTCCTACACTATGTCTGCACACTCATAGGTGGGTAGGAGTGCAGGGCCCAGAGGGTCTGCACTCACACCTATGGATATGATTATGTAAAACTAAAAGCACAGAACCCTCCTGCACTATGTCTCTATACTTATAGGTATGTGGGAGCACAGGGCCCAGAGGGCCTACACTCCCACCTTTGTATACCATCTTGCAATAGTGGAAGCACAGAACCCTCAGGCACTATGCCTCTACACTTTTGGGTAGGTGGCCCATATATATGCTTAGAGGTGATTAGTTCATGCCTTGCCTGTGTGATCCATTTTCTGCACATTGGCAAGACTGGAAATAATAGATAATCTTCTATACCATGGACTGTTTTATTTTCTCTATACCATAAAACTTGTCTTTGTTTTTTACAGCATCCATATGTCTTTCATGTGCTATGTGAAACAGTTTCAATTTTGCTGAGTTTGTAACTTGGTTTAAGAGCTACCTCTTAGAGTGAGTTCAAAGAGTGAAAATCATAGACATTTTCTCAGAGAGCAGCAGTGTAGTAACTGAGGTCCCCCAATGCTCAATCCTGGGTCCGCTGCTCTTCAGTCTGTTTCTGAATCAACTACCACATTCACTTAATGACAAAATATTGCTGTATGCAGGTGATGCAGTATGATACTCAAGTGACACTGATCCAGTAGCATTAGAAAATTGAATGCAATCCAGTTTCTCCACAATCGAAGCATGGTTTCTAAAATCAAAATTGCTGTTTAACTACAAAAAAAAGCATGCTTTTTGTCTCCTCCCATAGCAGAAATAGGACCCATCGACTGACCCATCACCTGAATGTAATAAACTGCAATAATGAACCACTTAAAATGGTGCAAACCTTGAAGTACCTAAGGGTTACCCTAGACTGCTGTTTCTCTTTTACCCAGCATATCGATCTCATTGCCAAAGCAGCTAATGCCAAACTAGGAGTTCTCCACAGGAACAAACAGTGCCTCACCAATGAAGTACTAAATCTAGTAGTTACTAATTCAGTTCTGCCTGTAATAGACTACAGACTGGTAGTGTACAGTGCTGCAACTGGCTCAGCCCTCAAGCATATAAAGATCACGCTCAATAAGGCATGCAGACTCATGTCATGAGCTCATTGCCTCTCCCACACCTGTCAGCTTTATGCACAATCTGGTTGGCCAAACCTAGATAGCAGTATAAAGTACCAGGTTTGCCTGCTGGCCATGAAATCCATAATGGTCTTAACTCCCCCGAGTGTTCAGAAAGTACTCAGCAAGTCTAACAATGGTAGGAGTGCTAGTGGTATTGACAGCTGATCCTTCTTAGTCCCCTTCAAATGGATCTCCCAAGGCCAATGATCCTACAAATACGGGTCACACTATTGTTTAAACACATTGACCAATGAAATCCTGACTGCAATCAAACTAGATGTATTCAAAACCAAGCTGTGTGTCCTGCTTACATCAATCATTAACTGTGGCTGTTATGCATAATATATCATTCCTTAACCAGTATTTGTAGTACTGTCTGATGTATGACAACTACCAGTAGTCTGTGACCAGTGAATGTAATGTATGCCTCCATCTCTCTTTCTGAAGCTCGCTGTCCATGTTTCCCCTACAACCTTCCTAGTTTTTCTATACCTCCCCCCATTGGCCCTCCTCTCCCCATGGTTCCCTCACCCTTAATTCCGCCTATCCATATACCATGCAGTGAAGTCCCAACTATCTGTAAATCCACCCATACCTTCTCTCCTTCCCTCAACCCATGTTTTTCTCTGTTGGTCACTCCCATCACCCTCTGATCACACCCCCTCACCTCCTGCTCTTCCCTTTCTATGTCCTATCCTTCTCAACAGGCACTGGTTATAGACCCACCATCTAATAAACATAAAACTTCTATTTTCCCTACCTGCAGCACTTACAACAAGAACTGTATCAACACATTCATATTTTTTACTCCTTTAGTTTGCAACTAGCTAAGATTTTAATTTGCATCATCTGATTGCCTCCTTGTATATTATTACTGCTAATATGTATTATTTTTTATCTCTGTAGCTCTGTAATTCACTGTACTGATGTGGAACCTTTGCAAATGAGCTCTTAGCTCAAAGGTAAATGTACTCCAATTCTTTCTAATAAAAAATAAAAATATCTTATTGGATTGGATTGGATGTTAATACCCCTTAGGTAGTCCACCCATAAGTGAGATAAGTTCAATTTTTTCAGTATTAGGAGTAGATTTTGCAGCCAGGAGGAAATGAAATTGTCCTTGGACAAGTTAATTTTCTCTTCTAAACATTCCAATGATAAAGTATTAAAGGAATTTTGATAAACCTGAGACAGTATGATATCACTCTAATTTCAATTAGTGTGGACACAGTGAATCTACCCAGCTCTTCCCAAACAATGGGGGAGGATGTAGTTATGGGCACCTGTAACAGTGATTTATAGTAGTACAACTAAGGGGTATCAAGATTAACCAAATCTTGTGCTCCCCATACTTCTGCCCCATACAGGAGCATTGGATTAATTTTTGATTCTCCAGCCTTAAGAGTTGGGGCTATCATGTTACCCCAAACATAAAGAAAAATCATAATAATGCTTTCAACACATGTTTGACCTTATTACATTGTTCCTTAAGGTGGACAGTCCACTTACTATTAAAGGTTAGCCTTATTCCCAAATAAGTATAATCTGATGTTATCTCTATTGGATCTTCGTTTAGATGGAATTTACAGTAAGAAGACTGATCACCAAATATTATTTTTTTGTTTGTTTGTTTGTTTGTTTTTTTGATCTAGGGAATCACATTTAATTTTGAAATGATCCATTTTTCTTTGAAGGTCTTTTCTGGATAAAGAAAATAGAACTAAATCATCTGCATATGCCAATAAATGGCCTGGTGTTTTATTTATTTTCAGGGAATCCAGTGGCTCTTCATCAAAGAATAATAAGTAACCTACTGTATATAAATGCTGCAAGTTAAGGGGGCCAGGAGACAACCCTGTTTGACATCCCAATTTGTGATGAAGAAATCCATAATATTTCCTCTGTTGTCATATCTAATAGCTGTACTAGTTTTTGTGTGTAAAAGTTAAGTTGAAATTAAAAGATCTAGGGATAGACCTTTATTTTTCAGTATTCCCCAGAGTGTAACTCTGTTGACAGAGTCAAAAGCTGCAGTAAAATCAACAGAGTGTATACTGTAACTTCATTTTCCTAAAGGTTATATATTTTTCTGTTAGATGTTCTAAGTAACAAATATTATCTGCTGTTAAAAAAACATGCCTGAAACTTGATTGATATGGGGATATTGGACTTACAGATATCATCCAGGCTTGAAGTTTATCTGGTAAAATTCTAAAAAAAGTTTGGAGCTGATGTCTAATAGGTTGATAGGATGGAAATGTGCAGGTTCCTAAACAGACCCTTTTTTGTGTATGGGGACTATAAAATATTTTGTCCAGGAAACTGGAATACATTTTTGAGCGAGACAAACATAAAAAAAAACACATTAAGATAGGAATCCAAACATTTTTGTATTTTTTACAATTTCAGTGGGTATGGCATCATGGCCAGAAGCCTTGTTCTTTGCCTATTACTTGAAAGTGTTCTATCTAGGTTTCCTTTGGGATGTAAACTGCTAAAGACAGTTGGCATTTGTTTACCCCTTTGCTACCACCTTCCAGAAATTCTTTGAACCTTTGTTCTGTATGACCTGATACATATGTGCCCATTGTTATAGTACATATTCTACTGTTTTATTCTGAGTCAGAAATGTTTTGTGTTGTGTTATTTTCTGAGGTTATTTAAGTGATTAAAGTTAACTCTTGTTGGGTTATTCATGACCATTCTGATTGTTTTCCTAAGATTTAATTTAGCCTTTTTTACATGAGGCATCAAACCATGTTTTCTCTTTGTTAACCACTTTTCCTTCCATATATATTTCTTGCCTTATTGAATTATGTAAGATCTCCCAATGTAAGTCCACATCCTTTGCTTGTAACATTCCCTCAGGCCTATCCTTATCCCTGTGAATTATTTATTATTTAACTTTTCAGACATTGCATTCCAAGTCCTAGATGCGAATACTAATCTGCTTTTCCCCTTAATGCTGGTGAGAAAAGATGGTTGTTCATAGGTTTGTGACTACCAACATCATTCTGCATTGACACCTCTAAGCAAAATGGAGCATGATCATTTTCTGGCCTCATTTCTGCTGTTAATCTTTTAAATAAAAAATAACTTTCTGGAGTACATATGATATAGTCTATGGCACTTTGACCATATAGTAAGTAAAGTTCTTTTTTGGTCCCTCTCTATCATTCCATTTAAGATGAACAAATTATTATTTTAAATGAAGTGTTTAAGAGTCTCTTCAGATTTATTACTATGTTTGTCTAAGCCATTCCTCTTATCGAGGTTGCCCATATAAATTTGTGTCTGTAAACTGGGAAGACTGCCATAATTGGCAATTCTGGAATTAAAATCATCATGAATCACTACTATACTGGCAGGAAATTTCTTGTACATCAGATTTAAATATAGGGCAAGACTAGCCCATATATCACTATGTGTAGTGATCTGTTATCTAGGTGGATTATAGATATTAACTACAGTAAGCAGAAGTAAATCCCACTTCAGAACTACAGTGATACCATTTTGATTAGAGTTGTTACGGTCCAATATTTTGATTCCCTTCCTTATTCTTCATGTAAGTAGCTAATCCCCCTTTAGGTCTTCCAAATTATTTTTGCTTGATTGCTGGTATAAAAATAGACTCATGTCCATTTATATGCTTTGTTGTCTGCTTTACTCAGCCATCGATTGACTGCCTATGTACGTTGTTATGATCTTCCTACCACAGGGTAGCTAAGGTCCTCTGGTGTTGCTGCATTTACCATGTTTATGACTGTTGCCCTTACTTGTACCTGCTCTTATTGTCTGCCTACTGTACCTGAATGTATCCTTATTATCATGTATGTATCTCTGTAATCCATTATCATGGATGTATCTCTGTAATCTCCCGGGTTGCACCTGAAAAGAGGCACCTGGTTGTCTAGTGTGCTTACCTGGTAAACAAAAACAAATAAATAAATATAGACTATGTCCTGTGACCATCCTTCTTGAAAAGCAAATAGTTTGAAATTGCCTATTTATTTATTGATTTGAATTTTGGTAACCGGGTAAGCCCACAGAGACCATACAGTCCCTTTTTCGGGGGTTACGTGAGGGGGTTACAAAATGAGAAGGAGTTAACAAAAATAATAAAAAAAAAGATACAAAACAAAACCAGATTAACATTTATAACCAATATAAAGCAAGACTAGAACAGATTTGGTAACAAGTATAATAATTGTGGCATGGATTGTTCAGTGAGCGAGGCTATAAATGCATAGGGCAGGATTCACAAAGGAAGTGGGGAAAAAGGCCTACAGCACTGCAGAAATGCAGTTGCGTGATATTCATAAAGAAATTTTGAGCAGATGCAGAATTCCGTAAAATCTCCATAGCTGCAGAAATTCAGCAGCTATGGAAATTGAGTAAGTGCTGAAAATCCGCAACTGCAGATCTGAAGCAACAGAAATAGCTTAGGAGACACAGCAACAGTGAACCTAATTAGCTGGAGAAGCAGACTTTAACATTGCTGCCAATAAAACAGTTCCAATCAGGATCAGGTAGTTCAATCTGAGAAGAGCAGAAGAGTCCAACCACATGAACACACGGGTCCTATATTTCAGGTGGGCCAACTTTGTAAAGATGGGGGAATGTCTTAGGAAGTCATTGGCAGGGAAGGAGAAAACAGGGAGGATGGAGGAACAATGGGAGAATTTTAAGGCAGCCATAGCAGAGGCAGCAAGCCATTGCATTAGGCAAGAAAGCAAAACAGAAAGAAAAAAAACACTATGGTTTTCAAAAGAAGTGGTCGAGAAGGTGAGGGCAAAAAAGGGTGGCATTCAGGATGTACAAGGAAACACAGAGAAAAGAAGACAGAACTGTATCTGGACAAGGTGATGGAGGTGGGGAAAGCAATCATGAGCGCAAAGGTGCAAACAGAAGAAAAAGAGTTTCAGGAATAACAAAAGGAGACAAGAACTTTTTCAGGTAAGTTAGTGAAAGAAAAAAAGACTAAGGGTGGGATTGTGAGGCTAAAATGGAAAGAGGGAAGAGTGCAGAGGGGGACCAAGAAAAAGCAGAAATCCTAAACACGTTTTTTTGTTCCATATTCACAGATGAAGTGGTGGGGAGGGAACAGAGTTAGGTGACAGAAGCACTACTGAGAGGGAGGAGAACACCAGTCCATTAAAGAAGGAGAGAACCTTAAAGAAACTCACTAATCTGAAAGTGGAAAAGGCAAAGGGGCCGAACAGGATACATCCCAAAGTATTAAGAGAACTCAGGGAGGTGTTGGCAGCACCACTGACAGCCCTGTTCAACCATTCCCTGGAAAAAAAGGTTTGGTAGCAAAGAACTGGAGGAGGGAGGATGTAGTCCCTCTCCACAAAAATGGAAGCAGGGAGGAGGCTGGCAATTACAGGTCAGTCAGCCTGACCTCAGTGGTGGGGAAACTAATTGAATCACTACTAAAAGAAAAGGTTGTGATATATCTCGATTCCAGTGGTGCACAACATCCAAGGCAGCATGGATTCACAGCAGGAAGATAATTTAAAAGAAATCTGATGGATTTCTTTGACTGGGTAACTAGGGAGGTGGATCAGGGAAGGGCGATGGATGTGACCTTCCTGGATTTCAATAAGGTCTTAGACACCATCCCACATAGAAGTCTAGTAAACAAGCTGGACAGCCTGGCAGTAGGTCCCAGGGTGGTAAACTGGGTCAAACATTTACTGAGTGATAGGACACAAAGAGTGGTGGTGAACAGAGTTCAATCTGAAGAGAGGGGGGTGACCAGTGAGGGTTTCGGAGGGATCAGTGCCTGGGCCAGTCCTCGCTAATGTCTTCATAAGTGACATTGCAGAGGAGCTGGAAGAGAAGGTATGTCTCTTTGCGGATAACACAAAGATCTACAACAGGATAGACACCCCAGGAGGGGTAGAGAAAATGAAAAGGAACCTAAGCAAGCTTGAGGAGTGGTCAAGGGTGTGTCAGCTAAGATTCAATGCAAAGAAGTGCAAGATTATGCACTTGGGGCACAGAATTGTAGGGAAGGAGTATATGATGGGGGTACTAATGGCCACCAAACAGGAAAGAGACCTGGGAGTAATCATATCTGATGATCTAAAGGTTATCAAACAATGTGAGAAGGCTGTGAGGAGACCCAGTGGAATGCTTGGGTGCTAGGGAGAGGTAGCTCCAGCAGAAGGAAGGAGGTGGTAATGCCACTCCATAGAACATTGGTAAGACATCATCTAGAGTACTGTGCCCAGTTTTGGAGGCAGCACATCCGAAAGGACACAGACAGAGTAGAAGAGGTTGAGAGAAGGGCAACAGAAATGTTGCAGTGGTTGCCCCAAAAGTCATATGAGGGAAAACTGGATGATCTCAGTATGTATTCCCTGGAGGGAAAACAGAGAGAGGGGGGATATGACAGAGACTCTCAGATACCTCAAGGGTATAAATAAGGTACAAGAGGGTATCTTCTTTCAGAAAAAAAGATGTTCAAGAACAAGGGGCCATGATATGAAAATAGAGACGGGTAGACTTGGGGTAATGTGAGAAAGTATTTTTTCACAGACATGGTAGTGGATCCATGGAACAGCCTTCTGGCAGAGGTTATAGGAGCAACAATGGTAGGGGAATTCAAAAACACATGGGACAGACATAAAGGAACTCTAGTGATAGAAAAGAGATGGTAAGGCTCAGATTGTTTAGGATCTGCATATATGAAACAGGTCGGGAAAATGGGCAGACTAGGTGGGCCAAGTGGTTCTTATCTGCCATCAAATTCTATGTTTCCATGTTTCTATTTAGATAAAGTGTCAGGGCACTGAGCTCAAAAGTTGGGGTCCAAGTTAATATTTTCTACTTCCTTATCACGTTTTTAAAAACAGTGTTGGGGGAACCATTTAGTACTGATTGATTGAAAACCTCTGCTGTAGATGTCTTAGAACCTAATTTGCAGTCTAGGAGACTAAAAAAAATCTAGTTTAGTCACATGGGTTTCAGATTCCTTTGGGCCCACTAGTCCTTCAATAGCATTGTTTTCTAACAGTTTGTGGCCATCTATAAAAACTCCATCACCTTCCTTTTCTGTATCATCAAAATGGGATCAGTATTTGAGTGAAGAAAAATAATCAGTTATTTCTTTCTTAGATTTTTCTATCTGTTTTTTGTTTTTGTTTTTAAACTTTTCCTTTTTTGATTTTGCCTTCTTATTTTTAGAGGCATAGCTATTTATGTTGTTTCTACTGGTATTGAGACAGGCAACAATCCCTTCTTTCCCTCTTCTTGACCCTTCATGGGCTTTTGGGATGGAGTAGTCATTTTACTTTCCTCTGGGGGGGTTCCTTGTTCTAACAGTAGTGGGTGATTTTATCTTCAAACAATTAAGTTTCATTGCAACTTTGGGGATTTCTGGTATATCACTTTTAAGGGTATCTGCATATGAAAAGGGTTTGTTTATTTCAACTGGGGTAGAGGTAGTTAAGACTAAATCATCAGTGAAAATGCTACCTTTCTACCTTTTTTCTTGACCCCTTTTTTAACTATTTCTTTCCAACTTCTAGTGAACATTTTTTTCCAAAACAGTTATACAACAATTGGGGCCTGATTCTGAAAGGAGCCCTTGGAGATAGACAATCTGCACCACTCTAAGGGCTACGGTAATTCCTTGTGCACCAGGAACCATGTGCCATACTCCAAAAAAAAGAAGGGTCCCTGCGCCAAACTCCTCAGGATTGCCACAAGTGTGGTACAGCTCCCAACCAGTGGCACAGCTGCAACACATGCCACAAGTATCTAGCACCCCTTCCTCCAGCGCAACACAGGACAGGCAGCACTGGTGTTGGTGGTGAGGGGGGTAAACACATGCCCAAAGGGTGTGAGGGGGAAGGAGGGGACATAGGGTGGGTTGGTGTGCCAGCAGGGAGGACAGGTATTGGTTCAGCACCCAACAGGGTGCATATGCCTATGACCTATATATACAGAAGCATATTCACCCTTGGGTGCCAAAGTAGTCCCTTATATCCTGGCTGCCACACCAACCCTCCCTATACCCATCTGTGCCCCTCCTGCCCACAGAACCTACTTGTAGCCTACCAAAAACAGTGTCCCACTCAGTCATAAGGGGCTAAGACCATGTTCTGGCAGGTCTAAGTGAAGCCTCTTGTGATGGCCATGGTGGGGTTTTTGGAATCAGAAATGTGAGCCTACTATGAAGCAAGCCACCCTGTGACCCGGCATACCAAGATGCTGGTCACAATGGTGGTGCAGTGCCTGTTTGGTGCAGTGGTTTCCCTGTCTGGCATAGCCCATGTTCTGGAATAGGGAAAGCTGCAAAAGAGGATGCAAGGTGTGACTTGTATCTTTGCTGTTTGGTGCAAACACCTTGCGTCTGATGGGACGCTTGCAGAATTGGCCCTTGATATCAAATTCTCACTAACTTAAAAATTCTGGTTATAGTTACTTTAAACAGGTTGCCATCAGGAGCAGAATGTGTTTTGTGTGTGTGTGTGTGTGTGTGTGGGGAGGTTCACCCCTGCACCACCCACATCTTAGATTATCAACTCTGAGTCGGAGTCATTTTGGGGAGAGGACGAAATCCTGGCACAAAGCAGTGTCGGCAGTACCACAGACCGTTACAGCGAACTGCAGATATTGTCACTGTAATGGTCTTCATGGTATTGCCCTCGCTGTGTGAATGGTATACCCTATTTTCCATTTGCCTATTTATCATATCCTCAAGAATGAACTCCATGACCTTCCTGGGGACAGATGTCAAACTAATAGGCCTATAGTTAGTGTGATCTTACTTGATTCCCTTTTCGTGTATTGGCACTACAATTGCGGCTAACCAGTCGGGTGGTACGTCACTATTGGTTAATGTTTTCAGAAACAGTTTTCTTAACAGGATAGCTATATGAAGTGATGAGTTTTAACATTTTAGGTAAGACATTATCTGGCCCAGCTGGGCATATATTTTTTAGTTTATTTATTTTTCCTATGATACATTCTGTGGTTATACTAATTTCAATTTCTGTACTAACTGGGATATCACCTGAATACAGTGTATTTCTGGAGAATACAGACCCAAAATATGAGTTAAATACGTTCGCAATTGCTTCAGGTTCTGCAATGAATTTGTTACCTGATACTATAGAACAAAGGCCGGAGTTTGATTTACGTAAGGAATTTACATACCCATAACATTTTTTCACGTTGTCCTTACTAGCATTACTTGCTATCCCTCTTTCCATGATTTGTTTGCTTTTCTGTATCATATTTTTATATTTTCTTTGTATATTTTTATATTGTTTCCATTTATCTTCTGATCTAGTTTTTTGGAATGTGCCGTAAAGGTGACATTTTTTTCTTAAAAGGTTTTTTTAGACTTTTTGTTAACCATTTTGGTTTAATGCCTCTGCTATTGTATTTATTTATTTTCTTTATACCTGTATGTCTGTCACATACTATAAATATGTGTCTTTTGAGAGTTTAATAATAATAACAAATAAGAATTGTATTTATCAACCACAATTCGAATATTAAAGTGCTGTACACTATAAAATCATAAAACTTTAAAACATTAATTAAAATCCAATGTACTCAAATAAACAATTCTCAGTAATTAAAAAAAGCATGACTAAATAGATGGGGATTTAGTGCTATTTTGAAGCACTCCACAGTCTGGCAGTCTTAAACCCGATGAAGTAGAGAGTTCCACATAGTAGGCGCTACAAAAGCAAATGAACGAGTACCAGATGTTTTCAGCTGCACCCTGGGAACATCTAGCAATCCCTCGTCAGTGGAATGGAAGGGCTGATAGGAGCAAAGAAGCTCTTGTGGGTAACTCAGACCTTGTCTGTGTAGGGCTCTATAGGTCAGCAAGCTGACCTTAAAGGTGATCCGCCATTGCACTGGTAGCCAGTGCAATGCATGTAGCACAGGGGTAATATGGCTAGATTGAGACAGCCCAGTCAATAGCCTGGCTGCCACATTCTACACTAGCTGAAAATGGTGGATATCAACTCCTGGTAGCCCTAGATAGAGAGCATTGCAGTAATCCAAATGAGAGGTCACAAAGGCATGGACCAAAGTTGGAAGGTCGCCAGACAGAACCAGGTACCTAATCCAAGTGATATTCCTCAGATGGTAAAATGAGGTCTTGACCACACATGACACCTGAGACTTCAGGGTCAGTCCTTCGTTGATGATAACTCCCAAACAATGCACTCATTCAGAGGTCTTCAGCTGGCAGTCATCTAGTACCAGGCCAGATCCTCACCCTGCTGAGGACCCCTCTACTTGGCAAACTGGGCCCACACACAAAATCTCAGTCTTGTCAGAATTCAGCTTCAGCCAGTTGGCACTCATCCAGTTTTGGATCTCAGACAGGCAGGTGTTAAATACCGAGAGCGCAACATCTTGGCCAGGTGCAGAGGACATGTACAGCTGAGTATCATCTGCAAAGCAGTGAAAACTCAGTCTGTACCATCTTACAATGACCCCCAGTGGCAACATGTACACTGCAAACAACATGGGGGAAGCACTGAGCCCTGCAAGACCCCACATAGCAGGGAGTACATACTGTATCAGAGGAAAATATCTCTGACACTATTCTCTGAGACCTGCCAGTCTGGAAAGAATGGAACCATCTGAGAACTGTACCAGACAGTCCACAGATCAGCCACAGGTGCTCCAGCAATACCCTATGGTCCACAGTGTCAAATGCCACCAAGAGATCAAGGAGTACCAAGATAGTATGGCTCCTTTGATCTCTCACAACTAGGAGGTCACTGAGCACCCGAACAAGGGCAGTCTCGGTACTGTGCCTTTTCCTGTAGACTGACTGGATGGGATCATAAATGTCATGGATAGCAAGATAATCCTCCAGCTGCAGCACAACCACCTTCTCAATAACGTTACCTTCAAATGGAAGGTTAGAGATGGGCCAGTAGTTGGCAAGACAGTCCGGGTCGAGAGAAGATTTCTTAAGAAGGGGAATCATCACTGCCTTTTTCAAAGAATCAGGGAATTCCCTTGTCGCCAATGAGCTCCGGACTATCTCCACCAGGACTGGACCAATGACATCCACACACCCCACAAGGAGGCAGGCTGGGCCCAGATCCAAACTACAGAAGATCAGCTGCATATTCCGGATGATTATCATGATGTCTGAAATCACCATCTGGCCAAATGCCGACCAACTGGACCGAGACTCTGCGACCTTCCACAAGTCACTGCAACCCCTCTTACAGCATGCTCAGGGACACTGGTTTACTGGGATTGAGAAAGGGCAGATTCCATTTTGCAGATTGTAAACAATGGTATTCTCACCAGTATTTGCTAAGCCATAATACGGTTTTACCGGTGTTTGGTTTTGTGTACTTTATTTAACAATTTTTAACTCTGCTAACCTGCTTTTTAGTAGTTTTGACCTCCACTATTGCACATCCTTCCATCCTTGTACAAATTTAAAGTTATGTTAGGTACAAGATGTGATGGCAGCAACAGCACTACAGACCCATCTCTCTGGTGTGATGGCAGCAGCAACAGCATTGTGTGTATGGTCCCCGCCTCTCAGGTGTGATGACAGTAGCAAAAATACAACAATGCAGTCCACATCCCTCAGGGGTGATGGCAGTAGTGACAGCACTATGATCCCCTTTCTTCAACACCCACACCCCACATGCACAAGTTACAAATTACTTAGTCTTTTTGCTTGTTAGAACTCAGATGTGAATTAATCTGAACCACCACTACTAAGGTGGGCCACCTTTGTATTTTCCTATCATTTAACTGCCTGAACTGGATTTCTGCCTGTGACACCACTGACCAGGGTTTGGGAACAGATTTGGGTGTTAGAGGACAGGTCCGGGGGAGTGAAGGCCTGCGTGTCCAATGACCACTCGCCTTCTCCTGGGAGGAAGGGTGTATTCACAGCTCAGTATTTGCTGGACCCAGGTGGTGGTTGGAGGCACAGCAACACACTGGCCCTCACTGAGGGAGGGAGCATGATGGACATCAGCTTGTGCCTTGTCATCATGTGAACTGTTCACAAAAATGGGAAAACACCTTCCTGCCACCTGGAGGACAGCTTCTGGTCCCTCCATAAGCATGAAGCCCCAGACATATGTGTCTGTTCTGACCCTAGCCATGCCTGGGATATACAGAAAGCTCTTTAGGGTGATTGTCCTCCCCTGTTAGCCTCCAACGGGGTAGGGGCCCACCCGATGAATGGTTACTTCAGGTTACCTGGTAGCTTGACCATAAGGGGCAGTGGATGGTGGTCAGAACTCAGCAGCAGTGGTAGGCGAACTTGGCAGGCCTGAAGGAGTGGATGGCCGGGGGTAGGAGGAGCAAAAAAAAAAACTGCCTGAATTTGCTTCTTTGAAATACAGTGTCTTCACCTAAAAATTCCCAAGTGATTAGTAGAGGACCTTCTAATTGGAAATCATGCATCTCACAAACACATGGATGCCTTTTTTCCCTTGGTCTCCATGAAAAAGGTGTCTCTCAGTTTTCATGTCCGAGCTCAGATGTGACTTGAGCACCACTCTGCCCACCAGCATCATACATCCCCTGGGGTCTTACCTTCTGTGTCATTGAATGTGCTTTCAAATCCACTGGTCAAGCATAAGTACACTTAAACACTTAACATTTGCTTTTTGTTGAAGCAGTCTATCAGAAAACTTTTTGTTGTCACAGAGACTGAAACAGCAGGTGGGAGAGAAGGTGCAAATGATCCCATTCACCTAAATGGGGTGCTAACTGTGAAATTTCTTCCTTGTGAACATCCTTTCATTCAGACTAGTTTTTCTTCAAACAATTGAGGATTTTGGATGGCCCTACTGATTATAAACTTGAATAAACTAGTTGGTAACAGCGATCCTGTGCTTAACAATCTACAACCTAGATGTTCATATGCAAAAAATACAGTAAAAACCTGACTAAAGTCTAAAAACAAGCTTATAAAACACAGAAAATGTATCTGAAAATTTATATTTACCTATATAAAATCACCGCAGCCCGAGTAAAACTCAAGTAAATTACATGGTACCCTGACTGCTGTATGATGCAGTAAACATATATTGGTATTTTTTTTTATAAACTGGGTAAGCCCACTAGGCAGAACTGCCTGTTTTTGGAGGTGAACCAGAAGCACTGCGGAGGTTAAGTGACTTGCTTGGAGTCACACAGTGTGCAAGTGGAGGTTGTGGGAATCAAACCCAAGTCTTCTAGATGTACTCAGTTCAATCACTGTTTGTTACTTTAACCACTAAGCTATACTGCCAGCCATAACACCCACATATAATGTTTTAATATATGATTTCACTGATAGTGCACAGTACCTACAGTACAAATTATGAACATTAAACACTTTACATTTTACTAAAACTGAATTACTTTCCTCTCCATCTGCTTATGTTTTCTTACACCAAAGTGGGTGTATAGTTGACAGAGCACTGAAAATAGCCTGTGGTAGCACTACTGCTTGCAATGCCAGGGACTCAGGGTCAAATGTGAACTTGGGTTGCTAGAGATCTGGCCAGGGAAGTAGGATCAAGCACCTGGGGTGCTACTCTCCTCCTCTGGGAATGGTGGCCTACAGGTCCTGCTGCTTTACTGCCACCTGGGTGACCATGGGGGGTGGTGGTTGTGGTGCAATGGGGCTGCACAGCAATCGGGAAGAGAGAAAGCTAGCCAGGATCTGGAGCAGTGGCATGTCTCTATGTGCCCTACCTCCTTGGATCCTCTTGAGTGCTGGTGCCCTCAAGAACAGAGACCAGAAAACCAATAACAATCACCCCACATCAGCTGCTGGTAGAAGGGACCCAGCTGCCCCAGATTTCCTAACCAGGCTCCATGAGGGACCCACTGGGCTGCCCGACACACATTAAAGGACTGTGGAAGGGTGACCTGGGGTGCCCTCACTTCCCTTCTAGGGAGTACAACCCAGGCAGGATGTGGGCAGGCCAGCAGGAGCTCCTGAGCATTACCTGGGGTGAAGCTAGGGGATACTCAGCCTAAGGATCTCTGAAAAGTGGAGACTGATGCTGTGAGAAGGGGGCATAGAAAGAAAAATTAAAAAACATTTAAAAAGATGCTGAAATCTTAGGGATTCTGTGCAGTGAAATGCAATTTCCATGAGGCACCGGTACAAGAATTCAAAATTCGCAAACCAAGCAGGATTCTGTGATTTTTACCAGTGTTGCAGGTAAAAACAGAAAACCAGGGTCCTGACCATGCTCAACAGATCTCAGACTTGATGCCAGTAACCTTATCTGCAAAGAATAGAGCAAACTCATCACTTTTATCCTGTGACAATGCTCTTCGCAACTGCAGACAGGCTGGATTGCACAGTCTGTACACAATGTGAAAGAGCTGAGCTGCTCAGTTCCATGCAGTAGTGATCTCCCGAGACAGGAATTCTGCCTTCTTATGGGAGATGTCCAATTGATAGGCCACATAATGTGCCATCAATCTAAGCTTGTCAGCATCTATACTCAATTTCTGCTATCATCGCTTTAGCCTTTGTCCTACTCTCCTCATCTCCCTCAAAGTCCTGTCAAACCATGGGGATCTAGGATGAAGGGAGAGGGGATGAACATGGACAGGAGCTATGGAATCCAAAGCTGCCACCGTGGCCTTATTATAGGTCTGCAGTACAACCTACAGACCCATGCTTGCACTTGTACATCTCCATAGGTCCAGCACCATCATCAGGTCATCTGGGATCACATCCCTCAATGGGCAGTACTGGACCATCTCCAAAGGGGCAGACCTATAGGGGGGTGCCTGGAAACAACCTGATAGTGTGATGGTCAGATCATCCAACTGGTTCCACCACCAAGTCATTGCTTTCCTTACCCAGTAGAAAGACCAGGTCCAAAGAGTGACCCAAAATATGGGTCGAAGTGTAAACAACCTGTGTGAAGCCCAACGCATACATAAGTTGGAGGAATTCCTGTCCAAAATGTGAGAGTTCATCGTCGATCCAGGCATTGAAGTCACCCAGCACCATCACTCTGGGTGACTCCAACACAGTGTTGATGACTAAGTCCGTGACTTCCTGCAAAAATTGCTTCCCAACCACATTTCAGTAGCAGTTTTGTTTCTTAATATAATCTCCCAGATGATTTTTGCAAGGTCCTCATTAATAAGAGGTTGATTAGCAGAGCTAAAGTTATAAACCTCCCTACACCCCTTTGTTACTGGGATGAATTCTTGGAAGGAAAACAAGACAATATTATGGTCACTACTCCCCAGTGTTTCAAGAATTTTGCAGTTTGGGATGTTTATTTCATTTCTGCTCAGGACTATGTACAGTATGTTCTCTCCTCTTGTTGGTTCATTTATATGTTTGTAAAGTCCTAGTTGTTCAATTATACTTAAGACGGCTATACTATGTTGTTTTGTTGCTTCGAATTTGTCCCATTCACTATCTCCAAAGTTTAAATCTCCCATGAACATTACTGTACCTAGCTTACAGGCTTTCTCAGGCTCATCATTTATTTGTTCAGCTACTTCATAGTTTATGCTAGGGTGTCTGTAACATAACCCAGTTATAATGTTCCTTTCCTTTTCTGATTCAGTGTTTGATCCATAGTGATTCAGTTTTACTGCCTTCCTTTTTTATTTTCTCAGAAATATTTGTGGATCTTATCCTATATATATATATATAGTGCTACTCCTCCTCCTCCTCCTCTCTTCTTATTTCTGTCAAGATTGTATAGATGATAATCAGGGCTATCCCTATCCCAACTCTCATCTCCCATCCACCAAGTTTCTGTTACAAAAGCCATTTTGATGTTACTATGTGGTTCTAGAAGTGACTCTAGTTCCTCTTTTTTGTTTTGCAAACTTCTCACATTTGCAAGGTACAGTAGCAGTTTTTTATACCTTTTTTGTTTTTTTAATTTTTTGCACACATTTTGGATCTGTTGCTGATGCTGTTCCCAGACTTGCCCTTCCCCCCTTTGGAGTCAGTTTAAAGGTACAACTGGTAATTCATTATGAATCATAGTGGCTAATGTTTTTGTGCCAGTACTACTCAGATGAAGTCTGTCTGTGGCATACAGATTTTTCTTTTGAAAAAAGGTCTGCCAAGTATTGATAAAAATGATATCTTCCCCATGCATCTATTTTGTAAATGAACATTGATTGGCTGAATTGTATTGTTTTTTCCTTGTGATACTTTAGATCCAGAATCAGTCCTAATATTACTGGTTTCTGTCCCATACTCTTTATAAGGTTACTCAGGTCCATGATGTCCTCCAGTATGTTCTTGTCATGATCTTTTCCTACATTATTTTTTCCAATGTGTACTATGATGGTTTCATTATTTGACTGCTTGTCAATAACTTTAGGCAGTTGTGTAGACTTTATGAGAACTGGGTGTGCATTAGGCTTGAGATGCCCAAGACACACCCCACGCCTGCTCTCCTACTTGTTTTGGGAAGGTGGGGTGTTAGGGTTGGAAACTCTAACACTTCATTTCCCAATGTTTGTTGCTTTGACCCTAACTGGAGCATTAAGGATGTTTTTGTAACTTATTTCCTTACTTTGTGAACTAGTATAATAGTATCTTTATTTTACTTAGATGTGTATGTGTATGTAGCTGTGGAAGCACAGGGCCCTCTGGGCCCTGTGTTTTAATTTATTTGACAACAGTGACCAAATTGTTAGCATAGCCATCTTATTACACCACCACATGCACCTAGTGCAGAACATTTTCAAATATCCACCAAAACATAATTCTACGCAGCTGCAATGCCATTTCTCACCACAGATGCAAAAACACATTTTGGCCAGGATTTGAAAAATGATAGCTGTGACATATATGAGGTGGGGTATACTGTGAAAAGGGTGACTGAGATTGAGTGACTCAAATATGAGTCATTCAATCTTAACGCCTGTGTTGTGAGCTACCATGAAAGGGTAGTGACAGGGGAAAAGGAAAGTGACCAGAACCACCACAGGAAATGGAAGAGGAGGGAAGGTATTTGGGAGGCAGTGCAGCAGAAGGCTGCTGAGCTGGCTGTGTGATGTGGTGGTGAGAGTGGCTTGCTACCGTGAGGAGTGTGCAGGGTTCAGGGATGGGGAAGCACAGTACAACTTTGTGTTGGCAGCATGTTTTTTTTTTTACACAAGTTTTACCCCCTCCTTGACATGCACCTTACTGGAGTTGAGAATAGCTAGTTAGGGGGTGCGGAGACCACATCCCCCTGCATACGCAAAGTTATTTGTGCTCTCATTGTCTTCTCTGTGAGTGTACATCATTGTTTTAAATTTTCAGTGATGTATACTCACCCTAATGGTGATCAGTGTTTGGTGATCACCGTTATGATGTAGAACCATGAGATGGTGTAATAAGAAGACTATGTTGAAAATCTGGGGTCAAATATTTTAAATTTTCAAAGTTATGAGTGGCCATACAAAATTGCAAGAATGGTCATAACTTTGCCATTGTTAATAATTCTGTCACCAGATTTTTAACATAGCCTTCTTATGACCCTACCTTATGAACAATTTGACTGTTGTTACACAAATCCTGCCAAAAAGGTGACTTCACCAGCCAACTGTAAAATCAACTTTCCGTCAGGAGTTGTGTAATGACAGTTGTATTGTTCATGAGGTGGGGTCCCCAAATGGCCATGTTGAAAATCTGGGGTCAAAATATTTTAAATTTCCAAGGTTACAAATATGCAAAGCAAAATAGAAACAAATGGCCATAACTTTGCCATTTGTAAAAATTTTGACCCCAGATTTTCAACATAGCCTTCTTGTTACCCCACCTCATGAACAATATGACTGTCATTGCTCAAATCCTGCCTGGAGGGTGATTTTGCCAACCAACCATGAAATCACCTTTCTGGAAGGAGTTGCATAACTCAGTCATATTGTTCATGAGGTGGGGCCCCCAAAATGCCATGTTGAACATTTGTGGTCAAAATGTTAAAAAATGCCAAAGTTATGCATAAAAGTTGAAACCCCCATTGAAATACATTGACCCACATTTATCTTAGTTTCTCATATTGCAGTTGCTGGTTCCAGAAGCAAGACATGTCTTTAATCAAGGAGGCAGTTTTGCACAGTAGTTTA
Organism: Neoceratodus forsteri; assembly: GCA_016271365.2. NCBI lineage: Eukaryota > Metazoa > Chordata > Ceratodontiformes > Ceratodontidae > Neoceratodus > Neoceratodus forsteri. Next base: position 589,861,096 of record CM028131.1, read on the forward strand.
AGGATCTGAGCTGCAAATATGGAGACCTGAGTTTGAAACCCACAGCCCCCACTTGCATACTGTGTGACCCTGAGCAAGTCACTTAACTTCCCTGTGTTCCCAGGTCACACCTGTAAACAAGCATTCAGCTTAGTGTGCCACCCCTGGTTAAACAATTGAGGGAAAAAAAATCTGAGTGTGGTTCTTGAATCTGGCACCTGTTCAGGTGAGTGAGGTTATGTGGGGTGTACTGGGGAGTGTGGGGTGGTGGGGTTGGGGGGCTGATCAGTGAGGGACCAGTTTTATTTTTTTACAGCTTTAAAAAAAAAGAAAAAACAACCATTGAGGGACGTTTTTCTTTATTTCAGGCGTGCATCTGTAATGGGAGGGTGGGGACGTGCCACTAGATACCAGGGAGCAAAGATTATAAAAGGAATGATGATGGTAGGGTGGAGGGTGCCACTAGACATCAAGGAAAAAATAACTGATAATGGAGATGATGAATGGCAGGTAGGAAGGGTTGGGGTGTGACTAGACACCAGGGAACTGAAACATAATGGAGATGGTGATCGGGGGGTGCCAGTAGAAACCAGGGAATAAAATAAGGGGAACATTGATCAGACGATGGGGGGGTGCCACTAGACACAGAGGAATGCAGTTATTTTTATTAAGGGGGACAGTGATCTGGGGAGTGAGTGGTGACACTAAACATCAGGGAACTGGCCAGTGGCTACCCAGGTAACCAGGGTAAGCTCTGGCCTGTTTGTGACTAGTAACAAACTGCTGTTCCTCATAAAAGAATAAAATAAATAATAAAAAAAAAATAAAATGCACTGTGGAAATGCCAAGCACTGAGCAGAAACTACCACTAACTACTGACAGACAGCCTAGACTATTGTTCAGGGAAGGCTGAGCTAAGAGGGATCCATGGAAGCAAGTCAGCACAAGCAACTTGAAGGGAGACTCAAGTTGTTCGGCAAAGGAGCTATGGTGGAAGGGCCTGGGGGTAGAATTCAGAAACTCTCATGGTTGGGAGGTAGTCAGTCTGTATTCCAGGGCCACCTCCAACCTCCAACCTCACCTCCTCCGAGCAAGCACCCAGAAAAAAAGAACACAGGCAAATATTCAATGTTTAGAATGATGCTGAGGGAAAGAGGATAAAAAGCCCAGGACTGGCAGCACTTACTCCAGCATTTAGAGGAGCTAAGTAGTAGTGCTAGTTTGAAGCTTTCAGTTTCAACAACAAGGGACTCAATTTAATTTTTCATATATTTATTGAGCTGAGCCCCTCAAGTGACAAGTCCGTTGGCTGCTTAGATTGTTTACCTAAGTGCATCCAATGATCCAAGTGAGTGAAGAAGGCAAAAAAAGTCACACTCCACTGCCATGGAGAGGAAGTCTGATCTGAAAAGGTAAGCAAGGTAATCAGGAAGGAGGGCCTGGCATGGCTGGCAAACACACAAGAGTGCAAGTAAGTCAGTCAGCAAAAATAACCAACCACCAATCAACAAAATGGCTAGCAAAGACAGGAATGGGCTGTGTGTGGCCCTACTACTTTTATACCTGCCTGCTTCTTGCATTCCTCTTATGTCACAATTTTTTGCCAAATTGCACTGGTTTTGCAGCAGACATGGAGGCTCCAGTGCAGGTGGCATATCAAACAAGTCCCCATTCCCCAAAGAGGTGTAAAGTGGCCTGGGGTGGATGCTTGTTTTAATGAGATGCAGGCACAGCTGGAAACCTGGAATGGATAGTCAGAGATGACAGTCATTATGTTAACATCTACCACTTCACTAGCACTTTGCACCCCGTGAGACAGCAAGGCAAGGCATGGCAGTTTGGCACCTCTTTGTTTTCTATGGGCTACAGGGTGGTACTGGTGGGGCACAGCAGATTTAAAGAGGACAGTCACAGGCTTTCAAGTTGCAACAGGGCATTAATAAGTAACTTTATTTAATAGTGGGATCAACCAGCTGGATTACTGGGTTGAAATGAACTGAATTTGAAAGAAACTTAAGTTGTAATGTTAATTGTTAATGACTATTCTCCAGCAAGCACTTGCTTGACACTTCTTGACCCAGAGACTGGAGAGACAGCAAAGCACCACAGACACTTTGTTTTGTTCTGTGTGTGGCTAATGGGGAGGGCGCAACAGTACAGCTTTATCATTCGTACTTACTTTTATTCTGAAAGGGAGTGGAAGGGGCATTCTTCTTTTGGCAAAAAAAGTGATGGGTTGGCCACCACACCTAGCACTGAAGGTCCCACACTCATGCCCCAGGCCAAAGGGGCCTCAAAGCTGACACTGTAGCTGGCAGCCTGAGGTCAGCTGTGGCTGCAGAAGTCCAGAAAGTTCTGCTGTTCTCAAAAAGAAAATGCAGTGCAAGCATTCCTCTCACTAATTGAGCAGCTGGAACTTTGGGTGCCCAGACAAGTATTTCTGGCCCTTCTCTGAAAAACAGACATCGGAATCAAGCTAAACAGGACCCTTTTAGCTAGGTTCTGCTGCTTGTTTTTCCAAAAATGACAGTATTTTTATGTATTTTCCACACTTTTTAATTTGTGGCAAAAAAAAACAACAAAGATGGTGGCTAGCGAAAAAGTACTTTTTCACTCATGAAAAAGGGATGAATCTTGTGAGAATGAATCCTTTTTTGTGAGGTCAATCCATTGTCAAACTTTATCACTCTATTCTGCACAGTGAACTTCCCTTTGAAAGCAATGGGAACTTAAAAATTGAATAACTTTGAAACAGGTTAATATTTTTTCACCAAACAAAGCGTGGCAGTTCTCTTACCAAAACTTTATCTACCATAGCAAAATCACACCAAAATTCCAAACTGTCAGGATGGAACATGATGAGGAAAAAAATGCAAACAATGGCAACTTTTAAGGTTTTATTACTATCCGGATCTTAGAATCTGTACATCTGACCAGAAAGAAATGTACCACATCAAGAGATATACCCATGGGACAGAGCATACTAAAAGTTGTGCAAATCCATTGATCATTTGCAAAGCTATTATAGGTGCATGACCATGCATATATATATATATATATATATATATATATTAGAGACAAAAACCTCTGTTTAATGCATCAGTTAGGGTTGTTCCACAGTGAAAAAAGCAAGGAAATTCAGTGTTAGGTTGAAACCCACTTGGATCCCTCAGCCCACCCCAACTGGCATCGGGGTTCGCATTGGGGTCGTGGGCTTTAACTCTCAACCCATCACATGTGTAAAGAAGCTAAGGTATAGGAGAATGGGGTGAGAGTTAGGACCGACGACCCCAATGCGCACCACAATGTCGGTTGGAGGGGTGGGCTAAGGGGGTCCAAGGGGGTCTTTCAACCCTAACCCCGAATTTCCTCACTTTTTTTGCTATGGAACAACCCTAACTGATGCATTAAACAGAGTATTTTGCCTCTAATTTCTCTTCTTTTTGAGAATGAGGATGACAAATAGTGAATGGAATGCAGTGGCAGCAGCATGGGGCCCTTCAGGCCCCGCACCACTGCTACATGATGTCTTGTTACACAGTAACAGGAACTGCAAAGCAAATGCAAGTGGCAATAGTAACTCACATGGCAAAGCAAACGTAAATGGCAAAGCAAACATTAATAGCAACACAAGCACAAAAAGACACTAAAGCAAACAGTTATGTAAATGAAGACATCAAACAGAAGTGCATATAGAGCACAACTGGTAACACACACATTCACGATACCACAATTGTAAACGCAAATGGTAACAGTAACACCAACAGTAACACCAAAGTAAACAGAAATGCAAGTGCATATGAAAATGCAAACCGTAATGCACACACTCACAGAACCACAATTATATATGCAAATGGTTACGGCAACAGCAACAATAAAGCCAGCAGAAACAGAAATGCAAGCACGTACGAAAATGAAAACTGTTACATGCAAGGTCACGGTACCGCAATAGTAAACATAAATGGTAACAGTAACAGCAACAGTAAAGCCAATGGAAACAGAAACACAAGCACATGCAAAAATGCAAACCGTTATGCACACGGTGGCATAGATGGGAACTGTGATTTGAACAGTAACAGAAGCGCAACTGGAAACGCTAACTGACACAGTAACAAAAGGGCACACCCTTCTTTTCCCCAACAACTGCATTGAAAACAAAGAATGTATGCATTATAATTGACTTCGGAGCATAAAAGCACGACTTAGAATACTAAATTGTTTGTTTCTCAGGAACCGTACGACGTAGGAAAAAAATTATAATTTTGTATGAATTGTTACTTTCCTGGCTAGTTTTATGCTTAGCCCTGAAAGACACAACAGACTCCATAATGTTATCCTATGACAAAAAGCGTCAACTTTGGAGACCCGTCACTTTGCCACCCTGTAATATAATTTCACCAAACTACCAAAAGGCACATCTGTGTTATGTTGGCTTTCTTCCTTCCAAATTTCAGCCCAAATGACCAAAGCGTTATTTTGCAGCAGTGTGGATAAGAATTCCTCTAATGCGTGAAATGCCGTAATGTTATCCTATGGAAAAAAATGCCAACTTCATAGTGCTGTAACCTTGCCAACTGTACAATTTCTTGACCAAATCACTAAAAGACACATCTGTGGGATATTGCCTTTCTTCCCTCGAAATTTCAAGTCAAAAGACCAAACCATTCCCAAGTTATTCAATATCAAAGTTTACTAAAATTTCCCTATCTATTCCATTATAAAGCATGTGGCTATCTTGTCCCTCTCTCGCAATCAAAGATGACAATCAAAGAATCTCACAATCAAAGAATTTGCAGGCTCACGATCAAAGAATTTGTAGGCTCAGGAACAAAGATTTAAAAACCTTAGAACTCAAAACATTGAAGGAATTGCGGTAAACCACCACCATGGTTCGACAGAACGAAGCCCCCTGAGTAAAATCCACCCTCATTTGACTTCCTATGACACCCCTGGGCTGAGAAAATAGATTTTTTAATCTGGCCATCTTGTCCTACCCTCACAATGCATGATTGCGATCAAAGAATGTCACGAGCAAAGAATTTGCAGGCTCACGATCAAAGAATTTGCAGGGTCACAATCAAAGAATTGAAAGTCTTGTAATTTAAAAATTATACATAATTGCAGTAAATCACCACCATGGTTCATCAGAACAAAGCCCCCTGAGTAAAACCCACCCTCGTTTGACTTCCCCTGACACCCCTGGGCTGAGAAAATTGTTTTTTTTTATCTGGCCATCTCATCCCTCACTTGCGATGCACGATTGTGATCAAAGAATCTCATGGTCAAAGTTTTTGCATCCTCACAATCAAAGAAATTGCTTGCTCATGAATAACTAGCGAGGGATGAGATGGCCAGATTTAAAAAGCAATTTTCTCAGTCCAGGAGTGCCATAAACTGTGAAATAAAGCTGGGTTTTGTTCAGGGGACTTCGTTGTGCCCCATCTGCATGGCCAAAATAGTGTAATAATGATCCCATGTAGTCTAGTGTCCCCCTCCTCAATAAAATATTTACATCCTTGGTAGTCTAGTGGCCCTGCCAATAAAATATATCAATGAAGTAATGTCCAGGTAGTTCAGTGGCCCCCACCACCTGTTTTTTAAGATCCCTGGTAGTCTAGTGGCCCCTGAGCTGTATTCTTGTTATAATATGTTAATATAGTTCAATCTTTCTATCCCTGGTAGTCTAACACCACCCCAGCATAATGAAAGAAATAATGAGTTTATAATATACCTGGTAGTCTAGTGGCTCCCACTCCCCCACCCATCCTTCCAAGCCCACCCAGTACCCCCTTACCCTTCACCAGCCGGCAACTGGCACAGCACTCCTCTCACCTCCACGGCCAGCTGCCGACTGTCTGCATTATGTATGGTAATGCAAAGAGACACTTTGAAATATTTTTCAGAGCGCCTCTTTGCATTACCACTAGTACTGCAGACAATCAGCTGATGGCTGTGGAGGTGGGAGGAGGGTGGTGCCAGTCGGCAGCTGGCGAAGGATGGGGGGTGCTGGGTGGGGGGTTGAGGGGCCACTAGACTACCAGGTATATTATAAACTCACTATGTCTTTCATTACGATGGTGGGGCACTGCTAGACTACCAGTGATATAAAGATTGACCTGTAATAACATATAATAGCAACAATACAGCTTCGGGGGCCACTAGACTACCAGGAATCTAAAAAAAAACAGGGGATGGGGACACTAGACTACCAGGGCATTACTTCATTGGCATATTTTATTGGGGGGCCACTGGACTACCAGGGATGTAAATATTTTATTGGGGGGGCACTAGACTACCAGGGATAATTATTACATTATTTTGAACATGCAAATGGAGCACTATGAAGCCCACTAAGTACAACCCACCTTTATGTCACCATCTAGGGCACCCCGGGCTGAAAAAAATAATTTTTAAATCTGGCCATCTTGTCCCTCGCTCGTGATGCATGATCGCGATCAAAGATTCTCGCGATCAAAGAATTTGTTGGCTCGTGATCAGAGGTTGTTAGCGAGCCAGGAAAGAAGAATTAAAAAGCTAAAAACTCTGGTTTTGGACCGATTTGGATGGAACCAAAGCCATGGCTCAATAGAGCAGGGTCCCCTGAGTAAAACCAATCGAAGTTTTATTTCAGAAGTGACCCCTGAGCTGAGATATTTGTGTTTGTGCAATCAGAAAACTGAAGACAAGATGGCAGACCTCACGGTCAAAGAATTTTAAAAATTCCTCAGGATCAAAGATTCTTGAACCGTGAGGCTGCAAATTCTTTGACCGCCAGGTGGGACGAGAGGGCAAGAATCCCGATTCTTTGATCACAAGATATGCATATAAATTTTCCCATTGACTTATAATGGGAACTTAAAAGTGCCATAACTTTTGAATGCCTTAATATTTTTTCACCAAACGAAAAGCAATATGTTCGGCCAACAAAGCTCTTTCAAATGAACCAACTTGCAGAGCAGCACACCACACAACAGCCGTGCAGGACCTCATTAAGAATGCAAAAGATGCCTCCAAAAATGGAAAATTTTGCATTTTTCAGCACTTTCATGCACGAAGACTGGCACTCCGACACAAACACAATTTGGCAAATCAAGATATCTCGTGTGCCCCAAAGCATGTACCAAATTTCAGGCAAAGCCATTGAACGGGTCCAAAGTTATTAACGTCCAAACTTTTGACTTCAGTATGTAACTGGCCGCTCAACTCTAATTATAGTGGCAGGACCACGTCACTATAATACTGTATATATATAGATACACATTCTTTGCAAATAAAACTTTATTAATGCATTAGTTAGGGTGAATACCACAGTGACAAAATGAGTCATTAGGGTTTCCAACCCTAATGCCCCACCCACAGGGTTCCCATCCCTACCACCCCAGCCACCACCCCCACCCTCCAGACACCAACAGTTGTTGCAGTGTGCCATTGTGTCATCATGCCCAGTTCTCATCCCACTCCATGTGCAAACAAGCTTACGTTACAGTATAGGACAATGGGGTAAAAGTTAGGCCTGATGACCGAATGGCACACCTCGACTTCTGTTGGTGTGTGGAGGGTGGGGGAATAGGGATGGTTGGGGCAGGAACCTTGGGGGTGGGGCAATAAGGTTGGAAACCTAACACCTCATTTCCCTACTTTTGTTGCTGTGGTATGCACCCTAGTTAATGCATTAATTAAGTTTTTTTGCAAGGAATTTCCCTTCTTTTTTCAGATAGTATAAATGTATCCTCACTTATTGTGGGAGTGCAGGGTCCCATCCCTCCATATAGATAGTACAGTAGTATCCATGTCCCAGTGGAAGCGCAGGGTCCTTCATGCCCTGCACTGCCATCCCTCCAGTGAGATAGTACAATACTGTCCATATGTCACAGTGAGAGCACAGGGTCCTTTGTACCCTGCACTCCCATCCCTTCATCCAGAAAGCACAACAGTGTCCATATGTGACAGTGGGAGTACAGAGTCTGAACCTGTGTGCCCATCCCTCCAGCCAAATAGTACAACAGTGTCTATATGTCATGGTGGGAGTGCAGGGTCCAAAGGACTCCATGCTCCCATCCCTCCACAGATGCACATATGTATCTAGCTGTGGAAACACAATGGTCTTGGATCACTGAGCTTCCACACATTAAGTTATGAGCAGGCGTAGAAAAATTGCAAAAATAGTCATAACTGTTCCATCATAAATAATTTCACCCCAAATGTCCAACATAACCCTTCTTAGCACCCCACCACATGTAGCCAGTACAGCAAACTTTCAAATCCCCATCAAAATGTAATTCCACACAACTGTAACACTGTTTTTATGCCACAGTTGTGGAAAAACATTTTCAGTAGGATTTGAAAAATGACAGCTGTACTGTTCATGAGGTGGTGTGGAAAAATGCAATATTAAAAATCTAGAGTGAAAATAGGAAAAATTGTTGACGTTAAGAAACTGTGCAATGCACACCCTTGTAACGCAGTCATTTTTTGGCATTCTTTCACCAAATTTTCAGCATCGTCATTATGGGAACTACCCTCATGAACAGTACAAATGTGATTGTGTTAATCCATTCCAAAACTTGATTTTGCACAGCAACTGCACCATTTCTCTGAAGAGGGATTACTAGAGGTTCCCAGGGTTTGTTTGAAGACATCTGGGGCTTGTGCTTTCGAGTTCATGGCCCCTACCATATGGAACTCTCTACCTCATCAGATACGAGAATGCCTGACTGTGGAGGGCTTTAAAACTGCTTTAAAAACTTATTTGCTTGGACTTACCTTTCCAGACTGTAATTATTGATTGAGTTTTTGCATGTTGATTTTATGGCTGAATACTTATTTATTGAATTTTAATGTACAGGTGCTATGATCTTTTGGAATAGTGCCATTTTAAAAATAAATTGAATTGAAAATTCTGCGCCACAGATCTGAAAACATGTTCCAGGCAGAATGTGTAGAATGACAGGTGTACTATTCATAAGGAGGTGTGCAAAAATGGCAATCTGAAAAATCTAAAGTGAAACTACCACAAATTGGTGAAGTTACGAGTGTGTGCAGAAACTCCGCACACTCATAATACAGTCATTTTTGGGAACTGTTTTTCCAAATTTGCAACATATGCTTTTTGGGACACCACCTCATGAGCACTGGCACTCTTTTCATGAATCGGTCCTGAAAGGTGATTCCGCTCAGTGACAGTGAAATCACCTTTTGGGACTGAGAAACAAAATGACAGTAACATGGTCATGAGACTGTGTTCCAAGAAACCCATGTTGAAAATTTGGTGTAAAGATTCTTAAAATTGACTGAGATATCAACATAAGTTGCCCCCCCATTGAATCCCATTACATGGCTTAGTTTGATTCCTGAGTTCACAGTTTGGCTTTGAAGAGTTCAGACATGTCCCAATCCAGAGAAGATCACAGCTCCCAAACTCCAGAGTGTAAGTGTGGGTGGGGGAGTGTAGTGAGGAGGGTGCTCAGAGGGAGATTGAGGATTGGGAAGGGGGACGGGAGAGATGATGATGGACCGTATTCTTCATTACAGGTCCCCCAAAAAATTAAAAACACTTTGGGGGACAGTTTTCTTCATTTACAGGAAGAAAAAAACAAAAAAAACAACTTGGGCACACTTGGGTGGGCTCCCAGTGTGCAACTTCAGTTGGTGGGGCATACATGGTACCAACAGAGGGATTGGGCAACCCCCCAGCAGTGAAAATGGGGGAAGACATCCAACACCAGAAGTTGGTATCCTAGAGTTAGAAATCATAAATTAATTTATCTGAGCACACTGGGGTGGGCTTCCAGTGTGCCAGAATAGTTGGGGTAGGAATACAGCACTGTAGTGATGTGCGCACAATGCCAACATGGGAATTGGGTACCCTGTGTCAGAAAGCATTCTGTGGCACATTACAGTACTTTGATACAGGATCCTGCATTGAAATTATTGAAAATTTCAATGCAGGATTCTGCATCGAAGAAAGGACCTTGGGGGATGGTTTTCTTCTTTTCACAAGTTGATGCCAACAGGGGGATTGAGAACTCCCATCAGCAATGAAAATTGGGGTAGAGACATCCAACACCGGGAGTGGGCATCCCAATGTCGGAAATTACAAATTAATTTATCTGGGCACACTGGGGTGGACTTCAAGTGTGCCAGAACAGAGGGGGTGAGGATACATCAGTAATGCATGCACAGTGCCAACACGGGGATTGGGCACCCCATGTTGGAAAGCATTGTGCGGCACATTACAGTACTTCAATGCAGGATCATGCATGCAGGATTCTGCATCAAAGAAAAGACCTCAGGGGACATTTTTCTTCTTTTCCTAGTTTTTTTAACAAAATAATATATTTGGGCACACTGGGGTGGGCTCCTAGTATGCCCAGTATACAGACTGGGTGGGATACTCAGAGTAGTTGCGCCATGCACAATAGGGATGCACCTGCACAAGAGTGGATATGCGCCATAATGCTATATTCAGCAGCAGCACATGCACAGCACAAAACCCAATGCGCTGTAGCACAATGGTAGTGAATACATGCACAAGTGCAGGGGGCATAACCAGGAATATGTGGTGCAGTGTGATATACAACAACAGGTGATGTGTGCAATAGTGGAGCAAGCGGAAGTTGCGCGATAGCAGATATGAGCGAATATAAAAGGGAGGAAGTGAGGGGAGGATGATTGCGCTAGAGAGGAGCCATAGCAGGGGAGAGTGGAGATGGAGTGGCAGGGAGCCAGGGCAAGACACAGGCAATCAGGGGTGGCCAAAAGCAGTGCAGTGTCAGTGGCTCAGTAGGTAGCACACTCACCTCTGAGGCCGGGAGATCAGAGGGCTGTGGGTTCAGTTCCCAAATCTGGCACTTGGGTTAATATCCCAGTACTGACACTGTAGTGCAGCATGAGAGGGGTGCTGCACTTCTGAGGTGCCGTCTTTCAGATGAGACGTTAAACCGAGGTCCCATCTTCCTGGATTGGTGGTAGTTCAGGTGGATGTTAAAGATCCCATGGCACTTATCGAAAAGAGTAGGGTGTTTTATTTACAAAATAAACATAGAATACAACACGTTTTCACAGAAATCAAATAATAGCCAAAAGACTACAACACTATATCCATTTAACTTCTTAGATCCACTTCTTGAACACCTGCTATCAAACTGTTTTTCACATTTATTCTTGCTTCTTCAGTTTCTTTATTTATACTTAATAAAATGAAAAACCCTTTCCATAATTTCTTTAGTGATCCTGGGGATACTCTTAACATATCAGAGGCAAAATGTTCTCCAACTCTTTAACAATTAGCCTACTAATGCAAACATACGACATTTTCTTTTGATATATAACCCATTGTATTCTGGCTTGCCACAGGAAGTATTTGAGACATCCCAAAATAAAGTCAAAGTCCCTTATGCAATCCGAATGAACCCACTGGAGACACTCCTAAAGCTAAGAATTCATATGTCATATTTTTCAGCCATGTCAGGTTCCATACATCTGCTAAAAAACCCACAATCCTGAAGCATAGGAACAATCTAGTAAAAATGGACCATGGATTCCTCCTTATTAATGCATTCAAGGTAAGGGCATAACCTTTCCTGTAAGACTTTATATTTCGCATTCCCCTAACATTCAGTCTTCCATAGAAAATTAACCACTGTACCTCCCATTGATTTTGGGCAACCTAGGATTATTCAATTGAGCCACTACGATGGGGTTCAAAGTTAATGGGCAGTTTTTAAATTCTGGCTCTTGTGGGTATAGTTTTTTCATTAGATGGTGATACAAGCCCCTTGTACTATATGTGAGTGCTACTGTCTTCTGTATTTCCCATTTATATAATTTTTGTGCCGTTGGCCGAAAGTGCTCTGGAATATGTAGATATTTATTAAGTTTAGGGGCTAAAGAAGTCCAACACTTAAAGTATTTCCCCATAATTATTAAATTCCATGAATTTTCAGATCTGGATTCCGATATCAACCCTTCTTTCAAGGAGTTGGTAATAAAGAAAACATGGGCGTATACCACTGGGTCTATCATTCCTAAACCCCCCTGTTTTATTGTTAGGTAAGTAAAACTTCTTTTAACCGGGTTTAGACGGTTACCCCAAAGCATCTGAAAAAAGATGCTATATAACTTGGTTTCAAATTCTGTTGGTAGTGGAAATATCATTGCCACAAATTGAATAATGGGCAAAAGGAATTGTTTAATTATCTGAACTCTTTTAATTTTAGACAAATGCCATTGCTTCCATCTAGAAACTTTATTTTCAACACTCAAGTATCCTCTGCCAATTATCATTAGGAACATTCTGAGGACCAAAGTTAATGCCCAAAATTGAAGCGGTCTCTAGAAAAATGAATTTTCTCCAGCCGTGGTTCCAAAATCCACACCCCAATAATCAGTCCTTTTGTTTTATTTATGTTTAGTTTTCGTTAGACACTGTAGTAAATTCCTCAAATGCTCTCATAAATCCGTAACTGATGAACAGTCCTCCAAATATATAACCAAATCATCAGCATAAGCTTGAATATGTAGCTGTGCTAGACTGTTTTCTATATTGTATCCCCTTCCATTTCTTTGCCTCCAATGCAGTTCGTAAAAAGGGATCAATAGCAAATGTATATAAAAGGGGGCTTAAAGGGCACCCTTGCCGAACCCCCGTGGTTAAGGGAAATCCAGCCACCGTTCGGCCTCTCACAAAAGGAAAAACCATCCCACTCTGGTACAATTGCTCAATTAAATTTGTCAGCTTAACCTGCACCCCATAATGCCTCAAAGTTTTAAAAAGAAATGGCAAATGGACCCTGTCAAATGCTTTATCCAGATCAGCTGCTACTAAACAACCTGTTAATCCCATCTCATTGAAATAGTCAATTATATCTCTTATCTGCATGATGGCAGATTGAATTCTTCTCTCCTGGCAAGCCACAATATTGATTAGTGAAATCACTTCCCCTGCGTGATGTTTAAGCCTTTCATTCAATATTTTGGCAAAGATTTTATAGTCAGTATTTAATAGGGTGATTGGTCTCAATTCCCCATGTCTTGCCTGTCACCTGATTTAAAATATAAGTTAATAAACCTTCTGAAAAGGAGGGGTAGATGCGATTCTTGTCTAGAAAATCTTGAAATAATAGGCCCAGGCATTGACTTAGTTCATCCGAAAACTGTTTATACAAGTTATTTGTGAGACCATCTAGACCAGGTGAAATATTTAATTTTAGAGACCTGATAGTTTCCATAATTTCTTTCTGGGAGATAGTATCCCATTCTGCTTCCTTGTTATGCCTTATACATGATACCGGAATCTTGTTTAAATAATCCTCTATCTCTGTTATAGAAATAGTTTTTAGGTTTAAGGAACCAAAATGTTCTTAATTACCTCTCTTAATTCCTGCTCTGAAGTTACTACACCCCTATCAGATCTTTTTAGCTCCTCCAAACCCATTGAATCTCTAAGTTCTTTGCACATCTGAAAGGGGTCCCCAAGAGATGATTTCTTTACTCCATTAAGTAATATGACCTGCATTGTTTTACTTCTGTCGTACTGATATTCTTTCATAGCATCTTTTAATAAGGAGATTTGATCTGAGTAATCCCACCTAGATGTGTAAGCTAAGGACAAAATTCTCTGAAGTTGCTGTCTCAAACTTAGATAGGCAGAAATTTTTCATTTTAATTTTCCTCCCAGTATTTTTGAACAGGTTACGTGATCTGCTTTTGTGTCTAACCACCATATACATATATCTGTGTATAAAAGCTACTGAAAGCCTAGCCTTCAATAGGTTTCTTATCCTAATCTGGATAAAATTTAGTTCTAGCACTGAATTATTAAGCTTCCATCTTATGTGTCTTATTTCTGTCATCTCTGGAAGGAAAAAGGTGCTTACCAAAATGAATGATCTGAAAATTCACAGGGAAAAATTTGGAATGAGTTTATGTGAATGTTTGAAGAAACAAACATATGGTCGATGAGAGAAAAAGATTTCACTTTTTGAAAAGAAAACTTATTCTTAAGATTTAAAGAGGTATTACAACTCACTAAACCTGCATCTCTAAGGATTTTACCTAAAGCGTTAGTATCGCAGTAGGTTTTCTTGCCACTTTGTTTACCATGTATAAGATCTGGAACTGTGCAGTTAAAGTCCCCTCCCCATAAAACTCTGACCGTCGTGAATAAAAAGGCTGCACCAGTGTTAGGCAGTTCACCCTACCTGATTTAGTTTGAGGATTGTAGATATTAATGAAGCGAAAACAAAACACACCATTTCCATCCAAAATCAAAACTCTCCCTGGTACCAAGTCTATCCAGATTATGCAACTGAAATGAAAAAGAGTTGAATAAAATCCCACTCCATCATAACATCCTCCCAAAAGACCAATAGGATGGGCCCCACAGCCAATCTTTTTAAATGCTAACCTTTGGTCAATGGTGGACATCCATGTCTCCTGTAAAACCAGACTGACAAAGGAAAATCATGTATAAAATTAAACACAGCTAGCCGTTTCACTTTATTTAATAAGCTATGAGTGTTTAATGAACCCCAGAAACACCATAGTCCTTCATGATGGTCAATACCCTTCATTTTTTCCTTTTTCTTTTTTTTTATCCTTATAGTTGTCTAGTATCTGAGATTTGGTTGAAATAGTGGATTTTGAGAGTCTGATTCGTCCCCTTCTGTCTTACCCCAAGATGTAAACAGAGCCGCATATATTGCTAGTCTCCATCTGGCAATCTGGGGGCTTTAGCATGCAGATTTCTTGCTGATCTTGCCCATGAACCGGACAAAAGTATCCTCTGACTTTTTACCATTTCTGTTTTCCCTACTTTCTCATCAGAAAAACAAACCGGGGGAATGTTTAAGATATTCAGAGGACCCATTCCATCCTTTTTAAGTGTCCTTTTGCTAACATCAGTACCCTGCTTATTTCTTTGTTTCTCAGGAAACACTTTTTCCCCTGTTACCACCATTTTTGAAACCAAGCTAGTTTTCCTTTCTGTTGTACCTCTGACCTCAGGGAGTTGTACCACAGAACTAGGAACAGAAATGGAACCCTCCTGCAAGGGGTGGATAGAACCACAGCTTCTTGTGCTTTCTGTATATAGACTCAGAACCAGAACTATGTGACAAATTATGTGCGGCCCAAGGGCAGAATTTAAACACATGACCTTTGCCTCACATAAATCGTAGCAAGATGGATTACCACAAAACATAGTTCACGTGCCCTACCTCCCCACAATTATCGCATCTGGGTTGGTCTAGCAGCTAGACAGGTGAGTCTTTGCTCCACATTTATAGCAGGCACGAGGCTGTCCACTGTAAAAGCACACTCCTCTGTCCTTTCCTAACAAAAAAGAGTTTGGAATGTGCTCAATTCCTGCTTCATTTTGCTTAAGCTTAACTTTATATTTCCACCCTCCCGTCCAAAATTGTTCTGAGTCTAAAATAGGCTCAGGTTCACTTAAAACATCACACCTTTTTTTTAGCCAGAATGTAATATCTTCTACCCAGACCCCTTCATTCCGAAACATTATAGTGACAAATTTAATCAAGGGCTTTGACAATGGTATCACAATAAAGGGGGTCCATGTTGGGGAAAATTTTACTTGCCCATAGCGTAACCAGAAGAGGTCAAGTGCTTGTTGAGACCTAAAGCTGATATCAAAATTATCTTCACCCGAAATGTGTATAAATGCATAAACATCCTTAGGAGAAAAATGCAAAGAATCTTTCAGTAAAACTTTCCCTACGTAATGTCTGTCGGGTCTGACTTCCAATCCCCCTTTATACCGTAAACGTACTGCATTCCTCCTTGGAGCAGCTTCTCTTTGTGCATTGGAAAAGAGCTCCGACAGCAAAGGCTTTCTATCTGGTTCCTTTTGGGGTACTAACAATTCCACTGCAGGTTTAGGTAAGGCCTTATGAGACACAGCAGCCTCAGCTGAATCACTCAAGTTATTCAGGTTACCTGCAGTACCTAAAAACATACACTCCTCTACCTTCTTATCTGTACCTGAAACATTTTCCTGCAGTTGCACCTTTGGAGCCCACTCAGGAGAATCCTGAGAAAAGGATGACTTGGGCTCCAAGTGGGGTCAGGAATCCATCCACCTGATTCCAACAGAGACCAACCTGCCCACTTAGAGCTTTTCTGGCGTCCAGTCTTTTTGCCCCTCATTATTTATAATAGATGCTGCTTTATTACCTAAACCTAATGCATTTGGCATGGGAATTACATTTTCCTTGTGTGCCCTCAGAAAAGAAAATTCTGTAACCCTAATTGAGAACCTACATTAGACTGATAAACCACATTTTTATTTGCCTCTACTGCATCCCCCTGCTTCATATTATTATTCAACACAAAACCTTTTATTTTATCCATAGGGACAGCAAAGTCAGTAAAATCCATAGGCAAGTGGTACAGCTCTTTTCAGCATTAGTTGAAATAATGTCCTGTTCCTCCTTCCTTTGTGCAGGCTGAAAGACAGGCTACAGTTTTTTTGAGGCTTTCAGGCATCCCAGACTTTTCTTCTTTTAAATCCTCCCCAACTATATTGCAGCAGAGCGCTTCAGACTCGGTCATTCATAGCGCTATTTTCTGTCATTAAAAGCGAGATCTGAGCTCCGTTTTACAGAAACAGTAGCAGTGTTAATTTTGGAAAACGAGCTTGGCTGCAAGACGACAGGCAATTCTACCTGTTTGGACAACTTTACAGTCATTTCTGGAGCTAGAACAGGCAAATTCTCGATGTTGGGAAAATAAAAAGTACTTGTTTGAATTTTGGCGCCTTTAACCCGGGGCACAGTTCCATTGGACAGCCGCCAGCTCACAGACTCTCCTAATCTCTTCCCTTCTTCTTCTTGCTCCATGACCACCTCTGGTTGCCTTGTTTCCACCATTTTTTCATCCATCCTTGTATTGCCATTGCAAATCGCAGGTTCCAGGTTCAAATCCTGCTGCAGCAAATAAGGAATTCACAACTCAAGTTGTAATCTTGTGCTCAGAGCCACTCTCTTCCTCAAGATCTGCAGATGCCATTACAGGCAATACCTCTGGCTGTAGTTCTTCAGTAAATTCCTTAGTAAGCTCCCCTGAAGATTCTCCTTTCGAGAGCTTAAATTCTGAAATAAATTCAGCCGAAACACCGGCTGCAGCCTCTAACATGATAATAGTAGAAGACGAGGCTCTCTCTCCTACCAAGCAGACATCCTCCTCCTCCTCCGCCATCTTGGTCCCACCAGAAAATGGGTCCCCCCTGCTCACAGGAAGCAGGGGAATTTCCACGGTGTCCTGGCCAAATTTCCCTCATTCACTAAAAATACCACAAACAGCTTAATCTGGTTAAAGGTCAGTTGGCATTCATCTGTATCCCCCTCCCGCGGGTCGTGCCTGAAAATAGGCAGGATTTGTCTAGTGCACTTACCCGGTCAACAAAAGCTAAATAAATAAATAAATAAATAAATAAAAAGTTGGACAGGGGGCCAATGTGTGTGTGTGTGTGTGTGTGTGTGTGAGGGTCTGTGTGTGCCACAGAGGAAGGAGAGCAGTGGGGTAGAGGCAGGGCACGCAGTAGTGAAGTGCCAGGGATGAACCCAGTGCAGGGGCAGAACCAGCAGCACACAGCCAGGGGGACTGGGTAGTCAGCCACCCAGGGGGCACCAACCGAGGACATGGCCAGTGCCACCTTCCAGATGGAGGCAGTAATGAGGGGTGTGAGGAGACAGGCTGCAGGGGGGCACAGCCGTGGAAGGGCCCATTGGTGGTATGCCCAGAACAGGCGTTACTGTGCCCGCGTCAGCTTCGAGCTGTACAGTGACATCGAGATCGTGGGCTGGTACCACCAGAACCGGGCCATTCTGAGGCAGTTCTGTGAGCTGTGCAGTAAGGAGATCCAGGCACCCAGAAGACAGAGCCATACTCAGTCTGTGGAGACAAAGATCACAGCTGTCATGTGCCTGCTTGCCACGGGCACCTTCCAGAGACCAACAGGGGACACAGCAGGCATAACCCAGTCAGCAGTGTCATGCCTACTCACACAATTCCTCAGTGCACTGCTGCCACATATTGTGGAGTACATCCACTTCCTCAGCACACAGGCAGAGCACACAGCAAACATTCAGGAGTTCCACAGGGTAGCACGGTTGCCTGGCATGCTCAGGGCCATTGACTGCACCCATGCTGGCATCCACATGCCACCTGGCCCAGAGATGGTGGCATATAAAAACCATAAGGAATACCAGAGTGTCAACTGCCAGGCAGTGTGTGATGCCAGGGGGTGCATAATCAATGTCTGTGCCATGCACCCTGGGGGAGCACACAATGCCGTCATCTGGCACCAGTCTGCACTGTGCCATAGGTTCAAGAGTGGGGACATCCCCACTAGCCATCTGGTAGGTGAGTATGCAGTGCATGCCAGATGCTGGAAGCAGCTGGGGGTGTGTGTGTGTGGGGCAGGGTTGCCATAGGGAGAGGTCTGGAAGGCCAGGGGCACAGTGTCACAGACCACCATGCTAAAGATACCTCTCTACACACAGGTAACATTGGGTACCCGCTGTGGCCCAGGCTGCTCACACCATACTGACGCCCCTCGACCCCAGCACAGCAACAGTACAATGAGGCACACGTCACCACACAGCACATCATTGGGCAGGTGTTTGGGCTGCTGAAGGCTCAGTTCCATTGCCTGCACAGTTCTGGTGGTGCCCTACAGTACAGCCCCTCAAAGGCCTGTGGGCTATTCCTGGCCTGCTGTATCCTGCACAACATGGCCACCGATTGTGGGATAGCCATTGATGTTGAACAGGGGGACAGCAGTGGGGATGATGAGGACGGCATTCCAGCTGGTGTTGGGCAGCCACCCCCTGGACGAAGGGATCCACGGCTGGCCCGGATGGCCCAGCAGCACCGGGACACCATTACAGAGGAGCACTATGGACCACACAGGTAGGTGAACAGGGCCAAAAGCAAGCACCAGTGGCAATGGCACAGCTGACAGATAGGCAGGGGCAGACACCAAGGCAGGTTCAACGGCAGCGGCGGAGGAATGGGTAGGGGCCTGCACACAAAGGCAGAGCACAGCAGGACTACACACAGCATGCACACACACCCCATCCCATGCCCACAGGGCCACATGCACACCCACCCCATACACCCCCCCACACACCCACACAGGACCCAACAGAACCACACCCAGTGGCAGGCACTGTGCGTGTCTCAGATGCTGAGCACCATTGCACAGTGGTGGACAGCGCTATGCTGGCATCATCATGCACACACCACAGTGGCCAATATCTGGGTGGGTGTGCACAGGGCCTGTGTGAGTGCAGGACAGGCTACAATACCCCTGTGTCACACACAGAACACCAAAGTACACATTGGGCAGTGGTAGACAGTGGTCACAGTCACGTTGCACAGTAGCACAGTTGCCATGGATGCATAGGCTGCCCTGCCAAGACCTGCCAGCTGTAACAGGCTGATCAGTGGCCTCATGGGGTGGCACTGATGGACCCCAAGGGGTGATGCTGCATTAATGCTACCGTGTCCATGCAGGTGTCTGCAGGCCACCAAACATGCCCGCACCGGGCGTGCTTGGTATGCCCATAGCTGATCCCAGCATCGACATGGCAGGGATCGCCTGACGCTGAGAATGAGGGGTAGAGATTGCACTCTTTGGAGTGTGCAGTGGCTGGGCACACAGCTGGTCAGCCAGTGTTGCCATGACAGTTGCCATCGCAGTGGCGTACCTATCTATGGCTGTGGTCACATCCACCCGCTGTTGAGCTAACTCTGCCAGGAGCAGGGCATGGTCCCTGCTGTGCTGCACCTCTTCCCGGCACAGCTCCACACAGAGTGCATCCACTGCCACCATGAGCCATACCTGCTGATCCACAGAGGCCTGGAGCAGACAGCTGTGGTCATCCAAGGGGTCATCTGCATGTCATTCATGCTGACTTCCATGTGGTTCCTGACCCTGCGGCACAGTGCCCTGTGACAGTAGGCACCGCACAGCGGTGCCTTCCTGGGGTACATCCTCATGTGGTGCACTGTTGCTGCCCCTTGTCCCCATCCCCTCATCAACACTGTCCAGCTGCTGCTGCTGCCCCTCTGGCTGCTGAGCACTGGGCACCACCAGCATGGCTGCATCGGCACCACCAACACTGCTGCATCTGCATGCCAGTGCTGCTGCACTGGATGCCACAGACATGACAGGAACAATAGCTGGTGGGCAGACAACCATGCCAACACTGCCTGCACTCCTGCCTAGGTGGATGTCAGTCATGGGATCCCCCTGTGACCCACCAACATCATACTGTCCAGGATGTGCATCAAGTCATCATCGGTACTGGAGTTAGCCCCAATCTGTGTCTCAACACACAGGACACTGTGCCTGGCATCCTGCTGGAACACAGCCAGGGCATCATCTGCACCCACACCACAGGCATCAGTATGGACAGCTGTGCAGGACTGCAGGCAGTCAGTCCCTTGGACACCAGTGGAGGTGGATGGGCACTCCACCGGTTCCAGGGCTGCCCCCTCAGTGGACACACCCACCACCGGTGCCCCATGCAGATGCTCAGGAGCTGTAAAGGAACACAGTACAGTTAGTGGTTCCGCCTGAACCCTGGACCCCACCCCCCTGCCACCTACACACTGCCAGCACCAGTCCTACCATGTAGTGATGGGCTGCCACCTGTTTGGAAGCCTCTGCTGGGCACACCCTCAATGGCACAATTCTGCATGCTGCCAGCCACCTGCTCCTCCAGCGGTGTCAGGTGTGGCATGTCTTGCTGGCCCCTACCAGTGATGGCATGCGCTGCCCAGATGGCAGCCTTCTTGTTCTTTATCCTCCTCCTGTCCATGCCAACCTTCTTTTTGCACTCCTGCATGGAATGCTGGTGGCTGCCCTGCTGGTTGACCACACATGCCACCTCACCTTAAGCCACTGCACGGGCCTGTGGTATGCCCCTCTGTCCACTGAGAAGTGGCTCCCTGTTGAGGTACACCTCAAACAGGGCATCCGATTCTGCCCTGATGAAGTTGGGCCTCCGCTTCCGCACCCTTCCCTGCTGCTCATTCTCCTCACGTTCGGTCATGCTTGTACCTGGGGAGATGGACAGGTGTTACCATGGACTGTTCAGTCCCATACAGCCCTCGCAGACCACTGTCCCGATGTCTCCACAGCATGGCACATACCTCCAGAGGCTGCAATACTGATCCATGGCCTGTGCAATTCCATGGCGCCTTTATAGCGCATCACATGCAAATGAGGCTATGCGCAACTGTAATGGAATGCAAATGCAGTGGATGCGCTGCGGAATGGATCATGAGCTGATTTGCATAACTAGGCTGAATATCATGTGGATGCACCTTGTGCAATGGTGTTGTGCATACTCAAGTCGTGGTGTGCCACTTTGATGTTCGCAATCGGATCCACACCACGTACTAGCGATGCAGCATACGCACATAGCATGGGAGGCAGTACAGCACACAGCCACTACTGTGCCTGTGGCACTCGTGCACTGAATGTCCTATGAAGCACATGTGCCATAGTGCGAATGGTGCAGTGCCATCATGCTCCGTATTGTGCCACTGCACCTTGGATGCCATGGCACCTCTGCACAGTAGGCCACTGCATGGTATCACACACATGCACCCTACCGTGCACCACACAGGAGCCTCCCAATAGTGCAGTGGTGCTCTGTGCATGGCCAGATCCTTGACCCTGCAGCTGCCCTTTGCCCTCTAGGCACCATGAAGCCGCATAGCCACCCCCCCATTGCGCAGTCTGGTGCCAGCATGATTGTGAATGGCAGCGCAGCATCGCTCTGCCTCAGCATGTGGGACACATGCACTACCGGGTCCCATTTTGCACTGTAGACAGCTTGGATAATGGCGTGCATCAGATCCCCTGTTTGGAGTGCCATTGAGCTGGCCAACCTGGTGACTCTTGTAGAGCCATATGCAGGTGCCCTGTTTGAGCAGGTGCCCCTGCAGAGGCCTCACACCAAGGTGTGGCAGGAGGTTATGGATGGACTGAAAGAGGCCACTGGGAGCCGTTGTTCTGGGGAACAGTGTTGCCACTGATATGGTGACCTCCAGCGGCATGACTCTGACTTCCTGAGGTGCCTGCAGGAGCGTGCCCAGTGGGGAACCATGCTATGGCAAGGTAGGTGCTCCTTGACCATCACTAGTGATATCTGACTGTCCTCAGGGCACAGAGGTCAGCAGGCCAGGCCGCTGGGGGGGCCAGCACCTGTGTTGTCATGTGTGGGGGTGCATCATGTCCACCCAATGCCACAGTGACCCAGACATGCTGTGCAGGCTGATGCACTGGTGGAGGGCCTATGGGTCAGACATGTACTGATGTGCCTCTCTCCATGTTTCACCCCTAGGACTGGAGGAATGCTGTAGACAGGGACCCTACTTTTCTGCGGCACAGTGGGACCAAGTTCTGCGGCAAGACTACCATTTGCTGCAGAACTTCTGTGGTGGTGGTTTGTAATTTTTGTGGAATTTCTGTGGCACAAACAAACAACCACATCACAGTGTCAGCTTGCCATCCTGACTTCGCTTTCATGACAGTGGTTATAGCATTCAGGATGGTGGAAAGCACAGTAACACTAGTTCAAAAATAAAAGACATAAAAATAATTTTATGCCTAAAAAAGCAAAACAAATGTCTCTCCCTTAAGGTCCTAGCCTGTTGCATAAATGAGATATGCAGAGGGGATCTTATGTGATAAATAAGGTATTTCTATATGCATGCTATCTATCCCACTAATGAGGTTTCCACTGTCTATCACTTATATATTTGTATGTGCTTTCTACACCACTCATGAGGTTCCCACTGTGTATCACTTATATATTTATATGCAATCTGTAACATAACACAAATATGTGCGTGTGTGTGTGTGAGTGTGTGTGTGGTGAGAGAGACAGAGATACTGTATGTGTGTGTGTGTATATATATATATATATATATATATATATATATATATATATATATTTTAAATTTCCATGAATTTGCATCCTCATTCATACAGGTCCCAATGGAAATGGAATAGAGGAGTTATTGCAAAACTCATTTTTCATGTCAACCTGCTTTCCCTGACACACTGCGTAACACCATAAGACCATGACATGCACGTGAACCAATAGTGAGATAGTGCTCTCCAGCCCATTACAATGTGTCCACCATGTGACAGAACAGTGCACCATACCTTCCAAGGCTCTGCGCAGTGATGTGTTCTACCAGTCCTTGTGCTGCCCAGCCAGCTCCCAAAGCTAATCTCTGAACCTGAGTTGCCGGCACAGAAACACAGCATGCTACCCTCTAGCCCAACAGCTGTCCCTGCACACAACATTTCTCCATAACTTTCAGGTGATTCTATCAACCAATGACAATATGTAATCAATAACCCTGGAAAAATGCATACAGTGCAATTATTTATTTAACAGGTCTATTCTTTCAACAGGTCTACACATTATTATATTCCACTTTTCTGGGCATAACTACTTTATTTTTCTTAAAAATGACAGATAAATCCATTTTACCAGTTAATTTCAGATGGCATATCTATACCTTAAAGGCACAAATAGGTTTGTACAAAGTGAGGTATGGACTTAACAGGTCTGTGCTATTGACAAAGTTTTGTTTAAGTTGGCCCTAGTGCAATAATGTAAAACTGAAAATTGTATTAGGCTGTAGTGCAGGTTGAGCAACTATCACCATGCATGATGTGCTGTGCCACTGTCTCTGGCAGTGTGAGCTGTGGTAGATAAGTGACTGTTCATTTCTGTTGCAGAATGCCACCATTTCATTAGCTAATGTATGATGTTATAGCAATGATAACATCACTTTCTGAGCATATAGGTGGGCTTTGGATATAAAAAGAGGGGAAGGGAAACAGATTCTATGGATAAACAGAAATATTAATAAAAACTCACCAGAAAGAGTGAATTCTGTGGCACTGCAGAAGTTCTGCAGTAGATTGCAAGTTCTGCGCAAAATTCTGTGGCCGCAGAATTCTAGGGGCCTTGGCTGTAGAGCATGGATAGCCAGTGAGCAACAAGGCAAGGACCAAGCCAGGTGAGTGTGCATGCCAGAAGGCCACATCGGTGATGCTGCAGATCAGCAGCTCCCTGCTGACCGGGAAGGGAGTGAGTACCATGATTCCCTATGTACCTGTGCAGGGTGGGTTGCAGGGGTGGTGGTGTGGCATGTCCCCTCTGCATATGGCCCCTCCAGCTGTGCACTTCCCACGGTGCCCTCTGCACCATCCTGTGGGCCTGCACATGTGGGTGTGTTGCAGGTGGGCTGTGGGTGCACTCGGTGCCTGGCTGTGGCTGTGCCACTGCCTTCCTACTGCATTTCCACTGAACTGAACAGCCAGGATGGTGCTGTGCGGTGCATGGGCGGTGATGGTGTGCAGCGGTTTGCATGGCTATGGTTGCCTGGGTGGGCAGCTCATGTGGGCGCACTCACTGTGGGTGGTCGCATGCCATCCCAGGGGCACTGGTCACTGATGCATGCCGTGCACGTTGGGTGGGCTGTGTTAACCTGGCCAGTCACTCATACTGTTTCTGCTCCCTTGTCCTAGGTGGACGTCATTATGAGGCCATGGAGCAGACCCTCTGGGAGATCCTGCATGTCACCTGGGTGACACTTGAGCTGCTTGAGAGAAGGGGACAGGGGGAACTGGTAATGGCACCACAGGCACCACAGGGTGGCAGGAGAGGACCAGGGCCACCAGTAGGGCCTGCTGCAAGTGGAGTCACTCCATCTCTCCCTGGACTGTACCCCACACCCCCATGTCCCCCACCTTTGCCATTCCCATTGTCCCCTGACCCTTTCCCCTCCCCCTTGCAGAGTCCTCACCCATCCCCTCCTCTGTTGTACATAACTGTAAATAGATATTGTTGCTGTTGTAGATGTTGTTGTTCTTTGTAATACATTTGTTTATATCTACATTTGTGTCAGTCTCTGATTTGCAGTGGGTGCAAGGAGCCTTGCTGCAGTGTTGTGCATGGCAACTGTTGGGTGGGGCTGGCTTGGGGTGTGGGTGTGCCTGGCAGGGCTCCTCCACTGGTGTGGGTGGGGGCCATGGGCTCTGTCTAGGGGCATGTGTGGTGTGCCCTGTGCACTGTTCACCTGTGTGCAGAAGGCTGTGGTGCATGTGCCATATCCCAGCCGCCCCTGTCGATGTGTGCTTTGCCTGTGTAGATGTGGTCATTGCTGCTACACTGCCACCATGTGTGACTGTGGTACACATGGTCATGTTGCCCTCACCACCACATGCTCGACTGACAGCATGCCTTCAGAGGCAGGCCATACCTGTCACCTTGCAGGCATGGTGCCCTTGCAGCTGGAATTATGACCCCTGGACTATCGCATGTCTGTCCCTGTTGCCACTGTGGGCAGTGCTATTGTTTGCTCCCCCATGCAGTCCATGGTGACTGAGGTGGTGCCTGTGGTCTGGTGGCTGTCACATGGGGTCCTGCTGCATGCAGGTGGTGGCCTAGTCACAGGCCCCTGTGCTTGCCATCAGGGTGGTCAGGCTCATGGGGTGACCACCACATGGCAGGCTCACCAGCATCCTGGTGGTGGGCAGGCTGCAGCTACATGGCACCATGGGCTTCACGACGGCAGAGCCTGTTGCACTGCTTTGTGTGGTTGTTTGCTGGAGTACCCATGGGACTTGGAAGGGGGGCATTGTGTGTGCCTTGTGTTGCCTCCTGTGTGGTGCATGCCTCCATGCACCATGGGAGGGTGCTGTGTTGCCTGGTGGTGCTGGTGCTGTGGCGGGGTGAGTGCATGGGTGGTGGACCTTGCTTTGGTCCTGTGTTTGGAGTGCTTTCCTGCTTTTGGTGGCATCCAGGGTGGCCCTTGTCATGTGCGGGGCCCCTCGGGTATTGGTGCCAGGCCACCCACCTTGCTGTCCTCTGTGGGGGCCATGCTGGAGGTCCTTGTGTGAGTTGTGGTGATGGTGGACAGTGTCACTGCCTGCGTTGGGCGGTCACAGTGGGGTTGTGGTACATGTGCATTGCGCTCTGGGGTGACTGAATGCCTTGGCACGGTGGTGCAAGACTGCCTTCAGTCATACTTCTGTGCTAGGTGTCTCAGACGCTCTGTACTGGGGTGGTCAGCATTGGTGTGGTGCCATGGCATGGGTGGGGCTTGGCCATCCTTGTGTCCTGGTCTCTGTTGGCTGGTGGATGGTGCAGGGGTGCCATGCCCAGCAGGAGGGAACTGCTGGGTCACATCTGCTGTTGGTTCCACACCAGAGTTTAAGGGTCTGTGGTCCGTCCTGCACCCGTCTGGTTGTGCTGCTCATGGAGGCCTTGTACTGGTGGGGAGCTGTGGGGTGGGGGAATGGTCTGTCTGTCCTGGTGCATGCTCCTCAGCACATGGTGCATCCATGGCTGCTGCTCAGCTGCTTCCTGTCTTTGCCAATGCGCATCCCTAGGGGTGCTATTGTGCATCGACCCTGCTCCATGGCACATCCCTCATTGCACTAAGGCACATCAGGAGTGATATTCAGCCATATTGTGCAAGCACATCTTGTCCTGTGCATGGTTTGAATATCGCACCCGTTGAGCCATGGCGCACTGGACATGCGCCTGCTCCCACTATTGCGCATTTATCTGGCGCAGTCTGAATATCCTGGCCACTATGTATTGAGTGCACAAAGCAGGTGTTCCTTGACTCTTCAGCCAGCAGCATGAGTTCCAGCTGTGGCTGCAGAAGTCAAGAAAATACCACTCTTCTCATACAGAGAACGGACTCCAAGCCATTCTCTGTATGAGCTGGCACCCGAGAAAAAAACTTCATTGGGTCCAGCTTAAAACACTAAAAAAAATCAGAAAACACCAAAAGGTTCTCTTTAGCTGTTTTCTTTTTTTTTCAATTTAAAGTTTATTAGAGTTTTACCATACAAGACAGATCTTTCATAACAGATACACGTCATATATACAGTATGCATGGGACCAGACCTGCCAACCCCCCCACTTCCCCCCAAAAAAATTCCTACCCCCTCTCCATGGTACAGATGAAACAAAAGTTCTTCCACTACGATTTCTATAGCATTGTTCATACCAAAAGTATTGAGACGTCATTTCAAGGGAGAGCCTTACTCAATGGTATTCTGGATCGAGAACAAGGTATGGAAGGGGTCCCATATATTCTTGAACCTGCTCAGTCTATTGTTGAGGCTTGCAATAATTTTTTCAGTTCTGAGATTTGCAAGAAGCTTGGATAACCATTCACCATATCTAATTTCAGCTTGATCTTTCCAATGTTTTAAGACAACTTTCTTAAGAGACAGGGATATCAAGGCCATGTAATATTTTTTGTTTGGGAACATGATATTAGAAAATTCCCCTAGGATACATATTTCGGGAGTAAATAGTTCCTCTAGTCCCAACACGGGATCCAGTTTATTATGTATACTAGTCCAAAGGGGCTTTATTTTGGGACATGTCCAGAGTATATGAAATAGAGAACCGTCATGATTGGCACATCTTACACATTGGGGGGAGGATGTCAGTCCCAATTTAAACATTTTCTCAGGGAGAAATAAGCATTATGTAAGATAAACATTTGAGTCATCCTAAGTCTATCCTGGGTTATAAATTTATGGCAGTTAGACCAGAGATTCCCCCAGTTAAAATTATAACTAGGAAAATGGGAGGACCAGTAATGAGTGGGGCCGTAATAATCTGGATATACCCGGTCGAACAACAAACTGAAAATCTTGGAAACTGCTTTCTGCTGCCCCACCCATTGAGCTAACTCCAGGGATAGAGGAGAGTCTACAGATATATTTGGTCTTAGCCCCAACATTTTAACTAATAGGTGCCTCAGTTGAGTGAGTCTAAAAAAATGCTTAACCGGAATCTTAAACTTGTGCAACATACACTGAGTGGATAGCCAATCATTGTCATCTCCTATTAATGAAAGCAGTGAGGTGCCTTTCAGCTGAGGTAGCCAATTAGGGGAAATACATTTCTCGTCAATCTTAAAATTAGGGTTTCCAACCAGGCCTTGATTTGCATCTTTATGGTTATCATATTTAAGGAAATGACACATTTGAGAATGAACCCTCGGTGATAATGCGATGAGAGTGTTCTTTAATTAGTAGGGAGGAGATTACTTTTCATGTATAATAGTGCTTTGGTGCTAGGCCACAGGAACTGATCAGGGTATTCTCTATTTTGAGCCAGAGCAGGGTATAGTCCGAAGGGCTAGGTAGTGTCCATCTGTAGTACTTACTAAGGTGATTAGCCCAGAAGTAGAACCCAAGGTGGGGTAAACGTAAGCCACCTCTAGACTTAGGTGCGGTTAGTTTATGAAATGCTATTCTAGGGGACTTGCGAGCCCAGGTAAAATCAGAGAATAGACTATTTACCTTTTTGAACCAGGAGAGTGGTAACCAGATATTAAGCATAGAGAGGGGGTAGAATAGACGTGGAAATACATTAATTTTGAGCAAATTTATTCTACCACAGATAGAAATTGGTAGAGAGGCCCACCTGTTCAGATCCTGTTAAATCACTTGTAGAAGGGAACTCAGATTCAGCTTTATAGAATCTCCTGGGAGTCTGGTTAATTCAATGCCAAGATAGTGCAGGGAGTCCTGCTTCCAGGCCAAACCCATTTCTAGGATTTCTGTTCTAAGAAGTTTATGATTAAGAGAGAATACAATAGTTTTGTTCACATTTAGCTTATAATTAGAGACTGTACTAAAAGAGTTAATAATCTCTAACATTGGGGGCAGAGAAGAAACAGGGTTGGCAACCTGGAGAAGGAGATCATCTGCATATGCAGATACCTTGACCTCGCATGGGAAAATCGGGATTCCTTGTATTTCTGGACAGGATTGTAGTCGGTGAATTAAGGGTTCAAGGTATATATTGAACAATAATGGAGAGAGAGGGCAGCCTTGTCTGGTACCAGAGTAAAGGGTAAACGGTTCAGAGATCATTCCATTTCCCGAGATTCTGGTGGTGGGAAAGTGATAGAGGGATTCAATCCAGGACCGAAAAACCTTGTGGAATTTAAAGGCATCCAAGGCTTGGAACAGATACTGCCAACTCACTCTGTCGAATGCCTTCTCAGCGTTCAGAGAGATTAAGGCAGCTGGGAATGGAGCACCCCTGGACGCTGAGAAGACATGAGCCAGGGTTCGAAGGTGGTCTGAAGATGATCTGCCTTTCATGAATCCCACCTGTTCGGGGCCTATAATGGACCGGAGGATCGGGTTGAGATGACAAGCAATTAATTTAGCCAGAATCTTAACATCTTGGTTTAGAAGAGAAATTGGACGGTAATTTGCAACACATTCAGGCATTTTACCAGGCTTTGGAATAAGCACAATTAGTGCTTCAAAGATAGAACCATCAACTTCTGCTCCAGAAAGTATATGGTGAAATAGGGGGAGCAGTAAAGGGACAAGGGACATTTTGAACCTGCTGTAAAAAAAGGCTGAGAAGCCATCTATTCCTGGGGTTTTATTTAACGATAGTGTACTTATGACTTTCAAAATCTCCTCCTTAGTAATAGGCACAGTAAGTGCATTTTGTTGGTTCTCAGTGAGACTCGGCAGGGGGGTCTCTCTAAGATATCTATCAATTTGACTCACATCTGGGGGATCTTCCCTTGGGCCGATAGAGATCCGTGTAATAATTGAGGAACTCCCGAATTATGTCCCTCGGGGAGGTCTTCAGAAGACCATCTTCATGGGACCGAATGGAGGCAATGTACCTGGAAGATTCCATCTGTTTTATTCTACTGGCCAAGAGGCTCCCAGCTTTTTCCCCCGGTCAGTAAACGACGCCTGTGTTTTTATAATGGCGTATTTCACCTTATCACAGAGAATCTCTAGATAAGCTGCTTTTAGCAGAGTAAACTCTTGGAGTGTATGTTCTGGAGTTGAGGGAGACAAGTCTTTTTCTATGGATCTTATCTGCGTTAGCAGTTGGGATGATTCCTGTTCCTTCACTTTCTTCTTATGGTCTGCTAACCCAATGAGTATCCCCCTTAAGTAGGCCTTGAAAGCACACCAGAGGAAATCCGGTCTTTGGGTTGTGCCCTGATTAAAGTGGATAAACTGGTCTATATGGTTCTGTATTATACTGGTTAATTCAGGATCTTTGATAAGCTGATCATTAAGTTTCCACCTTCCTCTACCCTTACAGGGGGGTTCGATGGTCAGTTGACAAAATACAAGAGAGTGGTCTGATGGGGGGCCTGACTGTATCGAGGATTCCATAACCTGTGGGATGCAAGTCCTAGAAATAAGCAAATAGTCTATTCTGGACGAGGTTCTATGGACCGGGGAAAAGAAGGTATACTCCCTGACACCCAGATGCAAAACTCTCCAGATGTCACATAGACCTGCCTGGTCTATTAAATCCCTGAATGCGCATTGTGCTGGGGACAAACCTTTCCTTGGGGATCCAGATTTGTCTACTGTCGGATCAAACACTAGGTTGAGATCCCCTCCTAAAAACATAGGGGTTGCAAGGAAGGGAAGCAGAATAGTAATAATTTGTGTGAAAAAATTAGGGGAATCATACTTTGGCCTGTAAATACTTCCCAAAATTAGCTCCCTTGCATAAAGATTGCCACTTACAAAAATAAATCTACCCTTAGGGTCCTTTATAATACGCGATGCAACAAAAGGGAGTTTCCTATGCAGCAAAATCATGGTGCCACCGCTGTTTGTAGCATCCTCAGCTGCAAAAACCTGCCCTATCTGTTGTCTCTGAAGTCTGGTGGCTTCAGCGTCTAATAAATGTGTTTCTTGCAATAGCATAACTTCAGCTTTGACCAAGTTTAAATGCTTTAGGATCATATATTGCTTAGTTTTAGCTCTGACCCCTTTAACATTCCAGGTAATGACTTTCAATGGCTTAGCCATTGGGTTTGACTCTCAGTAATGTTATGGCAGGAATAGAGAAAGGGAACCAATAGAGAAATCATTGAGGACTTTGTGTACCTTGTGTTATACCCACCCTCCCAGCCCCATCCATCCTTCTTTAGTTCCTCCCAACCCCTTCCCTCCCACCAAGTAACAGTTATTATCTCTATCGTAGAAATAATCCAGTAAAGACTCCCCTTCTATTATGCCCACTAAGTGCAGAGCCACTTTTCACTGCTTTTCCAGCTGCTCTGCTCCGTCGCCAGGTTCCAAGCTATATCGGGAAAAAGAACAGCAAAAACGACACCGGGAGTTTAAAAAAAAAAGGTTAACAGAAAGTAATTTCAAGGGGGAAACCTTCATACTCAAACAAGGATAAGGCTACCCAAATGACCAATACACACAGAATAATTTCCGTTGATACTCTTTAGCTGTTTTCTGATTTTTTTGTGTTTAAAACCTTCGGTACTTCAATACCATCGCTAAGTGGCACTTCCGGCAAAACCAGATGGTGACAGCAACACAGCTCAATCAATCACAGGACTGTGAACTGTGCAAAAAATACCAACATTCTTTGCGAAAAAAAGCTGGTATTTTTTGCACAGCAGTCCTATTGCTCAAACATAACCTGGTATTTTTTGCATGAGACTCATATTGTGCGAAAGATAAAATCTTTTCTGCCTGACATAAATTTTCCCATAGGAAATAATGGTAAAATTTTAATTGTCATAACGTTTAAATGGATTAATATTTTTTTACCAAACCTTCAAAAGGCACATATGTGACCCAAGGACTTTAGGCCCGCGCATATTTCAGACCACAACACAAAACCAATTCTGAGATCCAGGGTGACAAATAAATGACAATAAATACCGATTTTTCTGTGTATTCAACACTTATATCTCAAAAAACACTCAACAGATTCACACCAAATTATACAGGTCAAGAGACCTACCACTACAGATTAAGCATGCCACATTTCATGTAAATCCGTTGAATTGCTCCAAAGTTATTAACCCTCAAAGTTTAAACTTTAACATAAAAGTGCACTTTCACCCTAACTGTAATGGCACAACCGTGCCAGTATAATATGTATGTATCTCTCTCTCTCTCTCTTATATATATATATATATATATATATATATATATATATGAGAGACAAAAACTTATTTAATGCATCAGTTAGGGTTGTTCCACAGCGACAAAAGCAAGGAAATTCAGTGTTAGGGTTGAAACCCCACTTGGACCCCTCCAGCCCATCCCCCCCAACTGGCATCAGGGTGTGTGTTGGAGTCATCAGCCTTAACTCTCACCCCATCACATGTGTAAAGAAGCTGAGGAATAGGATGATGGGGTGAGAGTTAGGACCGACAACCCCAACATGCACCCTGATGCTGGCTGCAGGGGTGGGCTGGAAGGGTCCAAGTGAGGTTTCAACCCTAACACCAAATTTCCTCACTTTTGTCACTGTGGAACAACCCTAACTGATGCATTAAGCAGAGTTTTTTGGCTCTAATTTCCATTTTTTTGAGACTGATGATGAGAAATAGTGAAAGTAAGGGCCCCGCGCTCCTACCACGTGATGCGCGCAGGGGCACAGTACCATGATTGTAAAGGCAAATGGTAATGGTAATGGGAACATCAACAATAGCAGCAAAGGAAAAAGAAATGCAAAAGGAAACACAAGCACATATGGAAACAGAAACTATAATGCGCATGGGCACAGTAACGCAATTGCAAATGCGAATGGCAACAGTAACAGCAAAGAAGACACAAAACGAAAGAGAAACAGTAAGGCAAATGAAATGGCTGCCATAAATGCAAATGGCAATGCACAGGTGGATGCAAACTGAAATACAAACAAACAGTAGGGGAAACTCAAATGATAACAGTAATGCAAACGAAAGCACAAACCAGAACGTAAAGGGTAACGGATGCGGTGGCTCACATGAACTGAAACGCCAATGGGTATGTAAAAGCAAGTGGAAACAGTAACTGTAACATTAACAGAAGCGCATACCCTGTTTTTTCCCCACAATGCGCACAAAGAATGTATGCATAACAATGGGCCTCTGAGCAGAAAATGAGCTGTTGGAATACTAAATTGCTTATATTTCAGGAACCGTATGACGTATAAATAACATTTAAATGTCACATGAATCATGCACTTCCTGGCTATGTTTTTATGTATGCATAGCCTAGGCCTAGGTATTGCATACTGTGATCGAATTCGTGATTCTCGCAGACCGCTGTAGATATGAGCCCTGAAATAAAATTTAAATGTCACATGAATCATGCACTTCCTGGCTATGTTTTTATGTATGCTTAGCCTAGGCTTAGGGTATGCAAACTTGTGATGAAAATTCTGTATCTCGCACTGTTTTTGAGATACGAGCCCCGAAAGGCGCGGCGTACACCACCATGTTAGTCTATCGGAAAACATTTCAAATTTAGAGTACCATAACTTGGCAGCCATACAATATTTTTTCACCAAACTACTGAACAGCACATCTGTGAGATGTTGGCTGCCTTCCCTCCAAATTTAAGCCCAAAAGACCAAATGGTTCTTTTGCAGCAGGGTGACAAATAACTCCTGTCATTTTGACCACAGTCTGGAAAAGTGCTATCGAACTTTGAGAAAGCTTTCGCAAAACAGCACGAAAGTGTCACAAGAGTGAAAGTACTTTGCAAAAGTAATTTTTCCAGAAATTAGAAAAACGTATTTCTGGGGTGTTTTACCCCAAAATAAAGACATGCCTCTCATCCTCAGGGTCCGACTAGGTGAATACAAAAAGAATTAGTTTGCCAGAGGGTCCCAAATTTAAATGCCATGCATTTTTCTGATCACCAACTGAAAACAAAATGGTGGATTTTCGAACGTAAAAGGGCCATTTGCGAAAGTAAAAACTGCATTTGCGACAGTTTCAAACTTTTTGTTAACTTTCCCATTGAATTATAGTGGGAACTTATTTTTTTAATAGCTTTTGAACCGTTAAATATTTTTTCACGAAATCTTCGAAAGGCACCCCAGGCACCCCAGCCGCACGTTCCCTGATATTTTTGGACTGCTCGCACAAACCGTATGACCTGTAGATATGAGGAAAAAATTCACCCAAAAGCGTAAATGCGCATGCAGATCTGACTTACTTACTCCACAGCCGTATATCCGACCAGTACGAAAGTTGGCAGACCCCAAGATGTATGATTCTTGATAGTGCATTACAAATTTCAGGAAAATCTGTTGAATGGTGGCAAAGTTATTAAGTGTGATATATATATATATATATATATATATATATATTATGGTAGCACAATAGTGCTACCATAGTTAGGGTTGAGGAGCCATTTCTAAGTTAAACCCCAAAACTTTGCACCTTAATAACTTTGCAACCGTTTGATGGATTTGCCTGAAATTTGGAATTTGTGATCAAGAACCATAGGCCTTGGGATCTGCCAAGTTTTGTAGTGGTCAGATATACGGCTGCGGAGTTATTAAGTGTGATCTGTGCATGCATTTACGCTTTTCTGGAATTCTATGGTTACGCCTACAGGTCGTACAGTTTGCGTGACTGGCCCAAAATCTTCAGGGAACATGCGGCCGGGGTCCCCAATGTGCCTTTCGAAGATTTCGTTAAAAAAATATTAAACGGTTCAAAAGTTATTCAAAAAACAGCTTCCCATTATGTCAATGGGAAAAGTTAACAAAAAGTTCAACACTTTCGCAAATGCATTTTACTTTCGCAAATGGGCCTGTTACTTTCGCAAATTGGCCATTTTGTTTTCAGTTGGTGATCAGAAAATGGTTAGCATTTAAATTTGGGACCCTCTAGCAACCTAATTTTTTGTATTCACCTAGTCGGGCCCTGAGGATGCTTGTCATGTCTTTATTTTGTGTAAACACCCAGAAATATGTTTTCAAATTTCTGAAATAGTATTTTCAAATTACTTTCGTGTTTCATTCTAAAGTGTCACAAATTTTGGCTAAAGCTTAGCAAATTGCGACAGTAGTTTTCTAGTCTCGTGGAAAATTACAGCAATTCTTTGGCACTGCGCTGCAAAAGAACCGCTGGGAGTTTTGAGCTGAAATTTGAAGGGAACGGAGCTGACATCTCACAGATGTGCCTTTCAGTGTTGTATTGAAAAAATATTACATGGCGGCAAAGTTACGGCACTCCAAAGTTTATGTTTTTTCCCATAGGATAACATTACGGCGCCCGACGCGTTACAGAAATCCTTTGGATCCCTGCTGCAAAATAACAGTTTGGTCTTTTTTCCTGAAATTTAGAAGGAAGACAGCCAACAGCTCACAGATGACTTCGGGCTTCTTAAAAGGTGATGACCCTAGATAAGGACCACTTGGCCCAGCCAGTCTTCCCATTTTTTCCCTACCTATACTATCACCGCAGACCCTACCTGATCTCTGACAACTCCCCCTCCCACTCCTGCTTTCCATCCTGCGAGGTTAGTTTTATTTGTTTAATGATTTGTATGCTCGAAAATATCTCCAGCTTTATATGACAGGTTAGAATATCTCTGTGGAGCAAGGTGTGTAGTGCTCTTTCTAAGGCAGAGCACTTGAAAGGTATGGAAACCAATTTACAGTATGCTCCTCTGCAGTGCATTCCAGTTGTTGAGAGATGCATCAGGAAGGAAAGTTTGCCTTGCACTGATATTTAATTTAAGAACAAGCAAAGACAGAAAACTACACCTGAGTTGTAATCTCGAAGAGTGGTTTTGTCCACAGATGGTTTCTACCTTAGTGTTTTTGCCTTTATTTATGTGTAATATTTGACCAGGAAAGGCACATTGAGCTGTCATAGCTTGCTTCAATGACGTATCCTTGTGAGTGGGTTACATGGACCTCTGAATTTGACAAGGATTTCTGGTCATGACTCCTGAGAAAACTTTCCCCTCCTCTACCTCCATAAATGCCATGGGATCAACCTAGGATGGGCAGAAGAGACCTCGGTTTAATGTTTCATGTCAGTTATGGGTATCACCTCACCTACCTGGTGTGGGTCTAGAACCTATGACCTTCTGATCTTCCAGTGCCAGAGGTGAGCCTGCCACCTACTGAGCCACTGACACTGCTTGTGTTTTTTTTTTTTAAAATACCAAATTTTATTAAACCACAATACACAAATGTACATACATGAAACAAGTTACAGAATTAGTGGTTCCTTGATTTTAAAAGAAAAAAAAGAAAAGAGAAAAGAAAGCCTTTTTACCCCACCACCACCCCTCACAACCCCTAAAATTAAGAAGAAAATCAACCTTCCCCCCCAGCTATCCAACCCGAATAAAACCCAACATTTCCTTCACTATAGATGTAAAATAATTATATAAGACCCCACCAGGAATTCAATAAGGAGAAGCTGTCAAAAACAGAACATACTCATAAATACATAAACTCTCACTCTGCCAATATATCTTGAACATACAAAGGAGATTTCTCACCAGAACGCAAATTCATATATAACCCCCAAAAAAGAAGTGCTAGTGAAACATATACACGATATCTAGACAAATAACACAATTACAGGTAATTTGAAAGTAGAAAATAAAAAGGGTTGTAAAAGACAGGAAGTAAGGAAGTTAAGAGAGAAGAAGGGGAGGGGAGGGGAGGGGGGAACAAGGAGAAACATATATTTAGCCCTGAATTCGAAGATTAGACTTAAGGTACTGAAAAGCTTTTCCAGTACCTAGAAAATTTAGATAGAGTTCTCGATAGACTAGCAGCTGATCTTTCCACATAGAATGCGTTTAGAAACTCTTCCCACCATTCCTTATAGGAGGGAGTCCAATCCTCCCACCAATGGCGCAGAATTAGCAACTTAGTAACCGCAGAGATTAATGCTAGCTGATATTTCTGCTCCTTCCTTAAATTTAAAGCATATCTCCCCAATATACAGGTTTCAAAACAGAAAAATGGAGCAAGATCGGTGTATGGGCCCACCCAAGTGGCCACCAGGGCCCACAACCTTTTTTATTTTTGGGCAAAACCAAAACTTATGAATAGTCGTCGCTAAAGGGTCATTGCAGTCAGTACAGGACGGAGAGGTCAGCTGACCTACTCGGTATAATCTCGCTGGAGAAAATACATATTATGTAGTAGTTTAAATTGTACATCTCTAACCTTTCTTGTTGAATATAGAGGTAGGTGTCCTTCCACAAATTCGCCCATGTTTCCACTGACCAATCCAAAGTCAAGTTAACTGACCAGTACATTGGAGATTGAACAGATGGGGGCGTACTTTCTTCCAACAAGAAATTGTATATTTTGGAAACACTTTTGCCCCTCAAAGAGAGGTTGCCTAACACTTTAAAAAGTGAACCTGCCCTGTCAGAACAAATATTTTTCCCCAAAAATACCTTGATAACAGAGTAAAGTTGTAACAGACGAAACCCAAAATTGGGACTCACCCCAAATTTTAAAAACAGTGTCGACGGTGGCAACAAAAAATTTTTAGAAACAAAGTCAGCCAGGTGCGGTTTAGGGCAGGAGGTGAGAAAAGACCGTCTAATAGGTTTCTTATTAATTAAAAAATTAGGGTTGTTAAGTATTGGTTGGGCAAGATCAAATTTTTGGCGAATATTAAACTTTAGGCACAATTGATGCATTGCACGAATGTCCCAACCCAAAGGTGAATCTCTAACTGATTTGGGAACTTTCCTTAAAGGTATATAATAAGGCCTTTAAATCCAAATTAAGATTTCTGACAACTACCCTGTCAAAAGCCAAGGATGCGTTGTTACACTCAGATCTTGGGTCCATAAAGCCGCCCTTGCTGCATGTATTGCCAGGTAATATATAAAAAATTTGGTAACTGTAGACCCCTTTCCCTTGTATAACACAATTTATAATACCCTCTACGGGGCAGGATCCGCCCATAGAAAATTAGAGCAGATTCTTGTCAGGGCCTAAAAAGGACTTAGGCAAGTAAATGTTTAAACAGGCAAAGGGTAAAAAGTCTGGTAAAACTACCATCTTAATCGTATTGGCTCTACCAGAAAGGGATAAAGGAGTTTCATCCATCTATCTAAATCATCCTTAATGGATTTTATAACTGGTTTCAAATTTAGATTTGGCAAATCTTGTAAATTCCTGAAATCTGAATACCTAAGTATGGTAAGGCCTCTAGCTGCCACTGCAGCCCCAAGGACGAGCACCAACTTTTGAAAGACATGGAGACAGTGGATATAACATGGTTTTGACAGGTTTAGCTTATAACCGAGAGTTCCCCAAACCTTGAAATGAGGTTTAAAATTTGGGGAAGTGAGCTAGAAGAGTTCTGGATATGAAGCAATAAGTCGTCCGCAAAAGCTGACACTTTAAATTCTTCGGATCCAATTTTTATACCTTGAATCTGGGGGTCCACATTAATGGCTCTTATTAAAGGTTCAATATATAAGTTGAACAAATATGGGGATAACGGGCATCCTTGACGGGTTCCTCTCTTAAGGGGAAAGGCCTCTGAAATCAGGTTGTTGCACTGGATTCTGGCTGAAGGATGTCGATACAACACTTTTACCATATTAATAAAGTGCTCCAGAATACCCATTTTATATAAGGTTGCAAACATAAATGACCATTCCACCCAGTCAAATGCTTTCTCTGCATCTAGAGAGACCAGGGATGCTTCCAACCTTGGGCTCTCCGACGCAGAGATTAGGTAAAATAGTTTTCTAAAATGGTCAGAAGGAGAATGCCCCTCCACAAAGCCTGCTTGTTCAGGACTAACCAAACCTCCCCAAACTTTTTTCAACCTAGTTGCCAAAATTTTGGCAAAGATCTTAACGTCTAAATTCAACAAGGATATAGGTCTGTAATTACCTACTAATTCCGGGATTTATCTGGCTTTGGAAGAAGAATGATCTTAGCCTCAAATAAAGAACGGTCTCCAACCCCTTTATCTATCCAGAACCAAAAGAGTTGCTTCAGTAGGGGGATTACAAATTGTTTGAAGGATTTATAAAAGAAGGGCGTAAAACCATCTGGGCCTGGCGCTTTTCCACTTTTAAGGGAATCAATTGCTTGCTCAATTTCTAGCTCTGCGATAGGAGCTGCTAGGCCGGGTTTTAAATCCTCAGATAGGCAGGGGAGAGGAATACTGGACAAAAAAACCTCTATATTAAAACCGTCTTGGGATGTAGCTGACTTACTCGAATAGAGTTCTTGATAGAATTCGACAAATCTCTGTAATATGCCTGCAGGGGTAGTTATTAGGGTTTCTGTTACAGGGTGTCGGAGAGCTGTTACCCATCTGGATGCGGCCTTCTGTTTCAATTGCCAGGCTAATAATTTCCCAGCCTTATTGCCCTGACCTATATAGAGGGCCCGAATTTTAGCTGCAAAGGCAATCACCTTTTCTCTTAGAGTGTCAGCATACCATGCCTTCAAGGACGTCAACTCCTGCTCCTGAGACTCAGGAACTTTACCCCCCTGGACACTTTCCAGCCTTTTAATCCTCTCCAAGCAATCCTCCATTTCTGCCCCTAGTTTAGCTTTACGCTTCGATGTTATCCGAATCAATTCACCCTTCCAGACCGATTTAAGAGCTGCCCAAGTATAATCAACAGCCTCTATAGACCCCCAATTCAACTCAATAGAGGCTAATAGGAACGTCTTAAAAAAAGAAGCCGTCTCTGAGTCCTTCAAAAGGTTCTCATTTAGAGACCACGAAAAAACCTTGGGAAGGCCAAGGGGGGGCGCCCACTCCAAAAGTATTGGAGAATGGTCGGAAATGACCCGGGGTAAAATAGTTACTTCATTAATACCAGCCAAACAATCCTTACTTACAAAGAAATAGTCTATCCTTGAGAATGACCTATGGACATGAGAGAAAAATGTAAAATCCCTTATGGAAGGATTAATCAATCTCCAGGGGTCTACTAACCCCAAGGAAGATTTAAATTCCTCTAAAGCAGACTGAGTTGAGGAGGGCTTCACCCCCCTGCTCCATGACCGAGCCAGCTTATTCGATTGAACTAAGTTCAATCACCTCCCAAGATGATTGGAACCCCTCTAAAGGAAGCTAAAGTAAGCGACAGTTGCACAAAAAAGGATGGGGACTCCTGGTTGGGTCCATACACCGATCCTAGTACCAAATTCACTCCATTAAGTGTGCCAGAAACAAATATGTACCTACCATTAGGGTTTGTAATAATCTCTGACTGGATAAATTGGATTCCCTTTGCTATCAAGATAGCCACTCCCCTACTATTAGAGGAAAAGCTGGACCCATAAACTTGCCCAACCCATTTCTTTTTAAAGTGCATCAATCTATCTGCCAAAACATGCGTTTCCTGCAGAAATACCACTGCCGGTTTGTAATGAGCGAGATGGTTTAGTATAATAAATTTCTTACAGTTGTCCCTCCCCTTTAATATTCCACGAAATCATACACAATCCACTAGCCATGAATGATTAAAGATTTCTTCTCTACGGGCATGGATAGCTGCACCCCAATAACAGATCCGTAACCCAAAAATAAAAAAAAAAATTGAACCACCTTATCTAAAGCCCTAAACAATTCAACCCCTAGCATAAACACCCCAACAAAAACCCGGTCCAGCCTACTCCTGCCTCTGAGTCATGAGGCTATGGATGTCGGGCCCCCCCCTCCATCCGCATACCTCAATATAGGGAGGAGTTTCCACAAGAAGGAGGCCAATAGAAGAAAAGAGAATGAAAAAAATAAAAGTGTACCCCCCATACCCTTGCCAAGTTAGAACACACCCAGCCAATATCTCAAGGGCTCTGTAAACTTACTTATGTTGTATTAAGTAACTGAAGCAATCATATGTGTAGACTTAAGATAACCTTAACTGCAATACTATTTGGACCTTAGACCTGCAGTATAACAGTTGCAGTACATGTAATAGCAAAAACACATTAGTAACACTTAATATCAGCCCCATTAGCATGGCCCTATGAAGTTGACATAGAGCACCCCTGCTATAACCCAAAAATATGGGGCTCAGATCAGTAACATAAATATTGGGTGCATAATCAGCCTTATGAAAGGGCTAAAAGTAAAAAGTCCAAAGGTCCATTAAAGTTCTTTTTTTTTTTTTTTTCCCAATATAGGAGTCTCTCTGGGCTTTCACAAACGAGAGGTATTAAATGCCTGAGGAAAAGTCCACGAATACAACCAAGAAATCAGGAAAACAGCTTCCCACCAACATTCCCTCATCCCTTATTTTTAGGAATAGATCAGGAAAAAGTTTCTAAGGAGACACAGGGCATCCTCCACAGATTAAATAGCAACTTGGCTCCTTCTTTAAATCGACACCTCCAGTTTTGCAGGATATAGTAACCTATGGTGAATTCCAGTTGCCCAAAGTTTTGAAGTTAAGGGACGAAATGCCTGTCGTGCTTGCCTCATCTTCCACGTCAGATCTGGTGCCAGGTGAAGCCTTTTACCTTCCCACTGAAAGAGGGCTAATTTTCTAACTCCTTTCAGAATGTGTTCACGATCCAGAAAGTTTAGCAATTTGAATATTATTGGCCTTGGTGGCTCCGAGGGCGCAGGCTTAGCTCTCAGTGATCTATTGCCCCTTTCAGTTATATATTCAGGGCCATTGGGTGAAGGGCCCACCGTTTTATTTAACAATTTTTGCAGGAAGATTATTGTGTTTGCCCCTTCCTCACTCTCTGGCAGGCCCAAAAGGACCAGATTATTGGCCTGCTTCTGCCCTCCAAATCATCGAGGCGGTCTGCTAGCTTCTCTAGGCTCTTCTTACAATCCTTCGTCGGAGGCCCAGTTCTCTCTAAGGCCCTTTCGATCGACGAAATTCTTGCCTCTGCATCGGTAACACACCTGGCTAACTGTGTGAGCGCCGGTTTGAATTCTGCCACATCTTCGATGAGTTTAAATAAAGCGTCCTTTATCGTTGCCAAATCATCGTAGATTTTTGCTGGAGCCAGTTTCTCCAGGTTCTCCATCTGGCGAGGAGCTTCTCCGTGGTCGCTTAGCCTCCAATTCCGGTTCGGCAGCCTGCATTTTCTCGCTGCAAAAAATGATCGCCTGAGACTCCTACTGACACTCACTATCTGGACTGGTAGGAATTTAAATTAGTACGATGAATATCTCGGAAAAGGGTCCAAAAACATAGCGCTGGAGAGGGGGCCCCGCAAAGTCACTGCTACTCGTCCATGCGCATCACGTGATCCCCTGCTTGTGTTTTTCTACACAGCAATAATTTAGTATGTGTAGGTATTACTACTAAAGGGAAATATTTTTGAACATTGTCCCTCATTGTTTGAAGGTTCAAGAAATGCTTTTTAAATGAGGTATTGGGCTAACCAGTAGCCAGCAGTTGTCCAGAGATTTTCTGGACTATATCTGCCCTATGTTGATACTACACTCTCAGCATTTTGTGGAATCCATTGATGTCATGAATGGTGATGCAATATCATTAGGCACAGCTCTCCCCCCCCACATGACATCAGAGGGTGTTAAACATGGCGACAAAGTAGTATCAATATAGGGAAGGTTTAGTCAGGTATCTTCAGTCTGCTGCAAGCTACAGGTGAGCCCAATACTTCATTTAAATTTTTTTCAGCTTTCAGAGTATGAGGAACACTGTTAATAAATCCTCCCCTTTAAGACTGTGTCCTATAGCCTGCATTGCACTTAGACATTGGAAGCTGTTTGGTGTATTTTTATTTTATTTATTAGTTTTTGTTGACCGGATAAGTGCACTAGACAAATTCTGCCTATTTTCAGGCACGACCTGGGGGAGGGGGATAGAGATGAATGCCAACTGACCTTGAACCAGATTAAGCTGTAGAACTTATTTATTTATTTTTTCATTTATTTCAATGGTTGTACTAGGAAAGTCATACTGAGCTGGTACAACTCATTTCCAGATGTGCTGGGGGGGGGAGTCAAGAGCAATGAAAATACAAAGTACAAAAATAGTACAATAATATGGAAATAAATATAAAAAAATAGGTAAATAGGTAAATCACAATGGCAGTGGTAATTACAGGGGCAGGAGGCAGTGTGTGAGTAGTGCAGGTCCTTCAGCTCAGGTCAGACAGCCATGGAAATGGCATGTGAGGGAGACAAATACCTGGGGCAGAACAAACGGCACATGGTCAGTTGTATCAGCAGTGTGACTGATGGTGATGTAAGGCTGCTTTGCTGTGAAGAAGTGAGATAGATGCCATTGTAAAATTTTTGATGCTTTTTTTTGTGGCAGACTATTTCATGTCTTCTCCACCCTCTCTGTGAAGAATGTCTTCACATTTCCTTTTCATACCCAGTTCCAATTTCATATCATGCCCCTTCATTTTTGTACCCATTCTACATTGGAAGATGTTCACTCATCACCACCCCCCCACACCTTGTTTATGCCCTTGAGGTGCTTCAAAGTTTCTGTAATGTTCCCCCGCTATCTCCTTTTTCCAGTGAGTACGTATTGAGGTCATTTAGTCTTTCCTCATAAGTTTTGTGTTGCAAGCCATGCACTATCTTGGTCACCCTTCTCTGGACTGCCTCCACCCTGTCAATATCCTTGTGCAGGTGTGGCCTTTATAATCAAAACTGCACTCATCATTGATAAATGCATAGTAACTAAGAACATAATTGCCAGCCCTGCTGCTTTACCACCAATAGAGACCCGAATTTACATGTGGAACTATAGTGGTATGTCAGGCTCTGTTTGTAGGGCACTGTACAACTCCCATAAATGGCCCTAAAATGCACCAGAATGCACCAAAAATGCTAACAGACCCCCTTCTTTTTCCAGTGCTACCATGTATTACAATTCTTAAACAGTTTAAACAGTCTTCAGTGCTTGGTTACCATGCACTCATCATTTTCTTAAGTGCTTAGTACCTAACTGTATGCCTGCACTGCAAGGATGGCATCAACAGTGGGTCCCAAGATGAAACTATGCAGCCACCAGGGGCCAGAACAATGGGACTGGTATATAAAAAGGCTATGGTACAAGCGTATTGTATACTCCCCCAAAATGGCCCCAAAATGCACCGGAATGTAACAAAAATGCCAACATTTTCTGGTGACCTAGGCAGCCCCCAG
This sequence comes from Neoceratodus forsteri, assembly GCA_016271365.2. Classification (NCBI taxonomy): domain Eukaryota; kingdom Metazoa; phylum Chordata; order Ceratodontiformes; family Ceratodontidae; genus Neoceratodus; species Neoceratodus forsteri. Next base: position 589,905,037 of record CM028131.1, read on the forward strand.
ACCCACGGCCAATTGGGTGGAGTCACTGACTTGTGCATACACTTTTTAAAAGGCTGGCTACTCCACTGCCCCACATAACAGCATGAACAACAGTAACACAGTGCAGTCCCCCCCACAACAAGAATAAGAACTATATAGAAAGGCGCAACACCCCAACCCCCACATTAACAATAAGAACATTAGAAAAGAGCAATCCCACCCCCATCCCACACAACTGCATGAACAACAGTAACTCAGTGCAATCCCACCTACAATACTAAGAATTATACAGAAAAGAGCATTCCCCACCACCCCCACAACAACAATAGGAACAATATAGAAAACTGCAGTTCTCCCAACAACAATAAATACAGTATAGAAAACAGCATTCCTCCCACCCCCCACAACAAGTACAATATACAAAAGAGCATTCCCCCCAACTCCCACATCAACTAGAAGAACAGTACAAAAGTGCGGTCCCCTGAATCCCCACCATAACAATATTAACAACTGATAAGAGCTGTCCCAACCCCCACCCCAACTACAACAATAACTATTGTACATCACTGTGCCCTCGCCATTACAACAGAGCAGACAGCAGAGCACATAGAGAGCCATGCAGGCATGAAACATCCTGCACGTTGGCCTCCACCAGACCAGCTAGCACCTGCTTCCTGTCACTGGGTGGTTGTGGTAGTGGGACAGGGGCATGCTGCCTATCATCCTGGGCATCAGCCTGCTGTGCATGCTGCTGGTCCTTGCCCTCAGTGGTCACAATGTCATGGTCATGGACCTCTGCCTCAATGTGCCCGGGACCTTCTGCCTCCTCAGCATGCACAATGTCATGGTCGTGGGCCTCTGTCTCAATAGCCTCCAGATCTCCTGCCTCCTCTGTGGGCACAATGTCATGTTTAGAGATGCAGCGAATTTAAATTTCACTGGCGAAGTGAACGCGAAGTGGGTACTACGCATTGCTGGGCAATGCAAAGTGCTCAGTCCATCTTGTCATTACCACTTCGCATTAAAGGTGGAATGGCAACGCGAAATAAGGCAGAGTCGTTGTTTTTAATGAACTTTGTGTTCCTCATTAAGTGATCCACTTCGAGTTTCAGATTTGGCAGCCCCCCACACACATCACATAGCTTACAGTACTGTAAGTAACATGCTCTTTAGCCTGGCAGGAAGGAAGTGAGTCATACAAGCAGACACTTTCACTTTCTCCTGTGCAGATGGATAGAGAGGAGTATGTTTTGTGATTGTTGATACTTTGAGATCAGAGCAAGCAGGAGATTTAAACTTTGATTTAGACCCAACAGCTTTTTTGAAAACTACATTTTTTGTCTTTTCTGTACCCTTTTTTACTTAATTTGTTCTTTCTATAAATTTTATTTTTCTTAACTTTATAAGTAGTTAATTGTTTGTCAGTGTCCGTGTGACTGTGTGTGTGTTGTGTGACAGTGTGAGTAGTGATTGCTCGGACTGAGGGAACACAGTAGGAGAGATGGACCAGAGTGAGGGAATGTCTAGGATGGGGGCAGCTCTGGGAGAGCATGGTACTGGTAAGCGTCGTACCATGCGCATGCGTGGGGGGCATGGGCACCCATTCCTGTTGGACCGATTAAAACTTCTGAGTGTCCCCCCCCCCCGGAAACAGGTCCAGCACTGTCTCCTGACTCTGAGGCAGTTGAACCACCACCACCACCACCAGGTTCAGCACCAGGTCCTCTGGAGCAGGATGTGCCTGTGCCCCCAGGCCCAGGTGTGGATCCCATCCCTGTTCAGCATCGTGAACAGCTGGCTGCCAGCTCATCTGGCCCTCCCCTGCCTGTGCCTGGTCCTCCCCGCACCTCCATTGTTTGGCAGTTTTTTGACTGTGTCATGGGGGTGCCACCTATGTGAAGTGGAGGTGCAACATGGCCCCTGGGGGACTCACCTGGGGACTGGGGGCCAGTGCACCCATATGCTCAATCATCACCAGTTGGAGTGGCTGTCTGCCACAGAACGGGCCATGCCTGCACCTGCTGGCCATTCTGTGGCAGAGGGTGCAGCTGTGCATGGCAGCAGCCCTAAGAAGAGGGGGGCCACAGCAGCACCTGCTGCTCCACCAGCACCCCCACCACCACCACCACCACCACCACCACCACCAGCAGGTCAGCCTGTAGAATGTGTGGATCCCAGAGAACTGCATGTAACACCGGCTGACTTGGCTGTTCTCTGGAGTGCTGTCAAGGAGAACAATGAGAGGGTGAGTGCTGTGGAACAGTGGCTGGATCGCATAGAGGGACATCAGTTCCAAATTATGTCCATTCTGGAACTGCTGCTGGATCACCATGGGATCCCACATTAGTTTTGTTTCCTCACACCATGTGCCCCCCCACACCTCCCTTGCTGTGTCATAAAATGTATTCCTCCACCATCCCCGACCCTTGTATGTAATTATGCCCATTTTTTGTTATCTTCCGTATGTGTGACACTTTATATTCTGGCCCCCCTTCCTTCTGTTAAGTGTGTGTGTGTGTGTGTGTTGTTTTGGTGCCTCATTAATGTTTACTTTCTGTCACAGAGTTTTTGTGGAAAAGCAGACTAAGCAGTGAAGTTATCCTGTGCTAAACTGCATGTGTGCAGTCAGTTTTCTTTCCTGTGTGTGTATGCACTGCAGACACTGTCCAGGTTTTTGCAAACATATATATGCTGATTGCTGTCTGACTTGCTGCTGTGTTTATGGTATAAGGAATAAAGATAAGAATATGTAACGTATATTTTGTTAGGAGATCATAACAACCAAAAATCTTGCTTTTCAACAAACCGTATCTAACAGACATGAAGTATTGCTGATGCACCCAAAATATTTCATGGTGTACAGGCATTACAAAGTCAGAAAATATATAAGGTCCAGTTCACTGCAGCCACACTGTACTACCACATTCCTTTTTTTCATTATTTGTTCTGGAATATGTCTTTCTAGTTTATACATTGGCAGTGTCAGTTTTTCAGCAAGTTGATGTACACCATAACACGACACGGTGCCAGTGGTAGCACAATGTGGTGGCAGTGGACTGCAGGACCTGTTATATATTCTGACTTCAACATGTCTGTACACCATAAAATAGTTTGGGTGCCTCAGTAATATTTTATGTCTGTTGGGTATGGTTTGTTTAAAAGCATGATTTTTTGTGCTATTATCTCCTCAAAGTCATGTGTGCACTGTGTCTTGTCACAAGTGATTGAGGTGCACACTGGTCCAAGATGTCTGAAAACATATAACTTTGTCTGCTACCATTGATGATACAAATAAAATATACAATATATATTCTTATTTTTATTCTTCATACCATCACCATGAACAGTGCAACAAGTCAGCACCATTCAGCATATTATATATATATATATATATATATATATATATATATATATATGTGTTTGCAACTTGACACTGTACAGTGTCTGCACACACAGGAAAGAAGACGGACTGCATACATGTAGTTTAGCACAGTATAATTGCAGTGCTCAGTCCTGCTTTTTGACAAATACTTCACGATAGCATGACAGAAAGCAAACATCACTGAGGCTCAAAAAATATTTACCAGACTCACCAGAATTCCCAATCCCAAAATGCATCTGTCTTGTGTCCAGAAAACTGACAAGTGGAAAGAAAGTGAAATGGGAGCATAACATGAAATGCAAAGTGTCCCAGAATTAATGGCACATTCAGTCATGCACGCAGTGGTCACACAGATTCTCCAGATTTTTTCTGCATCCCCAAAATGCATCTGTCTTGTGTCCAGAAAATTGACAAGTGGTAACAAAGTGAAATGGGAGTGTTACACCACATACAAAGTCCCCCAGAATTAATGGTGCACTCAGTCATGTGAGCAGTGGTAAAAACAGAGTCCCCAGATTTTTCTGCATCCCCAAAATGCATCTGTTGTGTGAAGAAAATTGACAAGTGGTAACAAAGTGAAATGGGGCATAACATGAAATGCAAAGTGTTCCAGAATTAATGGCACACTCAGTCATGATCCCAGTGGTCACACAGAGTCCACAGATTTTTTCTGCATCCCCAAAATGTATCTGTCTTGTGTCCAGACAATTGATAAGTGGTAACAAACTGAAATGGGAGCATTACACCACATACAAAGTCCCATCAGAAATGATGATCATGAGCAAACTGTTGCTGGTCCAATGTGTGCTGCGATTCCCACAAATGTGATTGACATCATCTCGACCGGATGGCAGTGTGCCCTTTGTCTGTACACTAATAGTAGCCAAGGTGAGTTATATATATAGTTTTGTATTTTGTAAGTGGGGGGCTGACATATATAGACATGTACTCATTGTATTGTTTTGTATCACAGGTCACAGATACTGTTGGTGTGCACATTCTAGTGCTTGATGAGAACTTTCTGCATTGAAATTGGAAATGGATAACTCTCAAGACAATGAAAGTAAGTATTTTTTTGGGGGGGGGAGCATATTTGCAGGTAGGTCTCATTAATGGTTTCTTATTTGGTTATTTCTTCACAGATTTCATCCGCATCCTTCTCGAGTCTGGTTGGTACTAATGATGGTCATGTTCATCGATTGAAACAACTTCTGCGTGCAGCATGTTACATGTGTGCCGCAGCCCGGTGGGGGTTCTTGATGTTGAAGAACTTCTTTGGATAAGGCAACTATGACACAACAAAGCATCTGGAAGTTTCTTAAAAAATGAAATAAAGGACTTCTTACAAATTGATTGCAGTAGTAACACATTATGTTTATGGCGTGGCTGTTCCACAGGTATCAAGAATTTTAACACAGATAGCAAGCTGTCACAATGCAATCATCAGATCAATCACAAGTTAATTTAGTAGCAGGCTGTGTAACCAATACACTGTGCCAGCATCCCTGGTTCTCAGTCTCAAGTCAAATTACATTTCAAAACCACATCTTGTCAAGTAACACAACCAGTGTGCAAGTTTTTGAACACTGTCATGACTGCACAGCTGCAAGTTCAGAATACACTGCATGATATCTTGCAGAAATAGTTTTGGCGACGTACACATGTCACCTAGTTTATGAATCCTACCCAGTCACATTTACTGTACTCTTTTAAAAAAAAAAATTGAACAGATGAAATAAAATCTTGATACTTACCAGTATGGATGTGAAATGGATATTCCATAGGTTCCTGTGTACGGTACCAACTTTCAACGAAGGAGAGTTTTTTTTGTTAACCTGTAAAAGAACAAAATAAGTTTATCATATTATTTGACCATTGCAGTTCAGAAAAGCAACAGAAAACAAAACATTCAGCTAAAGGAAGTTAAATAGCATAAAAAACATTAGTACACATACTCACTTTATAGTTTTAATATTAAGAAGCCTTGTGCCTGTGGATGTGGTCTCCTGTTTGACTCCCCCTGCCTTGGCATGGTCAATGTAATGGGGAAACATTGGCTGAATGACACTGGTGGTGGGTGCTGGTGGTGATAGCTGCAGCACATGATGGCATTCCTTGCGACATCTTCCTGCATCTGGTGGTGGGTAGTAGCAGTGGATAACAATGATGGTGGTTGTGGTCCAGGGGTGCAGAAAAACGAATTCTCTGTGGTACAGTGGCTAACATCAGTCCCAGAGGGGGTGGTGGTGGTCAAGGGGGGCAGACAAACTCATTCTCTGTGGTGACAGTGGCTAATATCAGTCCCGGTGGTGGTGGTGGTTGGGGGGACAGACAAACCCATTCTCTGTGGTGGCAGTGGCTAACATCAGTCCCGGTGGTGGTGGTCCAGGGAGGCAGACAAATTCTTTCTCTGTGGTGGCAGTGGCTAACATCAGTCCCAGTGGTGGTGGTGGTGGTGGTCCATGGGGGCAGACAAACTCATTCTCTGTGGTGGCAGTGGCTAACATCAGTCCCAGTGGTGGTGGTCCAGGGGGCAGACAAATTCATTCTCTGTGGTGGCAGTGGCTAACATCGGTCCTGTTGGTGGTGTTCTGACTCCAGGGGGGCAAACTGCCTTTTAACAACTTCCGTTAAAACCTGCCAACATTAACATCATCATCCTCATAAAGAAAGCTGCCCTCACAGTCATCTATGCCTGAAGTCTGACCACTGGGAAATTTTTTCTCCATTATGTCATCATCTATGTCAGTGGTGGTCCGTTTCATGCTGCTACTGTCAGTGCCACCAGGATGGTCCATTTCTATATCACCAAAACCACCAAGACTAGGTCAGGGTATGAATACCAAGGATGCAATCTGTGCTGGTATGTGCCTCTCATTCATTTTTATGAATGTTAGCAAACTAACATTTGCAGGAGAGAGGTTTGTCCGACAATCCCTGTCTATTGCACCTGCTGAGCTGAATACCCTGTCAACACTTACACTGGAGGGTGGGCATGTGAGGTACTTCAGTGCCACTGCAGTCAGCTCTGGCCATTCACTGACCTTTCCACTTCAGTACAAAAGAGGATCATCAGTTATTGACAGATGCCTGTTTTCAGACAAATATGCCTCAACCATTCTCTGTGCCGGAATAAGTCCAGTGGTTGATGCATCATCCTGTTCTCCGGAATCATTTATTTCACAAATCCCCACTTGGGACAAAGCCTCCCAAAGTGGGTTGATGCCAACCGCTTTGGATGACAGACCACCTGGAACTGCAGTCCCCTTACCCTTACAGGATATGCTTGATGCTCTTCTAGGTGCACCTTCAGCCAGATTATGCTGCTGAGGTTTGCTGACCTTCGCATGTGACTTCTATGCACCATGAACCAAGCACAACAGTTTCCCACTGACATTTTTTACCTGTTCAGGACCTCCTTCCCTTATTGAGGCAATTCCGCATTTGTATCATGGGTCCAGCATTTTTGCTATGGCAAAGTTGTCACTAAGCTGAATGCTCAAAATGTGACCGTTCTGGTTGAATACTGTCAGCATGTTTTTCAGCAACATGCTGCTAGCATTGTCTCTGGCAACATTAAGGCCATGCTGTACATTCACCAATGTCTGCCTCAGCACCCACAGCAGTGGAATTGATTGGCTAATAGAGGCAGACTCACCACTCACTGCCTGTGTGGCATGTTCAAAAGGCCACAAAATTGTTATTACAGAGTCCATGAGGAGCCACTGTTCAGTCATCATAGACATGGAGGCCCCGGAACTGTCACAGCTAGTGTGCATCACAAGATATTCTGAGATGGCTTAGTATTGTTCATACAACCTCTCTGCCATGTATAAAGTGGAGTTCCACTGGGTGACAACTTTCAGCTTCAAGCAGTGCTGAGGGAGGCTGTTTCACATCTGCAATTGCTGAAGCTGGTCATGGGCCTCTGCAGATTGTGAAAAGTGAGAGCAGATACGGCGTGCAACTGTCAGCATTTCCTTAACATCAGGGTGCTGCAGAAACTCCTGCACCACAAGATTTAAACAATGGGCCATTCATGAAACATGAAAAAAGCCACCATTCATGATGCATTTCACCACATTTGACCCATTGTCACTTGCTATGAACCCAGCTCTCAGGGACAGGGGGTTCAGCCACTTGTCAGTTTCAGTCAGTGCCACATCCAACATGTTTTCACCAGTGTATGAACAGGCCACATTGCGCATAGCAATCGTTGCATGGTGTCGAATTCCTGGAAGATTGCTACCACGACAATCCACCTTACTGCACTGATTATTCACACTACCAACAGCACAAACAACCCCTGGCACCTGCGCCAGGTGTGCAGTTATACACAAATATGAACTCCTCGCTGTTTGGCCACTTGTCCACAAATCTATACTTAAAAGGATGAATGGAGAGGAGGAATTTTGAAGGGAATGTCTTACTGTGTTGGACACAGTACAGAACAACTCTGGGACAGCATGGGTCGAAAAGTATGTCCTGGATGGGACTTTCCATTTTGGACAGGCACATGTAGCAAACAGTTGGAACCCAAAATTCTCTACAAAGGAGAAGGGCTAAAGATCAATTGCTAGCATTTCCGCTACAGCAGCATTAAGTTCACATGACACTGTATGATTGTGTGGGGACTTCAGCTTATGCGCAAAAACACTCTGTAATGTGGGCTGACTTAAACATTTTACATGGTCTGTGATGAGAAAAGGTTCTGCTCTGCGAATGGCAGGGGGTGGAGTGTGGACATTTGATGAAGACGGGTGCACAGGTGATGATGACAAACCCAGAAATACAGTTATTTTGCCAGATTTTCCAGCCGGGGTTGATATTCCACTTACACTAAACATGCTGCATTCACCACCACCACCACCAAAACTGCTACTCTCACCAGCACTGGACAACATTTCAAAATCATTCTGCTCCTCCACCTCATCATGCCTGTAGTAATCCTCTGAACTTATTGCTTCTCTACTGCATGCATTTAATTTCCTACTGGACCTAACACTCATGAAAGGGGATAACATGCTCATTATGGTTGATGACAAGGGTGAACGCCAACTGTGGTATTAGCTGCCATCTTGTGCTAGGTCCACAGTGCCATGTACCTATTCTTAAGATGTGTATGCTGTCCTCCTGTGCCCAGATGGCTCTCCTTTTTACCTCGACTAACACGCACATGGCAAACCTGGCAGTTTGCAACTGGCTCATCATTTGTATCTTGCACAAAAAAATCCCAAACAAGGGATTCTGATGCTTTACTTTTAACATGTTCAAGATGCTGCTTATTGAACTCCATTATTTTAAGCACTGCAGTGGGGGGTTTGCTATGTGATTTTTTGGGCAGGACACACTTGGACTGCAACTGACCACCACGACTACGTATCATTCTTACTAGGTTATCCTCATCATCATCGCCATCAACTGAAACTGGTAAATCATAAGTTTTTACAGGGGGAGATTAATGCTAACAGATCCAGACACAGCCACCTTGAATTTCTTTTTCTCCAGTTCCCAGCTGGGGTCAATTACATCATCATCATCTTCATCAACATCACCCACATCCATATCTTCTTCTTGGATGCTGGCATGTGGACTGCATGTTGCAACCACAGCAACATCATCATCTTCACATTCATCATCATCATCAACACCACCATTACCTGATATTTTTACACCACACTATGAATCTCTGCATGGAAAATGCGTAACCTGAACAGCGGTGGAAGAAATGTCACATTTTATGCTATCATTGACTTGATTATCAGAATCCTCAGGTTCAGTTACTGGGATGTTACTGGGAAGTATTACATCATCTACACTGCCACTTACTTGCACTGCTTCACACTCCTCAATATTTTTGCACATGGTACACTGGTCAGAAGTGGAACTTGAGGCAGCAATACTCATACTGCCACCACCAGCAACTGCACTAACACCACTGGCTGGGACAACATCATCTCCTCCAACTATGAGTGAAGCTACTGATTGGGTGATAAAAAAAAAATTGCAGGAGAAATACCTTTCCTTACATCAGCAATGCACTTCTGCGTACTACCATGCCCACAGACAATCTTACCACTGGCAGCAGTGCCATGGTGAGAACCAGCTTTGCTTGCACTTCTCTTTGCAGGCATTTTGGGGGATCAACAGTAATATCTTAACAAATTTAGATTTTGGAACGTTCATTCTGCGTTGCATGGGGGGGACACTGGATGTGAAACCATAAAAACAACTGTGGCTTCAGCAACAGATACGGACGCAAATTCACAAGTGAAAACAACACCTTAACTAACCAGTGGTGCTGAGGTCACAAACAATCCAATCTGGAAAACAATTCCTTTTCCCAGCGGTGGTGGGAGGGGGGGAGCACTGACTCAAGATTTTTACAGCAGTGCAGTGCAAGCAGCAAAACAAAAAAGATATCACAATGGCAGTACAAAATCATGCAGCTGCAGTGGATAGCAGGTTCACATTGCTGCACTTGAAATTACACTGTGGCACAATTAAAGGTGTGTTATTTGATGTTACGCAGCACCGCACACACACTCACACACACACACACACACACACACACAATTTGTCTACAACAAGTAATGCTTAGCAAATTGAACAGTTCAGTAATATGCCATGTATTGTAAACAACATGACATTATGAACTGCTGCACCAGATCCACACAACACACAATCAGCAAGAATATTTCAACAACTACTAACAATATTACCGTGTGTACATTAAAACAGTCAGTTATATATCAAAAATATAACCAAAAAACAAAGAACTTCCTATTTCTCCAACTTAAATCTACCACCTACACCCCTCCCCAAAGCACACTTTCACTGTCTCTTACTACACAAACTCAATGTTGTACATTAACATTCAAAGTCCACAAACAAACAAAAACACTTGATGATATGAGCACAGGAGGGTTTCCTACAATTGAACTAAAGTTTGAGTAAAACAAATTACTCAGAAAGGCTTTTTTGGCAGCATTTAGAAGGTTTGAATCACAGACACCTCTCAGAGCAGACTGTCTCCTATAACTTCCTACACACACTACCCCGAACTGAGGCTGTGCAGATCAATGTAGAGCCCATGTGACCTGAAATCCCATGAATCACTGCAAAATTCATCTTCGGAGCTCAGAAACAAGGCGAAGTGAGTCAAAGTGCATTCTTCTTAATGCACTTTGCATTAAGATTTGGTGAAGTAGTGGTCTGGGAAGACAGAGTAATGCAAAGTCATTGTCTGCAATGGACTTCGCGTTACCCATTATAACGTGAAGTACTCCACTTCACATTGTGGAGCACTCCACAAATTCACTTTGGCTCTGTGAATCCCTCCACGGAGTGAACTGAGGCCATTTTGCCCACCACTAGTCATGTTCAGGGTCCTCTGCCTCAATGGCCCTGGGACTTACAGCCTCCTCAGCTGGCACAATGTCATGTTTGGAGGCCTCTGTCTTGATGGCCCTGAGACTTCCAGCCTCCTCAGTGGGAACAAAGTCATGGTCAGGGGTCTCTGTTTCAATGGCCCTAGGACTTTCGGTCACCTACTGGTGTGCTCCCATGACCACCGTCTCCTGTGCACCATCCTCCGCTTGTAGGTCATGACCATGTTCAACACCACCCTGCACCATGTCTGTGTCAATGCCATGGTCTGTGTCACTACTGTCTGTTTGTGCCTGTCCCTGAGTGTCCTGGCCATGCTTCTCAGGGACCTCTTGTTCTACATCCATGACCTCAGGGTCAGCTGGCCTGGCAGCTGCTTGCTCAGCCTGGTTGTCACTGACCTCCTCCATGCTGTCCAATGGCAGTCCATGGGCCCTCCTCAGCTGGCATCTGTTGAGCACTTCATAGGCCCATGCGTCCCTCCACTTTTGTTCTGCTATTGACCACAGGAGTGCTGTGTGGCAGGGGCTCTTGACCCATGATCCACCATGGTGTGCTGTACCTGTAACATAGGAACAACACATCTGACAGTGAGCAGTCCAGCAGTGGCCATGCAACAGTCCAGGGGTTTTGGCAAAGGGATGGTGGTTGACACCTTCCCCCATACATGATCTGCACATTACACTGGCCCTCCCACTGTGGCCATGCCACCACATGCCACACCTGTGCTGCACACACCATCATACTACAATGCCCAATTGTACCCCTGGTTTACAATCTTGCCCACTGCATGTGTGAGTGTGATGTTCACATGGCCATGCACTGGATGCCATAGATGTCTGCCAGGGTGGCAGCCTGTGTGTCCTACCTACCTACCTTCTACAGGTTGCTGGCCTGTTCTCATTGCCTCATCACTCATGGAGGTCATGTCCAGCAGCCACTGCAGGATCATGGGGTCACACCTTGTGAGGTCCTGCTAGCGGTGCTTGAGCTGGTGGGGGGTGTGCCTAATGCCAGAGATCCTCTCCAGGTGTGCCCCAATCTGCCTCCAAATGTTGTCCCTCTCAGTGGGGGGGTCCTGCAGCCTGGTGTCAGCAGTGTCCTCTTCCACTGCTGCACCAGGTTGACCATCTGTGCAGTCCCTGCAGGGGTCAAATTATTTATTTTTGTTTTTCTTTAAACATTTGGCACTCTGAGCCAAGGCTCATCTCCAGGTGCGACCCAGGGGACAGGGAGAATGGGAATCACAGTATATAGTACAAGGCATTCAATACAAAATTACACAATAGTAAGCATAATAAAATATTTCATTGAATACAATACAGCAAAACAGACTACACAGAGAGACAACTGTACATAGAATGGAGTATCTCAGATCGAAGTAGTGACAACAAGAGACAAACATTTCAAGTGCAATGATACAACTGTACATGGTATGGAGTAACTCAAAATCAGTGTTGTTACAACAGGGGACAAACATTTCAAGTGCTAAGAGGTGTTATGGGAGCAAGTAGGAAAAGGTAGGAGATGGAGCAGTGATTTGACAGAGGAGTGAGAGGAAGAGTCTTGTAAGACAGGAGACTGAGTGTTCCACATACAGAAGGATGATAGTGAAAAGCAGGTTTGCCCATATTTGAGGATGGAGTAGGGAGTGAGAAAGAGCATGAGTCCCTAGAATGTAGGGAGTATGGTGAAGCTGGGGCAGGGGAGAGGAGGGAAGTGATGTATGTGAGGAGCAGATTGAACCAGAATTTGAAAATGAAGGCTAGAGAGTGGATGAGACACCTGAGTGTGAGTGGAGGGAGATTCAGAGAGGATACTAGAGAACAGTGAAGGGATCTGTATGGAGAGTTGGAGTAGAAACCACAGGAGGCATAGTACAGGAAATCAAGTCGAGAGAGTGATGTAAAAGGTGCAGCGCAATAAACAATATCAGCGTAATCAAAGACTGGCATACAATTAGGTGCTCTGCCAATCACTGAGGTCATCTTGTTAGTGTAAATTCACTTCCCAGGCCTTACAGTGAGCCTCTTACAGTTGCCGTTCTGATGCGGAGTGTGGCATGGCTGGCGGGCGGCACCTGGCAGAACCACCCCCATCAGTAACCTGTGATTGTTTACAGCATGTTGACATGAGACACATGTGGCACAATGTCACGCATATGCGTTTTGTGAGATATTGCATGCAAATCGCAAGTGCCCGTTGTTGGTGTAAATGCGGCCTGCACTGAGGTATGTGCAGTTCTAACACCAAACATATCTTGTCTCAGGGTGCTGCTGTCACTCACAGCTTGATTGTGGTTGTGCATCTCCCACATATGTTGCAACACAATAACAAAGTGTTCCATGCCTATCACATAACCCCCCCAAAAAATGTCACCTTTATGAATATGTGCAGCATCACATCACTGTCACCACCCCCCCCACCATGGTGCACATGTCAGTGTGTATTGGCATGCTGTCTGCTGTTTGTCCTGTTTCCTTGCCTGCCTTGTGTCCTTCACACACCGCTGCAGGAGACTATACCCACCAGGTGCTGACACTTGACATGGCCACTTCCTGCAATATACAATGTCACCATGTCTAGTGCCTAGCACTGGGTGGCATGGCTGTGTGGTGGTATGCTGTCCATAGGCTGTTCACTTAATGCTGCCGGTGCCACCTGTTTTTGGTTGTTGTCCCTCAGGTGAAGTGGTGGGCTATCAGGTCATGTCTGGCAAGGTTCCCTGCCTGGCTCAATGCAGCATGATCATGTAGTTGTCTGGCATGCTCATCATGGTGGTCTTCATCACCCCCATCCTCCTAATCTTTATTCAGGTCTGGTAGTGGCACACAGTTCCTGAATGCCAAGTTGTGCAGCATGCAGCACACCATGAAGATTTTGCAGACCATCTCAGGGCTGTACTGCAATGCTCCTCCTGAATGATCCAGGCACTGGTAACATGCCTTCAGGATGCCAAATGTCCTCTTAGTCACAGCTCTGGTAGAGGCATTGGCCTCACTGTAGCACACCTCAGTCGTGGTGTGTGTGTGTGCCATAGTGGTGTCATGACCCATGGCAGCTGTGGGTATCCACTGTCACCTGTGGGATGTAAGTGACACAACATTAATGTACAGGGCACATGTCGCATACACAGGCATGTTGCATCTGCAGGGAAAGAAGTGCTTCTTTGCAGGCCAGTGGCACCTACCAATGAACCATCCACCTGTGAGCTGTACCTTCTCAAATGCCTCCTGTAGGCTGCAGTTGTGGAAGATGTAGGAGTCATGGCTGGGATCAGAGTGCTGGGCTACCACATCCAGTATGCAGCACTGGCTATCATACACCACCTGCATATTCATGGAGTGGAAGTCCTTTCAGTTGTTGTATACCTCTACCTCACCTGGTGGTGCCCTAATGGCCATTTGTGTACAGTAGATTGCCCAAAGCACATGGGAGAACTGTGCAACTTCATCAAATGCCTTCTTTACCACCTGCTGCTGCTGCTGTGCATCCCTCGTGAACATGATGTAACTGTCTGTCTGGTCCATCATCGATTCAAGGAACTGACTGAGGCAGCTGGACATGGCTGGCTGTGTAACAGAAACATAGAAGTTGATGGCAGATAAGGACCACAAGTCCCATCCAGTCTGCCCAGTTCTTCTACCTTATGAATGTACCATAGGCCTTTACTCTGTTAATGGCCTATCTAGTCATACTCATCTGTATTGCTCCCTTATGCCTATCTCATGCCTTTGAAGTCCTGCACTGTATTCATATCCACAACTTCCTGAGGTAGGCCATTCCATGCATTCACCACCCTTTCTGTGAACAAGAACTTCCTCACATTACCCATTAATCGGCCTCCCTCTAATCTCATGCTGCATCCTCTTGTCTTGCTATTTTTCTTGTATTGAAACATTTGACTGTTTCACCTTGCTAATGCCCTTAAGATGTTTGAATGTTTCAATCATATCACTTCTCTCCCTCCTTTGCTCTAAGGTATTCATATTGAGCTCTGTTAATCTGTTCTCACATGTTTTCTGATGCAGTCCCTGCACCATTGTCAACTAATGACATAATATGGTTAATAAAGTATTATACCCGAACAGGCAAGACAACAATCTACATTTGTATCAGACTTCTAAATAGTATCAGTAGTGCCAAATTAATGTATAAGTGTTATTGCATTAGCTATCAAATATTTAACGTTGAAAGACAGAAAGTCCATCAGTGTTTTTTAGTCTCCTGTATTGATTTATTTATTTTGACTCTTTGTAGGGCACCGGTGAGAAAAAACATGTACTGGCCACTGCCGCTGTTACCACAGGCTTGAGCGCATGGTTGTCGGTCTGCAAAAAGACAATGTTGCGCTCCTTGAAGGACAGCAGAAAATGCTGTCCTTCTTGGAAGCGCAACAACAGACCATCAACCTAGTACTTGAGCCTGTGGTGACAGCAGCTGATGCCACTGTGGCCA
Source organism: Neoceratodus forsteri (assembly GCA_016271365.2). Taxonomy (NCBI): domain Eukaryota; kingdom Metazoa; phylum Chordata; order Ceratodontiformes; family Ceratodontidae; genus Neoceratodus; species Neoceratodus forsteri. The sequence goes on from CM028131.1 coordinate 589,920,245, forward strand.
GTACTAGTGCTTCACCTCCACCAGCACCACCTGTTCCTGCCAGCTTCCCTGGGACGAACTGACCACCCTCCACAGCAGTCCGGTATCTCCTCTGAAGGGCGCAACAGCTTCCACTTCCATTGTGCCTCCACATCGGATCCAGTTTCTGGTTTGGACTGCTTCAAGCAGCACACACACCTCTTGCAAGTTTTGGATGAAAAATTTTTTTGGTAACTTTTTTGTGGACAATAATTCTTTTTTAATTTTTTTATTTAATGAAAAAGAAGTTTTTTGAAGAAATATTTATTTTTTTATGTATAAAATGTACAGTTTAAAAAATCAATATTTTTTTTTGTTTTGTACATTGAAAAATTTTATATTTTTGTATGTATTTTTATAAAAAAATCTTATTTTTTGTGTGATTTGCTTTCAAATATCTTTTATATTTTTATACAAATACATAAATATTTTATAAATACTATTTTTTGTTTGTGGTGTTATTGTGTTGTGGGGATGTTCATTTGCAATATTTGTGAGAAAGATTTCCAGAACTGTTATTTCATCATTTACTGAAACATTATAGCACAGTCATGTGGGATTACACTTGTGGTTGTCGATCCAGGTTCCTGAGATATCTGACAATGGCTCCATGTACTACCGGAGGCATTACTGAAGCAAAATGCCGTTGTTCCATATAACTGGTGCTACATTATGCCTCTATGTGCATGATTGTGAACATCAGTACATCCCCCCCCCAAAAAAATTGAAATTTCCCTGGTGGTCCAGTAGACCGATCGCTGCCTGATTGCACCAATCAGTACCTCATAAAATACTCTAAGACCCTGGTGGTGTAGTGTACTCCCACCCCAGCCACCCAGTGAGCCCCACTGACCCTCTCCAACCCCTCGTCAGCTGGTGGGTGCCAGCACCCCACTTGGTTGCCACCCCGACGCCTGCCAAATGACAGGTCAGTAGAGTTATATACTTATTTGTTCACAGCAAGACCTAATGGGCGTCCAGCTCATACCGTACACTCTGTTGAGATATGTGAATTAATTCATTTACATATCTGTACTGAGTAGTACGGCATGGGCTGCACACCCATTGTCTGATTGTGTTAAACAATGGTTGTGCAGCTCTACTGACCTGTCAGTTGGTGGGCGGCAGGGTGGAAGACGGGTGCAGTACTGCCATCTGTGAACTGACGCATGGTAGATCACGGTGTTAGGGTTCAGTGTCGGGTTGGGTGGGGTGTGGTGTTCACTACATCATCAGGGTTTTAGGAGTATTTGATGAGGTACAGATGTCCGTGATCAGCCATCGACCAGGTCACTGGACCACAAAAAATATTGTACTTGGGGGGATCTATTAATGATGCATGCAATTGGGCTCACTGCACTCCACTACACCACCAGGGATATTGCACTTTTGGGGGGATTAATGATACCTGTGATTGGGCTTACAGCAGTACACTGGACTATGTGGTATATAGCATATTTTTTGGGGTGTTCACAAATCCTCGTGATTGGGCTACATGCAGTGTTGTTCCTCATGACTGGTGCCTGTGAGGGCGTCAGGCACAAGTTGTCAGAGAATGGCACTTCTGCATGGTAATGACATGCAAATGGGGCTATAATGAGATTAAAATGTAGCTCTGTGTGGCTTGCACACATTATGAACCCATCTGGATGTCCCGTTTTGAATATGGCAGGTGCTGTGCATGGCACAATGCCACTTCCACCAGCGCATCTGCATGCTACAGTCTGGCCACTTGCGCTGGAGCAGTACTACTGTGCCATGCACAGTTAGGGTGGCCAGGCTGTGATATTCAAAGCTACTACACCATAGTGTAGGTCTGTTGAATGTCACCATGACACACCCTTGTGCAAGCCACTTCAGGTGCACCCAGGCTTGTGTCACAGCCTGGCACAGTTTGAATATCTGAGCCATAGAGTACTACATTCATCATGTGTCTGAAGACTAGTTACATTGACTGCACAAAGAAAATGAGTAAAACACTGCAACATAAAAAATTAATACTGCAATAACAGTGGGAAGTGAAAATAAATAGATTAATATAAAAAACAATATGGTTCAGATGGAAGTAGTCTTAGTGTTAATAACAGAAAATAGTACTACATGAGTTACTGTACTCCTCATCTTGGTACATTTTAGTATGTATGTGCAGTACTCTTACAACAACAAATCATTTACTATCGTTCGTAATCATTCTCAAAAAGACAGGATATTTATGGCAAAAAAAAACTCCATTTAATGCATCAGTTAGGGTTGTTCCAGAGCGACAAAAGTGGGGAAATTTGGTGTTAGGGTTGAAAACCCTAACTCCGAATTCACCCCCCCACCACCACAGACACACACACACACACATACACACATGCAAGTATGGGGAAGGACCAAGGCAACACGACCAATGACAGACAACCAGCAGCAGGTGATGGAAATAACAAACAATGTACTATAAGGCATCCCCACCCACCTGACCAGGTACTGCATGCTCAGTGGAGATCAACAGCAAAACTGAGGCCATGTACACCAAATGTACACATCCCTGATTGCAGCTGCACACAATGTACCACACTTAGTAGTTGCATGGCCTTACCTACCGATGCCCCACACAACACCACAACTGGTACTGTGGCGTTAGTCAATATAAATGCTGAAGGTGCATCATCACAGTTGTACAAAGGTTTTAACACTAGTGAGTATACATTAATTAAGAGAACTACATAAATTTACTACAAGACACAGCCATGCTCAAGATAAAAGTAGTGTTGCATTTAGTATGTGATTTACATAGTAGTACATTTACGCAACTGTTTACTCAAGATAGAGAGGCTGATGTAAACATATGGAAAAGCATTGCCTGTTCAACGCTGTGAAATTCGTACTGGCAGTATCAGATGCATTCTTACTGATGAAGGTGTACTGCTGATGTACATAAATATACTTTCAGTGTGTTTGAATACTAAAGATGCAGTAAGTATTCTTTGTAAGAAACAGTGTAATTGCATGGATCAGGCCAAGCAACTTCTAAATATCATAGCACTACTGAGCCAATAATGACATACCTGTACCAGAGATGTAAATAGGATAGATTTTACTGTACGCACTTACTGAGTATGTTGTACCTGATAAAGACAATGTCATTGCATCTGTGATGACTAACTTATTGAAATAGTAATACATTTACTATTGTTCAATGAGTGATCTATGCCACTTATGGACACAGCCTAATTTTTTAACAGTTGCTTCATACTCAGTCTGTATGTCTAGTGTTTGGGTTTGCCACAATTATGTCACTGATGCTATCAAAGTGATAACTATGTTAATTGTGCTACAACAGGAATAAAGTAGGTATACTGCAGATATAAATAGAGTGTCTTTCAGTATTGATTAAACTCACAATGGTATAAGTGTAATAGGATGGCAGGGGTTATTCTCTATGACTGACTCTGTGAGTTATAATCACACTAATGTTTCAATGACTGTAATTATCAAGTTACACTGTTCATCTTCATGAGTTCATATTCGCAGCCATTCTCCAGTAACTAGACAGCGGATGGTGTAACTGTTTAGGACACTGTGTTGCAAAGCTCCTGCAGTGCCTAGCAGAGGGAGAGTATCTACACATGAAGGTAATTAAGCAATAAGGCATGACCAATGGTTATGTTAAATGGTCTGTTAATCACCCTCTAGGGGTTTAATGTTGAATGAGGCATAGCCGAATGCCACATGTCGCTAGACAGTGATAAACTGACCATTAACATAATACCTGTGAGTGGCTTATTGCTATCATAATAAAACTGTTTTTTCAACAACATAAAACCATGTTCATCATATGGTTAGGATCTACATGTATGTTAATATAAACTAAGCATAAGGCTGTTAGAATGTTTACAGCCAATCAGAGAGCTGCATTTCTCAGACCCTTGTTATAATCAGAGATATTATACCCGTACAACTCTTTGGTTTTGCTCAACTGTATAGCTCAGGTGCCCACCACATGTAGTGCGGTATGGGGCATTGGTAGGTAAGGCCATGCAACTACTAAGTGTGGTACGTTGTGTGCAGCTGCAATCAGGGATGTGTACATTTGGTGTACATGGCCTCAGTTTTGCTGTTGATCTCCACTGAGCATGCAGTACCTGGTCAGGTGGGTGGGGATGTTTTGTAGTACATTTAGACAATTGTTTGTTATTTCTGTCACCTGCTGCTGGTTGTCTGTCATTGGTCGTGTTGTCTTGGTCCTCCCGATGCTTGCATGTGTGTGTGTGTGTGTCTGAGGGTGCTGAGGGGTGAATTGAGTTAGGGTTTTCAACCTAACGAATTCCCCTTTGTCACTAATGGAACAACCTAACTGATGCATTAAATGGAGTTTTTGCCATAAATATATATATATATATACACACACACACACACACACACATATATTAGAGCAAAAACTCAATTTAATGCATTAGTTAGGGTTGTTTCACAGAGACAAAAGTGAGGATATTCAGTGTTAGGGTTGAAAGCCCCCTTGGACCCTCAGCCCATCCCCAACTTGCATTGGGGTGCCCATTGGGTCATTGGCCCCTAAATCTCACCCCATCACATGTGTGAAGAAGCAGAAGTATAGGAGAATGGGGTGAGAGTTGGGACCGACAACCCAATGCACCCCCGATGCCAGTTTGGGGGTGGGCTGAGAGATTCAAGGGGGCTTTCATCACAAATTTCTACTTTTGTTGCTTGAAGACAACCCTAACTAATGCATTAAATGGAGTTTTTAATTTCTTTTGAGAATAATGACGAGAAATGTGAATGTAATGCTGCGGGGACTCCTGCCGTGATGTCTTGTGACATAGTAACAGGAACAGCAATGCAAACAGAAGCACGAACACTAGTGCACATGGTTATGCAAACGTAAATGGTAAAGGAAACATTAATAGAAACGCAAGCGCAAAGTGACGACAAAGTGAACAGTGAGACAAACGGTCATTGAAGCACATACGAAAACAGTGATGGCAATGATATTTTAAATGGAAATGTTAAGTGTCACATGAAAAAAATTCAAACAGGAACAGAAATGGAAATGTGAACGCACGCGCACACATAAACGGAAACCGTAACGTGCAGAGGCACGGTACCACAATTGTGAATGCAAATGGTAAAGTTAACATGAAGAATAACGCCAAAGGAAACAGAAATGGAAATGGGAGCAGAAGGGCTTATGGAAACGCAAACCAAAACATGCACGGGCACAGTATCACAATTGTAAAGGCAAATGGTAACGGTAACAGCAACAATAACAGCAAGGGAAACAGAAACGCAAAAGGAAATGCAAGCACATATGGAAACGCAAACCATAATGCACATGGGCACAGTAATGCAATAGCAAACGCAAATAGTAACAGCAAAGAAGACGTAAAACAAATGAGAAATGGAAATGCAAATGAAAGTGCTGTCGGAAATGCAAATGGCAATGCGCACGGTGGCATAAACAGAAACAGTAGTGGAAATACAAATGGCAACAATAACGAAAATGCAAGCACAAATGAGAACGTAAAGGGTAACGCACATGGTGGCATACATGGGGAATGGTAACACAAACAGGGACAAAAGCGCAATTGTAAACAGTAACTGTAACAGAAATGGAAGCACATACCCTGTTTTTGCTGAAGAGGTGCATAGAGAAACACAAAGAATGTATGCATTGTAATGGGCTTCGAAGCTTAAAACCAGCATTGGAAGTACTGAATTGTTAATATCTCAGCAACCACACGACATAGAAAAAAAATTTAAATGTCGCAAAAATGATAATTTTCCTGGCTCAGATTTTGTATTTTCGCAACAAAAAATCTGTATATTGCATCATTTCTGAGATACGAGCCCCAAAAGGCACGACATACGCCACTATGTTAGTCTATAGGAAAAAATGCAAACTTCAAAGTACTGTAACTTGGCAACTGTGCAATATTTTTTTGCCAAACTACCAAAAGACACATCTGTGCTGTGAGATGTTGTCTGCGTTCCTTCCAAATTTCAGCTCAAAAGACCAAACCGTTCTTTTATGGCAGAGTGGCAAAGAACTGCTGTCTTTTTGGCCATGGTCTGAAAAGTAGTGTTGTGATCTGCGAAAGCTTTCGCAAAATTTGCAAAAGTGTCGTGAGCACAACACTACTTTATGTTACTATTTTCAGAAATGTGAAAACATATTTCTGGGGTGTTTTACTAAAATAAAGACATTCCTAGCATCCTCAGGGTCTGACTAGGTAAATAAAAAAGAATTGTGTTGCTAGAGGGTCCCAAATTTAAATGGCAAGCATTTTTCTGATTGCTAACTGAAAATAAAATGGCAGATTTGTGACACTACTAGGGCCATTTGTGACACTAAAAAGTGCATTTGCGAAAGTGTCAAACTTTTTGTTAACTTTTCCCATTGACTTAGAATGGGAAATTGTTTTTTGAATAACTTTTGAACCGTTTAATATTTTTTCACGAAATCTTCAAAAGACACACCGGGGACCCCAGCCCCATGTTCCCTGATGTCTTCAGACTAGAGGTGCAAACCATGTGACCTGTCGGCGCAAGCAAAGAATTCACCAGAAAGCATAAATATGCACACGGATGTCACTTAATAACGCCACAGTCGTATATCAGACTTGCATGAAAGCTGGCAGATCCTAAGATCTATGATTACGCCCTGTGCCTGCCAGATTTCAGTCAAATCTGTTGAATGGTGGCAAAGTTTTTAAGGTGCAAAATTTAACCCTTTAACCTTAAAAGTGCTACTCAGCCTTAACTATGGTAGCACTACCGTGCTATCATAATATATGGGATACATGATGGGCATGAGTGTGATATGGAAAATATTTTCACTCCTCTAGAGTGACCTCTGAATACTCATAAGTGGTGAAGCCATGAGTTAGTTTTCAGAGGTCACTGTACAGGACTGAACATATTTCCCATATCACACGAGTGCACATCATGTATCCTAGTTATACAATGGGGGCTTCATTGTTGCAAAATGTACAATTTGTGTGGCTTTGCACAGCTTTGAGTGGGTTTAGCGTGGGTTTGGGGGGTGTAATAAATGGCATTTATTTTAACTCTGCTGATGGCATCAGGATTTATTTCACTGCAGTGAAAATAACTTGTTTTATCTCACTGGAATATGTCTCACCCCATTGTAATAATATATATATATATATATATATATATATATATATATATATATATGTATATGTATATATATATATATATATATATATATATATATATATATATATATATATATTCATAGCAAAAAACTCTGTTTAATGCATCAGTTAGGGTTGTTACACAGTGATAAAAGTGAGGAAATTTGGTGTTAGGGTTGAAAGCCCCCCCTTGCACCCCCCAGCCTGCCCTCCCTACTGGCATCAGGGTGTGCATTGGGGTCATCAGTCCCCAACTCTGCAGCCGTATATCCGACTGGAACAAAAGTGGGCAGATCCCAAGATCTTTGGTTCCACCCTGTGCCTGCCAAATTTCAGGCAAATCTGTAGAACAGTGGCAAAGTTATTAAGGTGCACATTTTCACCATTTAACCTTAAATGGGGTACTCAATCCTAACTCTGGTAGCATTACCTACCACCCCACATGGTTGGCTCAGCACAGCAGGCACACTAGAGGGGTACAACCCTCTTCACTATCCCTCCACTTTCCATAACTATACATCCCTTCCTTTTGCCCACCCTACCCTCACTGTCACAAGCATAGCTATTCTGGTAGGGTCGGTCATGATGATAGTGTTTTGACAGTCACCCATATGTGTTCACTATTATCATGGGATACCATTTAAGGGACCTTTTATTTTGTACATTAGCAATACTTTTGATAATATTGTTTATTTTCCCTCAGAACTAGATTGACCTAATCAGAGGCTTGAACATCTGTATAAATAAAAAACAAGGTCCATTATTGTGGATACCAAGCTGCACTCCATTCATTTTACATTTCACAAATTCATTTAATCATAATGCTAGAAGAAAAAAAAATAAAGGTGTTGATAGCAGTCACTTCCCTTCTAATAACTGCAATTGATCGTTATATGTGACAGGTATTGCACATGTGTGTTTTTTAAATAGGCTGATTAAAATTATGCCCTTTTCTGTACTATTTTCTACTCTGTGTTTATTTCCCATATTACAGGACCACTCCTAGCTCCTCACATATTGCAATCTATTGGTAATGAAGGAAACAACTCAAGCAGAGGACAATGATTCTATCAGTAGGACTAAACCTCACTTTCAGGTTCTTGGCAATATTGGGAATGCAAGTAATCATGGACACGTTGCATTAGAGTAATAAACTTGTTTATTACTATCAAAAAGGATAAAATCACAGTTGCCCTAAGCAGTTCTTACCAATATGAACCTGGAGCCAGTGCTAAGCATTCCTTATATCTCAAGGTTTCTTTGTGTCTCTTGGGATCTCCGAGGTACAAGACTAGTGTATCACATTACATACCTATGATAATTACTATGGTTACTGTAAGATAGAAACATTTCTAGTTACAGAGATGAGCCCTATCGGCTAAATTAGAGGTGGCTCCTTAGTCCAAGATAACATTATACAATTTTATGGTAGTCATCAGTTTGTGAACAAAAAAGTTCTTATACAGAGTCTTATATAACTTAGTGTAGTAGTACAAATCACCAAAAGGTGGCAATGCCGACTTACATATCTTAATTACTCCAAGGACACAGGTGCCTTGGCATCTTACAAGAAAGAAATAACACAGAAAATACATAGAAGAATATATGTATTAGCAAACAAAGTGTATTATTTATTTATTTATTTTATTTATTTAAACAGTTTGGAAAACCTTTGAGCCATAGGCTCATTTACAAAGGTACCTTGTCACAGTAAGACAAACAAAAATACACAGTATAACAGTATAACACAGTATAACAGTAACTTAAGACATAGATACAAACAAGCTGGTACAGGTAGGATTGATGCAAACAATACCAGAGTTATGTTGTCCTTAGCAGCTTAGTAGTAAGCTTTGTCATAAGTATTGAGTACAGCTTTGACTAGTGGCAATTACAGCTTCATGTGTTAACAAGGTGGTTCCGTAAGGAAGTTTTGAAGCACGATATAGTTAGAGCTTCGGAGATGGAGGGGGGCAGTGTGTTGAACCAGGAGGGGGCGGCGGATGGTGGTGGTCAATCCTGGTGGGGATAGCCCAAGGAGGGTCTTTTTTGTAAGGGTACAGGTCAGATATTTGAGGTGCTCATCAAGATCAAGTACCAGTGCTTTAGCGTACAGTAGACAGGTGTGTGTTAGCCTAGGTGCCCCAGTAATTAACCTGCAGGCCTTATTCAGAGTAGTGCGAATTTTATGGAGTGCGGTCTGATCAGCAGCACCATAGTCCATAGTCCACTAGGGACAGGATAGAGGAGGTGACTGTGAGTCGAAGAGCCTCCAGGGGGAGGCAGTGTTTATACCGATGTAAGATGCCCAATCAGATATTAGTGGCAGTGGCTAGGGCAGCGATGTGTCCATGGAAGGAGAGGGAGGGGTCAAAATGGATCCCTAGGTATTTATAGAGCAAACTTGTTCGAGTGGGAAAGAGGACCCAGAGTGAATGAGGAGTTTGAAGTTACAAGACTTGTTTTGAGGATGAGTGAAGAACATGGTTTTGGTTTTTTAAGATATATCACCAATCTATGTTCCTTGAACCAGCCCTCAGCTTCGGTGAAGGACTTCTGCAGCGAGTTCTTAGAGGGAAATAGGGTTACGACTTGAGGCAAAGATGACTGCATCATCAGCGTACAATAGAATGTTCCCCAAGCAAGAGCGTGGAAGGGTGTTAAGGTAAAGGGAGAATAGTAAGGGGCCCAGAATGGAGCCCTGGAGGACCCCAGAAAAGATGGGACAGATGTCTGAGTAGGTCCCATTAATTTTTACACACTGTGTGAGGTCAGACAGATAACTGGTGCACCAGGAGATAGGCCCAGCAGCAAAACCAGAGAGACTAAGGGCATCAAGAAGGAGGGGGTGGGAGACGGTGTTGAAAGCTTTAGAGAGGTCAATGAAGACCGCACCAGCCAGAGAACCAGTGTCTAAGCAGGAGTGGAGAAAGTTGGAGAACTCTAGGAGGGCTGTGTTGGTACTGTGGCCCACTCAGAAGCCATGCTACTCAGGACAAACAATATGCATTTATATCCTGACATCTACTCTTGTATGGTAGATGCCTCTAGCCCTATATGTTAGTATAACATATACCTAAGCACTAGCTGTCTACGGTGTACCTCTGAGGGTATCAATTAGGGTGCAGGGACCTTGTATATCATCCTTGTGTAACATTACCCCCCTTGTTGCCTGCAAGAGCAACACAGGTAAATCTAGGGATAGGCCAGTGAGCAGTGGTCATTTACAAACCCAACGCGTGAGCTTTGTAAAGGAACTTGAGCTGCTCATGGTGTTGCACAGTGTGCACCGTAGGCAGCATAGCATAATAATTAGAACAAAGATCAAAAATGCTTGTATAATAACAAAACCTTTAAAAGTAATTTTCAACCAGGTGTTAGTCAATGCGTCATTCATGTCACCATCATAAAAAAATGAAAGGATAGCTTCATTGGCCTTGGTCATATTATTGCTGATGTGGATGAGGTGTGTGTCTTTCCTGTCTAAAAGTGATTTTAATGTAAGTGTGAGTGGGTCTATGTGTACATTAAAATATGGTAAATAATCAGAAAGTGTGAGCAGATAATCAGGTTTACCATCAATGATGTCTGCATCGTTGAGGGGAATGGGGGTTATAATGGTATGTCCAATAACAGTCTTCTGGTGGGGGACAAAACAAAGTTGGGGTTATCAATAGCACATGTCGCAGATCCATAAGTACAGCCTTTAAAGTTAGTTACCACACAATACTCCCCATCAGAATTATATTGGGAGTGAACAGTAGGGAGTCTCCACTTTTGCAACTGGACAGGGCAGGTGTAGGCCATCTTCGAAATCCGTGTTGACAGGCAATGAACCTCCTCATGATATGATTGGTAGAGCTTATCCAGAACCAAAGTCAAATTGAAGAAATCTGTGCCATTCTTGGTGATGTCATCATCCATGGTAAAAGTCCAGTCAATGCTATCTGGAGAATAACCACAAACAGGTTGAATAACATCAAATACATCACATCAGCACAAGTACATGTATTGCTTCTTCGCACAACAGTCCATGTGTGGAGCCACCCAGGCATCCAGGAAAGGATGGAAAACCAGTAGAGGTGGTAGATCCAGGTGTTTTCTGTAGAAGTCTTCGTCCAGATGCCCGATTGAGTGTACCAGTGCAAGCTTGTCGAACAAGGCTGTAGTGGGATCAAAACGTGGTAAAGAAACAGTAAAAGAAACAAACATTGTATCCCTTATAGAACATTTCTTAGCAGTGAAAGAAGGACCAGTATTAGGGTGTCTGGTCACAAAACCCAAGTTCCTAGCTGTGGAAAGAGGAATGGTTAGAGTTTGTTGCATACACATAGCAATACAGCTAGGAGATTTACATCGTGGACAATACCATTTGGAAATGCATCTGTCATGTATGATGGCAGGGATCCCTCCAGATTCTAGATCAGGGAAGAGATTGTTGATGGTGGTGATAATGTATGAGCCTTAGGCAGAACAGAGGATTCATCTAGCAATGTATTGTTTATCTTCTTCTCTGTTGTTCTGTTGTATGAGTGTGTTAATTTTGTCTTGCGAATCAGTAAATGCCTTAGCAATGTCGTGCATGTTGTATATAGTGTATCTTTCTTCCTGACTAAGGCCATCCACACCATGAAATAATGGGGGTAGTATGTTATTAACCAGACCAGTGGAAAATTTGGCAGAATGAGCTTTGATAGCAGCAATGTCTGCTTTATTCCAAATAGACATAGCTGTACCAAAAAGCCCTGTGACAGTACCTGTTGCACCTGTGATGTCAGAACTGTCAACTTCACATGTCTTACGTTTATGACTTTGATCATCAGGAGTGGGGTTTCTCCTGAAGTTGCCTCTATGTTCAGTAGAATGGACCCAGTCAATAGGGTCTTGAGTATGAATCTGAAATGCAGCTAAACTATCAAGCAATAATGAACTATAAAATGCTGATGTATTAGTTTTGTGACACATACCAAATTCTTTCATAATCCAGTAAGTAAGATTAAATAAAACAGGTTTATGCATAAACTGTAAATTATTAATTAGTGAACCTGGGAGGGCAGTGGCTGTTAGACCACTATGGGGAACAGGGGTATGCTTTGGACATTACAAAAGTTGTTTATCAGTGGGTGGTAACACAGAAAGATACATGGCTGCAGAAGCCATGTGGTGTACAGCACAAAATATTCGAGCAAAATCCTTAGACAAATAGTTAAAGCACGAAGGAACAATTAAGGCAGTAATGTTGTACAAACCAGAATGTCTTAACACAGTTTTTAACAAGGACAGAGAACCATTTGGGGATAATTTAGCACTGGGCCAACCCTGGAAAGTTCCTTTGGAGAGTTTGGCCACAGGGAGAATTTGTCCTTGCAATGTGGTTTGCCACTCAATTTGTAGGGTAGATTTATCAGGAGCAATAACCGAGGCAGTGAGGTAAGCATCAGAACCCTCCTGGACAGTAATCAGACTATCGGGTATATTGATGGATACTCCATCTGAAGAAGATGCTGGATGATCAAGGTGTGGTAGGAGGTTCGGTACCGTGCCTTGGATGCAGGGGATAACTCCTAAGATGAGGAGATAATGGAACAAGATAGCCATCTTGCCAGTGTATCTGAAAAACAAAATCAAACATTATTAAGTTAGTACTATTCCACCCAATGGGGTGAGGAAAAGTAATTAAGCTCCTTTATACAGTTTCAGCTGGTTTGCATGTAACCATTTGTCAGTCAACTTGTTATGCAGGAGTCTGACTTGATAGACTGCCGGACTGAGTTTGTTGACAATGAGGTATGGGCCTTCCCACTTATTGGAGAAGGAATGGGTGGGATGTGCAAATCAGAGTACCATTACCTGATCTCCAACCTGCCAATCCACTTCTTGTGCGTGTTTGTCAAACTGTATTTTGGATTGTTGCTGGGCCTTGCCCATGCAGTTGGCAGCATGCAAGTGTGTGTGTATGAGGTCTTTTCTAAGTTTTTCCACATATTGATCTACAGACACACTGTCGCAGTGGGGGTATGCAGGTCAAACAACAGGTGTTCAGGTAATCTCATCTGTCTTCCAGTCATCACCTCAAAGGGTGTGAGCTGGGTAGTGGCTGAGGGTGTATCCCTAATTGCCATAAGGAGTAACGGCAATAGGGAATCCCTGGTTTTGGGATTGTCCTCAATGAATTTGGAAAGCATTTGCTTAATCCATCTGTTGGCTTTTTCTACTTGACCTGAGGATTGGGTGTGGTAAGGTATGTGGAACTTTTGTTGAACTCTGAGAAGTTCAAGGGATTCTTTCATCAACTCACCTGTAAAACTGGTTCCTTTGTCAGAGTCTACCTTGAGAGGTAGGCCCCACCTGGAGAAAATCTGTTCCACCAGGATTTTGGCAGTGGTCTTAGCAGTGCATGTCTTAGTGGGGAAAGCTTCAACCCACTTAGAGAAGAGGTCAGTTACCACAAGAGCATACTTGTTATTTCTGCTGGTGTTGGTCAGGGGGCCAATAAAATCAATCTGTATGGTATGCCAAGGGCCAGAGTGTCGTTGTGGTAAGAGTTTGGCATTTCACTTGGTAGGTATCGGGTTGTTTTGTGCACAAACAAGACAATTGTCTATGTAGTGTTTAACATCTTTGGTGACACCAGGACACCAGACAGTGGTCTTAAGCCTTTGGAGGGTGTTTTCCACTCCCTGATGTCCACCAGTGGGTGTGTCGTGCACGTGGTGCAAGAATTCAGACTTGAGGTATCTGGGGACTACCCACAACTTGGTTGTGGAATCATCTGGTTGGTACCAGATGAGTTTGTCATCTGGTGACAAGTATAACTTATCTTCATGCCTCTGATAGGGGTTGTGTGTGGGAAGTTTCTCTTCGGTACTCTTGTCAAGGAATCTGAACACTTCTTTGAATTCAGTATCAACATATTGGGCTGTTGATAGGTCCAGGGGGGAAAAGGTTCAGGTTTCTTCCTGAGTGCTGCAATTTGTATGGCCGTATTAGCCTCTGGATGGTCCATCATCCAGATGTTCCCCCCCTTGGGCCCCTTCCTTGGCAAGGGTGTCTGCTGTGTCATTGAAGGCATGATAGGAGTCATGGAGAGAATGAGCTTTAACTTTGTGTACATAGAGACTGTGTGCAAATTTTTGTGCCAGTGAATGTATATATATTACTAATTCTTTGTACTTTACTGGGCTGCCATCAGAAGGGAGGAAGGAGTTCTTCTGCCAGAAAGGAAGGAATTATGTAAGAGAACAACAAACCCAATTAGATTCTGTAAAAATGATAGTATCCTCGGTTCCATGCTGGATGAACTTGAGGGCACAGGCCACCGCTGCCATCTCTGCATACTGTGATGAGGCTACACTGCAGTGCTTAGATATTTCAACAATGTTCCCATAAGGGTAAATCACTAGAATGCCCATCCCTGTGATTTGTTCTCCCTGATATTAGGATGCTGAACCACCTGTAAAGACGCGACACAAAGAGGTGTTATCAAGAATTTCTGGCGTGGCAGGGAGGAAAGGACCTGGATCTGGAAGATCAGTTGACTGCAGTGTACAGTCATGGGACTCCCCTTGGAAAAGGAGTCCATGAGCCAGCATAGATGGAATCTTTGTGGTGTGTACCTGTATGTCCCTATCCTGGAGAAGAAGTGGCCAGTGTATCAGTCTGGCGTCGGAGACTGACCCATCCTTCACTCTGTCTGAGACCAGAAAAGTAGTTGGGGTGTGGTTGGTGTTGATGATCAGTGGAGAGTACCCAATGATATATAAGAAGTGCTTGACAGCCCAGTAGGTGGCCTGAAGGTTCCTTTCACAAAGGCTGTACAGTACTTCTGTTCCACTGGGGTCAAGAGCTGTGATGCATGTGCAATGGGTCTCAGGGTGCCATGAACCTTCTGGGCCAACACTGCTGACATAGCAATGTCAGAGGTGGCACATTCCAGATGGAATGGTAGGGCTGGATTGGGGTTGACCAGAGCTGGGGTGGAGGCCAAGGCCTGCTTCAGTGATGTCACAGCCTGTGTATGTATAGGCTCCAAGTCCATGGAATGTCCTTTTTCAAGAGTTCATACAGAGGATCAGCTTTCTGAGCAAAATCACAAATAAAATCTCTAGAATAGTTCACCATACCTAGAAACCTTTGAAGAGTTGCCACGCTGGTGGGCAATGGCAAGTCTTGCAATCCTTGTATCTTCTTCCAGGTAGGGCTCAGACCTTGGTCAGTTATTTTTAGACTCAGAAAGAGGACTTCTTTCTGACATAGCTGTGCTTTTGCTGGGTTGCATTTCAGGCCTGCTCTCTGGATGAGAGTCAGTAGTTCATCCAAGAGATCCAGATGTTGTTCCTGTGTGGCTGTTGTCAGCAATAGGTCATCCACATATTGCAAGAGACATTCGGGAGTAGATAAACTCTCAAGGGCAGCGAACATATGTAGATGGAACAGGGACGGACTATTATGGAATCCTTGCAGCAAGCAAGTCCACGTGTACTGTCTTCCTTCAAAGGTGAAGGCAAACTTATATTGACTCTTAAGGGCCAATGGTAATGACCAAAAACCACTGGAGATGTCCAGGGCACTGAACCATTTCAGGTCAGGGGTTAAGAGTCGTAGCACATCAGGTGCTGATGCCACAGTTGGGGAACAACTGGGGGTGACCTGATTCAGTTTCCTGTAGTCAATAGTAAGTCTCCAGGTGCCTGTGGGTTTTTTCACGGGCCACACTGGGGAGTTAGCAGTAGAAACACAAGTTCTGATTACTCCTTGCTTGAGAAGTGACTTAATTGTTTCTCTGAGAGAAGGCAAGGCCTCAGTTGGAAAAAGGTACTGCCTTTGCCTCTCATGTGCTGGGTCTGGCACTTCTGTGACAGTGTGCATTCTGCCACAGTCATGTTTGCTAATTGCAAACGCTTCCAAATGTCATTGCAAAATGGGGAGAAGCTTTGGAAAAAGCTCATGACCTTTGAACAAATCTATGACATCATACTCCTTGTTGTTGGCAGAGATTGTCGCCACAATGTGTGAATCAGGGATCAAAATGGTATGGTATGAACCCTGAATCTATATCAGTAGTATGTTAGCTAGATCCACCACACAGCCGTGTGGTGCAAGGAAGTTAATTCCTATGATACTAGGATGATCATGCATTACCATCAGTTGGAAAGTGTGTGAGGCCTTTAGAGGGCCTAGCTCCACTGGTAGGGGTAGAGAACGGTATGCAGGTAGCCTAGTACCATCAACTCCTGACATGTTGGTCCTCCATCCGATGGACCAAGGGGATGTGTCTGGATGTTCATCATGTAGCACAGATAAAGCTGCACCTGTATCCAGAAAAACTACAAGTAGGTGGCCCCCGACCTCAGCCTTGGTTCAGAGCCTTCCATTTGTATCCAAGACCAGCTTGTTTACAATCTGGAATGGGGCCTGTAATTGTCAATCTGTACTACTGCAAGCATGGAGAGGTTGGGCTTGACTCCTGTGAATCACTTCACCATGCTGCACCAATGCTATATAGGGAGAATCTTCTGGGTTCAGGCCTGTATGGGCCTGAGGACCTGCACTTCCGGTGTCACCATGGCCTGTTGGGGTCTGGGTCACTGGTTGTACAGTCGCAAGGGCCTGAGCGGGAACAGCGTAAGCTACAGAGTGCACTTGTCCCAGGAGCTCTCAGAATTTCTGATTCTGTTCAGCTATCTCCCTATATGAAGGGCCTGTTCTTTGTTGTTGGGGTTTACTTGGGGTTTACTTTTACCCTTATGCTTTTTATTCTTATGCCAATTCTGGTTCCCACACCATTGTTGTTGCTGTTGTGGTTGTTGTTGGTGTTAGGTCTGATGGGGGTGTTGGTTGTCAGCTGGAGGGGCCTGTTGATGTTTGGCTTGCCCTTCCACAGTGTAGTGCATTGTGGCCTCTGAAGCAGGCTCCACGGCAGCTACTTTCTTGGAACTGGAGCCCAGATCACGGATGTATAGTTAGTAAACTCTCTCAGTTTTCCGAAGGATATCAGCAAACCTGTCCATATTGGGGTAGGTGGTTGGCGCTACCTTTTCTAGTACTGCAGGAATCATGTTCCTAAGGAACAAGGTCTTATACTCAATAAGAGCTACATCCACAGCTTCCTGTGCCAGGTGCTTTCCTGCTCAGTAGGCCATCCAAAGTCTCTGGCGGGAAGTCGCAGGACTTTCCTTTGCATTTTGTTTTACAGGGTGTGCAAGCATCACTCCTACTACACCTGGGCTGTGAGCAGAAATGAGCTCAGCTGCGACATCATCAAAGGTGGCATTCCCATCCTGGCTGATGGCGTTGGGGAGTTTGGTCCACAAACTAGTATCGATGGTTTGGCATAGTATCTGGACCTGGTGTTCTGCAGTGAGGCTAAGCATCTCACATTTAGAATGCACCTTTTCTAAGTGACAGTTTCAATCATCATTTCTATCTCTTGCCTATCTTCCACATTAATAACGGCTATCGGTGGTGCCTTCGGGACCAGGCCAGGGCCTGCACCTCCCACCCATCATGGGGGCCACCATGTTGGCATCTCCCATAATGGGCGCCATGACGTCGATGACTTATGACATGGTGTGGGTGGAGTGGGGATCTGCCATGTTGTGGATGGCTGGGTGGGGTTTCTGGGTCATAGTAGGGGTGTGACTGGGTGTTGTACTGAGAGATGTTGTCATCTGATACCTCCCCTTCAGATGATGTGTATAAGGCAGGGGCTACACCTCCCATCGCCTTAACATGGCCAGCCAGAACCTCCCGCTGATGGCGCAGTTTCGCCATCTTAGTTTTACATTCAGCATGACTCACAGTTGCAACATCCATATCAACCTCATCCTGCATTTGCTTTTGCAACACTGTATACACGGCACTCCATTTGCGATTGTCCCTAGTAGCCACTTCTAAGTCATTACGTACCTGGTTCATCTTGTCCTGTAGCTCTCCCATCTCCTCACTCAACTGAGCATTTGCAGCACTTAGCAAATCATTCATATGCAATGCCTGTCCCTTATCCTGTCTCAAACCTTCACACTCCTGCTTCAGCATACAAAGTTCCTGTTCTCCAGCTTGAGCTGAATGATGCAAAAGTGAATCCTTTTCATTCCACAGAGTTTTTAGATTCCAAGTTCTGCTGCAGTCTAATACATTCTGTTTCCTGCAAACCCATCTGTTGCTTAAGAAATTAAATTTGCAGATCAAGGGTTCGAAACCTCACTTCGGAGGCTTCCAGAGCAGCAGAGAGAGCCACGACCATCAACCCTTTAGCCTGACGCTTATTGGTTGATTGTCTCATCTCCATGTACTGGGTTGAAATCCCCAGTATAGGGTTTTGGGATTGACTTGCGTCTCACGCGAAGTCAGCCCATCCTCCGTGGGAAGCAAGGAAGTTCAAGACATCGAGTCTCAGTTCTGCGCAGATATTTGATATGTTGGCCATTGTGTGGGAGGGAACAAAAAATCAAACTGTGAAAAAGGTGCCGTACTATGTATCGATCCACAGCAGGAGCACTTTATACACAGCCGGGCGGCTGTATAAATTGTAGGCTTGCAATTCAAAGCTGTAATAGAGTGAGTCAAGTCGGCATCGACCACACCCAAAAAGGGAACATCCAAACTTTGCAAATGACTGCAAACTGGTTCTAAAATGGGAGATGTGATACGGGAATGTACACCTACTGTCCCCATGGGAAAGGGAAAAATTATAGCAACAAGTGAAAACTTACAGACACCAAATATCGCTTGCATGCAGTCGCCAATTGTCAGAAGGACTAAACCTCACTTTCAGGTTCTTGGCAATATTAGGAATGCAAGTAATCATGGACACATTGCATTAGAGTAATAAACTTGTTTATTACTATCAAAAAGGAAAAAAAATCACAGTTGCCCTAAGCAGTTCTTACCAATACGAACCGGGAGCCAGTGCTAAGCGTTCCCTATACCTCGAAGTTTCTTTGTGTCTCTTGGGATCTCCAAGGTACAAGACAAGTGTATCACATTATATACCTATGATAATTACTATGGTTACTGTAAGACAGAAACATTTCTAGTTACAGAGATGAGCCCTATCAGCTAAATTAGAGGTGGCTTCACAGTCCAAGATAACATTATACAATTTTGTAGTAGTCATCAGTTTGTGAACAAAAGAGTTCTTATACAGAGTCTTATATAAATCAGTGTAGTGGTACAAATCACCAAAAGGTGGCAATGCCGATTTACATATCATAATTACTTCAACGACACAGGTGCCTTGGCATCTTACAAGTAAGAAATACACAGAAAATACATAGAAGAATATATGTATTAGCAAACAAAGTGTATTACAACAATATGCATTTATATCCTGACATCTACTCTTGTACGGTAGATGCCTCTAGACCTATATGTTCATATAACATATACCTAAGCACTAGCTGTCTATGGTGTACCTCTGAGGGTACCAATTAGGGTGCAGGGTCCTCATGTAACATCCTCATGTAACAATTCAATCTCCAGATTAAGCCACTAGTCTTCTGACTCATATAACTCATGCAATATTGGTATTATATTTCAATTGCTGCAGAACACAGAAATCATATTTCAGGTATTCATACATACATACATACTCCACATGCAGTATGTATACACACATCCCTGACTAGGAAAATGAGGGATGCCATGATATGTCATGATACAGATGATATAAAAAATTATACAATGGGGTCCTAGATGTCTTTAATCTGATTAGCTAACTGGCACCTTTTACCTGTGGTGAATCCTGTCATAACCCATGGGAAAAGGTGCAGGTCATCTGCCATATTGATCCACTGCTAAAGCATGATGCCAAAGCAGGAGATTCAAACAACCACTGCAGTTTCAATTAGATCGGCCACAACAGTCACCAAACTCAGTGCACCTACCCAACCCCCTCCCCCCTTTTTTAAATACCGGTATCTCCTTGAAATGTCAGACAGTGCACCCACCTCACCTGTCTCCTTATCTTTTCAACGGCTCACTTCTCAGTCCCCATGAATCGCACCTCAGTATCAACAATAAATGCCATCCATAAGTAAAAAAAAATGCCTGATGTCCTAATCGCAAATATCACCAGACGTAAAACAGTTTCTTCTGACCACAATAAGCACTCTAAATTGGCATAAGACACCAGGAGGAAGGGGTGCTGTGTGACTGGACTTCATTACTGGGACTAAAGAAGTAGAACTCTTGTACTTGGACCTTTAATTTAGGGTAAAAAAAACAAACTAACAAACAAAACAAAAAAAAGATGAGTGTGTTTGTCTGAGTTAACTGAACTGAATGGTTATCTGAACAGTTATCTAGGTGTAAATCTCAGGTGATTGAAAGGGATTGATAGCTGTGCAGTTTAAATTAGTTGTAGAAAGATCTAGTTAGTCGGGGGAGTGGCTTAGCTAGAAGGAAGCTAAATTTAAAGACTGCCATAGAAAGATTCTGTTAGTCGCTTGGCAGAAGACACCAGGAGGAAGGGGTGCTGTGTGACTGGACTTCTCTACTGAGACTATATTGTCCTCCTTCCCTCCGCGCCATCCTCCCACCCAAAGCTAGTTATACTTTTATAGGCACAGGATTTGACTGACAACAGGAACTTCCTGTTTGGGAGCAGGAAGTGAGTGATCACAGAGCAACCAAAGACCCACCATCCTAGAAGAGCAAGAGTAGCTCTCCAACCCCCTCTAGCTGCTGGAGGCCTGCCTCTGAGCAAGTAAGGGGTCTACTGAGAAATATAGGATATTCTTGTCTCAGAACAGGACAATCAGGAGCTTAAAGGGCACAGAGGCAGAAAGTAGGTAGAGAGAGAAGAGGGAAAAAAAAACAGAGGAAAGGGTAAGGATTCCAAACAACAATTAAGGGGCCAGAAATAAGACAGGATGGGAGTGGTGCAGTGCAATGGCTGTGGAGCAACAGTCTTCCAGGAGATGTTCTGGAGGATGCAGTGTTGTCCCATCTGCAGGCACCTCTCTGGGCTGAGGAAGGAGGTTGCTCATCTCCAGGCTGAGTTGGCCAGGATTTGTGGGACCTCCTCCTCCATCCAGGGACCACCAGTACCACTGCCATTGCCTCAGAGGTTGCCAAGAAAGAGGAGTGGTTGGACCACAGTGGGCTCAAGGAGGGTGAGGGTGGTGAAACAGAGGCGCATCCCTCCAGTTGTACCTCTCCACAATTCCTATGCCATTCTGGAAAAGTGTGGTTCCTCTATGGAGGCACCTGCAGTGGAGACCAAGGAGGATGCTGGGAACCTCCACAAAGGAGACCCACAGGAGGGTGGCATGGGACCCCACAGGGGAAGGAAACAACTCCTGGTGGGGGACTCCATTGTTAGGAAGGTAGAACTGGGGAAGGTAGGGGAGAGGGAGGTAAGGTGCCTGCCTGGTGCCATGGCTTGGAGGGACAGGGAGCGAATCCTCAGGATTGCCGGAGCAGCTGCACAGGGGAGGGAGCTGGATGTCATTGTCCACCTAGGGACAAGTGGCCTGGCTAAGAAAGGGATTAGAGCAGTGCAGGAAGAGTTTGTGGAATTGGGGAGGGGGCCTTAGACAAGTAGCATGCACGGTAACCTTCTCGGAGGTTCTGCCCATCTATGGCGTAGGAGAGGCTAGGGTGTTCAGCACCATGGAATTCAATCAGTGGTTGAAAAACTGGTGCAGAGCTCAGGGATTTGGCTTCATTGGGGACTGGGGGTCCACCTGGAGTGATGCAAGCCTATACTGGCATGATGGGCTACATCTGTCCAGGAGGGGGGAACCAGTATCCTAGGTGATAGGTTTAAATGCTTCATTGGCAAGCAATTAAACTAGCCAAGGGGGGAGGCAGTGGAAAGGTGCAGAGAAATCCTAGCCCCCCAAAAAAATCATGGTAGTAAGTGTGGTAAACACCAACATAGAGGTGGCGATAGGGAGAAGGGCAGGGGTAAATGGGGAAAGTGACAAAGGCAAGAAGGACAGGGATGGGGCAAAAAGGAGTAAGGCCATCAGGAAATGGAGGGTAATGAGTACCAATGCCTGTAGTCTGGGCAACAAGATCACTGAGCTGGTGGCCTTGATGGAAGAGGGATGCCTGGATATCGTAGCATTCACAGAAACATGGTACACAGAGAACCATGACTGGGATGTTAACATACCAGGGTACATAACCTACAGGAGAGACAGACAGGAGAGAAGAGGGGGAGGAGTAGCTCTCTATGTAAAGAAAGGGATAAAAGCAACTGAACAAAAGAGTAAACAGGGAGGAGAGGAGGCACTATGGGTCACTTTGGAGACTGGAAAGGGCACTACAATCCTCACAGGGGTTGTGTACAGACCCCCATGTTAGGGGGAGGCAATGGACAAGGATATGATAGAAGGCATTCTTAGGATGGCAGAGAAAGGGGAGATACTGTTGATGGGAGACCTGAACATGCCAGATGTTAACTGGAGCACATTTGCTGCAGCCACATCCAAGAGCAGGGCCATTCTCAATGCCCTACAGGTGGCAGGCCTCAGACAGCTAGTTTCAGAACCCACTCGTGAGGGAGCAATCTTAGACCTTGTACTCTCAAATGGGGGCAGTGAGAGGATCTCAGATCTAGAAGTGGGTTGCCATCTGGGAACAAGTGACCATCAAACAGTGTGGTTCACGTTAAACTCAGCTACAGAGTCAAGCCATACAAAAGTGAGGATACTGGAATTCAGGAGGGCTGACTTTGGCAAGATGGGAGAGTGCCTCAGAAAAGCACTAGCAAACAAGCTAGAAGGAGGGGTGGATCAGCAATGGGGAATCATCAAAACTGCCATCACAGAGGCAACAAGCCTTTGTGTGAAGCAAATAAACAAATCAAAATGAAAGAAAAAGCCACTATGGTTCTCAAAAGAGGTGGCTGGGAAAGTCAGGCAGAAAAAGACAGCATTCAGGAAGTATAGGGAAACACAGAAGGAGCAGGACAGACAGCTGTACCAGTTAAGGCAGAAGGAAGCAGGGAGGGAAGTCAGAATAGAAAAGGCCCAAACTAAGGAAAAGATAGCCAACTCGGTTAAGAATGGGGATAAAACTTTTTATAGGTACATCAGAGAGCGTAGAAAGACAAAGGAAGGGATAGTGAGGCTGAATAGAATGAATGGTGGGTGGGCAGAGGGGGACAGTGAAAAAGCAGGGATACTGAATAAATATTTCTGCTCAGTATTCACAAAAGAGGAGGGGGAAGTGCCTAATCCAAGTAACAGAAGCACTCTTGATAGGGGGGTTGATTCCAGCCCTTTCACAGATGAAAGGGTTCTGCAAGAACTCCTAAAACTGAAGGTGGACAAAGCAATGGGGCCTGATGGAATTCACCCCAGAATTCTAAAAAAATTAAGGGGGGAAATAGTGAAACCACTGACTACTCTTCTTAATAAATCATGGGAGGATGGTGTGGTACCCAAGGACTGGAGGAAGGCGGATGTGATATTCCACCACAAAAGTGAGACCAAGACAGAGGCAGGAAACTACAGACCTGTCAGTTTGACCTCTGTGGTAGGGAAAGTGATGGAGTCACTTCTGAAAGAAAGAATTGTTGAGTACCTTGAGGCCAGTGAGGCACAGGACCCAAGGCAGCATGGGTTCACAGTGGGAAGGTCATGTCAGATGAATCTAATAGATTTTTTTGACTGGGTGACCAAAGTAGTAGACCAGGAAGGGGCTGTGGACATGGCCTATCTAGACTTTAGTAAGACATTTGACACAGTCCCACACAAAAGATTAATAATCAAATTAACCAGCCTGGGAGTGGGTCCCAGGGTGGTAGCCTGGGTAAAACATTGGCTGGACAACAGGACACAGAAGGTAATTGTAAATGGAGTCCACTCTGAAGAACGAGGGGTTACTAGTGGGGTACCGCAGGGTTCTGTACTGGGTCCAGTCCTTTTTAATGTCTTTATAAGTGGCATTGCAGAGGGACTGGAAGGAAAAGTATGTCTCTTTGCAGATGACACAAAGATCTGCCACAGGGTTGATACACAAGGAGGCGTGGAAAGGATGAGAAGGACTTGGCAAGGTTGGAGGAATGGTCAGAAGTATGGCAGCTAGGATTCAATGCAAAGAAGTGCAAAATAATGCACCTGCGAAACAAAAACCCATGGGAAGATTACACAATGGGGGAGGTAGTAACAACAACATAAAAGGAAAGGGACCTGGGGCTAATCATATCAGATGACCTTAAGATTAGCAAGCAATGTGAGAAGGCAGTAGGGAGGGCTGGGGGGATACTGGGATGCATAGGGAGAGGCATCACAAGCAGAAAACAGGAAGTTGTTATCCCTCTGTACAGACAGTTGATGAGACCCCATCTGGAGTACTGTGTCCAGTTCTGGAGACCCCATCTCTGCAAGGACATAGACAGGATAGAGGCAGTCCAGAGGAGGAAACTAAAATGGTGCAGGGTCTGCAAGAGAAGCCGTACAAGGAGAGACTAAAGGAGCTTAATATGTATACCCTTGAGGAAAGAAGGGAGAGGAGGGACATGATAGAAACTTTTAAGTACCTCAGTGGAATCAACAAAGTCTAAGAGGGTAGCATATTTCAGAAAAAGAGACATGCAAGAACAAGGGGACACAATTTAAAGATAGAGGGGTGGCAGTTCCAGGGCAATGTGAGGAAGAATGTTTTCATAGAGAGGGTGGTGAACACATAGAACAGCCTTTCTGAGGAGGTTGTGGGGTATAAAACTATGGGAAAATTCAAGAACGCATGGGACAGACATTCGGCAATTTTTGTGGGGGGTAGGAAGAAATTGGCTGTTGGTTAAATAGGATCTGCAGCTTATCCTGTAGGTAGGGAAATGGGCAGACTAGGTGGGCCAAGTGGCACTTATCTGCTGTCAAAGTCTATGTTTCTATATGTCTATGTAACACAGAAATAAAAATCCTTAAATTCCACCCAAACCACATGACAACCCACAGTTTACCCTCAATGCACTTAGAGATACAATATCAATCCTTAATCATTCACACACCCAACTCACACAATTCTATAAAACAACAAAAGTAAAATAAAACAGATGTCACTTGAGCATAGCTTATCAGTGGATTAACAAAGGATTATAGCTCAACACATGCTACCACTATGTGTGGAGGGTATATCCCAGTTCAAAGTAAGCAGTCCCCAGAAACACAGTTCCCAAGCACAAGAATCCAGGAGAATTATGTAGACACTAGTCCACTGTCACCAGACTAGAACAGGAAAAAGATCAATAAAGCAAACATATCCAGAGGAAGGGGGGACACCCACTACCACAGGTGCCTATCAGCCCACTGACACTCTCTCACAGTGTAAGCAGGTAGGCTAACAGGTGGATCCCAACCTAAAGTGAAGACACTGAGACCCGTAGGGCAGCCACCACAATAACCCATGAACCTAAGCACAGGTTGGCTGGGCTAGACCAGGATGTACAATGGTCTAACCGGCCATGGACTTCAACTCAAGGGCAGTCAGCAGGTCCAGAGTTTAAACCCACCCTTCAACAAATACAATAGCAATGAAAAGTACTTTCCTTTGTGCAGCTTGGGACCTCCAGGAGTTCCTGTCTTTGTAGGGTAAGGGGAGATATCTTCCTGGCAGAACTCTTCATCTCTTCTTCGGGGCCAACCACATCACCTAGTCACCCCAATAGGAGATACCAAGGGGAAAATTCTTCTTGAATGCTGTGTTTCTGGCATTAGAACTTCAAACCCCTCCCCCAAAAAAATAGATAAAAAAGTATAAAACGCATACAATATTATGTCCAATGAAACAGATGCAGAATACACTCGCAAATATGCTTTCAAAATGAAATATCCAGTTGTAAGGTACTCTGTGCAGAAGCAGTTTTTCTTTGCCATAAAAATGAGTAAAGCAAGAGTATCCGTGCAGTTATGTGTTGCAAGAACAAAACACATAAAAATGGCAAATTCCTAAAGTGAATAGTTTACAAGTGTATTTGCTTAGTCCATATAATGTAAAGAATTAACCAGGGTTCCCAAACAAATGAGGGAGGAAAGTCTTTATCAAGGACAAACGCATTATGAGAATGCACTGAGTGGTGGCTCACCGATAGTAAAAGCAAGTACTATCATACAAGCATATGAATGTGCCAGCAGAAACAGACCACTCAGTCTATCTAAATATGCTCAAGTGTGCAGCCAACACCCCTAGTTTGCAGCTTCCCCACCCCCCATCCCCTTTGTCATCCCACTGCCACTCCTCCTCCTCCCCCACCCTCACTCTCCCTGTTCCCTTTCACATGCCCTTTTGAAGTTGTTCACAGATTTATATGATACCACCCATTCTGGTAGGGTGTTCCATTTTGCTACCACCCTCTCTGTGAAATAGTGTCTCCTCATTTCCTTCCTAAATCTTCTCCCCTCTATTCTTAGCCCATGCCACCTGGTGACCCTCCCCTACCTTAACTTAAGGATCCCATCTGCCCCATCCTTATTGATTCCCTCAGATACTTGAATGTCTCTATCATGTCCCCCCTGTCCCATCTATCCTCCAGGGTGTACATATTCAGGTCTCCCAGCCTGCTGTCATAGTCTCTCCCCTCATTCCACATATCATCTTTGTTGCCTCCTCTGCACCCCCATAGCCTGATATCACGCTTTGGTATGGCCTCCAAAACTGCTCACAATACTCTAAGTGCTGCCTTACCAGTGACTTGTAGAGGGGCAAGATCACCTCTCTTCACTTGGACAAAACCCACCTAGCTATGTACCCCAGCATTTTGTTCACTTTTGCAGCCACTCTCCTGCACAGGGCAGTGTTGTTCATGGTCCCTGTTATTATTACCCCTAGGTCCTTCTCCGTCTCAGTGATCCCCAGCTTAACCCCTCCAGCCAGTATTCTCTCCTTGGGTCCTTCACCCCACAGTGCATAACCTTAAACTTCTTTGCATTGAACCCCATCTGTCACCTCTCTGACCACACCTCTAGCTTGTGTAGGTCCCCCTGCAGCTGCTTCCAGCCCTCCTCTCCATCCACCACTGCTCTGATTTTGGTGTTGTCAGCGAACAGACTTACCTTGCTCACCACCCCATGTGTAATGTCTGATATGAAGAGCCCAAACAATACTGGCCCCAACACAGAGCCCTGTGGCACCCCACTCATCACCGGCCTTGGGGTTGAGTGCTCCCCTCTCACTAGCACCCGTTGCAGCCTGCCACTCAGCCAGCTTGTAATCCAGTTCAT
Organism: Neoceratodus forsteri; assembly: GCA_016271365.2. Classification (NCBI taxonomy): domain Eukaryota; kingdom Metazoa; phylum Chordata; order Ceratodontiformes; family Ceratodontidae; genus Neoceratodus; species Neoceratodus forsteri. The sequence continues at coordinate 589,947,600 of CM028131.1, forward strand.
AATTTTTACCCCTACCCCTACACCAGTTAGCTTCTCCCCAAGTCACCCATGAGGCACCAAATTGAAGGCCTTGCTGAAGTCCAAGTAAAGAACATCCACTGCATGACCCTTATCCAGCTCATGTGTCACCCAGTCATAATATTGTATGAGGCTGGTTTGACAAGACTTCCCTGAAACAAACCCATGCTGCCTCACATCCTGGAGGCCATTGTCCTCCAGGTACAACACCAGTCTTTGCTTTAGTATTGTTTCCATGATTTTGCACACTATGGAGGTGAGACTTACCAGATGATAATTACCTGGTTCATCCCTTGGCCTGCTCTTTCATAATGGTACTACATGTGCCATCCTCCAGTCCAGTGGCACACATCCCGACTCCAGTGAGGTGCTGTACAGATCCATCAGCTGATCTGCCAATGCCTCCACCATCTCCCTCAGCACTCTGGGGTAGATACCATCCAGCCCTGGTGCCTTGTCTGCCTTCAGTGCCTTCAGTCCCTCTAGGACTCTACTTGCTTCAATTCTTCCATCTGTTGCCTCCTGTCTCCCTGTCCCCACACTCTCAGCCCATGCTGGTAGCAGTCCACCCCTTCTTCCGTGAACACTGAGTAAAAGTATTCATTGAATGCTTCTGCCTGCTACTTCCCCTTTTCCATCCACTCCCCACCCCTTTTTATCCTCACTATTGTCTCCTAGCACTTCCTTTTCTCCCTGATGTATCTGAAAAAGTCTTTCTCCCCCCCCCCCATTAATTACCTGTGCTAATCTAAGCTCCCTCTGGGCCTTGGCTTCTCTCACTTTTCTGGTCACCTCCCTGGACCATCTTGCATATTCCTCCCTGTCCACTTCCTTCCACATCCTCCTAAACCTCTGGTGCGCCACTCATTTTGCCCTCACCACCTCCATAACCTCGCTGTTCAACCAGCATGGTTTTCTTGCTCTGCTCCTCTTACTCTGTGTCTTGGTGCAGGCTTCTGTTGCCTCTGTAACCCCCCATTTAATAATATCCCATTTCTGCTCCAAGTCTATCTCCTGCCTTATGCCCTCCAGTTTCCCTTTCAGTACTTCCTGCATCCTCCCAAAGTCTGCCCCCCCTGAAGTTTACCACCTGAGTAACTGATTTCTCTGGCTCCCCGCACATCATGATATTAAACCACATCATTTGGTGATCGCTGTCGGCTAGTGGGTCCTCTGCCTTTATTTCCCTCACTGCCTCCCCATTCGACAATACCAGATCTAAAGTGTTATTTAGCCTAGTAGGTACAGTAACCAACTGTGTCAGGAGACACTCCTGGATTGCATCCTGGAGCACTTAATTGAATGGAAAATTGCCATAAAACAAAACAGTGCACAGTAGATAATACTCTGGCAGAGTGATGTTAACATGGGACTCCTATTAGTTTTAACTAGGCACTAGGAATAAATTCCCTCACAAATGAGACAGGACACTAACATGAGCTTGCAAACTGAAAGAGAGTTGTACGGTGGCTCATTGCTAATGCAAAAAGTGGCTAAAAAGTCAAAAACAGAAAAAGAGTTGCAAACAGTGCAATCCATGTGCCCTTACCAGTACTCGGGCAACTTGGTGACTTAAAAACCTCTAACTCTCCCTAACTCTCAACCAAAGCACATCATCCAGACAGCTTCACCTATGGATGGCTCCCCCATCAAGAACACATGTTCCCATGCTCCTCAGCATCTCTCTCCTATTAGCAGGTTTCTCTCACTCAAATCACTATCCCTTTAAAGAGGCTCCTATTACATTAAAGTATGGGGACAAAAGAAGTATATCAAAACACTCTTAAAGTCCTTAATTCTGATGCTGATCCTCATTTCAGGTAATGTCCACCCAAACCCTGACCCATAACAGTCTAGCCCCTGTGGTGCTGACAGGTCTGGGGGGCTCTGCCTGGCTACCATTAATATCTGCAGCCTCCTCAAAAAGCTGGATCTTCTCACTGCCTGGGTCACACTCCACAACCCAGATACAATATCAGTAATTGAGACATGGCTATCACCGAAGACCCCTAAAACTGCAATAACAATTTTGGGTTTTGCCAGTTTCAGACAAGACAGATGCTCCAAGAAGGGGGGAGTCTCTGCCTTACATCTAAAGGACACTCTAATCAGGCACACCCTACCTATACCTCACCCTGCAAGTGACATCCAGGTTCTTGCCACAAAAATACATCTGGGGACCCACCATAAAACACTGACGGTGGCATCAGTCTACAAACCCCCCAAACTCACCAACCAAGGATTGAACTGCATACTGGACATTATTCACTCCCTAGATCCTTCTCGAGACTTTAATGTAAATTGGTCTTCTCCCAGTACACCTAAGTATAAAGATGCCTTGACAGCTGCCAGTTTCTCCCAAATGGTTAAAACACCCACCCAAGTAAACTACAGAACAGGTTCCTAAACTCTTCTGGACTGGGTTCTTACAAACCACCCTGAACACATTACTAATACAGTAGTTCTCCCCGACTGTATAAGTGACCACTCACCAGTCCTACTCTCATGGTCCAACAAATTCATTAAGACCCCCCCCAAAATCATCAACAGTAGAAAACTACTGCCTGGCCACCAGTGGCCACTAAAAACATGCCTAAAGATCACAACTGGTCACCTATAGATGCAGCCCCAGACATGGACACTGCACTTGATTCTTTATCCAAAGCTTCAACACAGCCTGGGATGCACATGCACCCTTCATGAAACAGAAGATTAAAGGTGTTAACAATCATTGGATCAAACCTTGGTCTTCTTGAGCAAATGAAGGCCCGGTATCACCTCTGGCAACCTGCTAAGCTAACCAGAAACAGGGCAGACACTCAAGCCTTCAAAGCTGAAAGAAAGGCCTGCACCCATGTGATTCGAAATGAAAAGGCCAACTACTAAAAAAGAGTGCTAACAAACTCTTGGACAGATGGAAATAAGTTTTGGGCCAACCTATCAGAACTAACTGGAAAAAAACAAAAGTCCCACCCGCTATGGTCCACCTAAATGGCCACATCATCACAGACCAAGTCACTGTGGCAAATGCCTTTAATGCAGCATTTACCAACCTTAGCCATGTTTTACTGCCAACTTTCTTTGATCCTCCTCTAGATACCATTAACTCAGTCAAAGTCAGAAATTTGGAGGGAATTCCGCCATTCTACTTCAAAGCCGTCCCCAAGGACATCACAAAAAAGTACCTCCTTCGAGTACTTGGAAAATCTAGATCAAGCAGAGACTCCTTCGACCTTAAACTCCTCACTCTTATCCTCGATGAAGTCCTGACCCCCTCACCAATATCCTTAACAAATCTCTCATGCTCTCACAGTTCCCCCAAAAATGGAAGTCAGCGATGGTGACACCTATCCACAAAAGTGGCGATATATCTGTTACAAGCAACTATAGACCAATCTCCATTCTCCCCCCTCTCTCAAAAGCACTGGAGAGAATAGCTGCTGACCAACTGATAGAATACCTTACTAAGTAAGGTTCATTGGAGGAGAGGAGAGACAGGGGGGACATGATTGAGGTTTTCAAGTACCTCAAGGGAATAAATAGGGTAAACATGGAGGGGATCTTTAGACTAAAGCAGGGAGGCATCACCAGAGGGCATGGTTTGAAGTTGGAAGGTGGAAGGGTGAGGGGGGAAAGAGGAGGAGGTTTTTCACTGAGAGGGTGGTGGACCCTTGGAATGCTCTGCCTGGTGAGCTGGTTCAGAGATCCACAGTGGAGGGCTTTAAGAGAGGGTGGGACAGACACAGAAAGTGGATGTATCAGATGATGGCCTGTCCCGGGGGGGTGGGGATGGATGATAGGGGTTTCTGGAGCACAAGGGATGGGAGGGTCTCTGCACCCAACTAAGGATCTAGGTTCGAGCAGACTTGATAGACCATAAGGCCTAATCTGCTGGCAAATAGTATGTTAGTATGTTAGTAAGTATAACCTGCTATTTCAAGAACAAAACGGATTTCACAAGGGCCACAGCATGACCACGGCACTCCTAGAGCTTACCTCCTACATCCACAATGCCCTGGACCAAGGGGATCTCGTTGGCAATACCTTCATCAACCTAAGGCATTTGACACTGTCAACCATTAACTACTGCTTCAACAACTATCTCTAATAGATCTATCTCTGGACACAACTGTTTGGTTCAAAGCTACCTCAGTGACCAAACACAGCAGGTAAAAATTGGTGAATCTCTCTCAACACCCCTCTTGGTCTGATCAGGAGTCCCACAAGGATCCATCCTGGGTCCTATGCTTTTCATCATTTTCCAGAACTGCCTCCCTTCACCTTGCTCAGAAAAAATCATACTGTATGCCGACAATGCTGTCATCTTCACCTCCCACTCTGACCCCTCCATTCTTCAGTTGTTACCACAAGAAAGCTTCACTGATGTAGAGGCATGGGTTAAATCCCACAAGCTTATTCTAAACTCCAGCAAAACCAAATCAATGCTGTTCCATGGTACCCACAGCAAACATAAAAACAGAAAGAACTCTATATCTCAAACAGCAAAGGGGCCACCATTGAATAAGTACGTCTATTTAAATATCTTGGGGTGACTCTCGACCCAACACTTGGATACTCTGAACATATCAACTATGTAGCAAAAACTGTGAAAACCTGCATAGGCCTGCTCTATATACATAAGAACTGCCTCACAGATGAAGCCCTAAGCACTGCCATTCACAGTTCAGTAATCTCTATAATAGACTATGAGCTTGTGATCTACGGGTCTGCCACTGACACAGCTCTCTGACGCATTGCCACAGCACTAAACAAGGCATGTCATCTCCAAACATCTGCAAACTGCCTTATACACACCTGCAAGATCTATGAACACACAAACTGGCTTCAGCTATCTGGTAAAATTAAATATCAAACCTGCATCTTAGCAAAAAAGCAAACATTGGACCTACTACCCCATCAGGCACTGCTGAGATCATATAGCAGCCCATGACAAATCAGGAATTCAAACAACCTCTCCTTCACTGTTCCTTTTTGCAGGACTACCCAAGGCCTGGCTGGTCTAAGGGTACTTAGAATTTTGCACGCTGGGAGGGTTTTGTAAATATCAAATTGGGGGATATGGCAGCCTGCATCTGCCACAAGCCTCCTTGCATCATGTTGCATCCCATTTTGTGGTGCATGGCTTGTGCAAGCCGTTGTGGCACATGCAGACTGCATTTGATGCAGAATGCTTTTTTGAATAGGTCCTGGGGCATCTTTTGGCACAAGGTGACACTTATGTCACTTATGTTTGATGCAGGCACCTTGCATCATTCTAGGGGCTTTGTGACTCAGACCCCATGACTGAACATACTAGAAGACTTTAATTTAAGGACACCAGCAAGTAATAATGTAACACAGGTAAATAATACAGACCAGTAATAAACAATAGATGACCAACATAATTGAGAGAATATATAATGGACACGACATGATCAGATCTTTGCAGCAGAGCAAAACCATTATTTTTTCAGCAAAACTAGCATAAAAATACAAAAGCAGTAAAAGAGAAACTATGATGGTGCCTTTGTAATGAAAAAATCATAATCCCTACCAAACCAGCATTAAAACCCACAAGTTCCAATGTTTTCCTTAAGCCTGCCAGCAGCAGCTTTCCTCATAAGGACTTCAAAAGTCCATGATTTAGAATTTATACTCGTTGTATGTCTTAGGAGAAAGGATCATAATTTCTCAGTTTACGGAACCAGTCCTCCAGTCCCTTCCTCTTCATGGTTCCCAAAGCTATCAGGCACAGTACCCATGCTCTCATGTTTTTTTTCTAATTTATATTTGATTCATTTTCAAATAAAATAAAAACATACTTAGTTCCACACAAGGAACATTGAGAAAATGGATAGTTCTCAAACAGATGTCACATCTAATTAATATTTAGGTAATAAACAGCATCCCTTGCATTTTGCAACACAGAGGTGGTTACCATTAAGTTAAATTTAACAGATTATCCAAAGTTACCTACATTTGCAGAAACTGTACCCCAAGAGTTCATGGTGTTCCCCATTAATATTTAACCATATGTCTGCCCAAACATCCTGTGCCCAAATGGGCTATAGGAACTATGAATATGCCCCAAATGTATCATTCAAGATATAATGAAGTCAGTTTGCAAACTACTCACTCCTTGAAAGAGAAACAACTATTCTGCATAATGTAGAGCACAGTTAAATCCTGCCTAATCCTTCAATAGTAAAAATAGTACCATAAAGTAGTTTAAGTTGTTACATTCCCCAACATTTAACTGCTGCTCGAGTGGTGGTTGAAACTAAATTTACAAATCTCCAATTCAGAGAAGCAATTAAATACTACTTGACCCCATAGTTATATCTTCCATTATCCAAGTATAAATATTGGAAGCAAAAGTGAGTATAGACCGTATTATGTAGTTAAAAGTTTTTATTAACTTTCCAATTATACAAACACAAATATAAAGAAACAAGGATACAGGTGGTACATGACAGCAATACAACAATAACAACTGTAGGGGTATTAATACATTTATGTCAGGCACAAGGCCTACTACTAGACAAACCTTAAAGCAACATTTGATATAAGATATAACATCCAGTTATTGATTTTCCCTGTGGCTATAATAGAAAAAAGGTCATACATACCACCTTCTTTTAAGTAGATAGGTCAAACTACAATGAAGGCAATAAAGGTTGATCTTTATCAATGCACAGTGTGATCTGAATTTTCTTAACTCCATGTGGCCCTCTAGTCTGCTATGTCAAGAAAGGAAAAAGAAAACAAAAGGCACACCAAGTATCATGTGACAAATGAAAGTCAGCCATTTTACAATCTATTTGCAATAAACATAACCAGAATAACTAAGGCACCATATATCCAATCATGCATCTAACTCAGTTGATAGATGTATTTATACCATACAAAGCACTATAAGAATCTATAACTTGAGTATTAATACCGAGCATCACTCACCATCCCATAATTGTTGCTACCCTATCCCCGCTTTTAGAGCCAGGTAGGCCAGATAAGGAGCCTGCATCTCCTGAAAGTAACCCTTAGAGGCCCCAATGACTGATGATCACCTGTCCATCTCAAAAATGGGGCCCATAGACAATAGGATCTCTTCAATTGTAGGTGCTTAGGGTGTGCACCACATACTAAGAAACAGGCGTTTGGTTTGCAAAGCTAGAAGCATAAGTCATCTAAACTCTGTCTTGGGCAGTGTCATACTCTGTGGTCTGATCCCAAGAAGCATCAACACAGGAGATATAGGGATAAGCCTACCCAGTATCTTATCCACCTGGTGGCCCACCCTGTGCCACAAGCAAGAGATGCCCGGGCAAGTCCATAAAATATGAAAAAGACCCCCATGTTGATGGCATCACAAGCATTGATCATCACCTACCAACTTAAGTTTGTTTAACACTGCTGGGGTCCTATACCACCAATGGAAAATCTTATTCTGTTTTAATTGACTATGGGCATCAGTATAGTGCTTGTGTGCACTGTGCTAGCATTGCGACCATTGAGAAGTGATTAGGAGCATACCTAAAGCTATTTCCCACTTATGTTGAGCATTGTCCATCTGATCGGGGAGTGAGTCCTGCAGAAGTGCATAGAATCTTCCAGCTTGACCTTTGGACAAGGCTAACCATTTGAACAAGGGCACAGATCTCAAGGGGGGGGGGTCACCTGCCAAGGGTAAGAGGTATTTCACTGCATCTCGTATTTGCAGGTACTTCCAGAAATCCCATTGTGGGATATTCCACTTCTTCTGGAGATTCTGGACAGTATCCACAGCAGTCCCCATCTGGTCCAGTAGATCTACAGGATATACCACTCCCAGTTTCTCCCAAACAAACCTATAGATGGACTGACTCCCAAAGGTAATTTGAGAGTAATGCCACAATGGAGTAAAGGGTTTGGGTGTGGGGGATAGTTTAAGCCAACTATGCAATTGTTTCCAGTATCGAACGGTTGGCCCTATAATGGGGTGTGATTTTAACACTGTAGAAGGGTTGTTCCAAATAAGAGAAGTTAGGGATGAAACTCCTGCCCAGTCCATCTCCATATCTAACCATTGTGGGGTGATGGGGGATCTGGGGTGAAACCAATGAAGGGCTTAGGTGTTTCAGAAGGCAATTTATAGCCCTCCAACCAGGGCAAATTCCAGCCCCCTCTTTGCAAGTGTGCCCTGAGCTTATTTCTACTATATCTGGGTGTATTTTGCCTCCATAGGAATGCCCCGATCATTTTATCTATTTTAGAAAACCAAGCATTAGGAAGATGAAGAGGAATGTGGGATATCAAGTATAAAATGTTTGGGGCCAAATTCATCTTAATGGCAGAGCCATGGTGAGATTGAGCCAGGCCCACCTATTCAAATCCTTTTTGCAATCCAACAGCAGTGGTCCCAGGTTGCTGTCCCAGATGCTGTCTAATTGGGGATAATTTTCACCCCCAGTTATGTCAAACCTGCTCTCACCCATCTGAGGTCAGAAGGAGGCATTGCATTGGGGGTACACAGGGAGTTGAAAGGGAGAATTTCAGTTTTTGTCTTGTTCACTTTAAAGCTGGAGTATCTTGTGAAGCTGCACAAAAGATCCAGTAAAGGAAGAAGAGGCTTTTGATGGTCAGCCAAAGGGATAAACAAGTCGTTGGCATATAGTAAGATGGTATAACAGGAATTCCCTAGTGAAATACCATGTATGTCGCCATGATGGTGTATAGCTGCAGTCAAAGGTTCCACTGCCAGAACAAATAGTAGAGCAGAGAAAGGGCATCCTTGTCTGGTGCTCTGGCCCAAGGAGAATGAGGAGGGGGGACAAAATGGAGTTAGTCATAACCTTGGCCATATGCAGGGCCCTGGTTTTCTGCGGCAGAATTTTCTGATTTCTTCGGCATCATTTATTCACTTCTCTGGCAGAACGCAGTCCTATCATTGGCTAACTATGATGTGATGTCATCGATGACATCATATGCTGAGCATAGAGAAGGGGCTTCAGGATAAATGAGATGGGAAAGAAAGCCTGACACTATGAAAAACAGTATATTTATATGAAAATTCACCAAAAACAATGAATTCTGTGGCACTATATATATTCTGCGGCATGATGCAAATTCTGCGGCAAATTCTGCAACCGCAGAACCGCAGAATTCCAGGGGCCTTGCCTATATTGGATGCACTGCACTCCTTCTTTCTGGGAAGCCCCCCCCCCAAGTCCAAATAAATGAACCATGGCCTTGTTGGAGCATCCTTTCAAATGAAAGACAGACAGGCAGATATGCAGTCAAAAATGCCTTGGCCTGACATATGTTTGTTATAAAACAACACAGTCTCTTTCAGTATGGCAGAAACAGTTCTTTTCAAACAGGACAAAAAAGACAACATGTCAGTTGCCATGAGACTTTCTTTGTTCAGGCAGAAATAAGGAGTTACAAAATCTGCAGAAGGATTTCATTAGACATCTTTAGCTATCCCTCTACAGGGTCAGAGAAAGGAGAATATGCTGATCTCAGTGCTGCTTCTAACTTCTCCCTTTAGTTAGGTCCTTCTCTGACACAGATCAGGTACAGCTGCAACACAGCTCTCCCCCAACATAGACAGACCACACCCCTTAAATACCTCCACAAAGGGTCACCTTACAACCAAGTCTCACGCGTCTACATCGTAACAGCTTAATTAGCTTTTCTCTTTCCAAATGAGTATTCTTCACATAAGACAGGCAATATTTTTCATACATTTGTAAACATGCAAAAAACCTACTGTAATATGAACATAAACTTCTTTGAAAAAACAGAAATACAAACATACAAAAATAATTAATTCCGACTTCTCCATAACAAGGCTGTCCCCATGGACTCACATTCCTCCTCCATATCTGGATAACCAGTCACAGGTGAACCGAATTAGCCTGTCAGACACACCTCTGCTTCACATAGGAAAGAATGTTTTATTTTTGGCTTCTTGCAAACCTAAAGCAGTTTACATGGAATAGAGCACAGAGTACAAGACTCTGTGTTTCAGTTCTAATTATTTACATTCTCTCTGTGGCTGCCTGCAATGCAGCACAGGAGAAGGCAAGCAACTTGCTGACTCCCATTCTAATGATATGTTCCTCATGCATGGGGGGCATTGCAGTACTGAAAGTGGACAGATTTTAGCCTGTAGCTAGTAGTAGTGGTAGTATTCTTTAATTGTTCAATCTAAAAAGATCTTTACAACAATATACACATACAAAACATAGTAAACAGAGTATCAAATTTAAAATACATATACTCGCTATTTCACATAATTACACTAAAGTGCTCATTACAATATTTTAAAATAACTTTCAGTTAATAATTGCCTTGACCCTCATTCTTCTTATTTGTTATGCATTTACTAAGAAATTTGCCACTCTAATTATTATGAGTTTTTCTGTCAATAGCATTATATTTAATTTCACAACTTCATCACATAAAATGAGAGAGGAAAGAATATTTGTAAGCACTTTTTTCTAGCCCCTCCATACCAGGGGCATCTGAGAATAACATTGGTATTATTTTTTACCTCTTGGGCCCCACAGTAACAAAGTGATTTTACCGGATCTGGGACTTTTTGAAATTTTGACAATAATACATTTGACTCAAAAAATTTGGTCCTAAACTTTGCATAGTTTTTTCTTTGTATTGGATCCTCTAGTACATCTAGATAATATTTAAATTTATATGTAAGAACATTATTCCTATACCATCCAGAGAATCGGGATATTCTTATTTCCTTTGTAACCTCCTGGTTATACTTCTTAATCAGTAACCAATTTATATTTTTTTATATTGCACTGAGATAATAATAGCTTTAAATATTAATTCCAACAAATTTTCAGGTCTAATTGACCACAGTGTGTCCCTAACTTTAATTAACCAGTGAGATTTCCAATAATCCTTAACCAACCACTTTTTTTTCCTCTAGACATTTTCTGGCCAGTCTATTTCCTGATTGTCCACCAAGTCTTATCCAAAAGCTTATCACTCTTGATTCTGCTAATATTCTCAAGTTTGCAAGGCCTGATTTGGCTCTTACATACATGGAAGAGATTGTTGTGGGGGAACCCAATGTAACTTTTAGCAAACAAATTATGGGTTTTTCTAATTGCTGAACATATTTATGTTCCCATAGTTCTGCTCCATATAATATTTGGGAATTATATTTGGCTTCCACCACTATTAGTAATGGTCTTATAGAATGGCTCCCATAATATAGGATGAGTCTCTTCAGAGCTAGTGCTGTATTAGTAACCTTATTCAACATTGAAGTACAATGGGATTCCCAACTCAAATTCCTGGAGAAAACAATGCCTAGATAGGTATAGCTTTCTACAGTTTCCAATGGATGTGATTTTAAATACCATTTACCTGTATATTTTTTATTTCCAAATAACACAATATTAGATTTGGACATGTTTATTGCTAGACTCATCTTATCTGCAAAAGAATCCAGTAAATTCAATTTTTCCTGTAATCCTTTAGCTATCAATGAAAATATTATGAAATTGTCCACATATGTGAGGCCTGGACATATCTTTTTTCCTATTCTAGGTGAATCTATGTTCAGTTTTTGTAAAATATCTAACAGGAGGTCGATATAGATTGAAAACAGTGTAGGGGCTAAGATACAGCCTTGTCTTACACCTCTACTTGTTGAAAATGGGACAGACAAATTACCAACCAGATTAAGTCTAACTTGCACCCAAGTATTAGAGTATAGCACTTTTATTATTTTAATCATGATTAAGTCCAGCCCTTTGTTTCCTATTCCTTCCCATAACATACTACTAGTAATAGTATCAAATGCAGTCAAAAAATCAATATATGCTACAAAAAGTCTCTCTTTCTCAGTTTTATGTATTTTTCACACAAATGATGTAAAATAAAACAGTTATCCAATGTCAAATATGTTTGACGGAAGCCTACTTGAAATAATGACAGGCCCCCATTTTTACTCATATCCTTTATAATTTCCCCCAATAATACTCCAGCAAAAATCTTCCCTATTATGTCTACGAGATTAATAGTCCTATAATTTTTAGGTTCTTGTTCATTATCTTTTTTATAAATAGGGATTATTACTGCTCCTCTCCATGAATTAGGGATATAAGTTTCCAATATATAGTTGTTGAAAAAAGTACACAGACTTTGTGACCACCTTTGAGTCTTGCACTTAAATAGTTCACCTGGCATCATAGCTGGCCAGGAGCTTAATATTTTTTTAGATTTTGTATTGCATCCATCACCTCCAATTCAGATATAGGAAGAACATTTATTTTAATCATGATTTTATCTAAATGGGGCCATGATCTATTCTCATGTTTAATTAACTTTAATTCTGAGAAATATTCTACCCATTTCTCTGGTGCAATATAATTTTATATTTCTGTTTTGAGATCCTTACATACATGTGCCACCAAAGTCTAAAACCTTTTTACTATCTTTTGATTCAACTGCCTATATCATAAATTCCCACTGTAAAGCATAGTATTCTTTCCTCTTAACACCTAAAACTTGTCTGTATTTTTACTTGTACTTTTCAGTGTGTCTTTACTTTGTTGTGTACAATATGGTCTGTAATCTCTTAAGCATTTTGTTAAGTGTCTTTTCATGAATTTACATTCCTTATCAAACCAACTCTTAACTTCTTTTTTAGGTTGTAAGCTACCATATTTATATAATTTAGACTGTATCTGTTTAAAAAAGAAATATAATATTTCATAAGTCATTTGGGAGTCCCAAGTCTCTATTTATCCAGTACATCTACCAAAAAGTCCTCCAGATGATCTTTAATGTGAGGTTCAACCAGGTCTGCTCATATCAGTCTTTTCCTGTACCTTATTTCTATTGGTTTAGTACTAATATCAGTCTTTACCAAATCAGCATTCAATTTTATTAAGGTGGTGTACAGGATCACTGGGAGGTGGTCGCTGTCCACTCTAACTGGAATGAATAAGTATTTCCACCAATCCAGAGGACCTCTTCAACATGTTAAGTCTAATACATTATTCCCTTTTTCAGATAAAAAAGTAACATCGCCTTTTCTGTCACCCATTAATCTATCATTATATATGTATATATATATATATGATTATTCTTTAAAGTTGTCTGTAATTTTTTCCCATTGTTATTAATCTTTCCATCATTTGTGTTTCTCTTCACATCCCCTGCTTCCTAGTACAGCCAATTCATAACTGTATTGTCCAATATTCCATCATCTTCCTACCCTAGCATTCCTATCTCCAACCAGAAGTAAGGAATCTTCTGGATAATCTAGGGCAGCTTAAAAAATTGCTTTTTCCAGCAGAATCCATACATTATCCTTATAGTATCAAGATTTGACAGGTGGTAGATAGCAGGACAACAGTATTCATTTTTACAAGTTTGTTCCTAACCTAATGACCATATAAAAGTCATTTTTACAAATTTCCTCCACAATAGTGAAATACCCTGTCTTGACATGTGATCATGAGGGCCCAATCAGTAACTACTAACAAATCTTATGTGGTGCAACTAATTATGCTGGAATTGGGCTCATTAGAAATAATCATGGAAAAAATGGTTAAAGGGTACGTAAAAGAAACCCATAGAGTTAACATACCAGCGATAAAGGGGAAAATTGGAAAGAGAAATAAAGGGAAACAAGAGTTAAAAAACAAACAAACAAATAAATTAAAGACTCAAAGTAACAGAAATGAAAAGAACATTGGTAAAAGGAATAAAAAAGAGGACAATAAAAGCAACAAGAAAAAAATAAGATATAGTAAACAATCAAGAATTTCCTCACTACTGATAAGAAAGGAATCAACTGTTAATAAATTAGCACAGGAGGAAGTTTGATTATCCGTCCTGCAAGACACTCAGTGGAAATAAATAAAAAAGAAACATATAAAGGAAAAGGAACAGTAGGTATACTGTAAGTGATTTTTTAACCTCCACATCGAAAATGGAGAACAAACAGATATCTGATCATTTAGGTCCTGAGCATACTCATGATCATGATAATGATATTGCTTAGAATTAAATGGATGGGCCTCATCAGATGGCAACTAGAAAGATGATACTATTTATACTCCAATAGCAACCAGTAACATGGTTACTAATTACAGTATACAAATGAAACAAATGTAAAATAAAATTAGATGAAAAAATACCTTAGTAGAATTTCAGAATACAATACAAGGTTTAAAATTGTTGGATGAGTGCCAAAGATTAGACACTATGGATATGCAAAAAGTAAGACTGCAGACTTTGGTAAACAATGAAAGACCAGTCGTAGCAGGTAATTATGCTGAGGCTGACTCTGAAGGGTCAAAGATGTACTATCCCACACCAATAAGTGAGGAGATAATTGTTATAATGAAAAATCAGCATGCAGCTAATCTAATACTCATGGAACAAATGATAGCCATGAGAAGTGAACTGGACACTGGTAAGGAGAATATTGTGGTAAATGGATTTAGATTAGATGTGTCATAGAAACTAAATGAAATCAAACCCCTGACAGAGTTATCATCAATTCCATTAATCAAAGATGAATTAAAAGAGGTAGAGGAAGAAACAATTGACACGACTGGAAGACCAGATTTTTCAGTTTTGGATATCCCAGAAGAAGCTGTTGTTAAGGGGGAAGTTAATACTAGAAAGGAAGGAAAATGCTGACTGCCGAAGATAAGCATACATTAAAAAATGGACAAATTAAAAAGGGAAATAAAAAAGGAAGCCTAAAAACAAAAAATTAAAAGGGAGAAATAATAACACAATGATAAATGAGGGCTATGCACAAAGGAAGAGAGACAGTGACCATATTGACCATAAGGGACAGAGTGAGATTATATTAGATTGTATATGTATAGGGAATGATGGGCAAAATCAGGAAAAAAATGATAATAAAAACAGCCAATTGAAGGAAAACAAAACAGATAATGTACATAATACTGATAAACCAAAAACTGATAAAATGAGAATGAGCAAGAAATGCTGAATAATGATTGTTGCCTGAGACTTTATGGTCTTAAGAAAGCAGATCATGAATCTGAAAATAATCTGAAAGGGTTAGTAATAACAATTCTTAATAAAGAGCTAGAATTTTATATAGAAGAAGATGACATTTTAAAAGTTACTAGACCATTTAATCCTGGTTTTGCAGACATGTCTTTGATTAATTTTACTCATAAAAGAGTGTCACACTTTATTTGGAGAAACAGACATTTAATGGAGCAACTGAAACTAAAAGTGGAACTAGGAAATGAGTTGGAGGAGAATCATGATATCATGGATAGTGAAAATGATAAGCAAACAAGACCTGTGACTTGAACAATTTTTGGATATCCAAGAATGTTTAATGAGACACCAAGGAAACTGCTTTGGTCAATCTGTAATCTTTTTACTTTTGTACTGAAGATCAGATTGGGCAGAGTGGATATAAAGAAAGTTTATTGACAAATGTTTGTGAAGTGATAGTCAAGTACACATAGGCTATTCAAACTGCACCACAAAGTAGCACAATAGCAGGAGAAGACGCAAGTGCAGTGCGCCCATGCACAACACGCACAGTATTCAAACACAGCGCAGACCAAGGTGCACTTACGCAACACAACTGAATATCACACCAACCATGCCATGGCGCAGCCAGGGATGCACAGTGGTGCAGGGCTGATGTGCAGTAGCACAACCAGGGATGCACAGTAGAGCAGGGTAGTAGCACAGTAGCATAACCAGGGATGCGCAGGGATAGGATGCAGGGGTGCACCACCCATGGAAGCCATGGGTGGAGGAGCACGCAGCAGACCAGACAGCGCCCCCTACATCCCATGAACTGCACAACCTGTTGTGAGCTGAATAAACCACCAGCCCATGAACACCAGCACCAAATCAACAGCTGGGGCACGGTGCCAGAGCACACCCCCTGGCAAGCAGTGACTGCAACACAAGGAGGGACAGCCACCCAGTGCCACCCTATCCAACCAATGCAGACCACATCCTGCACAGTGATCCCCAGACACCCTGTCCAGGAGCAGAGGCCAACACTGCATGGCACTGAATGCATGCCACCACCCCCCACTGTGACAATGCAACCCTGTGCACCATGGAGCCATGCATGGCAGCCCCACTGTGAGCACCCTGCAGCAGGTGGCATCAGCCACCGACACAACCACTGCAGACACAGTGCTGCCCTGCATGGCCCCCCCGTGGCACAGCAGAGAGGTCAACCCTGCATTGGTACCCAAGGGATCCCGCATGTGACAAGGCCTGCCCTGGACCCCACCACCAGCAGGAAAGCACCCTGCACACCCACCCAAGCACACACCCTATCCAAGCACTGGCCCCAACAGCCAGCACAGATGCCCACAGTAGTGCATGGAGGCATGCGCCACACAGGATGCATCACAGGGCAAGGACAAACACCCACCCATACCCAAGGGCATCCCAACACAGGGACACAGTAGCGGGGCAACAAATTCCGCTGGCATGCGACCACTGATGCTGTGTACCCATGGCCTGCAACCCACCATGGCACAGGTGTACCAGCCATCCTGTGCATGCATCATGAAGCTGTCCACCACCAGCATGTGGCTGGAGCACAAGTGACAGACATCAGAGCACAGACCCCTCAACAGACACCAGCAACAGCATGGGGGGGGACAACAACAGCATAGGCCACAGTGCCACCCAAGGCAGACTTGCACCATACTGGTGACAGGAGGCAAGCCACCATTGCACCGTGGCCAGAGGGTGGCCAGTATGGACAGCCACCACTGACATGCCAGCAGACTGTGCATACCACAGCCATGCAAGGGTGCCAGCTGCACGGGCCATGGACATACTGACAGGGGTGCCAGGGACAGAGTGCATACACCAGGGACCACTGCACACAGGCATCCAGTGCACAGGGAACAACACACATTCCACAGACAGGTACCGAGTCCCCCACCCACACCATAGGCGGGTCCCTGCCAGACACACACATGCCCAGGCCTGCACCACCCCCAATGGCATGCACACCACTGCAGCCAAGCACCATAAGCCCGCTGCAAATCAGAGACCACCACAGTTGTCATAACAAAACATATATACTAAAGA
Source organism: Neoceratodus forsteri (assembly GCA_016271365.2). Taxonomy (NCBI): domain Eukaryota; kingdom Metazoa; phylum Chordata; order Ceratodontiformes; family Ceratodontidae; genus Neoceratodus; species Neoceratodus forsteri. The sequence goes on from CM028131.1 coordinate 589,964,715, forward strand.
TATGAATAAAATATGAAACAGATATACAACTATTTACAATGTGGGGGGAAGGGCCACAAACCAGGTGGGGGTGGGCATGGGGCAAGGGTGAACAACTTGGAGTGGGATGAAGAGGTGTGAGGGTTAGTCTGGGGGGGAATACAAATCAGGGGCATAGTGGCCTAGTGTCAACCCCTCTCCACACTTCAGTCTCTGTGTCTCCACCAGTGCCGCTGTCCTCCACTCTGATCCATTCTCTGTAGCAGCTCAAGGGTGGCCCTCATGAGCTGCAGCAGCTCCTGCACAATCCACTCCAGTGCAGTGCAGTGTTGTCCACCTAGGACAAGGGAGCAGAGTCATTACGCGTGACTGGCCAGACCCCTGCAGCCCACCCATTGTGCACGGCATACAGCCATGGGCCACACCCCTGTGATGGCATGTGACCACCCACAGTGACCGTGCCCACATGACCTGCCTACTCAGGCACCCACAGCCATGCAGAATGCTGCACACACCCACTGCCCATGTCCCACACAGCACCACTGTGGCCGTACAATGACATGGCTATATGGTGCAAAGGCGGTGGCACAGCCATGTACCCAGTGCACGCATGGACCACCTGCGATGCCCACCCACACATGCAGTGCCACAGGACAGTGCTGAGTGCACTGTGTGGCTTGCACAGCAGTGGGTCTAAGTGCTGGTGGCCACACCCCGCCACCACCCCTGCAACCCAGCATGCACAGATGTAAGGTGAAACATGGCACTCACCTGCATCCAGGCCAGATGGGTGCTGCTGGCCCATGGCCCCTCCACCTTGTCCCTGCTGCATCGGCAGTGCACCCACTCTGTCCTGCTCCTGCTGTACACAGGCCTGCCTCGCCCTATGGCACTCCTCCAGGCCTAGGGTGCAAACATGGAGAGGGAAACATCAGTACAAACCAGTAGCAAAGCCCCCCTCCAGTGTGTGTGCATGACTGCACAGCCCAGCCATGATGCACCCCCACCACAACCACAACCCCCACTAGACAGCCCCAACCCCCCTGTGGGGTGGACACATGCACACCATAATACCCGGACAGATGGACGCTTCCGGTGTATGGATGGAGCACCCACCTGGCTGTGGCATGGCACCTCTCCATGTGTGTGTGCCTGCAGATGCCCCAGCCAGTCAGGATCCCCCCTCTGTAGGTTTCCATACCTGTGGTGACACTGCTCAGCTGTTCTGGTGATCCCACTTGCCTCCTCCAGGCCATCAGCCACCTCCTCCCACACAGCACTACGTGGCCTGTTCAGGGGATCCTGGCCAAATAGGGCACCAGCATGAGGCTCAACTATGGCACCAGGTTGGCCAGCTCTATAGCGCTCCACATCTGTGCTCTCCTTCATGCCATTTGGCAGTGTGTATCACTATCAAAATGGCACTCTGTAGCTCATGTGCCCCTCGTGCAGAGGCAGCGCAGTACTGCGCTGCCAGTCCCCATTGTGCTGGCACCAAACTGCGTGATAGGGGTGCACCCATGTGGGCGCATGGCTCCTAGGGACAAAGGTGCACCACAGGGTCAAGGGTATGTCCATGCACGGAGCGCCCCAGTGCTATTGGGACACCCTGCATGTAGCATGGTAGGATGCTGATGTGTGATGCTCTGCAGTGACCTACTGCACTGTGGCTCCGTGGCGCCTACAGTGCAGCAAGGCGCAAGCGCCATATGGGCAAACAGTGCACTAGTACCACTGGCACTGTGGTGGCTGTGCCCTGCACTGCATCCCGTGCACAGCATGTCAGCAGCGCTGCATGCATCGGCATCAGCACCCTGGGCATGCACCGTGTGGTGCCGATTGCACATGTCACAGTGCTGCACCATAGCCTGAGCAAGTTCAACAATATTGCACAAGGCGCAACAGCACAATATTTAGCCAGCATATGCAAATCAGCTCATCAGCCATTCCACGGCGCAACCACTGCATTAGCATCCACTTACAGTTGCACCTCGCCTCATTTGCATGTGTTGCGCTGTATGAATGTGACATGGGGCTGCAGAGGACATAGTTAGGTATTGCAGTCTATTGTGGTGGGTTGCATGCTGTTGGGATGTGGGGACTGTGGTTTGTGAGGGCTGAATGGGACTGCATAGTCAAAGGTAACACCTGTCATTCCCACAGGCTTGATGATGACTGAACGTGAAGAAGAGGAGGAACAGGGGCGGGGAGAAGGAGGAGGCCCAACTTCACCCGGGCTGAATCAGATGCCCTGTTTGAGGCATATCTCAAATGGGAACTACTGCTCAGTGGACAGTGGGGAACGCCAGAGGCCCATGCTGTGGCATGGGGTGGGGTGGCGCTTGCCATGAACCAGCATGGCAACCACAAGTGGTCTGTGCAGGAGTGTAAGAAGAAGGTCGGCACAGACAGGAGGAGGATCAAAGATAAGGTGGCTGCCATCAGGGCTGCATGTGCTGCCACTGGTGTGAGCCAGCCAGATGTGCCATGCCTGACACCATAGGAGGCGCAGGTGGCTGGCAGCATGTGGCGTTGTGCCATCGAGGGCATTCCTGGTGGTGGCTTTCAGATGGGTGGCATCCCATCACTGCATGGTAGGTCCTGTGCTGTCACTGTGTGGGTGGTGGAGGGAATGCCACAGGACAGGGCGGAGCCATTAACGCTAATGTGTTCCCTTACAGCTCTTGACCATCTACATGGGTCAGCAATGGTGGGTGCATCCACCGAGGGGGATGCCCTGGACATGGAGGATCACCCATCCACCTCCACAGGTGTCCAAGGGACTGGACTAGTGCATACCTGCACATCTGTCTGGACTGATGAGGGTGGTGTGGGTGCAGACGAGGCCCTGCTTGTGTCCCAGTGTGACAGCGCCCACGGTCTTCAGCATGCTGGGACATGGATTGGTGCCAGATCCAGCACCGATGATGATGGACCACACGTCCTGGACAGTGATACGTGTGCAATGCAGGATGGTCCCATGGCAGGCAATGGCATGGGCATGGGCATTGCCGTGGGTGGTGCTGCCATGGAGGCCTGTGGAACAACACAGTCCCAGCCTGTGCCTGTATGCCCCAGTGGGGCAGCACTGGTGTGTGTCCAGGGTGGTGGGGCTGTTGCAGCTGCTGCAGTGGCGTCAGTGAGCCCTGGCGATTGGCAGCTGGAGGGGCAGTCCCAGCAGTCAGCCAATGGTGACTGGGGGACAATGTCAGGGGCGGTGGCAGTACACCATGTGTGGATGTGCCCCGGCATGGCCCTGGTTTGCAGCGCCCATTGTCAAGGGGTGCTGGCCTGCAGGGCCAGGAACATCATGAGGGACAGCATGCCGGACCGGCAGATGACATCTTTGACGAGCACAGCCATCTACTCCAGGCTTCAGTAGATCAGCAGATGCGGCTCGTGAAGGTGGTGGATGCACTCAGTGCGGTTCTGTGCCAGGCAGAGGAGTGGCGCAGCAGGGACCATGGTCTGCTTCTGGCAGAGATGGCCCGGCAGCAGGCGGATGTGACCGCTGCCATTGACAGATAGACCAATGCATTGACAGCTGTCATGGCCACATTGGGCACCCAGTTTGGTGCCCATGCACCGCAGACACCACGCAGTGTCATGTCCACTCCCCATTCCCGGCACTGTGTGACCCCTGCTATGTTGACACTGGGTTCGGCTGTGCACATTCTGAGCATGCCTGGCACATGCATGTTCGGTGGGCTGCAGACCCCTGCACAAACACAGTCACGTTCACACAGCGTCACCCCTGGTGGACCATCGGTGCCAGCCCATGAGGCCAATGGTCAGCCTGGCATGGCTGGCAGGTCTCAGCGGGGCCACCCACACATCCGTGGTGGCCATGGCACTGTGCCATGTGACTGACCTGTCTGCCACTGCCCTATGTGCAGTGTGGTGTGCATCATGTGATGCACGGGTGGGGTACCCAGCCCTACACACATACGGTCCCTGTGCACACCATCCCGGCTGCTGGCCACTGTGGCGTGTGCATGATGATGCCTGCTTTGCACTGTCTGCCAGTGTGCAATGGTGCCCAGCATCTGAGGCATGCACAGTGATGGCCACTGGGCATGGTCATGTGTGGACCTGTGTAGGGTAGGGGTGGCAATTGGGGTTGGCATGTCATCTATCCCTTGTGCATGACTTGTGGTGTGTGTGTGTGTGTGTGTGCACGTGTCGTGTTCAGCCCTGCCCATCCCTGATGCCGTGCGCAGTGCCACACTCAGACCCATTCCCTTACCGCCGTCTGCCCCTGGTGTTCTGCCCTGCCTGTCTGTGAGCTGTGCCCTTGCCATTGGTGGTTGCGCATGGCCCCATGACCTACCTGTGTTGACCAAAGTGCTCTTCTATAATGGTGTCCCGGTGCAGCTGCGACATCCGGATCAGATGGTGGTCTCTTTGCCCAGGGGGTGGCTGCCCATCACCGGCTGTACCAGCATCCTCATTGTCCCCACTGCTGTCCCCCTCTTCAACCTCTATGGCTATCCCACAGTCGGTGGCCATGTTGTGCAGGATACAGCAGGCCAGGAATAGCCCACAGGCCTTCAAGGGGCTGTACTGTAGGGCACTGCCAGTTGTGTCCAGGCACCAGAACCATGCCTTCAGCATCCAGAATACCCACTCAATGACATTCCATGTTGTGGCATGTGCCTCATTGTACCGTAGCTGCGATGGGGTCATGGGGGGCCGGTATGGTGTGAGCAGCCAGGGACATAGTGGGTAGCCACTGTCACCTGTGTGTAGAGGGTGGATATTAGTATGGTGGTCTGCATTGCTTTGCCATGGGCCAACAAGGCCGGTACCCATGACACCTCTGACTATGCACCCCCCACATCTGCTCATGTTGTCCTGTGTGATATGCATACTCACCCACTAGATGGCCAGTGGGGATGTCCCCATTCTCAAACCGGTGGCACAGTGTGGACTGGTGCCAGATGAAGGCATCATGTGCTCCCCCAGGGTGTGTGGCACAGACATTGGTAATGCACCCCCTGGCATCGCACACCACCTGGCAATTGATGCTTGCATACCCCTTCCGATTGATGTATGACACTCTGTCCAGGCCAGATGGCATGCGAATGGCCACATGGGTGCAGTCAATGGCCCCAAGCATGCCATGCAACCGTGCTACTCTGTGGAACTCCTGTATGTGTGCTGTGCACTCCACCTGTGTGCTGGGGAAATGGATGTACTCCACAGCATGTGGCAGCAGTGTGATGAGGAATTGTGTGAGTAGGCATGACACGGCCAACTGGGTTATGCCTGTCGTGTCCCCTGTTGGTCTCTGGAAGGTGCCCATGGTGAGCAGGCACATGACGGCTGTCACCTTTGTCTCCACTGACAGAGCATGGATCCGTCATGTGGATGCCTGCATCTCATCACTGCACAGCTCACAGAACTGCCTTAGGATTGCCCGGTTCAGGCCGTACCAGCCCACAATCTCTGTCTCAGAGTAGCGTTCAAAGCAGGTGAGGGCTCGGTACTGCCTATTCTGGGTGTACCGCCAATGGGCCCTTCCACGGCCGCGCCCCCCTGCTGCCTGCCTTCTCACACCCCTCATTACCACCTCCATCTGGAAGGTGGCGCTGGCCATGTCTCTGGCTGGTGTTCCCCCCCGGTGGCTGTTGTCCCGTTCCCCCCCCACTGTCCATTCCTGATGCTCCCCCTGCACTGGTTACACCTCTGGCCTTTGACTGTGGCTGTCCTACCTCCTGCCACTGCCCTCAGTCCACTGTGGCACTCCACAGACTTTTCTGCACATTGGCACAGGCTCCCCACTCCTACCCTGTTTCTGGCTCAGTTCTGGTAGGGCCTGTCCTGCTCCTGTCCAGTCCTGCACACTGCTACCTTCTCTACCACCCTTGATGTCTGCCACCATGCTCCCACCTGTGGCTTCCCTTTTATGTTCTTGCACCCCTCTCTTGCTCCCTTTTATTTTGGATCATTTCCGCTGTCGCGCAACTTCCGCTAGCTCCCCTACTGCGCATGGTGCATGCTGTTGAATATCACACTGCGCATGTTATTCATGGTTCCGCCCCCTATGGTTGTGCATGCTTTCATTACTATTGCGCTCTGGCGCATTGCTTATTGTTCTGCGCATCCACCTACCACTGAATATTGCACAGTGGCACATTTACATACTTGCACTGGCACATCCCTGTGGCACATGGCGCAACCCTTCTGAATATCTGGGCCATAGTGTATAAAGACGAAATGGTGGCTGATTGAATTTTGGATTGGCTTGTATCAGATAATGGCAGAAAAAGCTATAGAACAAGAAAAAGATGAAAAATCCAAAGAGAAACAGCTGGATTCAGATATAAACAAATCAACAGTATTACAAAACAGATTTCAGATATTGGAAGATATGAATTGACTCAAAATAAATTCAGAGACTAATAGTAGAGGTAGAGAATTGTGTACAGATTCCTTTATAGAACAAGTTCTATATCATAAGGTAGGGAAAGAAGGTAATATTACTAGCTTTTTTGACATGGAATATAGTAGGATATAAAACTAAAACAAGCAGCCAGCAGCTTAGACAGTATGGATTTTATTATGCAATTTACAGTAGTGTGCCTTCAAGAAACATGACACTGTCCTAACAGTAATATAAATAAAACTGGATAACAAATGTTCCAGTGTGCTAGTAGTAAGGGGTCTAAATAAGGAAGAAAAGTTGGTGGATTAATAACACATGTCTGTAGCTAGTAGAACAAATTTACAAGAACAGGACAGTGTTAAGGAAAATACAGCACAGATGGGCTCTGACCCTGTCACAGGTCTCAGTTGGCCTAGACTTTTCTCTGCTCTCCTTAAGTCTGCTGGTGTTTGCAGACACTCTGATAGCCAATAAGGCTGGGTGGACTGTTCCACCTAAAATCAGAGCCCCCAGGATCAAAGAGCTTACCACAGACTTGGATAAATATGGACTTCACTGCAGAAGTCCAGTTTTGGGTCCATGGTAAGTCAGAACATGTCTTTTCATGCATCTTTCTCAGCCTTAGTTGACTGTTAACAACAGGATGCCAGCGGCACACCACATTTCATGTATAGGCAGCCAGCTGCATCCAATCAGGCAACAGCTGTTTGGGTGTCATGTGATGCACCAAGCTGAAGTAATGTTATGCACTCACTGACAGTATATAACCGAGATGAGTGCACAACATGGTCGAAAGGAGAGGAACAAGGCAAGAGCGATGAAGGGGAGTGTGAACGGCAGACTACATTAAGCTAGCAGTCACAAACACATAAATCATTATTGTTGTTCCATCCAGACAAGTCTGGAGAGAGAAACAGAAACACAGAAAGGGTGAGAATTATTGGAGGCATATTTTACAGTCACTGATTTCTTTATTGTTGTTGTTCCATCGAGAGGAATCATATGCGAGAGAGAGAGAGACAAACAGAGAGAGAAAGACTTACTGGTGGCCATAAATCAAATCACAGTCACAAATCATAAAATAAATCTTTAGTATTCCTGTTGTTCCATAGAGAGGAGTCATGGGAGAGGGAGGGGAAAGAGAGAGAGAGAGAGGGGGGAGAGAGAGAGAGACAGAGAGAGAGAGAGAGAGAGAGAGAGAGAGAGAGAGAGAGACATGTATGAGTCCATAAGAAAAAGAAAGAAAAAACATTTTATTCTGAAAGGTTGATCCTGTTGCAGGGCAGTCACACTACTGTTGGCTGAGGTGGCCCAGGGGAGGAAAGGTGACAGACTGGTGATGGTGGGTGGCAGAGAGACTGGGTGCTGTCTGCTGTGGGCCATAACATATAAAAAAACTTTTCTGACAAAAACAAACAAGTGTCTGAACCTGTGCTGCTAGCTGTGGGGGCCCTGTGGAGGGCAAAGTGACAGACTGGCACTGCTGTGTTGTAGAGAGACTGGGCACTGTCTTCTGTGGGCCATAGCATTCGCAAACATCATGTATATAAAAAAAAGCTTTCTTTCTTTCTGACAAAAATAAGCAAGTTGCTGAGCCTGTGCTGCAGTCTCATGGGTGGGGGGGCATGGAACACTGTGTCTTGTAGCAGTCTATATTTTTTATTTTTTATTTTGTAAATCAGAGAACAAGAAAGGAAAAACCACAAGGTATTTTCATTCATTAGTTAGTTGCGACTATTGAAAATAAGCACAACACAAGTATGCAAGAAGTGTCATCATCACACATCCTTATCCTTCATATTTTTATCATATATGTAACCAACCACACCATTCCAGTGTGTGCCAGATGTGTCTGCATCACAAATTTAAATTTTGAGGCTATGGAAGCACACACCTTTAAGTAAGAGTTGCTCAATACAGTTGGTCACTGAACAGTAACAGTAGGAGTCACTCTTCTGCAGTGAGCTAAGCTTGGAAGGAAGTGGTGGTGGTGTGTTGCATACACTAAATTTGGCCCTGTTTGGTGAGTGAGTCAGAGGACACTAGGTAGCTAGGATGGATCTGTTTTACAGGATAAAATTAAAAATAAGAAAAAATGGATCACAGTGTTGAGGTGCATTCTCAGGCAGGCGCTGCAGTTTGAGAGCCAAAGGACAGGTGCAGTCAGCCTGCACAGGGACAAAAAAGTCAAACTCAAAAACGTGATTCTGGTAACTCTTAAGTTTCATATTTCAAATGAATACTTGTATCCAAAACAGGTGCATCTGTCAGATCAGCCCCAATTAAAAAAGGTGCAGTATGTAGTTAAAACTAAAGGACTGGTAGGTACCTCACGCAGAGGCACCGTAAGGTATGGAACAATTGCAACCCATGCTACTTTGAGTCTGTCACAGTCATCTGAGTCTTCTGAGATTAAACCCAACACGGGTAAAGAGGAAGACGATGAAGACAAAGATCGGTCACAAGGTTTACAGGAGGGAATGGAAACTGCTAATGAGGAAGAAACTAAAAAAAATGTTTCTATGGTTAGGAGAAGGGCAGTAGGTTAGAGGAAGGGAATAAACTGCAGCATGAACAGGCGCAAGGAAAATCCAGGAGGAAAAAAACCTGAAAAGGTGACTGACCTGCAACACCTTTCTGGGAGAAAAAATTAAAAGATACCAGGCCGGATTCACAAAGGTTGGACACAAGCTGTGACAACTGCAGCTTGCGCCAATGGCCATTGCATCCTGGAACCTGCACCTGATTCAGTATTGGACTAGATCCAGGGGTCTGTGACCTGCAGCTTGAGGCATCAGTCCAGCAAATGGTACAGCCCCCAAGAATGGCTCAAGCTACTGGACAGACAGGTGGCAGATGCACCCGTACAACTGAGCCCATCAGCAGGATGTGCCCCCACACATACTCAACCACACTTGTTGGGGTGGGTGCTCTCCCACCCCATTGAACCCCAACAGGACTAACAGAACAGCTATTATGGGTTATCAGAACCCCTCCAGCCCCGATCCACAATTTCGTTTGACTCTCTCCAAAATGTCATCACAGTTCTGAAGAAAATAATAAATGAAACACACATGTCCAATATAGCCCTGGTGGTCTAGTGGCCCCCCAACTTGCAGTGCCAGCCCACCCAACTAACCCCCACACCTATACCCAGCCAACAACTGGGATAGTCCACCTCTCACCATTTTGTTTATTATTTTCATTATTGTGATGGCATTTCAGGGCAGGGAAAGGGGACTGGGGATCATGCTGGTGACAGGGCTCAGATAGCACATAAGGGTTTGTTCTGGGAACTCTCAGGGTTTGGGGCTGGGGTGGGGGTCTGGTTAGCCCATAAGGGCTCTTCTGTGATACCTTTCAGGGTTCTGGAGGGGAGGTGTGCCCCTCTGGCAGGTCTGTTATGGGTATCTGGAGGATCTGGGCATGTGGGGGAATCTGGGCATGTGGGGGTGTTTGCAAGTCCATATGGGCAAGGTGTCAGTAATACTTGAGGAACGGGGCAGTTGGGGTGCTGTAGCTTATGTGGGCTATTTAGTGTTCATCAATGGGGCACACTGGCAACCTCCTGATGGATGGCAAAGAACACCTATGCCACCTCATAGCCAGCTTAAGTGTTCTTTGATGAATGTCCCCTGGGGGTTCTTTCTGAATCACATTTAGGGACCTTTGCAGCCACCCTTCCTGAATAGGGTGCAAATGCTGCCATAAACCCCCTTACGCCACATTGCAAGGGAGTTTATGGAACATAAGTCCACTTGGGTGCAGGCAGACTGCAGCATGTTGCAGGCTGTCTTTCTGAATCCCCACACAACACAATTCATGACACAAGTGCTACTTGCACTATTGTTTTGGATGCAAGTTGCCTTGAGTGCAAAGTTGCCTTTTGTGAATCTGGCCCACCATCTTCTGTTTGATCATACTTCTCCATTAGTGCTATTAATGGGTTGGTGGCAACATGTGTTATTTGTAAATGGCCAGTCAGCAAGGTGTAAAAAGAAAGAAGCATTGGGAACTTCAGCACTGAAAAGGCACCAAGACAGATGTCATAACATTATTGAGAAATCCATTTGTGAGACTCAAAGAGAAAGTGATAGCAATAGCTCACTGTATGCAGGGATAACTCCAATAAATGAAAGCAGTGGATGGAGAGAAGATTTCAGATTTAGAAGTGGGTAGCCATATGGGAACAAGTGACCACCAAACAGTGTGGTTTACAATAAACACAGCTGTAGAGTCAACCCATACAAAAACAAGAGTGTTGGACTTTAACAGGGCTAACTTTGCCAAAATGGAAGAGTGCCTCCGAAAAGGACTAACAAACAGGCAAGAAGAAGGGGCGGAGGAACAGTGGAGAAAAATCAAAACTGACATCACAGAGGCAACAAACCTTTGTGTAAAGCAAATCAACAAAATAACACGAAGGAAAAAGCCACTATGGTTCTCAAAACAGGTGGCAGGGAAGTCTAAGGAGAAAAGGATAGCATGCAGGAAATATAAGGAAACACAGAAGAAGCAGGACAGAGAACTATATCAGTTAAAGCAGAAGGAGGCAGGGAAGGCAGTCACAATAGCAAATGCCCAAATACAGGAAAAGATAGTCAACTCTGTTAAGAAGGGAGATACAATCTTTTATAGGTGCATTAGGGAGTGAAGAAAGACCAAGGGAGGGATACTGAGGCTTAATAAAGGGGAGGTAATGTGGGCAGAGGGTGACAGTGAAAAAGCAAGGATATTGAACAAATATTTCTGCTCATTATTCACAAAAGAAGAGTGGGGGGGTACCTAAATCAAATAAGAGAAACAGTCTCAGTAGGGGGGTTGATACCAGTCCATTCACAGAAGAAAGGGTTCTGAAAGAACTCTTAAAACTGAAGGTGGACAAAGCAATGTAGCCTGATGGGATTCACCCCAGAATTCTAAAAGAACTAAGGGTAGAACTAATGACTCCACTGACTACTCTCTTTAACAAATCATGGGAGGATGGGGTAGTACCCGAGGACTGGAGGAGGGCAGATGTGATTCCACTTCACAAAAGTGGGAGCAGGACAGAGGCAGGAATCACTTCTGAAGGAAAGGATTGTTGAGTACCTAGAGGCCAGTAGGGCTCAGGACCAGAGGGGGCATGGATTCACAGTGGGAAGTTCATGTTAGACAAATCTTATAGATTTCTTTTACTGGATGAGTAGTAGACCAAGGAGGGGCTGTGGACATGGCCTACCTAGATTTTAGCAAGGCATTTGACACAGTCCCATACAAAATGTTAATATTCAAGTTAGCCAGCCTTGAAGTGGGTCCCAAGGTGGTAGCCTAGGTAAAAAAATGGCTGGACAACAGGATGCAGAGGGTAATAGTAAATGGAGTCCATAGTGAAGAAAGGGGAGTTACTAGTGGGGTGCTGCAGGGTTCAATTCTGGGACCAGTCCTCTTTAATGTCTTTATAAGTGACATTGCAGAGGGACTGAAAAGAAAAGTATGTCGCTTTGCAGATGACACAAAGATCTGCAACAGGGTTGATACACAAGGTGGGGTAGAAAAGATGAGAAGGGACTTGGCAAGGTTGGAGAAATGGTCAAATGTATGGCAGATTAGATTCAATGCAAAGAAATGCAAAGTAATGCACCTGGTAAACAAAAACCCAGGGGAAGAGTACACAATGGGGGTGGGATACTAACAATAACAAAAATGGAAAGGGACCTAGTGGTAATTATATTTGATGACCTAAAGGTGGGCCAGCAATGTGAGATGGCAGTAAGGAACGTTAGGGGTATACTGGGATGCACAGGAAGAGGCATTGTCAGTAGAAAACAGGAAGTTGTTATCCCTCTGTACAGACAGTTGGTGATTCCCCATCTGGAGTACTGTATGCATTTCTGGAGACCCCATCTCAAAAAAGACATAGACAGGGTGGAGGCTGTTCAGAGGAGGGCAACCAAAATGGTGCAGGGTCTGCACCAGAAGACATATGAAGAAAGACTAAAGGATGTTAATATGTATAGCCTCAAGGAAAGGAGGGAGAGGGGGGACATGATAGAAACTTTCAAGTACCCCAAGGGAATCAACAAAGTCCAAGAGGGTAGCATCTTTCAGAAAAAGGGATGTGCAAGAACAAGGCGGCACAATTTGAAGATAGAGGGGGGACGGCTCAGAGACAATGTAAGGAAGTATTTTTTTTCACAAAGAGGGTTGTGGATGCATGGAACAGCCTTCCAAAGGAGGTTGTGGAGTCATAAACAGTGGGGAAATTCAAGAATGCATGGGACAGACATAAAGCAGTTCTAGTGGAGGTAGGACGAAGTAAGCTGTTGGTTAACTAGGATCTGCAGTTTATCTATTAGGTAGGGAAATGGGCAGATTAGGTGGGCCAAGCAGTCCTTATTTACCATCGAATTCTCTGTTTCTGTGTTTCTATGTTTCAGTGGCAACCCCCACCGCAATGCAGAAACACTTCCTGTACTCCCTCCCATTAGCAGGACTTCTAGTGTTACTGAAAGTAACCATGTGTTCAAATGTCCCCTCCTTCAAAGAAACAGCTAACCATCTCAGAAACATATGACTGTAAAGCCAAATATGCCTCAATCTGCATTGTTGCTGTTACAATAAGAGAAAATTTCAGACATGATAGCTGTTGATTTACTAATGTAAAGTGGTGGAAAATGCAGCTTTCAGGCGGCTGCTTGAGTTTCTTGAACCTACATATTGCATACCATCGAGAAACTACTTCTCTTCAACAGGGATTCCAGACCTCTATGATGTTGTATGTAAAAAATTGAGACACATTTTTTGCAGTGCTGTTGGGAGGGTATTGCATCTCACAACAGATACCTGGATAAGCTGTCATTCTGAACCCTTCATGTCTGCCACTGCACATTGAGTATATTTTGATAATTATAGTGGGGACAGTGAAACACAGTTTGCTGTTCTGAGAATGTTTTATTTTCCATCTTAACATACCTCATACAACATCAGTGAAGAGTTCCAAAAACCAATACAGCAATGGCTGACTTCACAGGGACTGTCAGTTGGCTTTATTGTTGCAGATAATGGGTCCAACATAAGGAAAGCCTTGAGGGAGGGCTTTTTTCACATCGGCTGCTCCGTGCATTGCTTAAATTTAATAGTTTACATTTTTCTTGATGAGGACAGGGACATTGAGGATTCTGTTAGCAATACTGAAAGAATATGCATTCATTTCAGTCACTCAAGCAAATCCCATCACTTATTTGAAAAAATACAGCAGCAACACAATTCACCTTTGCACAGACTGATCCAAGACATTTCTACTCCATGGAAATCGACCTTTCTTATGCTCCAAAGGCTGCTGAAACTAAAGAAAGCTGTCATATAGTACACTTTAGAAAATAAAATTGGTGATGCAGATGTCTGTATTACTTCACCACAGTGGGCCATTCTGGAGTCTCTAATTTTACTCCTCCAGTCATCTGAGGAAATCACCTGAGAGGTGAGTGCAAACACAGCAGCTCTAAGCCAGGTGATACCCCAATACAAATTTTTTAATACAGATTGAATCTGACTAAGGAAACATTAGAGAACCAAGATATTTCCATCACACATACTGCCTGTGGTGCCGCTGACACACACAGGTTACCCCCCAGAATACAAAAAGATGTAACCAGATGTATAATCAGTGCAGTGTCAGTAGCTCAGCAGGTAGCACACTCACCTCTCATGTTGGGAGATCAGGAGGCTGTGGGTTCTATCCCCACACTTGGGTTAAATCCCAATACTAGCACTGTAGTGCAGAATGAGGAGGGTGCTGCACTCCTGAGGAGCCATCTTTCAGATGAGATGATAAACCAAGTTCCCATCTGCCTGTTCTGGTGGTAGATCAAGTGGATGTTAAAGATCCCATGGCACTTCTCAAAAAGAGTAGGGAAATTTCCCCGGTGCCCTGGCCAAATTTCCCTCCATTCACTAAAAATACCACCAACAGCTTAATCTGGTTCAAGGTCAGTTGGCATTCATCTGTATCCCCCTCCCGTGGGTCGTGACTGAAAATAGGCAGAATTGTCTAGTGCACTTACCCGATCAACAAAAACTAAATAAATAAAATCAAAAAAGTTGATGAAGATGTCAAACTATGTAAAATACTTCATTCTGAGTACTACATTAAAGCAACAATCTGTGACCCATGATACAAATCAAAGCAACTAGAGTGATGATGACGATAACACTTCTTTTGAGACAAACAAGAAAGAAGTTATCCCTCTGTACAGACAGTTGGTGAGACCCCATCTGGAGTACTGCATCCAGTTCTGGAGACCCCATCTCCACAAGGACATAGGATGGAGGCAGTCCAGAGGAGGGCAACTAAAATGGTACAGGTTCTGCAAAAGAAGCCATATGAGGGAGATTAAAGGAGCTTAATATGTATACCCTTAAGGAAAGGAGGTAGATGAGGGACATGATAGAAACGTTTAAGTATCTCAGTGGAATCAACAAAGTCCAAGCAGGTAGCATCTTTCAGAAAAAGAAATGTGCAAGAAAAAGGGGACACAATTTGAAAATAGAGGGGGGACAGCTCAGGGCAATATGAGGAAGTATTTTTTCACAGAGGAGGTGGTGGACATATGGTACAGCCTTCCTGAGGAGGTTGTGGGGTCTAAAACTGTGGGAGAATTCAAGAATGTATGGGACAGACATAAGGCAATTCTTGTGGAGGGTAGGAAGAAATAGACTGTTGGTTAACTAGGATCTGCAGCTTACCCAGTAGGTAGGGAAATGGGCAGACTAGGTGGGCCAAGTGGTCCTTATCTGCTGTCAAAGTTTATGTTTCTATGTTTCTATGAGGTACATGCTGTCATGGAACAGAATATAATGACCCAAGATTCAGAATCTTCTTCACAACACAGCATAGCATTAGGTGGTCCGTCCTCTTGTGTTGCAGCATTCTTCTTCTTCAGCCACTGTGGCAGGATCTTCTTCACCGGCATCAAAACATAGCACTGTACCAAAGTCACTTGGTTCAGCTTCATGCCTCTGGAATCACTTAAAAGATGTAATTGTAACATATTCTTCATCCTCTTCTTCTAACACAGCCTCAGTACAAACCATTGTTGAAATGTACCTGGCAGAGCCCAATATTAACTGGAATGCTAATCCTTTAAAATATTTGAAATGCAAACAAAGTATGTGGCCTGCTTTAGTAAAAATTGCAGTTAAGTACATGAATTGCCCTACAGCTAGTATCTGTTCAGAACAATTGTGACGTTCAACTGGTAATGTCATTACTGATGCAAGATCATGTTTAACACCAGAAAATGTTCAACGTTTGATATTTCTAAAGTCAGCATTCCTTACTTTAATTTCAAATATAATATCAGAATGAAATGTTCACTGACTCTGAGCAGGTCCCATCTACAATACAGTTTCTAGTATTGTGCCTGTGGAGAAAATCTTTTGTGAATAGGGACTATTAGTTTTAAATACGTGGGGCATGCATGAGATAGTGACAACAAGTCAGGCCAGGAGGACTGGAATACACTAGCCCAGGCTGGAATTACTTGAATGAACACAGTGAGCACAGACACATGGAAAATAATTACATTAGTGGATTCATAGTCCAAATACAACTGTATTTTGTGTCACAAGCTTACTTGGTAGTTCCACTATCTGATCTGGAAGGTAAGGTATTGGTGTCTACCACTACTTGTCACATTTTGTACTCGCAATGATTTAAAAAAAAATATTTTACCACCTGATTGTACTGTAGTATTGTTTTAATTTTCAGTACAACAGATGGCTTAGCAGAAGGCTGAACACTGAAACTGAATGCTCTTTTATAATGTATTTCTCACATTTATTTATTTATTAGATTTTGGTGACCAGGTAGGCCCACTGAGCCCCTAAGGTCCCTTTTTCAGGGGAAACCCAGGATAACAATACAAGTTATAAGAATGAACAAGGACATAAGGAACATTTGAGGCATTGTGAGTTACATCATGAGGTGGTTACAGTAAAGAAAAATAGTGGATACAGGCATGGTTACAGGCACGGTAAAAGAAAAGCAGTGGATACAGGCATGGCTTACAGGCACGGTAAAAGAAAAGCAGTGAATGCAGGCATGGGTACAGGCACGGTTATCATCATGACATGTAAGCAATTGGTAATACTTTGCATATAGTTTATTCAGGGGTTACATGTGGCCTCTGGCAAGCAGTCTGTATAAGGCAGGTAGTAGGAAGGTTAAGCTAGGAGACGGGAGTTGGAGAGGAGGGGAGTACCTAGGGGCTTTAAGTGCCATGACAGTGGCATGCGCTTGAGGTCAGCAGGTGGGACTTCAGCCTGGTGCGGAAGTTCATGAGTGAGGAGGAGGCTTGGACCTGGGGAGGGAGCTTGTTCCATTGGCAGGCTGCTTGGGAGGAAAAGGATCTTCCGCCAGCGTTTGTCCTTACCCTAGGGACTTCTAATAACATTCTATCAGAGGTCCTTAGGTTCCTTGGGTTGTGTTTGAGGGTTATGGCCCCAGCAATGCTTGGCAGAGCATGGGGTTTGAGAACTGTAGGCCTGGACAAGCAAAGGAGGGGGTGTTGGAGGCGGGCAACCAATGTGGGCCAACGAAGATTAGCCTAAGTGTCACAGTGGTGACGTCTCAGGTGGTCTAAGGTTACGAAATGAGCTATTTTATTATATAGGGTTTGCATCCTTGTAATCTCTTGTTTAGCCATGCCCTGTATAATAGGGGCCGCAAAAGTCAAGTTGGGTAGAAGGATGCTGGTAGCTATGGAGAGCCTGGCTTCAGGGATAAGTTGGTCCCTGAGTCAGTACAGGGTGCCAAGTTTATGATGTAGGGTCCTGGTGACCTGGTGCACATGTTCCTTGTATGTGATATTCTGATCCAATGTGAGGCCTAAGTATTTAAGGGAGAAGACTATGTTAATGGCTTTACCAGAGAGTGAGGTTAAGGAGAGGGATGAGGACCTGTCAAATCCCAGGGATCTTGGCCCAAATAGCATTGCCTTGGTCTTGTCTGCATTTAGTAACATTTGTTCTTACATAGCCAAGTCTCTAGTGAAGTGAGATCCTTTTGGAGTAGAGGGCCTAGGGCAACCATGTCACGCAGGGGTCGGAAGATGACAGTATCATCAGCGTACTGCACAACCGAGCTCTCTCCGCAGAGGGTACGCAGGTCATTGGTAAACAAGGAAAACAGGAGGGGGCCTAGAATTGAGCCCTGAGGTACCCTGGTTTAGGGTAGTGGGTCAGACATGGTCCCTTCCATGAGACCCTCTGTGCCCTGCCTGATAAGTAGCTCCCAAACCATTTCGGGCATGATTGTCTAGGCCTATATTTTGCAGCTTCTGCAGCAGCAAGTTGTGGTTGACGAGGTCGAACGCTTTGGATAAGTCTATAAAGACTGCACCACTGGGTATCCCTTTGTCCATTGCCATGAGAACTTCATCCGTGTAGTTAATGAGAGCAGTGTCAGTACCATGGTTTGTTCTAAATCCATGTTGGGAGGGGGCAAGGAGCTGATGAGCTTCCAGGTAGTCCCTGCATTGATTGTAGATGACTCTTTCTTGCACCTTAGCAAGTGAGCAGAGGAGGGAGATGGGCCTGTAGTTGTTGAGTTTTTCCCTGAGCCCCCCTTTGTGAATAGGGACAACATTGGCATCCCCAATATCTGGCAGCAATTACATCACATAGAAGGATTTCATTAAATTGAATTGATTTCTTTATTGTGTGTTGTATTTTAGCCTCACTGTAACACTATATCTCACTTACAGTAATTGGGCTGAGATTATATTTTACATACCTAAATTACTTGGCACTGGCACCAATTGTTTGGAACTAAGAAGGATGTAACTGTTTGTCATCAGGTCTTCAGGTGCACATGACACAGCAGTAGCAAACTTTATTTTATGACTCTACTGCACGTGACCAACGTGATGATGTGACTGCCTGGGGGGTGATCAGTATATCTTTCATTTCTTCTTTAATAAACATGTTCAGTGAGTTGATCAGTAGAAGTAGTCATAGAATAGATTACAACCTGTTGGGCTAGTTAGTGTACCATACCACAGTACACCAGTATATGCAGTGTAGTTGTGTCATATGGGTAGGGTGGGTGGACTTGTACTGCTGCTCATTTGATCATTCATTATATCCATTTCTTTGGCCTGGTCTGCTCTGACTGAAACATCCATCAAAATAATATATATATATTTGGTGATAAATCTTAAAAAAACAAAAACCATGTTCTTCACTCATCCCCAAAACAAGTCCTGCAACTTCAAACTCCTCATTCACTCTGGGTCCTCATTCCCACTCGAACAAGTTTGCTTCTATAAATACCTAGGTATCCATTTTGACCCCTCCCTCTCCTTCCATGGACACATCGCTGCCCTAGCCACTGCCACTAATATCCGATTGGGCATCTTACATCGGTATAAACACTGCCTCCCCCCGGAGGCTCTTCAACTCGCAGTCACCTCCTCTATCCTGTCCCTAGTGGACTATGGACTGCCGGTGTATGGTGCTGCTGATCAGACCGCACTCCATAAAATTCGCACTACTCTGAATAAGGTCTGCAGGTTAATTACTGGAGCACCTAGGATGACACACACCTGTCTACTGTATGCTAAAGCGCTGGTACTTGATCTCGACGAGTGCCTCAAATATCTTACCCGTACCCTTACAAAAAAGACCCTCCTTGGGCTTTCCCCACCAGGATTGACCACCACCATATGCCGCTCTGTCCCACTAGTTCATACTTGGACCTCTGGGAAAACCTCTCTTGTTATCCCTAGAGCTAGGACCTCTCACGGCCAAAGAGCCTTCAGCTTTAGGGCCCCCTCCTGGTTCAACACACTGCCCCCCTCCATCTCCGAAGCTCCAACTATATCGTGCTTCAAAACTTCCCTTACGTAATCACCTTATTAACAATTGATGCTGTAACTGCCACTAGTCAAAGCCGTACTCAATACTTATGACAAAGCTTATTACTAAGCTGCTAAGGACGACATAACTCTGGTATTGTTTGCATCCATCCTACCTGTACCAGCTTGTTTGTATCTATGTCTTAATTTTACTGTTATACTTATGTGTTGTACTGCTATACTGTGTATTTTGGTTTGTCTTACTGTGACAAGGTACCTTTGTAAATGAGCCTATGGCTCAAAGGTTTTCCAAACTGCTGTTTAAATAAAATAAAATAAAAAAAAAATAATAAATATCCACACAGCAAGAATAATAAAAAATATCTCAGCTACATGGTATTGATTTGCAGTATGATATATAGGTACCTCTCTCTCTCTCTCTCTCTTTGTCTTTCTGTCTGTCTGTCTGTCTGGCTCTCCTTCCCTTCCCTCCCTCCCTCTCCTTTCCCTCTCTATCTCTCTGTCTCTCTCTGTCTCTGTCCCAGCATACTTTTGGGCCCATGTAGGATATGCCACCAGTACAGACCACCCATGAAGGAGCTAGTAATTTCCTTTATTTAACATTTTACTTTAATTTTTATAAAATAATCCATTTAATTATTTCCTTTGAGCCTTTGTATTAAATATTACTGAGTTTGGTCACTTTTGATTTGTGCTATTATGTTATTATCTTGACTAGTGTAAATTTGTGATGTTGTGCTGCCAAGTGCAAACTTTTATTTTTAGTGTAAGTGTCACCTTCATTATTTGTATCTTATGTTTTGTACTAATTGTATATTTTGCACTACTTGCCTGTCCAGGACCTCCTTGTAAATGATTATGCTCAATGGAGTTATTTCCTGCTAATAAACCTGACTTGACTTTTATGCATTTTATCACATTTGAAATATTTTTAAATAATCTGAACTAATCAGAACCCCCACCCACCACCACATTTTCTGGTTCTTATTTAATAAGGTTCAGAACTTCATTAAGTTCCCTCAGGCCTAATAGCTAATCTACCTGCCCAATTATTGGGGCTGTATAACTATCTCCCCATTCCCTCCATCCCTGTGGGGACCTTCCTAACCCTAACCTCTCCCTCAATTTGATAAACTACATAGCAAGAAACTGAAGGGTCCCACCTATAGTACCTAATATCTAGGCATGCGATATTGACATATAACAAGCTCTAAGCTACTTTTTGCAAGTTGCTACCTTTGCTCTTGTTGTTAATCCTCCTATTATCTGCTAGGGATATAGAGACTAACCTTGGCCCCTGCCCTCCCAACCTCAGAATTACCTGTCCCTCTTACCCACCATACCTGGCTAGATTGTAAGGGGCTTAAACTATCCCACATGAATGCCAATAGCCTAAGACCCAAGCAACATGAACTAGAAGCTTGGGTGAATTTGTATTCTCCTGATGTGCTTCCAGTAACTGAAACATGGTTGAAACAGCATGTCCTTTCAAATGAGATTGGCATCCCCAGTTATGACATGTTTAGGAAACAATGGTCTGGTAAAAAGAAATGTGAGGGAGTGATGTTATACACTAAATCCTCTATCCAAGCCACAGAACTGCCTCTGCCCCACTTTCTCACCATGTAAGTTTGTACATATTAAAGTGCTACTTGGCAATACTAATCCTCTCTTTGTGGGGTGCAATCCCAGCCCCCTCCATGGCAAAACCTGCAATGGATGACCTCCTGCACCATGGTGGCACTATCCTGCTTGGTAATCTTCACCTTAATGGGTTTAATAAGGGATCTACACCTTCAAGAATTCTGTTCATGACTCACATGTACACCAAATCATCAGTGAATGCACTTTGCTAACCCCCAAATCAGAGAATCACTCCTTAATAGATTTGGTCCTTGTCAGCAGAACAGACTGCATCCAAGCATCTCCAACTCCCTGAGCAACCCATCCCTGATGTACTGTGTATGGAGAAACAGTCTCCTAAAGATTCCTCCCAAAACAGCAACTTTCAAAGACTTCTCTGCTCTGGACAGCAGTGCCTTTCTTGAAGATGTTGCCATGGTGCATTGGAAGGTATTGGTTATTCTGAAGATGTAACCTGCTCTAGACATTCTAATTAACAATTTTACCAATGTTGTAAACAGACATGCCCCCTTTCTACAGGGAAGGGTTAAAGGAACCTGTTCCAAATGATTAACTCCCCATCTCTAAAATCTCATGAAACAGAGGGATCCTGTCATACATTTTAGACTACTGGCTTCCAGCAAGATTGAACAGCATACAGACAAATCAGGAACATTTGTAAGTCCTTCTTAAAAAAGTCCAAAGCCTCCTACCTAAGGACCTGCAAACCAATAATCTGCACACTCCAAAACATTTTTGGATGCAAGTAAATAACCTCCTTAAGGGGCAGACTAGTATGCCACAATGAGAAATTCTACACAATTCAAATTTGATTAGTGATTCCAAATAGATTACCAAGGCATTTGATGTACACTTTACTAATCTCAGTGCTTACAAGGACCTTACTGCCAGCCCCTCCCCAGCTCATGCACCCCAGAAACTCACACCAACTTTTACTTTCAGCTGGTCACCTACAAAGTGGTACTGAACCACCTCCTAAAAAGTCAAGCAGAAAACTCTACGGACCATGATAACCTAGAGATTCGACTCTTAAAACTGGTTGCCCCCATTCTGTCTTCTCCACTGATTACCCTCTATAAACTGGCACTGCTTCATGACACAGTCCCTCAAAAATTGAAGGTAGCACATGTTGATCCTGTGCATAAGGGCAGAGTCAGGGAATCGACTGGGAACTATCACCTTATCTCTACTTTGTGCACCTTGGCTGAATTACAAGAAAGAATAATGTACAACCAATTGTTGATCTATATAGAAACCCATTCCCTGCTCCTGGACTTTCACAAGCACAATGGCACTGACTCAGCCATGGTATACTTTGCCACTCATGTCCTACTTGCAACTGACCATGGTAACCACATGGGGTTATATTTGTCAAACCTCACAAAGTCTTTCAACCTAGTCACTCATCACCATCTCTCCTCAGATTGAAGGGCATGGGTCTTGACTAGCTATGCTGTCAGTGGTTCAGCAGTTATCTCGATGGGTATAAGGAGGCAGTGAAGTGGGGATCATGCCTGTCCTCCTTCTTGAGTTCTCAGGTGGGGTCCTTCAAGGCTCTATCATGGGGTCCAGGCTGTTCTCACTGTTTTCCAACAAGCTGTCCTATAACTGTATTAAAGCCAAAATGCTGCTTTACGCAGATGATGTGGTCCTAAATAGAATTGGGACAAAACTGAATGCTATTAATGTTGGACTAAATAAGGACTTCAAGGAACCAAAAGCATTGTCTGTCTCAAATTGTCCTGTGCTCAATGGGGGAAAGAAGCTAAGGCCATGCTATCCTGTTCAACAAAACTGGATGCTGACAAAAGCAATCTCCTACAGATAACCATCTTTCCCAAAAACTGGGACTACTATACAAACTCAAATCCTACCTTCATAATGAAGCCCATATGTTTGTAGCCAATAGTGTCCTCCTCATTACACTACTTGATGAAGCCCTAATCCACTCCTCCGTGAAAAGGGCAAAGTTGAATTAGCATAAAACTATGCATCACAAAATTGGCAGATTTGTATCCAGTGCAGGAAACTGAGAGCACCATTGCAATATCCTTGACTCTCTACACAGCTCCCCACCCCTGAAGAGTATATCTACTGTCCTATTATCTGTATGGACAATAAGACACTAATAAATTGTATCCCCTGTCTCATGGATATACTGGCCTGGAAGCCCACTAGAAAGCACTGACTCCCCCAGCCCCTCCTGGGGGGTTCTTGGACCTGAACTACATGTGGTTTGTAGTCCTTCTTGTGCAAAACACCCTTGCTCTGGAAGAAACTCCCTGGGTGTAAGTCTCAAAAACTGGCACAATCTGCATGAAATGTGGCTTGCACTGATTGCCAGTGCACCAGGGACCCTGCACCTGATTCTCTATTGAGTAGGGTCCTGGCTGCAAAGTCCTACAGCTTGTGGCAACTGTGGCTGTGTGCCAAACAGACAGCATATATGGATGTTGTGCCACAAGCTGCATGGTGGCCGTGTGCCACTTTAAGAGGTCCGTGGTGGCTAGTGGTCTTTACTCAGCCCTGATGCCCTTTGTATAATAACCACCTCTCTGGTAGTCTAGCAGACTCACCAGCTCTAATCCCCTTTCATTAAAATTAAACACGTCCCTGGCAGTCTAGTGGACCCCCCTCCCTAATATGTCCATATTAAATTATAAATCATGTCCCTGGTGGTCTAGTGAACCCATATTTCTATCTCTGATCTGTCCATATTAATATGGCAATCCCATTCCCTGGTGGTCTAGTAGACCCTAACCCCAACCCCAGTAGGCAGTGCCCCTCCACCTCACTCACCCCCATCCCATCTGCAAGCAAGCAACCAGCACAGCCCACTGCTCTCCACCATGGCTGGCCACCAACTGAGCTATCACTGAGCGTGTAATGCATACAGTATGAGTACATTGATTGACAGCTCAGTGAGTGAGCTGTCAATCAATGATTGTGTACTGTATACAGTATGCACTCAGTGATAGCTCAGTCAGTGACCAGCCATGGTGGATATCAAAAAGCTGTACGGGTCACCAGCTTGGAGATGAGATTGAGGGAATGGTGTGGTGGGACACTGGCTGCCAGGGTGGGGGAGGGGTCCACTAGACCATCAGGGAAAGTGATTATTATAATAATACAGACAGATCAGGGAAAGGGAGGGGGTCTGCTAGACCACCAGGGAAAAAATATAATATTATTGAAGCAGATCAGGGTGGGGGGTCTGCTAGATAACCAGGGACCTGCTTATTTTAATGATATGGGGACTGGGGTTGGAAGGGATCTGCTAGACCACCAGGTACTTGATTATTTTAATAAAAGGGGGATCAGAGCTGGGTAGGAGGGATCAGGGCACAGTGGTACAATTTGCTAAACCCTCCCAGAGGGCAACTTTCCAAATACCCTTAGACCAGCCCTGGCTGGTCTAATGGTACATAAAAATTTGTCCTCTGGGAGAGCTTTGAGAATCCTGAATTAGGGGATTTGGCAGCCTGCATTTGCTGCAAGCCCCTAATGCCATGCTGCCATCATTTTGTGCTGCAAGGATGGTGTAAGCCCCTTTGTTGCATGCAGTCTGCGGTTGGTGCAGGCTGCATTTCAGAATTACTCCTGATGCATCTTTTGGCACAAGGGGCATTTTGCACCATTTCTTGTGGCTCAAGCCCATTGCGTTATTCTGGGAGCTTTGAGAATTAGGCCCCTTGTCTCTATTCAGAGATGCCATACCTACCAAGCCTTCAAGGAGTTCCTGAAAAGGTGCCTAACCCTAAAGCCAAAACATTTTTGTTCCTGTTGAGCTTACCCCTTTCTCAGTTGTGCCAAACAGTGGCTCATGTGCTTACCCCCCCCCCATCAGCTCTTGGAATTAGACCTCTAAACCTGATTTGATATCCTATAACATTATATATTGCACTTTGCCTTATCGACTTGTGTATACAACTTGCTATCTAATCTTGTTGATCCTCACTGTTGTACCTACTGTAACTACCACTATCACTATATCCTCTATGTTGTTATTTGTAGTAATGTGAAAACATGTCATTTCCTGCATGTAACTTATTCTGGGTCAGTCCTGAAAAAGGGATGCAAGTCTCGGTGAGTCAACCCTGTCAACAAAATCCAATAAGTTAAACAAATAAAAAAATGATGCCACTGGAGATGTAATGTAAAGTAACTATTTTTGAAAGTGAAATATGAAGTCTGAAAATGTTAATAAAGTGAAATAGGGCAACCATTGGAAGGTAGCAGATTAAAAAGTGCACAGCATAAACAGCAATCAGAGTGTAGAACATGTATATGAGTCTCATTATTAAATGAGTTCCTTTGATTCATGTTTGAAGGAGTTCAGAAAGCACAGCTACCATGAAAGCAAGCAGCTAGGTTTATAATGTAGTATTCTTCTCAACAAATCTCTGACCCATGAATAAAAATCACAGACATTTTATCTATGGTCACCTCAATGTTTAATAACTTAGGACCGGCTCAGCAGCACAGCGGTAGCACTACTGCTTGCAGCTCTGGTGACCTGGGTCTGAATGTGAGTGCAGTGTGACAGAGGGTTGGCCAGGAGGGGGCGGGTGTTGGATGAGTGTTTTAGGGACAGCTCTCCACCTCTGGTACGGGAGAGTTGATGGTCCCCAGCATTTAAGCGACTCCCAGTGGAGGCTGGGAAGTGTGCCAATACCAGGACCACAACACAGGGGGAGGCAGTGATGGATGTCTGCAAGATATGAATGGGAGCATGAATGCCTATGCACTGATGTCATTGCACATCTGCTCTTGGGGGAAACCAGTGCAGGTAAAACCCTGTGCTGCAGCACAGAGTGATGCTCCCACCACTACCCCCCCAAACTATATCATACCAGAATATAAGTATAGGATTTAGGAAACACAGGTTGATCTCAGTTCCTCACTTAGAAGTTCAGTTATAAAGGTGTATGCTATGGGCCTCTGGTCCATACTACTTCAGGTGGATGCCAGTGAGGTTTGCCAGAGAACAGAGTCAGGGTGAATCCATGCCTAGAGCACAGTATAGGAAAAAAAACTGAAAAAACTCAATAACTTAGTAATTTCCACTTTTTAATCAGTTGTTTTGACACATATGTAAGCTTCATAAACCACATATTTTCCATTTTCCTTGACCTTCATGAGCTTTGGCCCAAACTCTCTTTGACTGATCCAGGACCCATTAAACAATCACTTTCTATTCCATTCTGCTCTCTTATCAGGTGTTCCTCCCAGCACAAACATACTTTGCTAGAGTTTGCTATAGTGATGCAGAGGTTCACCAGGAGGTTTCATTTTAATTAAAAAAAGTTGACAGGTATCCAATGTATCAGGCTCGGGCTAGGGGGCTTCTGGCAGAAGGTTAATGTTCTTTTCTTAGTGTATGTACAGTGTGTCATATTAATGCACACAGTGCATTTTGATTTACAATTTTCTTCTATAGTTAGGACTCATTTACATTACATGGAAACTCTTAATCTCGTACATATTGTGAAGAATTACAGGGACACAGCTGTGTGTTACTTCTTAAATCCAGATTCCCCTAAAGCCAAGATAACATGTGTCCACTCCTTGAGTTTATTAATTTATTTTAATTGGTGGCTGGGAGAGCCACACAGATGGGAAGTTCATCTTTAATGTCTTTATATGTGACATTGGAGAGCACCTGAAAGAAAAGGTATGTCTCTTTGAAGATGACACAAAGATCTGAAACAAGGTTGATACACGGTGGGGTGGAAAGGATGAAAATGGACTTGGCAAGGTTGGAGGAATGGTCAAATATGTAGCAGCTCAGATTCAATGCAAAGAAGTGCAAGGTAATGTATCTGGGAAACAAAAAACCCAGGGGAAGAGTACACAATGGGGGGGTAAGTTAATAACAACAAAAATCAAAAGAGACCTAGGAGTAATTATATCAGATGACTTAAAGGTGGGCAAGCAATGTGAGAAGGCAGCAAGGAGGGCTGGGTGGATACTGGAATGCATAGGGAGAGGCATCAACAGTAGAAAACAGGAAGTTGTTATCCCTCTGTACAGACAGTTGGTGAAACCCCATCTTTAGTACTACGTGCAATTCTGGAGACCCCATCTCCGCAAAGACATAGACAGAGTGGATGTTGTTCAGAGGAGGACAAGCAAAATGGTGCAGGTTCTGCACCAGAAGACATATGAGGAAAGACTAAAGCAGCTTAATATGTATAGCCTTGAGGGGGGGGGGGCATGATGGAAACTTTCAGGTATCTCAATGGAATTAACAAAGTGAAACAGGGTAGCATCTTTCAGAAGAAGAGATGTGCAAGAACAAGGGGGCACAATTTGAAGATAGAGGTGGGACAGCTCAGAGGTAATGTTAGAAAGTATTTTTTCACAGAGAGGGTTATCAATGCATGGAACAGCCTTCCTGAGGAGGTTGTGGAGTCAGGAACAGTGTGAGAATTCAAGAATGCATGGGACAGGCATAAGGCAATTCTAGTGGGGGTAGGAGGCAGTAAGCTGTTGATTAACTAGAATCAGCAGCTTATCCATCAGGTAGGGAAATGAGCAGACTAGGTGGGCCAAGCGGTCTTTATCTGCCATCAAATTCTATGTTTCTATGTTATTTCCAATTGTTGTTGTTGGTGGTGGTGGTGGTGGGGTAGCTCCTTTATAGAATGGTAAAGTGATAAAATATCACCTCAATCTGTGTGCGTGTGTGTGTGCATGTGTTTGTGTGCGTGTTTATCTCCCCTTGACTCATCTGTCCGAAGGCTGCAAAAGGCATACAATGTCTATATACATAGGCTCTGTTTGCACTCTGAATCAAATGAATTAGCTGTGACTGTAATCTTTTTTTATAATCTTTTTGAAAGTAAATACAGACAATACACAGCTTCTTAGACATATTTTGCAAGCCATATTGCTATGCACACATTAACAAACTCCATAAAATGCATAAAAACACAGGGAAGGGGAAAAAGAAAAAAAAGAATAAAAGGGGAACCACAGAGGTTAAGTGGGGGGAGAGTTAAGAGCTCCACTTAAGTACAGGACTTATGGGCAGACTGAATGGGCCTAGCAGTCCTTATCTGCCAACAATTTCTTTCATAGTTTCATAGTGTGTTAATGAGTTCAGGAGGCATGAGGGTCTTTTGCGAACTTGCCACCTTGTTACTGGTGGAAATAAAATTCTTTGTTTCTATCATTTGAATTGCTCTGGTCTCTACAGCTAAGATAAAATACTTCAGGGATGAACAGAGAGAAACATTTTCTATAGCAGCTCAGGCAGTGCTTTTGGGTATAATGTTAAAAACTGAAACTGTGGTGGATGAAAAGACCACAGAGTAAACGTTGCAGAATAGAGAGGCGCTGCAAATTCACCATAAATGTCATAGGTGAGGGTTCTGTAGAACCCGACCCCCAACCACAAACAGCTAATTGCAAGCCCCCACCTTGTGGTGACTGACTGGCATATCCCTCTGCTCACTGCGTATCTAGTTCAGTGAACGCTTTGTTGTGTGAGGAATTACTGAGATTGAGCCCTAGACCCTGGAATGACTCAAAGCATCCTTTAACAAAAAAAAAACATAATCTCTGCTACTCAGAGGTACCTGAGACAGGGCTGGTTGGGTCCTGTCCCATTTGTGTTGAGCAAAGAAAGTTTGAAGCTTTGGGTCACAATACTCTGGAAGCTAGGATCTGACAAGATTCTGAAGCTCTGGGTCACAGTGCTTTGGTGGAAGCTTGAAACAAAAAAAGTTCTGAAAGTCTGGATCACAATATCCATACCTAGCTACTAACAATTACAGAGCCTGTTTTTTCTGAGAAGATGTATTAGAGAGAGAGCTTGTCTTGCTGAGAGACCTGGCTTCAGTGTTTTGGTAGGCCAGATATTACAGAGAGCTGCTGGACTGCCTGTGCTAAAAAACAGACTGTACATTTTTTGCTTGTTATTTAGAGTAATAAATCACTCCTTGTGGATGTTTTACAATTTCTCCTGGACTGCTTATGTTTCCTGACAAACACCTCCATTACAGTTAGTATCAGAGATATCTGGATTAGCTGCATTTGGTGTCAGAAGCCACACCACATCCAGAAGCCTCTCCATATTTGGTGTCAGAAGAATAAGTGGATTTATTCCAAGCATACTCTAAGGCCAAGGGTTTGTTCATGGGTTCCAGACCTGGTACCAGGGAACACAGCAGATAGGTATGGATCCAGTAAAGAAATACCAGGACTGATCACCAGAAGTATGGCAGCCAAGCTAGTGCAGACACAGGTCCAAGCTGAGACAATAGAGCAAGCACCAGATATGGGAGGAGGAGAACAGGCAGCAGCAGAATCAAAAAGTCTGTCTGAGTTTTTCAAATGGTGGGTGATAAAACAAAAAGAAGCAGCGATGCAGAGAGAAAAAGAGCTCCAATTTGTAGAGTCACAGAGAAAAGAAGACAGACAGCTATGGCTGGCTGCCTTGTAAGCTTATAAAGATGAAGGAACTGGTACAGGTCCAACAAATCAGCAAAACCTATGTAATGGGAAAGACATTAAACTAAGAAACTGCGCCCCTCAGATGATATTGAGGCATACCTGACTACGCTCCAAAGGGTTGCCAGTGCACTCCAATGGCCAAAGCAGCAATGAGCAATCTGGCTGATACCTTACCTGACAGGAAGAGCCCAACTTGCCTACAGTTATATGGACACTTTTCAGTCCGCAGATTCTGACTTGGTGAAAAGAGAAATTTTGAAAGGATATGACATCTCAGGAGAGACCTAGAGGCAGAACTTTCAGTCCCTGAAGAACCAGTCATTCGACAATTTCTGGAAAGCTTACACTCAACTCCAAGAACTCCTCATTAAATGGCTCCAATCAGAGGGTAACTCAGTCCCCCAGTTGATAGACATATTTACAATGGAACAGTTCATCAATATACTGCCTAAAGCTGTGCAATGTTAGGTAACAAGGCACCAACTAGAAAGAAGGGAAAAGGCCATTTCTTTGGCTGGAGACTATCAGATGGCCAAACAGACATCACAGCAGGGAGGTAATAGACCAGGACCAGTCAGATCCACTTGTTCCCAGACTAATTCCAGGTCAGATAAGAACTCTGATTAGGGTTACAAATTAGCATCTAAAGACTTGATTTGCTATAACTGCAATAAACCAGGCCAAAGTGCAAGAAACTGCTATAAAAATAGGAAGGGTGATATTGAAGCAGATTTGGCCTTAGCAAATTGGAGCAACCATTAGCATATGTCAAGGTGGAAGATAAGGCTCAGCAGAGATACCTAAGGGTCTGAGTAATCCACCAGAGGAAGCACTGTGAGTCAGATGGGAATTATTTAATTTAGATTCATCCATCCTATGCTATTTTAACTAATACTTAACACTCTTTTAGTTTTAAGTACGTTTATGTGGCAGCTTGTCTTATTCTGATCTTACTGCAGATGCTAGAGCAAATATTGAATGTTTTTGTACTGTATTTGTTTGTGGGCTATATACTGTTATATTATCTTTTGACTTCAGTTAAGTCTCCAGTTATCTATATGTAAATGCCATACAGTGCAGTGCATGATTAGGTTTATTATTAATATAGTCCTTATGTCTAGGCCTCTTTTGCTAGCTGAATATCATATACTTAAAAATGTAACATCTCCTCTTTAATATTATTTAAGAACCATTTGTATTTCAACATAGATGCGCCAAACATCATGGCTTTTTATACAATTTTATTGGTTATGTCTGGCATATTCTGAACATTTAAGACCACTTTGTGTACACATTGCTAAGGCAGACACCAATATCACATCATATACATATGCAAGACGCACACATGAATGATTTGAAACTTTTGGATGATGGAAATTTGGATTGTCCATGTCTTTAATGATTTGTTTATATGCAGGTCTGGTAGTGCTAAGGCTCACTATGCTGACAATCCAGGTTTGAGAGCAATCTTGAATCACGGGGCATAGAACAGAGTTGAAAGGGTTATAGGCATCTGAGAGACTGATCTGCTCTCATGGGATGGAGGGGTAATGCCTCCTACATAGCACCTGGCACCTAGTGGATGTTGGGTGTCAAAGCAGCTTGAAGGCCTAGATGGGTGTGTAACATTGATGGATTCTCTATGTCATTGCATCTTTATGTCTAATGGGTAGACAATGATTGAGTAAAAATCCCTTGTCATGGTGGGAAGAAGGCCAGCCTCCCCACAGGCCTTCCTTCACCAACTGGGCACCCATATTGATCCTGCTTTGAAGGGGCAAGGGAACTGTCTGAATCTGCAAGTATGGATATGTTTCGGGGGAAACAGGGCTAAGTTCCAGGATGGTGGGTAACTGGGCTTGAGGACCTTTCAGATAAAAGCAGGTAAGAAGCAAAGGAGCAAAAGCATCAAGTGAAAAAAATATATATATATATATATATATATATATATATATATATATATACACACACACACACACACACTGATATATATATATATATATATATATATTGCAATTAAATCTACTTTATTGAAAATTTTTCAGAATACATGAAACCAAAT
Organism: Neoceratodus forsteri; assembly: GCA_016271365.2. Lineage (NCBI taxonomy): Eukaryota > Metazoa > Chordata > Ceratodontiformes > Ceratodontidae > Neoceratodus > Neoceratodus forsteri. The sequence continues at coordinate 589,996,108 of CM028131.1, forward strand.
AAAAAATATATAACAATGCATCAACAACAGTTCAACAGTATACACTAAACAGATTAAAACAAAGGACCACCCACCTCCCCCATCCCAATTCATCTGTGCTATTCCAGACCCCAAAAAGGCAATAGGAAGGAGAATGCCCATAACTAACAGTTTATCAAATTCCACCCTATAATGAGAACAGAAAAGAGGGGGTGTGGGTAACTTCCAACTATTACTAAGACTAATGCTGAGCCACTTGACAATTGGAGAAGAAAGGGGTATATCCCTATACTTTACTGATGCAAAAAAAGTCAAGAGGTCTGACCAACAAGCCTGGAACCAGGTATAATTGCCATAGAACTGCTTTCTCAGCATTCAGGGTGGTGAGACACTCTTGTACCCATTCTGAGTAGGAGGGAGACCAATCTCTAAGCCAATGATGGGCTATGAGTAATTTAGTTAGCAAGGATAGGAGAGCCATATAGTGCTTATATTTGAGCATAGGAATTCTAGACTAGTCTCCTAATAGACAAACATCTGGCTGAAGTAATTATGTCCGAAGAGAGTGGAGAGTTTAGTTTGCACAAAGGGCCACAATGTTTTGGCTGGAGGAGATATCCATAGTTTATGATACAAGGTGCCCTTAACTCCTGGGCTGTGAACACAATCTAGAGAGGAGAGTTTCCCCATTCTATTCAATTTATATGGCATAATGTGCAAGGCATGTAGGATACTGAATTGTAACAAGCTTAAGTGGTCCTGCTGGACTTATTTATATATATTGCCCCAGAGGACAGACCATTCAGAATTTGACTTGTTCCCTCCCAGTGTACTCTGCCAGTAGAATGAAGATCACAAAACCAGGGTGCAGGCATAGTTGAAACCACAACGCCACTAAGCACAAACAAGGGAAAGGTGATAGCTGAAAAAATGAATGACAAAAAAGAGCAAACAGGCTGCACTGCCTGTATTAAAAACTGAAACAGAAGTCCTAAAAGCAAAAAGCCAAAATGAAGCAGCAACAATTTTTTTATTCCATGAGAGCTCCAGTAAGTCTTAAACCCTTGACGTTTCACGTCTGAATGTGATGCTTTGTGAGGAGGAGGAGCAAGTCAGCAACAACCAATCCATTAATAGTACACAATTAAAGATACAGTGTACAAGATGCATTCCTATTCCTTTCTTTTACATGAATACATACACACTAGAAAATTCAAAATATTTAATCAATAGAGAACTGCATAAATAAATAGAGCTCAAAGCATTATTCATTAATAGCATTCAAATAATTCAGTGTACAGGAACACTCAGGAAAAATGTGTAGAGCTCAAAAGCAAATAAAAGATACCAAAATAAAAAGAACTAATTCCTATAAAGTTATACAAATTCTATAATACCATGAAATTACTATACTTAATTACTGTTATTACTTCTTTATAAGACTCATATATTTGTTTAGAATAAATATGAGAGAACTTTTTATATAAGGATTACAATTAAATATATTTAAAAGGCAGGCAGATGTCCTAACATACAAACAATCAAGTTAATTTTAAATGGATATACCCACGTGCTGCCAAAATGACAATGGGCAAAAGGGAAGTTTCAGAGATGCAAGCATGTTGGTCAGTAATGGACAATATATATCATATCCTACAGATATGGAGCAATATCAATATGATTTCTATTGAAGCCAATATCTGCAGTAGAATACTACGTCTATTTTCTCTTCTGGGATCGGCCTGTGTCTGTTCAAGGCCAATGAAAGAAAAATCATCCACCTTACTATCATGATATGAAGCAAAGTATAACTCAAGGGGACTGTCAGAATCAACATTTACTATTCATGGAAACATAGACTTTGACAACAGATAAGGACTGCTTTGCCCACCTAGTCTGTCCATTCCCTATGTATTGGATAAGCTTCAGATTCTAGTTAACCAACAGCCTGCTTCCTCCTACCCTTCACTATGATTGCCTTATGTCTGTCTCATGCATTCTTGAATTTCCACATTGTTTTTGACCCCACAACCTCCTCAGGAAGGTGGTTCCATGTATCCACCACCCTCTTCATGAAAAAAATACTTTCTGACGTTGCCCCTAAGCCATCCCCCCACATCTTCAAACTGTGCCCCCTTGTTCTTGCACATCTCTTTTTCTCAAAGATGCTCCCATCTTGGACTTTGATGATTCCCTTGAGGTACTTGAATGTTTCTATCATGTGCCCCCTCCCTCCTTTCCTCAAGGGTATACATATTAAGCTCTTTCAGTCTCTCCTCATATGGCTTCTGTTGCATGGATGTATTCTTGCACACATTCTGTAAGGGGTTGAGTTGTGCACCTCACATATATTTTTGGACATGTAAAAAACAGTATATAAATCACATAGAGAGTAGAACAAGTAATAAACTCCCTAATATTAAACTTTTGATGTGTAATAGGATGTACAAATACTTTGGTCTGTATACAAAATTTACAAATGTTGCATTTGCCACATCTGTAACAACCAACTGATTGAGTGGGCATCCATGCAGGGCATAAGTCTATCTTATCTTTTATGAATTGATTTCTAGTTAAAGTATCTCTCAAATTGGGGCCACGATGCAGAGAAATCCAAGAAGGACTCACTTCATCATAAAGAAGGAACTCACCCTGCAAAACATTCCAATGTTTTTTAACAATAGATGAAACATCTTTTGATATTTGATTGTAAGTTGTCACTAGTGTAACAGGCTGTTCAGTTTGGTTACATTTATCCCTTACTGATAAGAGATCTTTCTGATCGAATTTTCTAGCCATATCCAGAGCTTCATTTACCAGCTGTAAATTATAACCTCTTTCTAAGAAATGTATTTCAAGTTCCTGGGCCTGTTCCTTGAAAGTTATCAAATCTGAACAATTTCTATGCAGTCTAGTAGACAGACAAAAAGGTATGGACTTTTTAAGATGTGATGGTTGGGCAATGGAAGCATGCAAAAACATACTGACAGAGGTAGACTTCCTATGGGTAGAGCTAGAACTGGTTTGTCCATCTATACTCTGTAAGTTCAGATCAAGAAAAGCGATAGAAGTAGAATCTGTTTGGTTTGTGAATTTCAGACCTACATCATTAGAATTCAAAAACTGAAGAACATTATCCACTGTTGTTTCATCACCCTGGCATATAAGCAAGATGTCATCTATATATCTGCCTCATAAAACTAAATGGGACAGAAAGGGATTCTGAGAAGGGTCAAACACAGTGGCACCCACCTACCAAGCCATAAAGAGGTTGGCATAGGAGGGTGATCATAGGAGACTCCATGATTCGGGGAGTTGATACCCATCTCCAGCCAGGGGTGATGGTCAGATGTCTCCCAGGTACATCAGCATGGAGAGACACTGACCGCATTGCTAAAATTGTTCACAAAGCAGGAGAAAACATTGATGTCCTAGTACACATAGGGACTAATGATCTCACCAGCCGGTCAGTTGTGGAGACCAAGGAACACCTGACTAGGCTGGGTGACAAACTATCATCTATTTCGTCTGGCATCTCCTTCTCTGAGATCCTGCCAGTCTGGGAGAAGGGAGCAGATGGACGGAAGGTCAGAGAAGGGGAGATAGGGAGCTAAACACATGGCTCAAGACTGGTGCCAGGAAAAAGGACACAGATTTGTAGGAACTGGCAACAGTTCTGGGAGCGAAAGTTCTTTAAATTTGATGGACTGCATCTGACTAAAGAGGAGTCAGTGCATTGGGGCAGAAGTTTGACGCCTTTGCAGAATATTAACTAGCAATGGGGAGAGGGTGCAGCAACTCACATGCTGAATGGGAAGAACACCCTCCCCTCAGCTAGTGGTCAAACTGGAATTCAGTGTGTTTGCTGCTCATTTGCATCACCAGGTAAGAAAAAGGTTTGTCTCCCACATGATGCACAGGGGTAATGCCAAACCTCACCCAACAACTAACACACCAAAATCTGGCCAATGGAAATCATGTACATAATGCTCACAGCCTGGGAAATAAGATCCCAGACCTGCAGGCATCAATGTCAGAGGCTAAACTGGACATAGTAGCAATAGTGAGACGTGGTTTACCAGTAACCACACTTGGAGACTTCAGTACCTGGCTATGTATTGTTCAGAAGAGACCGAGGTGCAAAAAGGGGGGAGGTGGCCCTGTATGTTAATGAAAATATCAAAGCTACAGAAATTCAGAATACACATAAGGAGCCAGAAGAACTGTGGGTCACCCTGGAAACAGGAAATGGGACAGCCATAAGAACTGGGGTTGTCTACAGGCCCCAGACCAGAGGGAGGACATAGACACATTACTGTTAGAAGATATACAAAACATGACAGCTAAAGGGAGGTTCTGATAATGGAGACTTCAACATGCCAGATACAGATTGGTCAATACCAGCAGGAACATCTGCCAGAACTAGACTCATAGTGGATTCCCTGCAGGGGAGGGCCTCAAACAACTGGTACAGCAACCCACAAGAGACAGGCTATCCTAGATCTAGTACTGACTAACAAAGAAGGGATCACAGATCTCCAGGTAGAAGGTCACCTGGGGCCAGTGACCATCACATGGTATGGTTCAATTTGGCTACTACATCTAAATCATCCCATTCCAAGGCAAAAATATGGGACTTCAGAGGAGCTGACTTTGATAAGATGGCCAACAGAGTTAAGCTAGCCCTGGCAAAAAGAACACAGGTGAGGAGGTACAGGCAAAGTGGGCAAGCATTAATGATACAATACTTGAAGCAACATCCCATTGTTTAGACAGAAAAGGAAGTGCAAAAAGAAGGAAACCACTTTGGTTCTCAAATACAGTAGCAGAAAAGGTCAGAGCCAAAAGGCTGGCCTTCAGAAAATATAAGGGAACACAGCGGATGAAGATAGGGGCATACCAAACTGCCCTAAGGGAAGCAGGTAAGGCAGTAAGGCAGGCAAAGTCCCAAACTGAGGAAACACTAGCACAAACAGTAAAGAAGGTGACAAGACTTTCTATAGATACATTAGTGAAAGGAGAAAGTCCAGAGGGGTATTGCTAAGCTTAATGGAGAAAAGGGAGCATGTGAGAGGAGGACCCTGTAAAGGCATCTATCCTAAATAGATACTTTTGCTCAGTATTCACTGAAGAGAAGGTAGGCAGGCCCACAGCTCAGCATCATGGACACAGGGGGAGGAGGTGAGCACTACCTCTCACAAAAGAAAGGGTCCTACAAGAGCTCTAAGCTCAGGGTGGATAAGGCAATGGGACCTGATGGCATACATCCCAGGGTACTTAAGGAGCTAAAGGAGGAACTAGCAGAGCCATTAGCAGAATTGTTTAGTGAGTCTCTGAGCACAGGAGAGGTCCCAGAAGACTGGAGAAGGGCTCATGTGATCCCACTCCACAAGAGTGGTAGCAGGAGGAGGCGAAACTACAGACCGGTCAGTCTTACCTCGTAGTGGGCAAGATTATGGAAGCACTCTTAAGGAAAGGATAGTGCAACACCTGGAATCCATAGGGGCACAGGATCCAAGACAGCATGGGTTTACAAAAGGAAGGTCCTGTCAAACTAATCTCATAGATTTCTTTGACTGGGTAACCAGAGTGGTGGACCAAGGGGAGCAGTTGATGTCGCCTACCTTGACTTCAGCAAAGCTTTTGACACTGTTCCACATAGAAGATTGATAAATAAGCTAGGTAGGCTCGGGTGGGTCAGAAGTTGGTCAACTGGGTGGCAAACTGGTTGACTGGCAGAAAACAGAGAGTGGTGGTAAATGGTATACAGTCAGAAGAGATGCAAGTCACAAGTGGGTACCTCAGGGATCAGTCCTGGGGCCAGTCCTATTCAACATCTTCATTAGTGACCTAGCAGATGGACTAGAGGGTAAGGCTTGTCTGTTTGCAGATGACACCAAGATCTGCAACAGAGTAGATGATCCAGATGGGGTGGGCAGAATGAGAAGAGATCTGGATAAACTAGCAGAATGGTCAGAAGAGTGGCAACTGGATTTAATGCAAAGAAGTGCAAAATCATGCACATAGGGAAGAGAAACCCTGAAGCCACTTATAGGCTGGGAGGGAGTTGCTAGCAGTCACAAAGGAAGAAAGAGACTTGGGCATCATCATCACTGATGACCTGAAATCATCCAAGCAGACCTCTAAAGCAGTAGGTAAGGCTGAGGGGTGTTAGGGTGTATTAGTAAGGGTATCCTGGAGTCGTGAGGGTAATAATCCTCTGTGCAAGACATTGGTTAGGCCCCATCTGGAGTACTGCGTGCAGTATTGGAGGCCACACCTTCACAAGGACATTAACCAAATTGAGGCAGTCCAGAGAAGGGCAACCAAAATGGTGCAGGGACTGCATCAGAAGACATATGAGGACAGATTAACGGAGCTCAATATGTACTACCCTTGAGCAAAGGAGGGAGAGAGGTGATATGATCGAGACATTTAAACACCTTAAGGGCATAAACAAGGTGAAAGAGTCTAACATGTTTAAATATAAGAAAATAGCAGGACAAGAGGACACAGCATGAGATTAGAGGAGGCCGATTAAGGGGAATGTGAGGAAATTTTTTCACAGAAAGGGTGGTAGATGCATGGAATGGCTTACCACAAGAAGTAGTGGCTATGAATACAGTGCAGGGCTTCAAACAGGCATGGGATAGGCATAAGGGAGCAAGACTATGAATAGATAGGTCACTGACATAGCAAAGGCCGATGGCACATTTATAAGGTAGAAAAAGAAATGGGCAGACTGGATGGGCCTTGCGGTCCTTATCTGCCGTCAACTTCTATGTTTCTATGTTTCTATGGTGCCACCATGGTGCCCATGGCCGTACCCCATGTTTGAAGGTAGTATTATCAAAAAGAAAATAGTTAGTGGTAAGTATAAGTTCCACTGCTTCCAAAATGAAAACTGTTGGTAAATCTCTTGCACAATCTGTATCATGCAAATGAAAATCAAAGGCATGTAAACCCAAATCATGCCTAATGCTGGTGTGGAGACTTTCTACATTTATCGTAACCCACTTAAGATCACTGGACCAGACGAACCCCGCCCCCCAGTTCGTTAAGTACATCAGTACTGTCATGAATGTGAGACTGTTGCTGAAACACAATCGACTTTAAAAAGTGATCAATAACCTTGGAAACATTTTCATTGAGACTACCACAGCCTGATACTATGGGTCTACCAGGGGGCTCATCTGGTCCTTGTGAATCTTAGGTAGTATATAGATGGTAGGTACAGCAGGAAATTGAATATTGAAAGATGTTTCATCTATTGTTACAAAACGTTAGAATGTTTTGTGGGGTGATTCCCCTACTTTATGATGACGTGGGGCCTGCTCCTCAGATTTCTCTGCATCATGGCCCCAATTTGATAGATACTTTAACAAGTAATTCAATGCAAAGAAGTGCAAGATAATGCATATGGGGCACAAAAACCCTGGCACAATATATCAGTTGGGGGGTGAGGATATAGCATGCACCAAGCAGGAAAGGGATCTTGGGGTTATCGTCTTGATGACCTCAAGGTAGGGAAACAGTGTGACAAGGCAGCAGGTAAAGCAAATAGGATGCTGGGATGTATAGGCAGGGGCATTACCAGCAAGAAAAGGGAGGTCATAATTCCGCTATACAAGACACTAGTGAGGCCCCACCTGGAGTACAGTGTACAGTTCTGGAGACCATACCTACGTAAGGACATAGACAGGGTAGAGAAGGTTCAGAGAAGGGCAACAAAGATGGTGCATGGATTGCATCACAAGTCCTATGAAGACAGGTTGAAGGAACTGAACATGTACTCCCTGGAGGAGAGGAGGAGAGAGGGATATGATAGAGACATACAAGTATCTTAGGGAGGAACAGGGTGCAGGAAAACAATATTTTTAAGTGAAAAAGATGTTCCAGGACTAGAGGGCATGGGATGAAGTTGGAGGGAGGACGATTCAGAGGAAACATGAGAAAGAATTTCTTCACAGAACGGGTGGTGGACAAGTGGAACACCCTGCCAGAGGAAGTGGTGGGGGCTGAAACAATCACGGGATTTAAGAATGCATGGGATAGACATAAAGGAATTCTGGAGGTCAGGGGTAAGGTGCAACAGACTTCTAGGAAAACAAACTGAACTTACAAGCTCAAATAGGCAGACTGGGTGGGCCATAGGCCCTTATCTGCCAACACTGTCTATGTATGTATGTATCTAAGTAGCCTATTTTTAAAAGAGAATATAGACTTTATGCCCTGCATGGATGCCCCCTCAACCAGTTGGTTGTTACAGATGTGGCAATTGCAACATTTGTAAATTTTGTATACAGACTGAAGTATTTGTACATCCTATTACACGTCAAGAGTTTACACATTAGGGTGTTTATTAATTATTCTACTTCCTATGTGATTTATAGTCTCTTTTATACATGTCCAAAAATATATGTGGGGTGCATGACTTGACCCTTTAAAGAATGTGTGCAAGAACACATCTGTGGAATTGTAAATGTTGATTCTGACAGTCCCCATAGGTTACACTTTGCTTCATATCATGATAACAAGGTGGATGAGTTTCCTTTCATAGACCATGAACAGACACAGGCCAATCCCAGAGGAGGAAATAGACATAGGATTCTACTGCAGAATGAAACTAGATGGATTTTTAATCTCAAAGGCCATACAGATAATGGCCTCAATAGTAATCATATTGATATTGCTCCATATCTGTAGAATATGATATATCATGTCCATTACTGATCAACATGCTTGCATTTCTGAAACTTCCTTTTTGCCCATTGTCATTTTAGCAGCATTTGGGTATATCCATTTAAATTTATATAACTTTCTAGGAATTAGTTCTTTTTTATTGTTGGTGTCTTTTTGTTTGCTCTAGAGCACTACACATTTTTCCTGAGTGTTCTTGTATATTGAATTATTTGGAAGCTATTAATGAATAATGATTTGAGCACTATTTATTTATGCAGCTCTCTATTGATTAAATATTTTGAATTTTCTAGAGTGTAAGTATTCATGTAAAAGAATGGAATAGGAATACATCTTGTACACTGTATCTTTAATTGTGAACTACAAATGGATTGGTTGTTGCTCACTTGCTTCTCCTTCTGAAAAAGTGTCATGTTCAGTCGAGAAGTGCTGAGTGTTTGAGACTTACCGGGGCTGTCATGGAATAAAAGCTTTGCTGCTGCTTAATTCTGGCTTTTTGCTTTTATGTACTCCTGTTTCTTTTTTCAGTGCAGGCAGTCAGCCTGTTTACTCTTTTTTGTAGGCATGGTTGGTCAGGTCTTTATAAATTAGTGAAATGGCTTTTCTCTGACAGGCCTTTTCTACCAAAGGCTGAAAAAGTGTCATGGCTTGGCATGACCAAAAGAAAGAGTCTAGAAGGGATTTGATGCAGATGGCAACTTGGAGTTACTGAATATAGGAAAGCCTTGGGGCCCTCAGGTGCTGATGTAGCTGACTAAAGGGAACAACCTTATCCCAACAACTTGGTCAGACAGATGCATCCCAGAGAGGTGGGCCAGTGGTACACTGAAAGCAATTTACCTGCAATACAGATATTTAAGTTGTGAAGTAGAGGTTGTCCTAAGTCTTTTAAGACAGGGGACTTAAGAAGTCTACATAGCTGAACATGTGCTCTTACACTCCACCCTATCGTGTTCCTCAGATCCACAAGTAAGGATGAGAAAGGCAGATATAGTAGGAAAGGCAGGGACAACTGAAACTGATGAACTCAGGAGAGCTCTATCTTTAACCAATCAGGCAAGGGCTCCTCGACTCCCACACAAGCTCTCCACTTGAAGAATTTGGCACCTTGTAGGGCTAAGAAGAACAGATACAAATCTGGCAACTGTAATCCTCCCAACTGCCATGGTCTGCATAATTTGTTGTATGATCTTCTTGGTGGTTTGCCCAGCCAAAGAAACGAAGAACAAAGGGAGTGTAGTTTGAAAAACCACTGTTTTGGAAGGAAAACATTAAGAACTTCTAAAGTGTAAAGGACTTTGGGTAGGACTGCCATTTTAATTGGACTTCTTCTTCCCCACAAGGATAGTGGAAGATGATGCCATCATGCCAGATCTTCACCTATTTGCATGATAATGGAATCCAAATTTAATGTTTTTAATCTAGAGAGGTCTTTGGTCAGTTTGATGTCAAGGTATTGCAGGACAGAAGTTTCTTACTGGGAGCCCAAATGGAGAAAAAATTGTTTGGAGCATGAGAGAGATAGTGGATAAAGTATGGTTTTGTTCATGTTTAGGTTATAACCTGAGAAGGAACTAAAGTGGGAAATAATAGACAGAACTTCAGTTAATGAATGGTTCCAGTCCGCTAAATGTAACAAAATGTCATCTGCAAAGGATGACACTTTGTAGGAGTTTGTTCTTATAGAAATTCCACAAATGGAGGGAGTGGAATTAATTGTCCTGGTAAGTGGTTCCAAATACATATTGAATAAATATGGGGACAAGGGATGGCCTTGTCCCATCCCTCTGTATAATGTGAAAGGGCAGGAAACCACATTATTGCAAAACATCCTCACCAGTGAGCAGGTGTAAAGCACCTCAATTTTATCTATCAACTCCCCATGAAAACCAAAAGAGAGAGGATAGTAAACAAATAATTCCAATTTACACGGTCAAAAGCTTTCTCTGCATCTAGGAAGACCAACACGGAACCACAATTGGCCTCCCCAGGTGCATGGAAAAGATGGAAAACTTTCAGAAAATGGTCCCCGTCACACCTGCCTGCAACAAAGCCAGCTTGTTCCAGCCCCAGAAGGGAAGTCCAAACAGATCTCAGGTGAGTGGCCAGGATTTGAGTGTATAATTAAATATTTCATTATTGATGAGGGAAATTCTGCAGGACTGGTCCCCCATCTTCAAGGCAACGGATACTAATACTGCACTGGAGCAATTTATTCAAATTTTCAATGAAGCCTGTAATAAATTTGCCCCCCTCAAAAAGCATAAAGTTAAATCGCTCAGTAACCCTTGGCTGTCAGAAGACCTCCTAAAAAAACTTAAATCCAGGGACCACCTCTGGGAACTGGCTAGAAACTCTGGTAAGTAACTCAACATCCAGAATTATAAACGGGCACGGAACGACTGCACCAAATCCATTCGGCAACAGAAATCTGACTACTATAAAAATGCCCTCACTAATTTAACATCGCTTTCACTGAACTTAGCAGTGTTCTCCCCTCCGACTTCTTCCAAGATGTGTCAACCCCCATCCCTCCAACTCCTTCACCCATGCCTGTCACCCACCTTTCTACTTTAAAGCACTAAAGAAACATCAAGTCCGAAACTACGTTGCCAAAGCCATCAGCAAATCTAGAACAAGCAATGACACACTTGACCTCAAGCTACTGACCCTAATGCTTGATGAGGTACTTGGGCCCCTCACCAAGATCTTTAATCTCTCTCTTTCCTCTAGCGAATTCCCAGACAAATGGAAAATGGCCACTGTTACCCCTATTCACAAAAGTGGTGATAAGGCTGACCATGTGAACTTCTGCCCTATCTCCATTCTGCCTCCCCTATCAAAGGCACTGGAACGTAAAGTAGCAGACCAACTTACCGAGCATCTGAACAGTTATAATATTCTCTGTAAACAGCAACATGGCTTTAGAAAAGGTCATAGTACATCCTCTGCCTTACTCAAATTCACCAGCTCCATTCACAGCTCCCTCGACAATGGACAACTAACTGGTTCTATTTTCATTGACCTGACCAAAGCCTTCGATACTGTCCACCACTCCCTCCTGCTGAGCCAACTAAAAAATGCTGGTCTCCCCAATGATTCAATCTCTTGGTTCAAAAGCTATTTTGAAAACCGCTCACAGTGTGTAAAAATTGGAGATGTGCACTCTGATTCCAAACCTGTCCTCTCTGGAGTCCCCCAGGGTTCAGTACTGGGCCCCCTACTCTTCAGCCTGTTCCTTAACACCCTACACTCCTGCACTGAACATATCACCCTGTATGCCGATGATGCAGTAATCCTTGCCACACACCAGGACCCGAAGAAATTGCAAGAAAATCTCCAACTCAGCTTCTCCTCAGATGAGAATTGGTTCACAAAGCACAAACTGATCCTTAATCAAAAAAAAAACAAAGGCCATGATCTTCAGCAGCTCCTATAATAAACATAAGCACTTCCAACTCTCCGTTATCACCAGACAAGGTGCCACATTGGAACAGGTCAAAAACTTTAAATACCTCGGGATCACCCTTGACCCTCACCTCTCCTACACTGCCCACATCGACCATGTCATAAAAGCTGCTAACTCCTGGCTAGGCCTGCTATTCCATCATAGGAAACACCTGACACCTGAAGCCCTCGCTGTCACTGTCCAGAGCTCCATCATATCCATCATTGATTACGGCATTATTATTTACAGCTCTGCTACAACCACCGCACTCAAATGTGTATCCACCACCCTCAACAAGGCCTGTCGACTTGTCACTGGCTCCCAATGCCTAACTCACACCTGTGACCTCTATTCTCAAACTGGATGGTTGAACCTTGCCAATCGAATAAAACACCAAACTTGTATTACTACTATGAAAATCTTGCAGGGCCTTGACTCCCTGGAGTCTGTGCCCTCATACAACTGAGAATCCACACACAACATACCAGGGGATCGAAACCTCAGCTTCTGTAAATTCCGCATTGCCGCACAACACAAGGCCAAAGATCCTTTGCTTACTGGGCTACTAGTTGGTACAATGGTCTTCCCAGCGACATCTCATCCTCACTGTCGCTCAGCACTTTGAAGACTCATCTCCACCTAACACTCACTGCCTCCAACTTCTGTGACTGTTGTGGCTAAACATGTCTTTGGTTCCATAGCTGAAGATGCCCTTTTGGATCCACATCTACCCCTGCACTTTGCAAGCACCCACCCTCCTATCTTCACCTCCCCTGCTGGCCCATGACAAATGCCACCCGGCTGCACTACCTCTATTCTTATCCGCCTTCCACCTCTCCTGTCTCCGTCCCCCCAACCTACCTCCCCTTTTCTCCCATCTACTTAGTCTCCCTGATTTCACTCTTCCCTTCCCCAAAGTTTCACCTTATTATTCTTTTTTCATCTACAAGACTATGTGTTTTTTTTTTATTTTATAAACTGTTATCTTTGCTTATGATTGTCTCAATTGTACCAATGACATGGAACCTTTGTAAAACAGCCTTGGCTCAAAGGTATTTTAATCCTAGAACAAATAAAATACAAAAAAAATAAAAAAACTGGTTGATAACTGTTGGGTTTAGCTGGATCCTTCCCCAGCTTCGGCAATAGAATGATATGGTCCTCAAATAAAGTTGGGTCTTTGGGGGGAGAACTGAGCAAGGAACTTAAAAGGTTGACCAATAGAGGGACCAGATCATCTGCATAGGTGTTAAAGAAGGTTGAATTAAAACCATCAGGGCTAGAAGCTTTATGTAAGGGCAATGAGCTAATAGCAACTTTAATCTCTTGGTTCATAATAGGATCAAGAAGAGACCACTGTCAGGGCTCAGTAAAATGGGGAAGGGTCAAGTTCTGAAAGAACCCAGATAAGGATTCTCTGCTTTCCACAGTTGAGGTGGGAGCTGAGTAGAGGGCACAGCAATAATCAATGGAAATTGATGCCATTGCTTGGGGGTCTGTAGTCAGTTGACCAGTCATTGGATTTGTCAGAGAAGAAATCCACCCTTCTGTTGTGTTGTTTGATCTGGAACACCAACAGTTTACCAGCCTTGTTTCCTTGGCCAGTGTAGGTGGCCTTAAGGTGGGCTGCTGTATGATCGACCTGTCCCTGGAGGAAATCAGCATATTGAACTCATAACTGTCTCAGTTCCTCCCAAAGAGAATCTGGAGAAGAGGCAGATAAAGATTTTTCTATATGCCGAATTCTGGAGAGCCAACCTTCAGATTATGTAGAAAGCTTCCACTTTTGAATGGTGGCTAAACGTATCAGTTTGCCCCTCCAGGTGGCTTTAAGTCCACCCCAGATGGATTCAAAAAGCAGTGGTGAGCTCTGGTTGTCTTGGATAGTTTGAACCAAACATTTCTGGAAGAGACGAACTTGGTCAGGGTCAGATATGAGCTGGTTATTTGACGACCAGGTGTGGGAATAAATAGGGAGCTGAGGTACTTCAAGGAGACCAGAACTGTGGAGTGGTCAGAAAGAATGGATGTGGAATTGTTGTAGCCAAGAGAGTAGTACTTTATGTATAAGAAAAAAGTCTACACGAGATAAGACTTTATGGGGGGAATGTAAAATGATGGGTAGTTGGGTGCAATACCCTCCAGGGGTTAGCTAGTCCCAGATTGTCAGTAGGCTCAGTAAGGGCAGACCCAGTTTAGTATGGTAGGTTCTGTCTTCTGCATTGGACTGAACCAGGTTCAAATCACCCCCCCAAAATCATTGGTAGGTGACTGAAAGGAAATAAGGCCCTAAGTAAGTTGGCAATAAAGTGGCTGATTCTTGGTTCAGCCTGTATATTGAGCCCAGAATTAATTCAAGGTTCCCTAACTGGCTATGCAGGTTCAAATATTTGCCCTCCTCATCTCTGATTGAGGTAATTACAGGAAATGTGGTGCCTTTGGCTATTAAGACAGCCACCCCACATTGCTGTGAACTGTTTCTGGCTCCAATAGCCTGAGCTAGCCAAGATTTCTGTGAGGATTCCACCCAGTTATATTCCAGGTAGGGATCTGTGAAATTGGAAAATTTCACCCAGCAAAGTATTTCACATAATTAGCTCATTTCACAAAATATTTGACAGGGCAAAATGCGAAATTCCGCGCACGCTTAGGCACGAACTTTCACCCCCAAGCCGGTGAAAATTCACTCGTGGGTGAAAAATTTCACATCCACAGGTGAAATTTCACCACCTGAAGTGAAAATTCACCACATGCAGGAGTAATTTTGCCTCCCATGTTGAAATTTTAAGTTCTCCCTTCTCCCTGGTGTCTAGTGGTCCCCCCCAGCCATCACTGGCCATAAATAGTAAATAAGCACCCCCCAAAGTTACTCTGCTGCCGTCATTATTGTTTTTAAAAAAAAAGGTTCACCATTTATTCCCTGGTGTTTAGTGGATCCTCCACCCCATCAGTAGATAGCAGCATCACTCAGCTCACCCTCAGTGCCTGACCGGGCCACCGCAGCCGCACCCACCCTCCATGCTGGTATCCAACTGAGTGCTCTCTGAGCACTTGAATCAATGAGTGTGGTTCACTTATTCATTCAAGGACTCAGTGGCACTCAGTCGGGCTGCTGGCTGTGGAGGTGAGTGGAGGGCTATGCCAGTGGCCCAATCGGTGTATGGGGGGAGGAAGCTGGGTGGGTTCTGCTATCTACTGATGGGGTGGGGGGTCCACTAGACACCAGGGAGTGAACAGTGATTTTTTATTTAAACAAACAGAGGCAGCAGGGTAACTTTGTGTGTGTGTGCTTATTTACTGATTACGGCCAATGACAGCTGGGGGGGAGGACCACTAGACACCAGGGAGTGAAAGAGAGTGACTTTCTTATTTTTGTAAATGAAACAAATGGGGGGGTGCAGGCAACATATGTGTGTGTCTGTGTGTGTGTGTTTGTGTGGTTCAAGTTACAGACTTGTGACCGGCGACCATGGATGGAATTGCAGGTAAAAGTTTGCCACAATTTCGTGGCAATTTCACCAACAAAATTTTATTTTGCTGCATCTCTAATTCCAGCTGGGTCTCCTGAAGAAAAACTACATGGGGCCAGAACTTGAACAGGTGGTGCAAAATTTAAAGCTTTTTCCGATTATCTCTACCCCTTTTTATATTTCATGTAATGAAAGTCAAAGTGTTATCCAAAACTTAAAACTAAAAGTACGACAGGAGACAACCCCCACAATATAAGAATAGTGTAGCCCACCCCCTACCTCTACCCACCCATTGTCCAACCCTGAAATCCATAACTAAGAAAAAACAACCCCTCCTACAACATCCCAGCATAATTCCAACTAGTACTATGTACACAAAACAGTAAACTCTCCCCAGGTCTAAAGCCTACTCTGAATCAATTAAGACCCATGAGTAGCAATTGGTGGGCCCCATTTAAGGTCTTACATAAAGAAGGTAAATCAAATGCAACAGTTAACCCCAGTTCTGACCCCTCCCCATCTTCTACCGAATGAACAAAAGCCCCCCCCCCACAACAGAGGTAACAATTAAGCTTGGAAAAGTACCTTTAGCAGGATAGTTAAATAAGATCTGCAATGTGCAAATTATTAAATAATGTCCATAAGTCCAATGGTGGGGTAAAAATGCACACACCAAGAAATAAAAAATAGCTTTTCCCAAATGATGGAGAAAGAGAAAAAAAAATAAGCTAATAATAACCTGGGCTAATAAGTTTCCCCACCCTTAGTTTACCAGCTCATCTCCATCCATATAATTTGTGAAACAAATGGAGAAAGCAAATAAAGGCTTCACAATCTTCAGAGTCAGGTGTTCATAAAAAAGTCAGCTGGTGCCACCTTCTCAGTTACTGGGTTGTCCAACTCCACTCTATCAAAATAATAAACTATATAATCTCTAAGAAATGTATAGCTGTACAAGTACATACTAAGGACTGAGAGTGAAAATAATTAATAAGATCCATAGTGGTACCATCCTGCTTGCAGTTGCCATGTGTAAAATAGGAATGCCTGGAGGGATGTTCCAATAAGGTTTAGGACTAAAGTTGCTGACAAAGTTTCCCTCGTAGAGAGAAAGAAACAGAAAGTTCAGTTAAGAGCAGGGTGAGGAGGGAGTCATTTAATCTATGGCATCAGAAAACAAATCAAGGTTGGGAGAGGTAATGAAAAGCAACCGTTAAGTGATTGCCAAAGCAAGGGCCAATAATTAAAGAGTGTCTCTTTGTGCAGTGACATGGAGGGAGGGATAAGAACTCCCAAATTGGCCCATGAGCTCTGCTTTAACTGAGGGTCAAAGATTGCAATTGCTGTTCATAAAGCATGGTCCTCGTTGATGTATTGCATCAGAACAGTGGAGCCAGAGTACATATAGCACTTGTGGGGATGAGTCTTGTTAGTATAGAAACAGCTCAAGTCTTAGGACAGGAGTGCAGCAAAAACTTTGAAAGTCAGGTCTCACCGGGCTAACCCTTAATCTGCAGTTTAACAAAAATAGGCAGATTAACCCTAAACCTCTTCTAGACAAATAGCTTTACAATCAGAGGTAATTCAAGCCACATATCCCTGCAGGAAGAAACACATTTAGTGATAGAGGATTTAAACAGGTCTGGAAACAACTGGGGCAACTCTTTGCTTGCTTGTGCAGCTGTATCATATCTCTTACAGCCTGCTTCTGTCGTTACCTCCAGATGAGAAGGGTAAAGGAGCCAATGGGGGATATGGGCAGCCAATAGTTTTTTAAGTAAGGGGCAATTTTCTGAATGGGTTTGTCTAGTCTTAGCTTTCATATCGGGAACAATGCAAAGTTTACACCCTGACCACTGAATGGAATCCAACTTGCAGGATTTTTTTAATATATGTTCCTGGTCAAGAATGTTCAGTAGCTTAAATATTATAGGCCGGGGCAGCTCCTTGAAGGTGGTTTTGCCCAGTCTGTCCAGTGAGCTATTCCAATGACATAACTGGGCCTATCTGGTGACGGTTCAACAATCTTGTGGCAAAAACGCTGCAAAAATGAGAGAGTGTTCGGTCCTTTCTCCTCCACAGGAAACCAAATCAAAACAAGATTGTTGTGGCAATTACAGACCTCAAGATCATCTCATTTTGTTTCCAGGGAAGTTGCAGTTCACTTCAGATGCACGAGCTGTGGGTCAACCTTTTCACAATGGTCCTCCAGCAAAGATGTATGGGCCTCTGCATCTGAAAGTATGGTGCTGAAGACAGACAAGGTAGGTTTAATTTCTGCCATCTCAGAGACTAATTTGATGACTGCCTCCTTAATGACTGCTAGGTCCATATAAGTTTTAGTAGGTGAAATTTCTTGTGAAGCAGGTTGTTGGGGCTCATGTGCAGCTGTTTGTTTTCTAGGCCATAAGTTTGATCCTCATCTGGATCTGCAGTCTCAGCAAAGTTATTTGCCAATGAGGCTGCACCATCCATCTCTTGGGTTGCCATCCTGCTCTCCATAACATCAGATTCTTGAATTCACGGAATGCAGTTGAAAAACCATCACAATTATTGTTATTAACTAGTATTTGTTTGGACCAAAACAGAGCTGTGAGAGAGAGAGCAGCCTTCCTGACTGCTTACATTACATGACTCCTCATAGTGCCACAATAGTTAGGGTTCAATGTTCACTTCTATTGTAAACCCCAAATTTTGCACTTTAATAACTTTGCAACTGTTCACGTTGCCTGAAATTTCACATGAGCTGTCTGGTACTGTAGATCTCTGGATCTGACAAGTTTCGTTCTGGTCGGATGTACATGTGCTGAGATACGGAATGTCCAAAAATGTGAAAAATACCACTTTTTGTCAATTTCTTTGTCACGCTGTTTCTCTGAAACTGCTTGGCAGTTTGATCCAAAGCATTCACGATATATGTAGTCTGGGCTATTTGAAGGTTTGGTGAAAAAATATTAATTTATTCAAAAGTTATTTAAATTTCAAGTTTCCCTATGGGAAAAATTAGCTGTCCCGAGCGAAAGTACCATTTCTCTGTTGCAAAAGCACTCTTTCGCAAATGGGTCCACTTCTTTCATGCTTCCGCCATCTTGTTTTCAGTTAGTGATGCAGAAAAAAATGATATAATTCAAAAACTACTGCCCCTTGGTAAACATCAACCATTGCGCTTACCTAGTCGGGACACAAGGAACATGATCCTGGCATTAGTTTTCATCAGAAGTGTCTGGAAATACCTTTATTCTTATTGGCAGAATTTTAATGCCATCAATTGTGACACTACATTTGCAAAAGTGCCTCAGATTGTGGCACTATTTCTCAAAACACCCACAGTAATGTTGCAAATTGCGACACTACGTTTGCGAAAGTGCTGCAATTTGCAACACTGCTTGTAAAAAAAATTCTGTTTCTTTGCCACTTCACTGCAAAGAAATGGTTAGGACTTTTTAGGGCTGAAGTAGTAAGTAAGTAAGTAAATTTTATTTGTAAGCACTTTTCAAATACCAAAGCGCTGTACAAATAGACCAACATTTAAAACAACATACATTAAAACAATAATAATTACAAAAAAAATATTCTCCATAAGCTTTAAAAAACAAATAGGTTTTGAGCTCCAATTTAAAGCTCTCAATGGTCAGGCAGCCTCGTATCCGACAAGGTGGAGAATTCCACAAGGCTTGGGCAGTGTAGCAGAATGCACGTGCCTCAGATGTCTTCAAACAAACCCTGGGAATCTCTAGCAATCCCTCGCCGGTGGATCGGAGTGAATGAGAGGGGTAGTAGGGAGTAAGGAGATATTGCAGATACTGTGGTCCCTGCTTGTGTAGGGCTTTATAGGTCAGTAATCCGACCTTGAAGGTGATCCGCCACTGAAGTGGCAGCCAGCGCAGCCCACGCAGCGCAGGTGTAATATGACTATTTCTAGATGTCCTAGTCAAAAGCCTGACCGCTGCATTCTGCACTAGCTGCAAGCGGCGGATATCAACCCCCGGTAGCCCTAAGTACAGGGTATTGCAGTAATCAAGGTGGGTGGTCACAAAGGCATGGACCAAAGTAAGAAGGTCAGCCAGAGGAACCAGGTGTTTCACATGGGCGATATTTCTAAGATGGTTAAAAGA
Organism: Neoceratodus forsteri; assembly: GCA_016271365.2. Taxonomy (NCBI): domain Eukaryota; kingdom Metazoa; phylum Chordata; order Ceratodontiformes; family Ceratodontidae; genus Neoceratodus; species Neoceratodus forsteri. The sequence goes on from CM028131.1 coordinate 590,015,820, forward strand.
GGACTTGATGACGGCCGACACCTGAGATTTCAGGGTCAGACCGTCGTCAATAATAATGCCCAGATTATATACCTGGTCTGAGGTAGAGATATGGACACCATCAAGCCAAAGGCCCAATGAAACCCCAGCCCTATGACCCACCTCAATGCAATCCGGGTCCACTACCAACACCTCAGTCTTATCCGGGTTTAACCTCAGCCAGCTGGCACTCATCCAGTCTTTGATTTCCGATAGACAGCTGTTAAGCAAAGAGACTGCATCATTCTGTCTGGGAGTAAAGGACAAATACAGCTGGGAATCATCTGCATAGCAATGAAAACCCAGACTATATCACCTAATGATGTCTCCTACAGGCAGCATATAAACTGCAAACAACATAGGTGCCAGAATGGAGCCCTGCAGCACCCCACAGGACAGAGAGAGATGGCATCAGAGGAGTAAATTCCAGTGACAACCCTCTGTGTCCGGCCTGTGAGGAAAGGTCGAAACCAATGTAGAACTGTACCAGACAGTCTACAAAAAAGCCACAGGTGCTCCAACAGGACACCATGGTCCACAGTATCAAATGCTCCAGAGAGATCAAGAAGGACTAAGTACGAGCATTTTGATCTCTCGCAATTAGGAGGTCATTTAAAACCTGGACAAGAGCAGTCTCAGTGCTATGTCTTTTCCTAAACCCTGACTGGAAAGTATCATAGATATTGTGGTTTGTAAGATGGTCATCTAGCCGTAGCGCAGTCACCTTTTCAATAACCTTACCCACAAAGGGTAGGTTACAGATAGGTCTGAAGTTAGCTAAACAGTCTGGGTCCAATGAAGGTTTTTTAAGGAGTGGTCAAATGACTGCCTCCTTTAGGGGATCAGGAAAAACACCCTGCTCCAAAGACTTCCAGACAATTTCAGCAAGGATCGGGCAGGTAGGTACATGGGATAGACATAAAGGAATTCTGGAGGTCAGGAGTAAGGGGCAACAGACTTCTAGGAAAACAAACTGAACTTACAAACTCAAATGGGCAGACTGGGTGGGCCATAGGCCCTTATCTGCCGACACTGTCTATGTATCTATGTATCTATGTAGGTAACATCTACGCAACCTAATAATAGTGGCATAGGGCCTGGATCCAAACTACAGCTGGTTGGTCGTACAGTCTGAACAATCCTCACAACATCCATGAATTCTGGCTTACTAAAGTCTGACCAGGTAGCTCGGGTGTTTGTTTCCTCCAGCCGATCACCACAATCCCTTAAAGATGGAGCTAGGCTGATACCCTACCTAATGCTGGCAATCTTATTTGCAAAGAAATGAGCAAGCTCATCACACTTCATTTGTGAAAAATCTCTTTTAGACTGCAGACAGAGTGGATTGGACAATCTGTCGACAGTCTGAAAGAGTTAAGCTGGTCAGTTCCGTGCAGCAGCAATCTCCCTGGACAGGAATTCTGCCTTCTTACAGGTGATTGGTGATTGATAGGTACCATAATGGTCCATCAATCTAAGCTTGTCAGCATCCAGGCAGGATTTCTGTCATGCCCTCTCTAGCCTTCGCCCCACTCTCCTCAGCTCCTTCAAAGACCCATCAAACCATGGGGTCCTCGGGCACTGAGAGAGTGAGTGAACACAGACAGGAGCAATTAGATCCAGGGCCTCACCCACCGCCTTATTATAGGCAATAATGAGATCCTCTGGACCCATTCACTCACTTGAAGTACCTGATAGGTCCAGTACTGCCAATAGGCCTTCTGGGGTAATTCCCGTTAAAGAGCAATACTGTACCATCTCCGTAGAGGCAGGCCTATTTCGGGGTGTCCCGAAGCTGAATCTTATGGTATGATGGTCTGTCCAATCATTTGGTTCCACCCCCAAATGCGTGACCTCCAACTCCAGTAGAAACACTAGGTCCAATGAGTGGCCCTCTATATGGGTAGCAGAGGTAACCACCTGTGTAAGGCCCAACGTAGTCTAAAGTTGGAGGAGATTATTCCCAAAATGGAGTGTTCATTATCGACTCAGGCATTGAAGTCACCCAGTAATAACCATCTGGGTGACTTCAATGCCACACTGACGACAAGGTCCGCAAACTCCTTCAGGAATTCTCCACCATGACCGGGTGGATGGTAGATGAGGAGAATCCTGAACCCTACACCTGCTCCCAGGATACACTCAAAGGAGCAAGTGTAACCCACTGGAGCATCCACAAGACCCAGCTCCAAGCTAGTAAAAATGGCTACTCCTCTGCCCCTATGATCCAACCTCTGGTGGTGTATCACTGAGAACCCAGCCAGAGCAGCAGATGCCAATATAGGGCTGGCATTCTCATCTAGCTAGGTCTCGGTGATACATGCCAGGTCAGATGTTGCAACAAGATCTGCTATAATGGTGGTCTTATTTTTAATTGACCTGGCAATACACAACACCGCCCGGGTTGGATGGGTTTTCAAGAAGGCTCGCAGTACCTGCTCACAATTTGTTTGAGCCCCTGGATATGGAAATCAGGCAGGGAGAACCCCTCTCCTGATCCCATTTCACCCCTGGGCTTCTCCTAGTCCCCACTACCTCTATCTGCCCACCCTTTTCCATTCTCCCACTCTGCCCAGTCCATCCACCACTCAAACACCTTTTCACTATCCCCAAAGTATGATATCTATCATAGACATCTGTTAACAAAGGGGGACAATGAAAAGGGCAGAAGTCCCGAAGCAAAGTGGGGGAATATCTCTTGACCGTCTTGGAGCCCTCCCAGCACATCTTAATACACAATAAAAAACAAACAATTAAAAATACTCCACTTGAATATCTCGCTACAACAATATATAATACACAAATCAACAACTGCACAAATTTAGTCTGTCAAACCTTACCCGGTAAAGTAAATCAGCTTGAATTAAACAAGTGGTTATTACCACAAAGATAAGACAAATAATAATAAATTACTTATACTAATAGTCCAAATTAAATTCCATGAGTTCTATAACGAGAGCAGTCCCTTTTATCCAGATTCAATATGATAACCTTTTCAAGCCTGCAGAAATAAAAATCTAGATTAAAGTTCATCAGGGAAAATAGTTACCATATAGGAGAACATCAACCCCCAACCGAGATCAAGACTACGGCCCCCAGAGGTAAGTCCACACCAGTGCCCCCCCAGTAGGCCTAGGAGGCACTGATTACTTCACACCCACCTTTTGGCAGTCCAAAACCAATGTTACCCATATCAAGCCCAGCCAGAGTTGTGAGTACTCCAGGTAGCTCACCCTGCAATGAACTTTTATAATTGCTCAGAGTCCAGATAATCATAAAATAAAATGCAGTAATAAATCCAGCCAATACAAATATGCAGGCAATAAGTCCAGTAGGTATAGACTCCCCACAATTCAAAGGCTCATCACACCATAACTCATGATTAGAACTTTTAATTCCCAGCACTCCGATGAATTTCTCTGCAACAGTCAGGGCTCAATCAACTCAGCCAGGGAACAACAGGTCTTCTTAATCTTCACAAACCATGGACATTTGAATATTTTCCAAGTACAAACATCAAACTGCAGCATAATTTGTGCATTGACTCATGAACCAGCTAGTCCATTTCAGCACACAGTCAGATTTCGGCTCAGCAGTTCCAGAGCACACAGAATAGAGTATAGTGCAGAAACTTATAACAAATAAGCTGCAAACTGCAGGATCATTATATCCACAAGCTAGATCAATATACCCACACGCTAAAAATTCATCAAAGAGTATATCAGAGAGCCCAAATACACAAGGACAATGGCCATCTCAAATCGGGAATAGTCCTCTCTACTCCACCACAGCATCAAATCCACCACTAGCAGTTCTTGGTGTTAGGAATAGTCAGCAGTTCCATAGTTCTACAACAGTTCCACATCATGCTCCGATAGTGTTACAATGTGAGAATTGCTAGCTGCAAACACTCAAACAGTGGAGAAGTCAAGCTGCAACAGTCTTTACAAATGGCAAATGTTCTACACACAGAGCGGTGATATAAAAACAGTGAATAAATAAATAATGACAATAAGATGCATGGAGCAGTGCCAGGCAGTAGCAAGGAGCTCAAAAACTCAGACAAACAAAGGGGCTTACAGAGGCTGGCCCAGCGTGGCCGCCACATTGCCCTGACAATGTCCCCCTTTATTTTTTAGTAAAATGTGCACAGTACAAAGGGATTGCACCACAGATGTGCCTTTTGATTGTTTGCTGATAAAATTTACATGGGTTCTATAGTTAAAAAATTCCGAAGTTTAGAAATTTCCCATAGGATAACATTGTGGCGGTCACGTACCTTTTGGGGCTATAGCTCAAAAATGCTTCGAGATATGGATTTTTTACAAAAAATTGCTGAGTGTACTAAGCAGTTATGCATGCTTCCAGGCCTCAATTACAACTGCGATGGAAAATGTTATCACTGTCCCTATGGTGACTGTGATACTCTGCTATTGGTAGCACAAGGGTTAATTGAAATGTCTCTGGCCCTGTGCTCCCACATATGGATACGACTATGGCATGATGTAAGTACAGCGGCCTACCATGGACTGATGAGAGTGTAGGGAGAAAGGATCCTGCTCTTCACAACCAAATAAGGGTGAGATTATGCTTTCTCAAAAAGTAAGGAAATTAATTATAAAAAATGTCTTTAATGCATCAGTTAGAGCTCATGTTAATGTGACAAAAGTATGGAAATGTGACATTAGGGTTCAAAACCTAACACTCCAACCCATTCCCTCTCAACCCTACCACCCCACCCTACACAGACCAACAGGTGTCTTGGTATGCCTTGGGGTCTTTGACCCTAACATTCACCCCATTCTCCTATGCTGAACCATGTCAGCTTCCTTACACATGGAATGGGGTGAGTGTTAGGGTTGACATCCCCAAGGTCTGTTGGTCTGTGGAGGGTGGGGATTGGGAGGTGGAGTGTGGTTTGAACCATAACACTACATTTCCATACTTTTGTGACTTTAATATGAACCCTAAGTATTTTTGCAATGAACATATATATATATATATATATATATATATATATATATATAACAAAAATCTGTTTAATGCATCAGTTAGGGTTGTTCCACAATGACAAAAGTGAGGAAATTCAATGTTAGAGTTGAAAGCCTCGCTTGGACCCCCAGCCCACCACCCAACCGGCATCAGGATGCACAATGGAACATTGGCCCTGAGTCTCACCCCATCACATGTGTAAAGAAACTGAGGTATAGGAGAATGGGGTGAGACTTAGGACCGATGACCCCACTACATACCCCGATGCCAGTTGGGGGGTGGGCTGGGGGTCCAAGGGGGGCTTTCAACCCTAACACCGAATTTCCTTGTTTTTGTCGCTGAGGAACAACCCTAACTGATGCATTAAACTGAGTTTTTTGCCTCTAATTTCCCTTCTTTTTGAGAATAAGGACGATAAATAGTGACTAGAATGTGGTGGCCGGAGCGTGGGGCACTTCGGGCCCTGCGCTCCCACCACGTGATGTCTTGTCACAATGTAACAGGAACAGCAATGCAAACGCAAGTGCCAAGAGTTACGCACATAGTAATGCAAACGTAAATGGTAAAGCAAATGTTAATAGAAATGCAAGCACAAAGTGATGCCGAAGCAAACAGTGAGAGAAACAGAGACACAAGCGCATACGAAAACACAACTGGTTACGCACACAGTGATGGCACCAGTATTAGAAATGCAAATGTTAAGTGTTACAGCAAAAAGAACACCAAAGGGACCAGAAACGGAAATGCAAACACAAGCATTCACGTAAATGCAAACCATAATGCGCACGGGCATGGTACCACAATCATAAATGCAAATGATAAAGTTAACATGAAGAATAATGCCAAAGGAAACAGAAACAGGAACCGAAGTGTGTATGAAAACGTAAACCATAACACTCATAGGCATGGTATCGCAATTGTAAATGCAAGTGGTAAAGTTAACATAAAGAATAATGCCAAAGGAAACAGAAACAGAAATGGGAATGCAAGCACATACGGAAACGCAAACTGTAATGTGCACGGGCACGTTACCGCAATTCTAAATGTAAATGGTAACAGTAACAGCAACAATAATGCCAAAGGAAACAGAAATGAAAAAGGAAATGCGAGCACATATAGAAATGCAAACTGTGACATGCACGGTCACAGTATGGAAACTGGACGTGCAAATGGTAACATTAACAGCAGAAATAATGGCAAAGGAAACAGAAATGGAAATGCAAGCACATACGCAAACGAGAACGCAAAGCGTAACACACACGGTGGCATACATGGGAACAGTAACGTGAACAGGTATGGAAACACAAGTGGTAACGCTAAGTGTAACAGTAACATAAGCTCACATCCTGTTTTTGCCCAACAGCTGCATAGAGAAACACAGTGTGTGCAAAGAATGTATGCATAATAGTGTGCCTCAGAGCAGAGAATGAGCTGTTGGAAGACTAAATTGCTTATATCTCAGGAACCTTAAGACGTAGAAAAAAAATGTTCCCATGATTCATGATTTTCCTGCCTGTGTTTTGCTGAATGCGTAGTCATAGGGTAAGCATTGTCGTGATGAAAATTCCATATCTTGCACAGTTTCCAAGATACGAGCCACAAAAGGCACGGTGGATGCCACCATTTTAGTCTATGGGAAAAAACATCAACTTTGGAGTTCCGTAACTTGTCAGCCGTGCAATATTTTTTCACCAAACCACCAAAAGGCACATCTGTGAGATGTTGGCTGCCTTCTCTCCAAATTTCAGCCCAAATGACCAAACTGTTTGCAGCAGGGTGGCAAAGAATTCCTGTCATTTTGGCCATAGCCTGAAAAGTAGTGTCCCAATTTGTGACCCTTTTCACAAAAATTTGCAAAAGTGTCATGCGTTCGACACTACTTTATGACACTACTGTTTCCAGAAATTTAAAAAACATATTTCTGGGGTGTTTAACCCCAAAATAAAGACATGGCTAGCATCCTCAAGGTCTGACTAGGTGAACACAAAAAGAATTGTGTCCCTAGAGGGTCCCAAATTTAAATGCCAAGCATTTTTCTGATCACCAACTGAAAACAAAATGGTAGATTTGCAACACTACTGGGGCCATTTGCAACACTAAAAAGTGCATTTGCGAAAGTGTCAAATATTTTAACTTTCCCATTGACTTATAATGGGAAATTGTTTTTTGAATAACTTTTGAACTGTTCAATATATTTTCACAAAATCTTCAAAAGGCACATCGGGGACCCTGGCTGCACGTTCCCTGAAGTTTTCAGACTGGTCACTCAAACCGTGTGACCTATAGATGAGAGCAAAGAAATTGCACAAAAGTGTAATTGCGCAATTGGTTGTTGCTTAATAACTCCGCAGCCGTATATCCGACTGGTACGAAACTTGGCTGATCCCAAGACCTACCATGTCCAATTGTGCATACCACATTTCAAATCCATTGAATGGTGGCAAAGTTATTAAGGTGCAAAATTTGACCCTTTAACCTTAAAAGTGTTACCTAATCCTAACTATGGTAGCACTACTGTGATACCATAATAGATATATATATATATATATATATATATATATAGAATATATATATATGTATGTATATACATATATATATATACTATATATATAGTGGCGCAGTTGCACCACTGTATTTAGGGTTAGGAAGGCACTTCTATGTTAAAGTCAAAATTTTGCACATTAATAACTTTGAACCCATTCAATGGATTTGCCTGAAATTTGTTATGCATGGAGGGGCATGGTAGATCTCTTGATTTGCCAAATTTCATTTCATCAGACTTACGGTGTTTGTGCACGAAAAAGCTTAAAAATACAAAATTATTGAGTTTTGGAGGCAGCTTTTGGGATTTTGTCTGTGGCCCTGAGTGGCCATTGTGTGGTGTACTGCTCTGCAACATGGCTCATCTGAAAGAGCTTGGCTGCCCAAACATGTCGCTTTTTGTTTGGTGAAAAACTATTAAGGCATTCAACAGTTGTGCCACTTTTAAGTTCCCATTATAAGTTAATGGGAAAATTTATATGGTTGTTTTGCAAACAAGGAATGGGGTTCTGGCCATCTGGTCCCACCTGGCAGTCAAAGAATTTGCAGCCTCACAGTTCAAGAATCTTTGTCCCGAGAATTCTTTGATCGCAAGGTCTGTCATCTTGTTTTTGCTTTTCTGATCATAAAACTCAAATATCTCGGTTCGGGGTCACTCCTGAAGTAAAACTTGGATGGGTTTTACTCAGCAGGCCTCGTTCTATCAAGCAATGCCATTGGTTTGATGTAAAATGGTCAGAAAACACAGTTAAAACATTTTAAATTTTTTGATCGTGGCTCGCTAACAATCTTTGATCGCGAGCCTGCAAATTCTTTGATCACAAGATTCTTTGATCACAATCTTGCATCGCGAGGCACAAATACAGTTTTCTCAGCTCAGGTGTGGCTTAGGAACAAAAATGAGGTTGGGTTTTGTTTGGGGGGCTTTGTTCTATCGAGGCATGCCTAAAAGTCGAGTTTCAGCATTTTTTATTCTTTGATCATGAGCGTGCTATTTCTTTGATTGTGAGCCTGCAAATTCTTTAAACGTAAGATTCTTTGATCGCGATTGTGCATCGCGAGCAAGGGACGAGATGGCCCTTTTAGAAATTCAATTTTCTCAGCCCAGGGGTGGCCTAGGAACACAAATGAGGGTGGGTTTTGTTCAGAGGGGTTCATTCTATCGAGGCATGGTGGTGGTTCTATGTAATTCTGCCTAAAACTAGAGTTACAGCATTTTTTGATTGCGAGATACAATTATGTATTTAGATATTAAGAATATTTATATATAATAAATCATTATAGGTACAATTGTTGCTTTGGAGAAAGCTAAGACAATGGACATCGCACAGATTTAACATTTCATCTAATATGCCGAATGATATAGGCAACATATTAAGGAACCGTGTTACTGATGATATACATAGAGAGCTGCTCACTGATCTGTTATAATTCTGAACGCAAGAATATTATATGATTTTGGATTTTTGGTCATTCTGAAGGCAAGCATTTTAAAATTCAGTCCATGTAAGTGATACACATACATACACATACACACACACACATACATACACACACACACACACACTTACACACACACCTATAGAAAGAGAGATATTAATAGAGTATAAGTTTTTGAAACTGTTGTTAACCATGTTGTTTCCTCACCAGACAGCCTTTTTTGTTAAATATTTTGCTTGGGAAATAAAAGCTTCATCTCAGATTATAGGTGGGTATTTTTGGATTTATGTAATTTATGGTCTCCATGGCAACTAATGCTGAATGTTAGCTACCCCTATTGCCTAGAAGAGACGGGCACACTTTTAATCAATATGAATGGAAGGTTTCCTCATTTACCTTCTACCAAGTAGTAAGTAATGTATTTTATTCAAAATATGTCATGAAATGGATAAAACACCATTGAGCAAACTCATTTTCAAGGTAGTCCATATAAACATTCATGCAGTTTCCTTTCTCACTTACATAATACATAGATAAAATATACAGAAGAATTTATAAAATACAAGTAAATACATTGCATGTAAGAAAAAATAAGATACAATCTAAGAAGTTTCAAAGAAACTTCTATACAGTTGTTAAAGGACAGCATGGAGCAGGCAACTGACTTTGAATCTTGAACCAATCCTTAATATGTTTCTTTTTATTTAATGTAATAATTTCCCTTATTTTCATAGGGAGTAAATTTCAAACTACCGCACCTCTAAGTCTAACTGAAGATCTCCTTATATTTTTTTTGGAACTTTAAATTCTAATCCAACAGCTGACCTCAGGCTTGATGGTATAGGCCTAAGCAAAAAAGGCTCAGTGATATATTGAGGGACTTTTCTTCCAGAACTTTTACCACAAAAAGAGATGTGTTTAAATCTCTTTTTTCACTCAGTCTTAACCGATTTAGTTTTTGATGCATCAAACAGTGGTTCATTTTGAAATGTGCACCTAGGGTATAGTGGGCTAGTCTATTATAAACCGAATCAATGGAACCCAATGTTTTAGTTGTCCCTGCATATAAAAAGTCTCCATAATCTATAATTGGGATGATTGTACTGTTAGCTAATTTTAGTCTAGATTTGGTATCAAGACAGCTTTTCACTTTATACAAAGCTCCTATTCTTGTATTAATATTTCCAACTAATGATTTAATGTGTATATCCCATTTTAGAGGGCCATCTAACCACATTCCAAAATATTTATATGATGATATAGATTTTACTTCATCTCCTGTTTTAGTTTTAATTTTTAGCTCATAATTCTTATGTTCGTTAGCCCTACTGAACAGGATTGTTTGTGTTTTTTCACATTTAATTTCATGCACTGTGATTCAAAAAAATTCTGTTTATATGTAAAAGCTACCTGTAACCTATCCTGAACCAACTTAATAGACTTCCCACTAGCATAAATCATTGTGTCATTGGTGTAAAGGTGAAAATCAACATCCACACCACAAATGTTAAGTTCATTTATATGAATATTGAAAAGTAAAGGCCCCAGTATCGACCCCTGGGGGACTCCAGATTGTACATATCTCAAAGAGGAAACTGAAGTGCCCCAGGAGACATACTGTTGCCTACCTAGTATATAGGAGCTAAACCACTCCACTACTTTTGGGGAGAGGTATAGCTCCAACAATCTAGATATAAGAATAGAATGGTTAAGCATGTCGAAGGCTTTAGGCAGGTCTGTAAAAATAGCACCTGTCACTAGCCCTCGATCCAAACCATCCTGTATGTCCCCTACAACCTTAACTATAGCAGTCTGAGTATTATTTCAGGTTTTAAATCCAGATTGTCTACAATTTAATCTATTCCCAGATTCCAAAAAGTGAGATAACTGGCAAAATACCAGACACTCAAAAATGTTTGAGATCTCGGTTAAGAGAGAAATTGGTTGATAATTTCTCATATCTGTTTTTACTCCTGACTTATGTATAGGGATCACCTTACCTATTTTCCAAAGTTCAGGGTACTCTGCAGTTTAGAAGAAAAAATTAAGTATGTATGCAAGTGGTTATGCAACAGCTGGCTCTGCATATCGAAGGAGTTGGATGGTACTCCATCAGGTCCTATAAATTTTTTTATGTCCAGTTTTAGAAGTTCAGTTTGAACAACTTCCACTGAAACATTTATAAACTTGAATTTTGAGTCATCTTTTAGAGACCCTAGATCTTCAGCAAAATGAACCTGTTTTTGTGAAGGTATTTGTGTATGAGTAATTTTATTTCCTAAGGTTCCAGATTCAAGAAAAAGCTCATTAAAGGCTTCAGCCACAACATGGTTTGAAGAAATATACTGATCATTAATCAAAAAGTTACCATCATATCTTGCTCTTTGAACATCCATTAACCCAGATATTACACTTCAAAAGGTGCCCCTGTTAACTTTATCATCTGTAGCTAGTTTTTTTTCTTGAAATACTCTTGTTTGGTTTCCCTAACTGCCTTACTATACTTATTACATATTTGTCTATAGGCCAACCAGTTTATATCATTAGGTATTTTCTTTGCTGTATTCCAACTTTTGCCCCTCTGCCATTTTAGTTTATGCAGGTTTGAATTGTACCATTTTTTTTTCAGTTAAATATTTTATTGTTTTTCATTGTAATACAGATACATTGTAATACAGATACAAACAGCCACAAGGAATATTTGCAAGACCACATTACTAAACCTGTACAGGATCCAATCAATGTGCCCCTCCAAGCAAATGTCTAATTTATATATGAACTAGGTCTCAAACATCTTCCTAGAATATACTAGCATGCTGCTATCTTACAAGTAATATACAAGTAGAAAGGAGAAAGAAAAAAAAAAACATTTTGGGCCTATATCACTTAAACACACAGACAGCATAATATAAAAGAAGATGACTAAATGCACCTACCTTAACAATCCCAGCCACTCACAACCATAGGAAGGTATCACCACGTAGGAGACAAGGCTTCATGGAATACAGTAGCTACACCTTCTCATGGTCGTTTCCCACAACTGCATCTGAAGCAATGACATCACAGAGTAAACAAAGTAATATATATGTGTGTATATATATATATATATATATATAATAAACTACTACTACTGTGTGGCTTTGCTACTGTATTAGTGAAACACTAAAGCACAATCTGTATATATGAGAGATGAAGGTCCCAGGTAAAACCATATGGATTATATAACATAACAGGCATATAATAAACAACCACAGACCCTCCTTGATAACTATGAGAAAATGGGCTGGGGCAATCCTTTTAGCTGATTGGCTAAGGCCACCAACCAGCCAGTCTGGTATCAGGCAATAGAGACCAGGAAATAATGAGTCCCCATCTCTGCTGCCTGATTAGGTTCCAAATCCTTGTGCCAACAGAATGTTCATTTTGTAAATGCAGCCATGTTTTTCTTAACAGGTAACTGAACCACACACACACACACACACACACACACACACACACACTGGGCATAGCACATTCACACTCACTCCTCCTGCCAGGTCTTCATTGCACCCAGCTCAGTTGTTCCTCCAGCTGCCCACTGACTTAGCTGTGACACACAGCATTTATCCCTCAGCTAGCAAAACAGAAAATGCCATGACAGAAGTGGCGGTTCCTCATTAGGCTACAGTGGCTCATGCAACCCCCGCTCGTCAGCACTGTTTACCCTGCAACTAAACAAATACAAAAAACACTGCAGAAACAGGCAACTTTGTGTTTTTTTAAAGCAGTAGTGCTTTACTTAACAGCAGACTCGATTACCAATCATGCTGTCTCTCGTGACTGCAGCTTTTGAAACTGGCGCTTCCTCACATAAGTCCGCGGTCCTGTCATGACCACTAGCGGTACCAGCCTCTTTCATAACACTTCTCTGCCCATACAGACCACCCCAGCAACATTTTCATAGACATCTGAAGGCTAGGCAAGACCAAAGTACCTCCTAATTTCTAGCCACACTGGAATAACTTCCGATCTCACCTCTATCCCAACCCAGACAACCATCAGTCTCTCACCGCACACAAATGCCGAGTGCAATTTGCCATCCCTCCCGAGTACCATGCCTCCAAATTGCAAACTGTAGATCTAGCATTCCTAACGAGTGCTGCACCTCAAAATCTTCTGTTTTTTTTTACAAAACCCCCCCTTATGTAGAAGTACTGTCACAACTTAACTGCTCTTTTGTTCCCTTTTAAAGAAGTGAGGACAACTTAAGTGAGGGAGCGAGCAATGCAAATGCCAACTGCACTTTGCCATCCATCCCTCCCTAGTATCATGCCTCCAAATTGCAAACTGTAGATCTACTATCCCTACCGAGTTCTGCACCTCAAAATCTTTGTTTTTTTTTAAACAACACCACTCTTTCGAGGTGCAGAGTATACCGCTCCACTCCATCTCATCCTACATGCACTATGAAACTGGCACTGGAGACTCGTGCCACATTTGAAACCTGGTAACAAAAAACAGTAACACTTTTCAAATTAAGCTAATTGTCCCTGCTCCATGTGTGCACTCATAAAAGCTACTCAGCCCGCTGCTCCATTGCTAGCTCCCTATCTTGTCCTCGGGGTTTGCACTGTTACAGCAGGGTTAATAGCATACAAAGAGTGGACTGCTCACCCACTTGCCGATTGAAAAAAAAATTGATAGTGTGGTAGGCGCTTCTCTCTCCCTTTCATGTGCACTTTTTTTGTTAGGTAAATTCTTCTATTGAAGCGGTCGGAGCGATGTGTGTTGTTGAAATGCGGGCAGGAGTAATTCTGTAATGCAGGGAAGTTCAGTGACAAGTTCAGTGGCTGGGGTCACTTGGGGAAGCTATTTCCCTTACTTGCTTAAGTCCCTAATTGCCGTTGCTCCTTTCTTGCTAACAGCAACTTACAAAAAAAAGAAAGAAACAATCATAAAGAAATGTGCTCGGAGGTGCACCAGATGAAATTGCCTACAGCCTCCAAAATATCAAAACTCCACGGCTTAAAAACTAAAGAAACCACAACATTTTAAAGCAGGCATAGGAACTATTTTATGACAAAACTTATTTTAAACTAATTTTTTAGGGCCAATGTTTTAATTTATTTATTTTTTTACAGTGCCCATTTTCTAAGTGCAATAATGCCCTCCAGGGTGGGTGGTATTGTGCTATACCGGACCTTCCAGGAGCTATAAGGCCCTCCGCCTGTGGCATCGGGCCTCGTTATGCCCCTGGGCAGTCCGGTATAACACAATACCGCCTACCCTGTTGGGTGTTATTGCTTGCCTAGTTATGAGGCTGCCACAAGCCCTTAATGCCATGCCACAACCCATTTTGTGGTGCCCAGATAGTGCAAGCTCCTGTTGATGCACACAGCCTGTGGTTGATGAAGACTGCATTTGAGAATTGTTCCCGGTACATCCTTTGGTGCAAGGGGCACTTAGTGCCATTCCTTGTAGTGCAAGCCCCTTGTGCTGCATGAGGAGCTTTGAGAACTGGGCCCTAGGACTTAGAGATGCCCAGAGATATGTTCCATTTTGATTTAGATATGGTGTAATATAGCTCTCACTTACATAATGTGCACTTATAATGTGCATGGGCTGTCTAGCCCAGTGAAAAGGAATAAGGTCTTAACTTATTTGAAATGCTCAGGGGGTGACATTTTCCTTCTGCAGGAAATCCAATTAAATTGGAGCACATGGGTTTTTCACAAGTGGTTACATCCTCCTATAGGGAGAAAGAAGGAGGGAGGTTGTTGCGTTAATCCCACATAGAGTCCCATTTGAAGTAAAAGACAAACTGATGGATAAAGAGGGTACATATGCAATGGTTAAGGGCTGCCTGCATGGCCAAATGTTTACTATAGCCTCGGTGTATTTCCCACCAAACACAGAGCTTTCTCTTTATCGATCCTTTTTTCTACAACTTGCAAAATGGTGAGAAGGGCAGATTCTGTGTGGCAGCGATTTCAATCTGATACTGCCCCAGGGTGGAGAACTGGGTAACCCCACCCTTGGCAGAGTAAAAAAAAAACAAAAGGCACACAAAACGCTGGCTCCACAGCTGCAGAAAGACTCCATAAACTCGAAATCTGTGCATGAAAAAAGTTTATTATAAAAACATAGTAAAAGTGAAGTAGCGCCCCCTGTAACATCAACGTTTCACACTGACCTGGTGCTTTATCAAGACAGCAGCAGTGTGTGACACTCTCACATTTATAGTGCCCCCATACAAATAGTACCAGCTATTTAAAGTGACGTGTGCAAAAACTTCACGTAAAATTACAATAATAAATACAAATAGTAAACAAGACACTGTTTAACATCACATCATGACAACATAATATTAAAAAGCAAGCAAAGACATGTTAATTGCCTGCTAGCAATTCATATATTTATTCTTAAATGTTATTATGCGCTCATAGTAATTATAAAGTCTTATTAGGAACTGATTAAGTTAAACAATACATATGCTCATTCCTTTATTCACTGCTATAACATTCATCTGTGCCATGATCACTATTATCGTTGATTCAAATCTTTTTAAATATTATTATGAATAGTATTATACCACAGACTGGATAGTCTTTTATTAAAAAAAACATCAGCCACAGTGTATCAATTCATTATAGTCTTATACCTACCAATAAATATTTCTTCACCATCAATTTAGCTCGCCCTTGGCAATGCAATCTATACTTTTGTTTTAAAATACAAGCATCTCTATAGGTTATCAGGAAAGCTTATTATCAAAAGAAATAAAAATGTTTTTTTGTTCAAAACCTGCTAGACTCACTCTTGGTAATGCCATCTGCACCTATATTTATATTTAAAATGCAGACATTTTTGAAAGTCGACAAAGAAAAAATGCTAGCATTTCAACAATCAAACTAGTAGCTAAGGTAAAAATGGCAAAAGTTACTTAGCTCATACTCGGCAATATCGATAACACATGTCCCAATCTATTACAATGCTCAGCAATACTATCAGAAATAGAAGAAAAATTGAAATGTCTAAACTGTTTTTTTAAAAAGATAATAACCAAAGTCTGATACTGCCATATTCAATCATGCTTCTAGCAATCCCAAATGCATGTTAAATTACACAGCCAGCAACCAAGAGTACAACTTGTTTTACTAGCCATTTGGCTAGCATCAATTCAAATCACAATTGGCACTAGCTTGTGTGCATTACTTACTGCACAGTAAGCATAGAGCCTAATTTACACTCGAAAGTTTAACAATAGCATCTACCCCATATCTTAATAACTATTATACAATATTATACAGCACAAACTCCATACATGACCTTAACTGATAAAGTGGGACTCAATGGAAGCAGGTGGGCATGTTATTAAAGCCTAAAGATAAAACCAGCATGTCTTGCAAAAGAAAAACATACTGTAATTCATATGTTTTTCTATTCAGGTGCTAAACAGTTCTACACAACAGCAACTTTGGTATATATCTAAATTTTGGAAAAATAAACAAAAAGATACAAAAGATGCAAAAACATGAAACCCAAAGTCATTTGCACCCAAAGATTTCTGTTAGCATATCTCTTTGTACATTAAAGTGCTATACAATGCAATACAATAAACAACAATCCTGGTTATTGCATAAACTCAAATCTTATGTTGGCACTCAAAAGTATCATGGGTACTACGCTATACTGCATGGTAAATGTAAAACTTTGCCATGGAGCCTGTGACCCAAAGCAAAATGCATATTAACGGTCCATTGCTTCTCAATGATATTATTTCACTTTGCTGGAAATGGTGGTAAGATATGATGATCTCAAACAAATACCTGAGATATACAATTGATAATCATTCATGAGACCCAAATATTTACTTCTGTTTTTTTTTTAAATGGTGATAGCTGAAATGTCTCATTAAGTCCAGGATATGTCCCTGCTCTTAACCTATATTGCCAGTACATTTCTCTACACAGTAGTTTGTTATTTAAATCTCCACCCTTCGGACTCAGTCTAACCACTTCAATTCCTTTGAATCTGAAGACATGTCCCTGCTGAATTATGTGATATGCTAAGGCATTCTCCATTTTTCCTAGCCTTATGCATGACAGATGCTCCAAAATACAATTCTTAAATTTTCGACCTGTCATGCCCACATAGAAACATTTGCAGGTACACACTGCCAAATAAACAATTCCCTCTGTTACACACACACACACACAAAAATTGTCTACTAATGATTTTAACATGACTATTAGGAAAGCGATAGTTAGGTCCTACTAGAAGGTGGACACAAGCCATGCATTTACTGCATCTGTAAGTACCAGCAGATAGTTTTCTGATGATATCTTCATTCATTTTTTTTATGGACCAATAAGTCAGATAGGTTACTATCTCTCTTACAGATGAATTTTGGTCCACATTCTGTAACCTCCTGAAGTTTAGGCTTAGCCATCAGGACATGTCAGTTTTGTCTAATGATTTTCTCCACCTCTCTCACTTGTGTACTGTACACTGAAATAAAAGCAGGGCTATTATTAGACGCTGTTTCCAATTTCCTATCAACATTTTTCTTCGATAATAGTTCACTTCTATCTATCATGTCAACTTTTTGTGCAGTTTGATTCAGTTTGAAGATGCTATAACACCTTTGTTGAAATCTAAGGGTCATTTCCTGTTTTCTCTTCTCATATTCACCCACAGTGCTACAATTGCATCTTGCCCTCATATATTGGCCCACTGGTATATTCTTAGTAACATGGCCAGGGTGACAGCTGTTCTGAAATAGTATGCTATTCCTGTTTCTTTATGAAACATGCGTGTGTTCAAACCCCCATTTCCATCCTTATACACCAGTAGATCTAAAAAATAAATTTGTTCCTGGCTGGCTGTCAGAGTGAATTTGAGATAATAATTGGTACTTTCCAAGTATTGTACAAAATGTGTCAAATCATCTCTCTCCCCAGCCCAAATCATAATGACATCATCTATATAATGATGATAAAAATTAATAAAACTCAGATATGGATTACTGTCATAATCATGAACATATATTTTCCCCATTCTGACAGCTATATTGTAGCATAGTTGGGGGCCACAGCAGCCCCCATAGCCGTGCCCTTTATTTGATAACTGTCTTTCATACAAAAAAAACATTTTTAGTCAAAGCATGTTCTAAAAGTTCATGCACAAATAGAATGAATGCATGGCTATAAGTAGAATGTGTAGACAATGAAGAAAAATTTCCCACTCCGCATCCTCCCTGGCTCCAAGCATCCTCTCGATTAAGTTCACCTGTACAAGTACCTCGGGGTCTCCTTTGACTCAGCCCTCACATTCCATGACCACATTGATAATCTAGCCTCAGCTACAAATGCACGGCCAGGTATCCTCTACTGCTACAAGCAATGCCTCCCCCGATGCCCTCTGACTAGCAGTCATCTCCTCAATAATGTCCCTTGTGGACTATGGCCTGCCAGTCTATGGTGCCACAGGTGTGACCGCCCTCAATAAAATCTGACTCACCTTGAATAAGGCCTGTAGATTAATTATGGGAGCCCCTAGGCTAACCCATACCTGCCAGCTATATGACTTGGCTAGGTTGCTTAACCTGGACGAATGGCTCAGATACCAAACCTGCCTCATAACTAAAAAAAACACTCCTTGGACTATTCCCGCCTGGACTGACAGCCTCTATCCACCTTGCACAACCCTTAGTCCAAACTCGTACCTCCTCCAAGGCCACCCTGCTAGTCCCTAGGACCAGGACTACACATGGTCAATGGTCCTTCTGTTACAGAGCTCCCTCCTGGTACAACACCCTCCCCAACTCCATCACTGATACCCCTACAATCTCTCGCTTCAAAATCGCACTCCGAAGTCAGCTATTTAACATGTGAAGCTGTACTTGTGCTTGTGTTTAGGTGATCTAGCTCACTCTACCCGACAAAACTCTCTGAGTAGTTCCTCAATAAAACTGACAAAACTCCCTGAGTGGCTCGTCTCCCAAACTTATCACCTACCATGTCGCATAGCCACCTGTTTTTACTTACCTCTAGCCGTATCTGCTCAAGACTAATTGTCTGCTTTACCAATGTATGCTTTATCTCTCAATCCTTACCCGAATAACTGTAATAACCTGTGAATACCAAACCTGTAACACTCATATTGTAACAAAGAAATAACTGCATATATCTACCAAAACTGTGACTGCAATGATGTAAAAAGCTGTAACTACAATGATGTAACTAAATGTTGCACTGTATTTGTCCTCTTCGTGATGAGGTACCTTTGGAAACCCGCCTCTGGCTCAAAGGTTGTGAACCGATGTACAAATAAATAAATAAATAAATAAATAAATAAAAACAGCCTCACAACCAGCATCATGAGGGATACTCGTATAGAGGGACTGCATGTCCAATGTAACAAGCCACCAATCCTATTCAATAGCCATTTCTTCAAAAAGACTAAAAGAAAGCAAGAGAGCTTGGTAAACTCCTAAAGGGGCTGGGCTATGAGGACATTTGGAAGTTTCTAAGTGGGATTTTGACTCACCATACTGTTTATTCTCAAGCTCACTACAGTTATTCTTGTATTGATTACCTCTTGACTTCTCAAGAGCATATGGGTGTGGAACAGAGATCTTGGACAGGGGATTATATATTGTCTGACCATGCACGTGTATTTTTAAAGATACACATGGAGGATATTAAAAAGAACACTTTTCGGAGGCTTAACCGCTCTTTGTGAAGGGCTCAGGAAAATACTAAGCAAATTATTGAAATTATAAAATAGGCCATGCAGGACAATGCCACTCCAGATATGAACCCCTCTATTCTCTGGGACACTCTCAAGGCTACAGTATAGTGAGAGGTAAATTAATAGAAATCTCAGCCAGATGTAAAAAATGAGGGATGATCGCAAAAACAGCCTCTCAAAGCAAATTTGAGATTTAGAAGAACACAGAGAATTCAGAGTTGTAAGGTGAAGACTCAGGAACTTGCTAAGCTTAGAAAAGAACTTAACAACCTTCTTGTTTGTGAAGTGGAACAGAAACTACTTTTCCTTAGACAGAAATTTTATGATGGGGGGCCTAGATCCTTAAGACTCCTAGCTGGAAGTCTGAGAGCCCAGAGGACTAGAGCAACAATTCTGGCCATTAGGGACCCACAAACAAATATCCTGCACCACTCCACATCAGGTATATCTCAGCCCTTCCTTACATATTATTCCCTCCTTTACTCCCCACCAGAAATCTTACAGGAGGAGATAGTTGCCTTTCTTAAAAAGATAAATCTCCCCACTCTATCAGAAGAATGGGCTAAATCCCTGATCTCCCCAATATCCATTATGGATACAGAAGTAGAGATAGCTCAATTTAAGTCTGGTTAATGTCCAGGTTCAGATGGATTGCTGGGGAATTTTATAAAGCCCTTAGGAAAACTTTCATTCCCTTACTGCATAGTACATATTCCTATATCTCCTTGGCACAACACATGATCCCCCTTCATGGAACTATGCTTTAGTATCGGTGATTCTGAGGCCTGGCAAGGACCCCTCGTTGTGCTCAGAATACAGACCTATATCAGTATTAAATACGGATTATAAAATATTTTCATCTATTCTAGTCTGTTGACTCAAACAGTATGCCCCCCAGTTGATTCATTTAGACCAGTGTGGATTTATTCCAGGAAGACAAGCACAGGATAATATTCAAAGAACGGTATACCAGACAGAACATATCCAACATCATAATCTCCTCACCCTTTTCTTAAGCCTTGATGCAGAGAAGGTGTTTGATAAAGTATCATGGTCTTTCCTTCATGGGGCCCTTGACACCTTCCGATTATCTCATTATAGATCTCATTTTCAGGTGTTACAAGCAGCCACAGGGATATGTCTGAGCAATTTGGTCACATTTCCCCTAGCTTAACCTTACAAAGAGGAACCCGGCAAGGGTATCCTCTCTCTCTCCTATTATTTGCCTTCAATATAGAGCCATCAGCACAATATATTCGACAATCCCCTGACATATAGGGTATCCACCTAGCAGACACCGAACATAAACTTGCACTCTTCGCAGACAATGTGCTGGTCTATCTTTTAGAACCAGACACCTCCTTGTCAGCCATCTTCCAGACAATTTCCCACTTTACTAAACTTTCAGGTTGTACTCTTAATAGACATAAAACGGTAGTTCTCCCTAGGCATTACATTGCCCCCTCCAACATTAGAACCAAATATGATATGAGATGGGAACCTCCAGCACTTAAATATTTAGGAATAAAAATTCCCAGGTATCTACACCAACTTTTCTCTATTTATAATCTTTCCCTAATCAACACATTGAGATGATATGAGGCACTGGAATTTACTCCTTCTCTCATTCTATGCTCAAAACCTGGCATTAAAGATGAATTTGCACCCCAAGTTCTCATATCTGTTTCAATGCATTCCCTGTGTGGTTTTGACTAAGGAACTATTAAGCTGGCAAAAGCTGATTACTAGGTTCTTATGGAATTCAAAGCAACCTCACATTAGGCGACAGCTATTATATTTGCCTAGGACAGAGGGAGGTATTGGTCTACCATTCCAGCCCCTTTATTTGATTGCATCCCAGATGAGGCTAGCTCTCCTCTGGTCAAATACAGAACATTATGCCCACTGGAAGGCAACTGATTTATCTAAACAGCTCCCAATCCCTTTACCAGCCTATTTATTCAACCCCCCCCAAACAAATACAATGACTTCTGCCTGGAGGAACAGCAACAATACTTGAGGAATGGACGAGAAGGATCCAAAACAAAATCTTATAACTCCATTTGTGGTGCTATGTCTGGATATCCATCAATTCACAGTCCCCCACGACAGGATCCATGGTTTTCCAGGCAATTGCTATGGGGCTTAGTTGCCCCGGCAGTTACATACTACTAACATACTAAAATACCAGCAGAATAGGCCTAACAGTTTTTCATGTCTGCTCGTTTGGTCAGCCCCCACCCTGGGAGTTGACCTTGCTGCCCCCCTCTCCCTCCCTGGCTTCTCCCTTCCCAGTCCTGGATATTCTCGCTGCACTGGTTTTTGCTTCCAGAACCCTTCCCCTGTACCTGTCCCACCCCCTCTTGAACCCCTCCACTGTCTCTTCTTCCACCAGCCCCCTGGGCAGTGCATTAGATGACTCCACCACCCTCTCAGTGAAGTAGCACCTCCTCCTTTCTCCCCTGAATCTCCACCCTCCAGCTTCCACCCATACCCTCTAGTTGCCCCCTCCTTCCTTTGGAGCACCCTCGAAGTTGCTTCAAAGAAATACAATCTTATCTTTTGAGGAAGCTCAGGAAGTTTTCCTGGCAGGAGCAAGATAAATTACATTACTATTAGATACAAGATTTTATAATGTGGTAGCTCAGGGCTGAGGATCTCCTAGTACTGATGTCTATCAACAATACTCCATTTGTTAGAATCTGGATCACTCAGATGGGAGGGCAAGCCATTTCTATACTATACAAATTCTTACAACACCTGCAGGCTCATGCGGCAGACCCTTTAAAGGCCAAATGGGAAAAAAGGACCTTGGACTGGTGGTGAGAGAGGACATATAGGTAAAGGTGTGGTGAGGGACCTGGTCCACCACCTCCTTCCCAACATGGAGAAAGTTTGCATGGGAAGTCCGTGTCAGATTTTTTTTGGTATCAACCTTTGTAGCAAAGAGATCCCCTGGAACTTCTGCAGCCTGCTGGCTAAGATATGGAACTCAGAATGCCTCACATGCACATATTTTTTATGATGTCCCAGGCTATCTTCATTCTGGACACTCCTTCACTCCACTTGACAAACCTGTTTAGCTTGCAGAGAAGCCTGTCGTCCCTTCAGCTCCTCTTAGGGATACCCCCGCTCCTACTCAAGGGTAGGGAGGCTCTCTAACTGTGGGGAGTATGCTTGGTGGGTGTCTATAAGGCAAGAACCTGTAGATGACTCCAGGAGGACCCCCTACCATTATGGAATGGAAGGCAATAGTACTCCATATACAAAAACATGAACAATTAACTTTTGCCCTGCAGAATAGAAATTAACTATCTGTCCAGCATTGGGTTTTTTCCCCTGCTCCACCTTCTCCTGACAATTCAGGCATACTATCAAAACTGTAAATGAACTCAATATCCTAACACAGCCACCTCCTTGCCATCTGTTTTGGTATTTCTCTCCAACTGATTGAATATAAATCCTATGTATTTCAAATACTGTATCATTTAGACAAGCTATCCTATCTGATTGAATGGCCCCTTTGCTTGTTTTTATTATAGTCAATGTTAGACTGTTGTGTTTTAAGATGTTGGATATATATCAAGGACTAAGGCTGAACTCATTGTGTATTAACTAAGGATTTATGGTCTACTCTTAACAAAATGCTTATGTTAGGTAGAATGCAAGTTATTTGGTATCTGCCACATGATATTTTAAAAATGTAATAGTTGATAAGCCTATGGTAATCTGTAGACTGTTTTTCCTTAATAAACCTCAATGAAAGAGTATAAAAAAATAGATATTGTGTAATATTAGCACTATCTCCTGAGTAGCCTGTGTTCATTTTTAGCATCTCAGAATTATATTTTGGCATTTCCATTATTAAAAACTCTATTTTTTTCCTTTAGATTATTATTATTTTTTCTTCCATATTTACCTTTCCTTGATTTCTGTCTATATTTTCCTCTTCATTTTTTAATTTAGTTTCTTGAAATTGGGCTTCTGTCATATTTTTCTGCTCCTTGTTTCTACCATTTTTATAGGTATAAGCAGTCATCATGTAAATAAACTAACAGTCTTTACACTGTCAAAAAAAAAACTGGTCAAAATGTCTCTGTAGTAAAATCAATAGGAACATTAAGGCCTGTATTTTTAAACAAAAAACACCGTGCTGTGTTGGAGTGTGGTCTGGAAAAAACCCAGAATGGAAATATTAAATGCGTGCTGAAAAGTTAGAAAAATGTCTTTCCATAGGTCTTCTTCAGGAATTAACTCTTTTAAAAAGAATGCAACAATAAACATACAATAAAGCCATTTTCCTATTAAACACACATACACACACACACACACACACACACACACTCGCACACACGCACACGCGCGCGCGCACACACACACACACACACACACACACACACACACTGACACACACAAACTAACTGACCACAATATGGTATCATTTGCTTACAGTACCTCATGAATCCTGTTACTGTTTAGACAGAGGATCAGGAAGTCAATGGATTGACCAGAGTTCCAGAGTTCCTCTTCAGCCAAACCTCAGACACAGCAAACATATAAGGGCTGGGCAAATCTCCTAAAGTTCCATCTTATGAAATTTAAATGTAGGCAAAGTAAAGGGGGCATGGCTTGACCACCTACAAGATGACAGCCTTAACTTTCAGCTCTGATATATCCCTAACAAAATCCGTAGTTATCCTTCTGCCTTGGGTGTATTAGCCTGTCCTTTTTTACAGTATTAGACAGCTACTTACCGCTGGGCTCCATAGTGTCCATCCTGTGATAAGATCAGGTTCTGAGTGGAGCTCTGAGCAACAGATTGTTTTTGGCCTTAGTCTCCATGATTGGGAAGCACATCAACCATGGCAATCACTGCCTCTTGTTCAGCTGATGACAGGTTGTTGGAACTTAAACAAATGTTCAACCAGATGATGGCTCAAATGACCTTTTTTTATTTATGTATTTGGTGTTTATTTATTTATTTATTTATTTATTTATTTATTTATTTATGTCTTTGGTAACCAGGTAAGTGCATGGATCCAAAGGACCGTTTTCAGTCATGACCCGGGCCACAGATGTGGATACAAAAATAACATAATTTACAGTGACAATGTACAAAGCAGCAATAGTACAGAGTAGCTCATATAATACAGGATTTGGTAACATACCACAAGACGAGGTAACTAACACGTAATGGAGTCAGTACAGTTTTGCAAGCACAAGTTTCAGTGTTCAAAGTCATAAAAGATGCCTACTTGCTGCAACAGCGGGTAATAGGTTAAATTAGTTGGTGCATGGGGGCTTACAAAGAGCATACAAACTTTGTAACTATATTAGCTATACAAGTTGGCAAAGATCAAGGATAGCAAAGTGCCTAGAAGCTCAGACTTGCTACAGAAAGTCAAGTCAGTAGGTCAGCAGCACTGCAGGGAGATCAGCACAGAGCAGGGAAGCAGAGCACACAGAGAGGTATGATGCAGGTGGAGAAAGCTAAGGGGCAACAGGGAGGCAAGTCAGGGAAGGGGGACTGGTCCCAAACAAAAGAGAAAGCCAAGGTGCAAGTAGAGTAGGAAAGGTTATCTATGTAGGACGAGGGGGTGGACCCACCAGCTCAACAGGTCCTAGTGTCTAGATTGCCTGCTCCCTCTGGTATTGTCTTAGGGACATTTGTAGCCTGTCCCAGCTAGAAACCAGTTGTGAAGGTTAGATTTGAAAGACAGATGGGAGGCAGAAGAGCAAATGGATGCAGGTACTTTATTCCACAGGGTGGGGACAGAGACTGAGAAGGTTCAGCTGCCCATGACAGAAGATATACGTGAAACTTTAAGGGGGGAGCAGAGGTAACCCTGAGGCTTCTGGGTATCACTCTGTCTGTGAGAAGAGAAGAGTATGGGGATGACTGGTGGCTCCTGAGGGAGGCGGCAATTAAGTAACCCATGGTATAATCAAAGCGACCCTGTAATGTAAGCCATCCTAGCACCCGGTAGAGTGTTCAGTGGTGGGTGGAGTATGGAGCTTGAAGCATCAAGCAGCATATGGAATTATAGGTGGTGTTTAAATTGGTGTGCAGAGAGGAGGATATTAGAGAGTAAACAGGGGAGCAGTAGTCTATTAGGGGCAGAAGATTGCCTTGCGCAATGGCAAGGTGAGCTTCCATGGATAGGTGTTGATTCAGCCTGTAGGCAGCACCCAGTTTTGGTGGATTTTCCATATGGTGTTGTTGATGTTTTCCGAGAAAGTAAGGGAAGGGTCTAGGGTAGCACCAAAGTATTTAAAGATGTGGACAGTGTCAAGTGTATGATCTGCAGGGGTGTGAATCAGGAGGCACAAGTTGGTTTTGGCAGCCTTGATCAGAAAAGGTTTGGAGCCAAAGAGCATGGACTTAGTCTTTTTGTCATTGACAAGTAGTTTGTGGGAAAGGAACCAGTTGTGAGCAGCGCCATAGTTGATGGAGAAGGTGGATGAGATAGAGTTGAGCGAATTGTCACTATGGTATATGACTAAGTCATCGACGTAGAGAAGTGATTTACAAAAGCGGCTATCTGCAAGAAGTGCATTTATGAACATGGAAAATGGCAAAGGGCCAAGTATTGAAACATAGAAACATAGAATTTGATGGCAGATAAAGACCGCTTGGCCCACCTAATCTGCCCATTTCCCTACCTAATGGATAAGCTGCAGACCCTAGTTAACCAATAGCCTACTTACTCCTACCCCCACTAGTATTACCTTATGTCTGTCCTATGCATTCTTGAATTCCTCCACTGTTTTTGACTCTACGACCTCCTCAGGAAGCCCTTCCATGCATTTACAACCCATTCTATGAAGAAATACTTCCTCACATTACCTCTGAGTCGTCCCCCCTCTATCTTCAAATTGTACCCCCTTGTTCTTGCACATCTCTTTTTCTGAAAGATGCTACCCTCTTGGACTTTGTTGATTCTCTTGAGGTATTTGAAAGTTTCTAGCATGTCCCCCCCCCCGTCCCTCCTTTCCTTGAGGCTATTACATTTTAAGCTTCTTTAGTCTTTCTTCATATATCTTCTGGTGTAGACTCTGCACCATTTTGGATGCCCTCCTTTGGACAGCCTCTACCCTGTCTATGTCTTTGTGGAGATGGGGTCTCCAGAACTGTACACAGTACTCCAGATGTGGTCTTACCTACTGTCTGTACAGAGGGCAAACAATTTCCTGTTTTCTACTGGTGATGCCTCTCCCCATGCATCCTAGTATCCCACCAGCCCTCCTTACTGCCTTCTCACATTGCTGGCCCACCTTTAGGTCATCTGATATGACTACCCCCAGGTCCCGTTCCATTTTTGTTGTTGTCAGTATCTCACCCCACCTTGTGTACTCTTCCCCTGGGTTATTGTTTCCAAGGTGCATTTGTCTGCACTTCTTTGTGTTGAATCTAAGCTGCAATACATTTGACCATTCCTCCAACCTTGCCAAGTCCCTTTCATCCTTTCCACCCCACATTGCGAATTAACCCTGTTACAGATCTTTGTGTCATCTGCAAAGAGGCATACTTTCTCTTCTAGTCCCAGTGCAATGTCACTTATAAAGACATTAAAAATGACCCAGCCCAGTACCAAACCCTGTGGTACCCCACTAGCAACCCCCCTTTCTTCACTGTGGACTCCATTTACTATTACCCGCTGTGTCCTGTTGTCCAGATAATGTTTTACCCAGGCTACCACCTTGGGACACACTCCCAGGCTGGCTAATTTGTTTATTAATCTTCTGTGTGGGACTGTGTCAAATGCCTTGCTAAAGTATAGGTAGGCCATGTCCACTGCCCCTCTCAGGTCGACTACTTTGGTCACCCAGTCAAAGAAATCAATTAGATTTGTTTGACATGACATTCCTGCTGTGACTCCATGCTGCCTTGGGTCCTGTGCTCCACTGGCCTCTAGGTACTTAACAATTCTTTCCTTCAGAAGTAATTCCATCATTTTCCCTACCAGTGAGGTCAAACTAACAGGTATGTAGTTTCCTGCCTCTGTCTTGATCCTACTTTTGTGAAGGGGAATCACATCCACCCTCCTCCAGTCATCAGGTACCACACCATCCTCACATGATTTATTAAAAAGGGTAGTCAGTGGTGTTACTAGTTATTCCCTTAGTTCTTTTAGAATTATGGGGTGAATCCCATCAGGCCCCATTGCTTTATCCACTTTCAGTTTTAAGAGTTCTTTCAGAACCCTTTCTTCTGTGAAAGGACTAATTTCAACCCCCCTATCCAGAGTGCTTCTATTGACTAGATTAGGTATCTCCCCTTGCTTTTTCATTGTGAATACTGAGCAGAAGTATTTGTTTAGTATCCTTTCTTTTCCATTGTGGCTCTCTGCCCAACCACCTTCCTCTTTATTCAGCCTCAGTATCCCTGCCTTGGTCTTTGCTTGCTCCCTAATGTACCTATAAAAGGTTTTATCCCCCCTTCTTAACTGAGTTGGCTATCTTTTCCTCAGTCTGGGCCTTTGCTATTCTAACTGCCTTCCCCGCTTCCTTCTGCTTTAACTAGTACAGTCTTTGTCCTGCTCCTTGTGTGTTTCCTCATACTTCCTGAATGCTATATTTTTCTCCCTTACCTTCCCCGCCACTTCTTTTGAGAACCATAGTGTTTTTTTCTTCATTTCAATTTGTTTATTTGTTTCTCACAAAGGCTTGTTGCCTCTGTGATGGTGGTTTTGATGTTTCCCCATTGTTGCTCCACCCCCCTTTCTTGTCTGTTTTCTAGATCCCTGGGAGACAACAGTACAAACTGATAAAGTGGAAGAGTGTTCTTTGCCTCTGGTGACAGTTTGGGATCTACCAGATAGATAACTGTGGAACCAGGATGTAGTGTTAGGTTAGGAACCAAAGCTGTGAAGCATGGAGTTGAGAAGCTGGTGGTCAACAAGGTCAAACGCCTTTGACAGATCCACAAAAACAACACATGTTGCTTTACCCTTATCCATATTTCTAAGTATGTAGTTTGCAAAAAGTGTTAAGGCCAAAGAGGTACTATGATGTTTGCGGAAGCTGTGTTGGAGGGGACATAGGAGGTTGTACTTTTCCAGATGTTCAGATAACTGGTAATGAATGATTTGTTCAAATAATTTGCTGAGATGATGGAGAAGAGAGATTGGCCTGTAGTTTTCAGGCACTAGTCGGTCCCTGGTTTGAAGATAGAGGTCATGTGTGCAAGCTTCCAGGAGTCAGGTACAGTGGAAGATGAGAGGGCAAGGTTGAAGATGAAAGTAAGGGGTTTGACAATGGCAGAGGAAATGAGTTTTAGGAAGGCCAGGTAAAGGCCATCACTGTCAGTGCTACCTCTGGTCGGCAGTACATTCAGGAGTTTTATAGCAACTCTCTGGCTAATGGCCTTGAAATGAAAAGGGGGCGGTGAGTCAGGATTAGTGTGTGAAGGTGGGTGATTGTGACTGCTGTTTTCTCCAGCAGGTGGTTGGGGGAGAGTTTTTTGAGATAGGCGGCTAGGTTGGTGAACATGGTGTTGAAAGTGTCCGCAATTTTAGGGGGATCAGAGATGCTGCCCAAGGGGGTTTTGAGCTGGGTAATTTGGTTTCTGGTAGGAGGGTTTTAAAGGGACCAAATGGAGGCCCAGAACTTGCGAGGGTTCCCAAGGGAGCTATTTGGTTGAGAAAGATAGTACTTGTGTTTTAATGATTTGGCTGCCTGTTTGCATGTGTTGTGGTGTTGCCTATCAGTATTCCAGAGTTGCGGAGTGGGGGATGCCTTGTAGGCTTACTATTTTCAGTCCCTTTCTTTCATTTTCCCCAGAAGTTCCTTTGATACCCAGCGCGTACAGCCTCCTCTGACCCTTCTGGTCTTGATGGGGAAATGCTTGTCCTGTAATTTGCAGAGGATATCAGTTAGATACAGTGGCGTGAAAAAGTATTTGCCCCCTTCCTGATTTTCTCTATTATTGCATATTTGTCACACTGGATGTTTTCAGGTCTTTAGACAAAATATAATATTAGATAAAGGGAACCTGAGTGGACAAATAATACTTTTTTTTTTACTTATTTCATTTATTTAATGAAAAAGTTAACCAACACCAACTGGCACTGTGTGAAAAGTAATTGCCCCTAGTTAAATCAACCCAATTAAAGGGATAATTAGAGTCAGCTGATTGAACACAGCCAGGCTTGATTACAGCCAGCCCTGCTCAATATAAACCTCACTTATTTTGGCCCTTACCATCAGAGTCACATTGCCAGCACAAAGATTCAACAAGCACATTATGCCATGATCAAAGGAAGTTCCTGAAAAGATCAGAAAACATTTTGTTGCCCTCTATCAGTCTGGAAAGGGTTACAAAGCTATTTCTAAGGCTCTGGGACTCCATCGAACCACAGTGAGAGCCATAATCTCCAAATGGAGAACACTTGAACAGTAATGAACCTTCCCAGGAGTGGGCGGCCTGCCAAAATTACTCCAAGGGCGTGTAAAATCATCCAAGAAGTCTCAAAGGATCCTAAAACAACATCCAAAGAACTGCAGGCTTCTCTTGCCTCAGCTAAGGTCAGTGTTCATGACTCCACAATCAGAAAGAGACTGGGCAAAATGGGCTTCATGTGAGAGTAGCAAGGGAAACCACTGCTAACCAAGAAGAACATAAATGCTCGTCTCTCATTTGCCAAGAAGCACCTGGATGATCCACAGGCCTTTTGGGAAAATGTTCTATGGACAGATGAGTCCAAAGTGGAACTTTTGGACAACATGGATCCCATAATGTCTCACGTGAAAGCAAACACAGCATTCCACAGTAAGAACACCATACCAACAGTCAAACATGGTGGTGGTAGTGTGATGGTGGGGATGCTTTGCTGCCTAAGGACCTGGATGACTTGCCATAATTAAAGGAACCATGAATTCTGCTCTGTACCAGAAAATTCTTAAGGAGAATGTCCAGTCATCCTTCCGTCAGCTGAAGTTGAAGCATAGTTGGGTCATGCAGCAAGACAATGATCCAAAACACAAAAGCAAGTCCACATCAGAATGGCTAAAAAGAAGTAAAATTAAAGTTTTGAGTGGCCTAGTCAAAGTCCAGACTTAAACCCAATAGAGATGCTGTGGTAGGACCTGAAATGAGCAGTTCATGCTCGAAAACCTACCAAATGTTACTGAATTAAAGCAGTTCGCGAGGAAGAGTGGGTTAAAATTCTCCACAGTGATGTGAAAGACTGATATTGAATTATAGGAAGTGTTTGGTTGCAGTCATTGCAGCTAAATGTATGTAACCAGTTATTAACTGTAAGGGGGCAATTACTTTTTCACACAGTGCCAATTGGTGTTGGTTAACTTTTTTTCATTAAATAAGTGAAATAAAAAAAAAAAACAAGTGTTATTTGTTCACTCAGGTTCCCTTTATCTAATATTACATTTTGTCTAAAGACCTGAAAACATCCAGTGTGACAAATATGCAATAATAGAGAAAATCAGGAAGGGGGCAAATACTTTTTCACACCACTGTAAGTAACTACAGTCTAGATGTTATTTTTCAGGTAGAAGATGGACCAATCTGTAGCTGCAGCATCCCTAATAACTGTATTGAGGTCCTGTCAGTTGAAGTTCCTGAACAACAGTAATTTGGGGGGGTGGACGATTGTATTTGTTGGTTATGATTATAAATGTGGGAGCATGGTCACTTAAGGAGTCAGACATAGTTCCAGCCTGGTGGACCAAGTCTAACCTATTTGTGGCAATCAAGTTGAGAGTGGAGTGGTTAGGTGAGTGATGGTTATGTCTAGTGGTGGAGGAGATTACTTGCTCTAGACTCTGTGTCTTCAGTAACCTAACATATACTGGCATGGAGTCACCTGTCCAGTTCAGATTAAAATCCCCAATTATTATGGTATCTCTGGGGGGGGTAAGATGCACCCAAGCCCATCTAGAAAGCAGAATAGACCCTGTATGGTAGGGGTAAGGGATAAGACCATCAAGAAAAGGGGGGTAATGAGTACCAATGCCCGCAGTCTAGGCAACAACATCCCTGAACTTGTGGCCTTGATGGAAGAGGGATGCCTGGATATCGTAGCAGTCACAGAAACATGGTACACAGAGAACCATGACTGAGATGTTAACATACCAGGGTACACAACCTGCAGGAGAGACACGGAGCGTAGAAGGGGGAAGGAGTAGCTCGCTATGTAAGGGAAGGGATAAAAGCAATGAAACAAAAGAGTAAAAAGGGAGGTGAGGAGGCACTGTGGGTCACCTTAGAAACTGGAAATGGCACCACAATCCACACAGGGGTTGTATACAGACCCCCATGTCAGGGAGAGGGAATGGACAATGATATGCTAGAAGGCATCCTTAGGATGGCAGAGAAAGGGGAGATACTGTTGATGGGGGACCTGAATATGCCAGATGTTAACTGGAGCACCTTTGCTGAAGCCACATCCAAGAGCAGGCCATTCTTGATGCCCTACAGGTGGCATGCCTCAGACAGCTAGTTTTGGAAACCACTCATGAGGGAGCAATCTTTTACCTTGTACTCCCAAATGGAGACAGTGAGAGCATCTCAGATCTAGAAGTGGGTAGACATCTGGGAACAAGTGACCACCAAGCAGTGTGGTTCACAATAAACCCAGCTACAGAGTCAAGCCATACAAAAGTGTGAGGGTACTGGACTTCAGGAGGGCTGACTTTGGCAAGATGGAAGAGTGCCTCAGAAAAGCACTAGCAAACAGGCTAGAAGGAGGTGTGGAGCAACAATGGGGAATTATCAAAACTGCCATCACAGAGGCAACAAGCCTTTATGTGAAGCAAATAAACAAATCAAAACGAAAGAAAAAGCCACTATGGTTCTCAAGAGAGGTGGCTGTGAAAGTCAGGAAGAAAAAGATAGCATTCCGGAAGTATAAGAAAACACAGAAGGAGCAGGACAGAGAACTGTACCAGTTAAGGCAGAAAGAAGCAGGGAGGGAAGTCAGAATAGCAAAGGCCCAAACTGAGGAAAAGATAGCCAACTCAGTTAAGAAGGGGGATAAAACCTTTTATAGGTACATCAGCGAGCGTAGAAAGACAAAGGGAGGGATAGTGAGGCTGAATAGAATGAACGGTGGGTGGGCAGAGGGGGACAGTGAAAAAGCAGGAATACTGAACGAATATTTCTGCTCAGTATTCACAAAAGAGGAGGGGGAAGTGCCTAATCCAATTAACAGAAGCACTCTTGATAGGGGGGGTCGATCCCAGTCCTTTCACAGAAGAAAGGGTTCTGCAAGAACTCCTAAAACTGAAGGTGGACAAAGCAATGGGGCCTGATGGAATTCACCCCAGAATTCTAAAAGAATTAAGGAAGGAACTAGTGAAACCACTGGCTACTCTTTTTAATAAATCATGGAGGATGGTGTGGACCGAGGACTGGAGGAAGGCGGATGTGATTCCCTTCACAAAAGTGGGACCAAGACAGAGGCAGGAAACTACAGACCTGTCAGTCTGACCTCTGTGGTAGGGAAAGTGATGGAGTCACTTCTGAAGGAAAGAATAGTTGAGTACCTAGAGGTCAGTGGAGCACAGGATCCAAGGTAGCATGGGTTCACAGTGGGAAGGTCATGTCAGACGAATCTAATAGATTTCTTTGACTGGGTGACCAAAGTAGTAGACCAGGGAGGGGCTGTGGACATGGCTCACCTAGACTTTAGCAAGGCATTTGACACAGTCCCACACAAAAGATTATTAGTCAAATTAACCAGCCTGGGAGTGGGTCCCAGGGTGGTAGCCTGGGTAAAACATTGACTGGACAACAGGACACAGAAGGTAATTGTAAATGGAGTCCACTTGAAGAAAGGGCGGTTACTAGTGGGTACCGCAGGATTCAGTATTGGGTCCAGTCCTTTAATGTTTTCATCAGTGACATTGCAGAGGGACTGAAGGAAAAGTATGCCTTTTGCAGATGACACAAAGATCTGCAACAGGGTTGATACACAAGGAGGCGTGGAAAGGATGAAAAGGGACTTGGCAAGGTTGGAGGAATGGTCAGGACGTATGGCAGCTAGGATTCAATGCAAAAAGTGCAAAATAATGCACCTGGGAAATAAGAACCCAGGGAAGAATACACAATGGGTGGGGAGCTAGTAACAACAACAAACAGGAAAGGGACCTGGGGGTAATCATATCAGATGACCTTAAGGTTAGCAAGCAATGTGAGAAGGCAGTAGGGAGGGCGGGGTATACTAGGATGTATAGGGAGAGGCATCAGCAGCAGAAAACAGGAAGTTGTTATCCCTCTGTACAGACAGTTGGTGAGACCCCATCTGGAATACTGTGTCCAGTTCTGGAGACCCCATCTCCACAAGGACATAGACAGGATAGAGGCAGTCCAGAGGAGGGCAACTAAAATGGTGCAGGGTCTGCAAGAGAAGCCGTATGAGGAGAGACTAAACGAGCTTAATATGTATACCCTTGAGGAAAGAAGGGAGAGGATGGACATGATAGAAACTTTCAAGTACCTCAAGGGAATCAACAAAGTCCAAGAGGGTAGCATCTTTCAGAAAAAGAGACTTGCAAGAACAAGGGGACACAATTTAAAGATAGAAGGAGGGAAGTTCAGGGGCAATGTGAGGAAGTATTATTTCACAGAGAGGGTACTGGATGCATGGAACAGCCTTCCTGAGGAAGTTGTTGGGTCTAAAACTGTGGGAGAATTCAAGAATGCATGGGACAGACATAAGGCAATTCTTGTGGGGGGCAGGAAGATATAGGCTGTTGGCTAACTAGGATCTGCGGCCTATCCTGTAGGTAGGGAAATGGGCAGACTAGATAGGCCTAGCGGTCCTTATCTGCCGTCAAAGTCTATGTTTCTATGTAACCAGCCTGGGAGTGGGTCCCAGGATGGTAGCCTGGGTAAAACATTGGCTGGACAACAGGACACAGAAGGTAATTTTAAATGGAGTCCACTATGAAGAAAGAGGGGTTACTAGTGGGGTACTGCAGGGTTCAGTTCTGGGTCCAGTCCTTTTTAATGTCTTTATAAGTGACATTGCAGAGGGACTGGAAGGAAAAGTATACCTCTTTGCAAATGATACAAAGATCTGCAACATGGTT
The DNA here is from genome assembly GCA_016271365.2 of Neoceratodus forsteri. NCBI lineage: Eukaryota > Metazoa > Chordata > Ceratodontiformes > Ceratodontidae > Neoceratodus > Neoceratodus forsteri. The sequence continues at coordinate 590,050,599 of CM028131.1, forward strand.
GATACACAAGGAGGCATGGAAAAGATGAGAAGGGACTTGGTAATTTTGGAGGAATGGTCAGAGGTATGGCATCTTGGATTTAATGCAAAGAAGTGCAAAATAATGCACCTGGGAAACAAAAACCCAGGGAAAGATTACACAATGGGGAGGGGGGGTAGTAACAACAACAGAAATGTAAAGGGAACTAAGGGTAATCATATCAGATGACCTTAAGGTTAGCAAGCAATGTGAGAAGGCGGTAGGGAGGAGGGTTACTGGGATGTATAGGGAGAGGCATCACCAGCAGAAAACAGGAAGTTGTTATCCCTCTGTACAGACAGTGAGACCATATCTGGAGTACTGCTTCCAGTTCTGGAGACCCCATCTCCGCAAGGATATAGGATGGAGGCAGTCCAGAAGAGGGCAACTAAATTGGTGCTGGGTATGCAAGAGAAGCCATATGAGGAGAGACTAAAGGAGCTTAATATGTATATCCTTGAGGAAAGGAGGGAGAGGGGGGACATGATAGAAACTTTTATGTACCTCAGTGGAATCAACAAAGTCCAAGAGGGTAGCATCTTTCAAAAAAAGAGACGTGCAAGAACAAGAGGACACAATTTGAAGATAGAAGAGGGACAGCTCGGGGTAATGTGAGGAAGTATGTTTTCACAGAGAGGGTGGTAGATACATGGAACAGCCTTTCTGAGGAGGTTGTGGGGTCTAGAACTGTGGGTGAATTCAAGAATGCATGGCACAGACACAAGGCAATTCTTGTGGGTGGTAGGAAGAAACAGGCTGTTGGTTAACTAGGATCTTCAGCTTATCCTGTAGGTAGGGAAATGGGCAGACTATGTGGGCCAAGTGGTCCTTATCTGCAGTCAAAGTCTATATTTCTATGTTTCTATGCCCCCAACAGGAGGGTTGTAGCAACATCCAAGGTATAGTTTTTCTGTGACATCCAGGGTGATCTCTGCAAGGAGACACTTGCTAGTTGAGGAGGGGGCTGAGGAGCCAATGCTGGAGGCTGAGATGTGGTCCTGCACATAGAGTGCCATCCCCCACCCCTCTTCTTTCCTGGTCTGTCTAAGCACAGAAGGGAATAGCCAGGAAGAGGATACAAGATGTTTGAGTGACAGGGTTTAAACCAAGTTTCAGAGAGGCCTAGCACGTGGGGCTTGTACATGGTCACCCACACCTCAAGTTCAGCGAACTTTGCAGGGAGGCTACATATGTTCATGTGTGCAATTTTAAGGTCTGCATTTGAGACCCAGGAGACATTAGAGGAATTGATATGCATGTTGGCAGGGCATGAATTGCTCTCCACATCACCTGAGAGGAGGAGGGGAAAGAGGGGAGTGGTAGGGAGAGCTCAGCAAGAACATGGAATGGAAAGAGAGTGCATGAAGAGTCCCAGTAAGTGCTTCCCATAGTTAGATAACATGGCAAGGATGGTGAAATCAGTGGACGTTAACTCCTGGGAAGTCGCAGTGTTGTGGGGCGTGGGTGAGTAGATGAAAAGTGGTTTAGGCAAGACTGATCTGCAGCAAGTATCGATGTGCAAATATCTGTGGCAATTAATAGGTCAGTGATGTAATCAGTTGTTGGACCAGGGAGGTATTCATCTTATGCAACCTTATGGGTGGCATAGCTTTTAAATGGGGTAGTGAGAGAGTGGGTCAAGTCACGTAATAAAGACGAAGATGAAGTGATGTAATTAGTTGTGGGACCAGGGAGGCATTCATCTTATGCAACCCTCTGGGTGGCATAGCTTTTAAATGGGGTAGTGAGAGAGTGGGTTAAGTCATGTAATAAAGATGAAGAGGCCACTAGCCAATAAGCTACGCAGCTATGAAGCAGCCAATCAACTGCTAGGCTGGGTAAAAGGGAGGAGCCAAGGTCTATTTAATTTGTCCAGGGTGTGGGGGAAGGTGGGTGGGAGAAAATAGGGGCCCAGAAATAGCACAGGCTAAAAGCTTCCCTGAGTGCAGGGAGTGCCAGGGTTTCAAAATTTGGCTGAAGAGCAGAAACAGCCAATCAGTGCCTAGCTCCTCTGCTGGGTGTCCAGCCGAAACAGTGGCTTTCAAACCATGAGTTTTGGCAATCTGGGTGCTTACCTGTATCTGCTGGAGTGGGAGGGTGCTGGGGCCATGGTGGCTGCTTGGGGAGCCCATGAAGGGCTTGTCTTGGACTAGAGGGGAAACACAAAGATTAAATAGATCCAGAGGTTGAATGGTAAACTAAGCTGGGCATTGGCAACAGGAAAAGACAAAGTTGCAGATAAAGAGGTGGCAAGTATAGGGCAATTAAGCAGAGATAGCATGGAGTTAATGTGGGGGATGTGCCCATGCTTTGGCACGGGACAGCTGAGTAGGACAAAGCCACAGCGGGGTGTACAGAAGGGGTTTGCAGTTAACACAGAGGAACACAAAAGAAAGCTTAAGCTGTTGGAGCAGATGGTATAGTGAGTTGGGATGGAGAAATTAAGTCTAGCAGAGCAAGTGGCATTTAGGACAGGAGGCAGGGTTAGCAGAGACAGAAACTGAAAAAAGCTGTAATCCTACAATGTTTCTCAGTCTAAAACCATTTAACCTAAGTTTTAAGCAAAAGCAGTTATGTCCAGCACTAGTCTCACAGAAGTAAAGTAATCACCATGAGACTCACAAGTTTTAACACACTAGCTAAAACTAACAAAAGATACACAGCAGATTGAGGTAACATAACATTTAAAATAGGAGCCCAGAAACAGCACAGGCTAAAAGTTTCCCGGAGTGCAGGGAGAGCCAGGGATTCAAAATTAGTCTGAAGAGCAGAAACAGCCAATCAGTGCCTGGCTTATCCTCTGGGCATCCAATCAAAACAGTGGCTTTCAAAACACGAGTTTCAGTGGTTGGGGTGCGTACTTTTATCTCTCCTAGGGTGGGCGGGTGGTATCATAGCTGCGACTGGCTTGGAAAGCACCAGGGCAGTGGTGGCTGCTTGGGGAGCCTGTGAAGGGCTTGTCTGTATCTCTCCTGGGGCAGGTGGGTGGTCTCATAGCTGCAGCTGGCTGGGAAAGTGCTGGGGTCACAGTGACTGCTTGGGGAGCCCAAGAAGGACTTGTCTGTGTCTCTCCTGGGACGGGTGGGCAGTCTTGTAGTTGCGGCTGGCTCGGAAAATGCCAGGGATGCAGTCGCTGCTTGGGGAGCCCGCAAAGGGCTTGTCTGTACCTCTCCTGGGGTGGGTGCGCAGTCTCATAGCTGCAGCCAGCTTGGAAAATGCAGAGGCCACAGTAGCTGCTTAGGGAGCCCGCAAAGGGACGGTCTGTATCTCTCCTGGGGCAGGTGGGCAGTCTTGTAGCTGTGGCTGTCTCAGAAAGTGCTGGAACCATGGTGACTGCTTGGGGAGCCAGCGAAGGGCTTGTCTGTATCTCTCCTGGGGCAAGCAGGAGATCTCATAGCTGGTGCCATCTTGTAAAGTGCTGGGGCTGCAGTGGCTGCTTGGGGAGCCTGCAAAGGGCTGGTCTGTAGCACTCCTGGAGTGGGCAGGTGGTCTCATAGCTGCAGATGCCTCAGAAAGTGCTGGAGTCATGGTGGCTGCTTGGGGACCCCAAGAAGGGCTTGTCTGTGTCTCTCCTGGGGTGGGTGCACAGTCTTGTAACTGCAGCCAGCTTGGAAAGTGCAGAGGCCACAGTGGTTGCTTAGGGAGCCCACGAAGGGCCTGTCTGTATCTCTCCTGGGGCAGGCGGGCAGTCTCATAGCTGCAGCTGGCTCAGAAAGTGCTGGGGCCTTAGTGGCTGCTTGGGGAGCCAGTGACGGGCTTGTCAGTATCTCTCCTGGAACAGGCAGTCTCATAACTGTGGCCAGCTCAGAAAGCACCGGGGCTGTGGTGGTTGCTTGGGGAGCCTGCAAAGAGTGTGTCTATTTTAAGGAAAATGCACAAAGTATAACTGCTAATACAGTAGAGATCTTGCTCACTGGACAAATGTCACCAAACAATGGATCACTGACACCGAGACTCTCACTGAGAGGATTCTAACTTTTATTAGAGATCAAGACTGTGCTATCTGACTATTGTGGTCCAGAATGGAGGATGTAGAGAATTGCATCCGGAGGAATAACCTGCAACTTGTGAGCTTTTCTAAGGGCTATGAGGGATTTAACACCAGATGATTCTTGCAAAAAGTACTGCCAGAGCTTTAGGGATGTAAATGGACAGCCCTCATTGAAATTGATAGAGCCCACTGCTACCTCGCACCCAAGCCTCCTCAGGGAGGTAAGTCATAGCCTATCATTGCCCGGTTCTTCTGCTTTATGAAATGGGAAGGCATCATCATAGTGGCTAGGGTAAAGCAGCATGTATCCTGGCAAGGGCATCGCATTCAAATCTTTGTAGACTTTTTTGTCAAACTGTCTTAAAGGTACCACTCCTTCCTGGTGCCATAAAGATTGTGCTTTGGTCTGGGCCTGCAATACTCCTTGTGATAATCCACCACCCTTCACCTATCCATTAACAGGGTATCATGATCATTTGATGATCTGGAGGTGGCTGAAGATTTAATTACCAAAAACTTTCCTCAGTGCAAGTTTGAAAAGTTCAAACTCCCAAGCCATAGGCAGGGAGATCATGACAGGTGCCAACAAATGGACACCACTACATCACCAATGTAGGCTACATGGTCTCCTGCCAACCAGGCCCTCCAACAATTCTGCCTTCCCAAGATGAGGAGCCTTGGCTCCCGGTGCCCAAATCCCAACAAAACAATGGAAAGAAGAAATTGGACGGTGGTAGAAAAAGGGATCACTCACCATGTCTCAGATGTTGGAGCCAAGCCTGCAGCTGCAGCGCTGTGTCGAAAGACTCCTTTGGTTTCATTGGAGATGACAAGGGGATAAGATCTTTCACAAAAATTAGAGGCTCACCAGATGACATTATGCCTTTGGTCCTGATCGGTATTTCTCCCCGTGTGTCTACTTCACTGGCTCCCACTGTTGGCTCCTGGGCAGACACAGACACATGCATTGCTCTCAGAGTAGTGGCTTTTCCAGGGACAAGGATCCATTAAGCTATCTTCAGGAGCACATGGCCATGCTTTCTGTGCCCCACGCAGGCATACAGCACTAATGAAGATCTCTGCAATCAGTATTCTGGCACATTTGCATTTGCTGGACTCCTTTTTATAGATCTGTTGATGTAAGACTGTATAATTAATAAGGGGCCTAGCTCTTAAGCTTGTTTACCTTATCAGTGTGATCAAGCAGTTAGTGCCCTACACTTCTTAAAGAGACAACCATGGACTGCAGGGTTAATGCTGTGTGGTATTGCAATGATTGCTGTATCTGCTAATCTAACTGTACTCTTGCAGACTTTCCATTTCTTTCTCCATGGTGTTTGCAGCCATTTTTTAGCCTGCTATAAATCTGCATTAATAGACTACAGTTCCTCCTGTCTCAGTGGTTACATTGAGACTGGAGTACAGCAGTAATCAAGTTACAGTCCCCTTGCTTTTGGTTTCAGCCACACATAGGGATCTATGCCAATTTTCTACACTTCTGTCAAATAATTACACTTTTACTTGGTGGCCCAACATATGTGACAGATATTAAACCTCTCATAGGTTCATTGCCCCAGTGCTCTGTGCTGCTCTCCCTGAAATAGGATACACCTGCATAGTATGACCCAGAGGGAGGTGGGTTTCTGTCTTGTGTTGTTGCGTCACAGTGGTGTGCACATTTCAGATGGTATCTTTGAGTCAGGGGATTGCTTCCCTGGTTATCTTGGCTAGGACTCCTGTTCCATGTGTACCATCAGACTGTTTTTTATGGGGTATCAGTCGCTCTCTGTTGTGACATCATGCCAATACAGTGTGATAAGAACAGCACAAGCATTTCAGCACTTGAATATATGTGCATATCATTTACTCTAAAGCCACATTCTACGCTATGCTAAAGCCACGCTAAAGTATCAGGTACTGGCAGCACAAGCAGTCTTGCGGTTTTGATCATCACAAAACTTTCAACTGCAGGTGTTTCACTTTGAAACTTGCACTCTAGCTAGCAAGAATAACAAACTAAGAATGTTTCCCTAAGATGACAGATTCTGATTTATCTGGAGAAGATTGCTTACCTTATTCTTGATCTGATAAAGCCACTGTATATAAACATAACATGGGAGTCACTTTGTTACTTGCTGGTAACATTAAAAAACAAAGAATGTTTACCAGGGGTCAATCTTAACCTTTTGTTGCACTAGTCAACAGGGCAAATTGATTCAAAATTGCACTAGCCTGCAGATGGTTGCACTAGCCCTCAATTATAATGGTAAAGTTTGATCACTTATACAGGAAACAATGCAAGCTGAGAAAATCTCTGATTATTGCACATTTATCCTGCTCCAATGTTGCTTCCAGCTTCCCAGCAGAAAAAAAAGACTGCAATGTCATCAACACAGTGAGCCCCACCCCATTGTTTTGTACCATGGCCTACTGTCTTTCTCTTTCTGCCACCCCCCCCCCCACCAAACCAAAGGACATCACAATAGCAAATGTTCAATCAAGCAGTCCTAGTTCTGTACACAAAATAGCTGACATCATCATGCACCTCACCACACTTTCACCACCACCCACAGGGCAATGAGCAGAGTCAGACAGAGAAAGACACTCTCAACCCTCACCCTATAGTCAACTGGAGATCTACACTTCTGGAAGCTTTGTACAGTCTCAAGTGAGCCAGAATAACATCTAAGATTTCTTTTGGGTGGGGGCCACACAGACCTAAGGGGCTTGAGGAATAGAAAACTATGATAATTTTTATTTTTATAAGGGCTCCACCCTCCTTTGTTTTCTTGTTCTCAGTTGTTCACACTTTGTTGTACCTGACATGGAACCTTTGTAAAAGAGCTTTTGTTCAAAGGTAATGTCCGAATCTTGAAATAAATAAATATGTTCTGCCCCAACAATAAAAGATTTTTCTTTAACATTGTCCTTTCATCAGTCCAGGGGAAACAGTACACAGTCATAATGCTGTACTATCCTATTTCTATGCAGGATGAGCTATATACCCCATGAATGCCTATTTTAAGCTTTTAAATTCTGAATTTTATTAAGGTTCATTTTTGTACCATACATGACCAAAGCTTAGTTTTTAAGATGAAAGGACATGCTGGGTGGGATAAGTGTGGGACTATATGGATGGTGATGGTTAGCATGATCCATTTAGAAGAGCTGTGGACCCCCTAAACCTGCCTGTAATTGCAGCCATGGTTCTGTGGATGGTCATTTCAGAGTCTGGTCTGCAATGGTATCCAGGGAAAGAACAGAGTTAAGAGGTTTGGAGGGGAGAGGGAAGTTATGATGAGGCTGGGATAAAACCTACCACCTGCAGGGCCGACCCTGTATACCTACTCACATTTTGTCACTCAAATGTACAGACACTCAAAATATAGGGAAATGAGGGTCACTAGTCTTATTACTACAGGACAAATTGCTAGACAGAGACACATTTGGAAAACTGGAAGCTAGTGACATAACAACACTTTACCCTAGATCACACCCTGGACACTAGCTGAAAGTCCTAACAGTGGAGTGATAATGACTCACATTGAGTCTTTTTGTGGGATCCCCCTCTTAAACTGCCAGATAATGGCAGCTCTTAATGAGCTGTTAATCACACCAGGCCATCTGGAACATTGAGAGAGATTAGCATGAGGACTAAAGCCTGCTAAAGTAGAAACTTTTTTTAACTTCATTAACAGCCATGAAAACCTACACTAGTCATGATGGACAAGTAGAGATTTAGCTACACTAGCCCTGGTCAATTTGCACTAGGATTTGGGCTAATATAGAGAGTCTAGAGGTGGGGGTGTGGTTATCTATGCAAAATCTAAGTACTTGGTCACCAATATTAGTTGCAACTCTCTAGCCAAGGAATTTGAGTTAGTTTCGATGAGCCTTCATCTCCCCTCCTTGGAATGTATCACTATCCTAGGTGGCTATAGACCCCCGTCTGGTGGTGATGAAGTCCTTAATCTTTTGAAATCCATGTTCGTAGATGTAAAAGCTGAAACAATATTTCTAGGAGATCTAAATATGGACTGGCTGTCACCTAAATCACATGGCCTCAATCCCTTTGTGACGAGCTAGGTCTTGGGCAATTAGTCAGTGAACCCACTAGGAACAACACTCTAAATACTGCCAACAGTTCCATTCTACATGTGGTACTAACCACCCATCCACACAAAATATCTCATTCGGCAGTGTTTCACAACGACATGAGGATCATGGAATTGTTGCTCGCATAAGATCTCAAATTAAGGCTCGGCCGCAACCCATCTTTATAACAAAAAGATCCTTTTGCAAATTCAATGCATTAAACTTCCTATCTAACCTGAGCATGATCAGATGGCAAGATCTCTACCTAGCCAAATATGTCAACAAGGCAGCTTACATCCTTAATGACAAACTCACTACAATAATAAATAAGCATGTCCCTTTCATCAAAGTAAGGCTACGGAACAATTCCAACCCCTGGTTCACCTCGGATCTCAAGGCAGCCCTTATAGCTCGAGATAAGCTCTGAGCTAAAGCTAGACATTCCAAAGAATCTTCGGATTGGCAGGCCTTTAGAACAGCCAGGAATAACTGTGTGAAAAAACTTCGCTGTGCTAAAGCTAACTATTATATTTCTACTCTCGAACAAGCTAAAGGTAACCCTCATAAAATATGGAAGACTATCAAAGCTATAGAAGGACGGCCCATGGCCCCATCTATCCCAACAAAGATAATTGCAAGTGGCAAGATTGTGGAAAACAAGTTCCTAATCCTGGAGGAACTTAACTCCCACTTTGCCACAGCTGGATTAGCTTTTGACTCGTCACCTTATGCTGGTGCTGCAGTGAGCCAGCATACCCTTCCCCCTACATCTAGTCCTGCACCCAGCCCCTTCCAACTGCATGAGATAACTTATAAAGAAGTAGAAGATTCTCTTCTTAACTTAGACACCAAAAAGCAGGGACGATGGCTTGGAACCCTTTTTCCTAAGGTCAGGCTACGCCCATCTCACTGCCCCAATTCTCCACATCTTCAATCTTTCCATTACATCTGCTACTGTGCTGTCCTGCTGGAAATCAGCACATATCCTCCCTCTATTTAAATCTGGTGACCCATGTGATGTAAACAATTATAGACCTATCTCCATATTGCCTATCCTTTCTAAAGTTCTCGAAAAACTGATCCATATTCAGTTAAAATCTCACTTGGAAACCGTCTCTCTCATTAACCCAGCTCAATCCGGCTTCCGGGCTAATCATAGCACAATCACTGCACTAGCAAAAGTAACCAATGATTGGATCTCTGCTATAGATGCTAAGAAGGTAACTGGCGCAGTCTTTTTGGACCTCAGCAAAGCTTATGATACTGTTGATCCCAAACTATTAGTCAATTGCCTTGCAAAGTTGGGTGCCACATACCATACCACCCAGTGGTTCTCTAGCTACCTAACTGGAAAATTCCAAAGTAAAGGCAGAAGACTTTTTTTCTGCTGCCTTGCCAGTTGCAAGAGGAGTCCCCCAAGGATCCATCTTAGGCCCTATCTTGTTTTCTTTGCACATTAATGACTTAGATGCTAACATATCTACGTCCAATCTGCACTTTTTGCAGATGATACTGTGTTGTATACTTCTGGTTCATCGTTATCTGAAGTCAAGGGAGTGCTTCAAGCGACTCGCACAACTTGAGCATAATCTAATAAAGGCAAAGCTTCTGCTCAATGCTAAGAAGACTAAAGTGATGATATTCTCCGCAGTGCTGTCACAGGCTCCCCAATACCCTTGCCCAACCTTCATTGTCACCACGCTAAACGAGCCTCTGGAAGTTGTAACCAAATTTAAATATCTGGGTATCTGGATCGACAATAAATTATCTTTCAATGACCACGTCGAAGATGTCTCTAGAAGGTTAAAAGCAAGGTTAGGTTTCTTCTACAGAAATAGGCCCCTTTTTCCCCTTGAAACTCGAAACAAACTTGTACAGGCCACTTTTCTCCCCCTACTTGACTATGGCGATATAATCTATTCCTCCACCACTCTTGCAAATCTAAGTAAACTGGACATCCTTTATCACTGTGCATTACAGTTCATTACCAACTCCCCTTACCGTTCCCACCACTGTGACTTATATGCAGCTGTTGGTTGGACATCCCTTACTACTAGACGCCTGCTCCATGCTGGGCTATGGACTCTTAAACTGCTCCTGCAGAAATTGCCAAGCTATATCTCTTCCTTATTAGTATCTCACATAGTGCATACTCGTTAAGAAAATCTGACTTTATTATGCTTGGCGTACCAAGGACAGACTTCCTTTAGTAAGCGTGCTATTGCATATACCTTCCCTCCATTTGGAACCAATTACAAACCGTCATTGAAACTAACTAGCACAGTTTCAATAAACTTCTACAAATCGCTAAGTTCAGCCAAAATAAAAGACACCTGTAACTGTCATTAAGTCTCTTCCTTCCCAAGTGTGCCATATTTATCCACTGGTAAGGTATAATTGATTTGTCATATTAACTGCTTTCCCTTCCCTTCTACTCCTGGCTTTACCTATGCTTACACTCCACTGCTACTCTATCAAATCACTCCTCACCCCCATATCAGTTGTAGTCTGTTGTTTGTTCTAGCTGCCAAAATATATGTATTGCACACACCAGTCATCATGTTTCATTTATCAGTATGCAACCTGTAAGTCGCTTCCCTGTCTCCTATCAATGTTTACCACCTGCGGTCACCCTATGTGGTACCCTTGTATGTATATCCAGCCTGTATCATGTAACGTGCATTTCATGTATATACTGTTATTACCTATCTATGTTTGTACTTTGAGTGTGTATGTCACAGGACCTCCTTGTGAATGAGCTTGCTCAATGGAGTTTTCCTGCAATAAAGTTGAACTTGAACTTGAACTAATAAAACAATGTTAAGATCAACCCCTGATGTTTTCAAAGCACTAGTTGATAAAAAGTAAATAGAAAAGAAGTAAAAAGCCTCAATTTATACTCACATCAACCACATGGGTCACATGGCTGGTTATCTGACATTATCTGACACATGTCTGTAACCAAGGACAGCCGTTCAGCACCAGTATGTGTGAAAGGTTACCATAGTTCAAAAAACATTAATTAACTTAGCTTAGTGTACTATCAGGCAGTTAAAAGCAGCTACTGCTTGGTTACAGTTTAAATACCGGGTAGTAATGCTGCAGTCATTACTGTGGTAGTAGTTGGAAGTAGTTGTAGCCATGCCTCTGGAGTTTGTTTTGAGTCAGTGTGGGCAGCAATTGCTGTTTCACTGTGGCTATTTGTACAGAAAAGAAAGGGTTTATGGAATCAACACATTGGAAATGCAGCAAGTATGGCTCACTCTGCTGCACAGCCAGATGTCATACATGTAATTACCAGATAACTCTGTTTCTCAATGAGCACAGCCATGTACCAGATGAGGGATCAGTTGCTGTCCGAAAGGTTGTAAAAGATATGAAAGACAGAGCTCCATTGTCACAGGAGGTGACACCTCAAATTGTAGCAGGTGTCACTAGCAATGTTGACCAGGCAACTGCAGGGAAATTGCCATCTTTCTTCTGTCTTAAGCACACTACTCAGCATGTGAGACAAAATGGTACTGTAGCCACAGTGTTGCCAACCTGTCTTTCAGAACTACAGATTCCAAGGGAATACTCCATGTCAGATTGTGGTGAGACTTTTCTGCTGTAAGATAGAGGGTGTGATGACATGGATAGATTTCTAGTATTCACCACTATGAAGACTCTGCAGCATATGAAGGACAGAATGTAAAGGTATGCAGATGGCACTTTTAAATCCACTCCACCACTGTTTTCCTAGTTGTATACCATACATGGAGTACGCTTCAGTGCAGTCATCCCCAGTGTTTTCGTATTGATGACAAGCAGGACATATGCCAGCTATATAAAATTACTGACTGCAATACAAGCTGAATGCCCACATCTTGCACCACAGTCAGTAATGACTGATTTTGAACTGTCATCAATAAAGGCTTGTTCACCCGAGTATCCTGGGTCAGAGATATGAGGGTGTTTTTTCCATCTGTGCCACTCAATCTGGTGCAAAATTTAAGATATAACAGAAATCCACAAACACTATTGTATATGGTGGATGAAGATTTTGCTCTGCATGCTGCCAGCCTTAGCATATGTCCCCCATGTTGATGGATGGCTCCATTAGTGGATTATTTTGAAGATACTTGGATCATGGGCACTGCAGACCACTGTTTCCACTAGAATTTTACAATTCTGTGACTGAAGGCCTCCCTTGGACCATCGGTGCTGTGAAGGGATAGCACAGGAGCTTCAATAACCTGTTAGGTGCCAGCCATCCTACCATCTGGAAATTTACTAAGGCACTTAACAGCAAACACAATATGAATGAGTTGAAGCTGGAGCAGTACATCTCAGGCAAGATCCTCCAGCACCACTCTACAAGTACCATGACACAGCTAAATGGATCAAGGCTGTGGTCAGTGGATATGGCAACTGTACTGCAATGGACTACCTCAGAGGAATAGCTCATAATTTCCAAATTCAGGTTTAGAAGTTTGGTGAGAGATAAAATTTTAAATCTTTTTGTTGTACCATGCCTTTAAATAAAAATAAAGTTTACAAGGATTTTATGGTATATGGAGCTGCAAGAACATTCCAGCTAAAATGCCAATCAATGTTCATTTCTCTGTGTTGTACTGTCCCTTTAAATACTTTGCTATGGAGCTGCTTGAACATTTCATCCACACACTGTGTAAGCACATCCAAGGAGATGTTTGTGTTGTCAAGTCCAAGAAAGCCACATTCTGTTGATCGGGAAGGAAAAGGTAAACAATATTTTTTGTTAACTCTTGGTAGCACTGCTTATTGCTGTGTATCGCTAACTTTTGTGTGATTATTGTGGCTTCTGTACATGGGTAAGAGGTTGCGATTCCGAATCTGGCACATGTGCAGTGTACTAAAAAGATTGTGTTCTGCAGAGATGGTTTTGCTAAGGTGGGGTTGGGGGGTGGGATTCAAAATTCAAAATTGTAAATGAAATACAGTAGATCAAGTGGCACACTGATGACTGCACCGCTACTGACTGAGGGGAGGGGGCTGATATCAGTGACGTTTGACAAACTGTGATATAATGACATTAGCTAAAATTGTAATCTGTAGTTTTGAGGTGCAGCTAAATGACTGTGCTTTTATTTACTGCTCTGCATTTCCTTATGCGTTGTTGACATGGAACCCCTTTTGTCCCCGTAACATGGACTTGTTTTGGATTTAATCTTCCTTTCGCTGCTGCTGATTATCCAGCCCCTGTATGTTTGATTGTCTTACACAACAACAGCTAGCCACTTGGGTATTAGGGGAAACTTTGGGTTCTAATAGTAAGATGCCTAGTCTCCTTGCTATTTCATATGCCAGTCCCATAGGCCTTCTTGCCCATACTCATATGGTATCTGGTTCCCAGGGGCTATGTAGATCTGTATGCTATGTAATTAACACTGTTTAAGATGGGTTTTACACGCCATTGGCTTACATAATAGGGGGATCAAGAAACACAGACTAAGTTGTGGATTCTTTGTGTGCTGTTAGCCCTCCTGAGTGTACTGATGGCATATTGGCCATATATGCATAATCTCAGGTTGGTATGTGGGGGTGGGTAGCTTTCGGTTGTGTAGTTAGTAATTTACTACCTATAGTACACAGTTGCTATTTTTGTGTTACGGTTGTTAGATGCTGTTTTCAAGTTCAGTCAGGTTGGGTCCCTTACTTCAGTAAGGATTGTATTTCCTTTTCAAGTGGGATTGGGGAGGAAATGTCCTTATGGGAAATGGACATAGTTCTGGAGGTTTTACACTTTCATGATGCTGTGTGTGTTTTGGTGACTAAGGCTGCAGGATACAAATCAAATAGATTGGTTGGAATGCCCATGGCTTTAGTTCACCCATCAAACTGAACAAAGTGCTAACTCACCTCCAGAAGGTGAAACCACAAGTGGAATGTCAACAAGAAACAAAGCTTACTGGACACGAAGCCAGGAAAATGAAATGGAGCTGGGTGGGGGATGAAGTACCTAGCACTGCCCTTTCCAAAAAATAAGGGGGCTTCTATCTTTCTGCATAAGGATTTAGGTTGGGCTATCCAAAAGTGTAAGTCTGACAAGGATGGCAGATGGATTTTAGTCTTGGTTGCTGCTCCTCAAGGCTAGGTTGTACTAGAAAATATTTATGCTTCTAGTGTTGATGATCCTGTGTTTTTTTACACACACTTAATCAAGAGCTGTTAGACTTCAACACTAATCACTTACTAATCTTTTTTGAGGCAGATTTTAATCTGACATTAAATGTACAACTGGATCACAGTGGTAGCTCCCACAAACCACACAACAGAGCAGTGCAAGCTGTTCATGCTTTGATAGAGCAGCACCTCCTGCTCAACTCCTGGAGGATTCATTGTCCCCAGGACAGAGATTATACATGCTTTTTGGTTCCTCACAGCACATCCAACAGAAATTATCTCTAGTTAATATCTCAGAGTTCGCTCCATAATCTAACACAAGTGGCTATCTACCCCCATTATTTATTTTATTTTTTTTGTCAAGTCTTTTTCTCTCCTCCTGACCGGAACTCTCTCAGGCTACATCGCTCACCTGTACTGCTCTACCGCCCACTGTGTTCCTGCCATCTTCAAAGTTGTAACGACTCCCCGGGGACATGGGGTGGGCCTACAGCCCCTGGGGAGATCGAAGTGGCAGTGGCAGAGAACCAGTGTTGGGCATGTGGGGCAGCACTGAAGGAGCTGTTGCCTATCCGGCAGGAGGGGCTCTTTCCCCTTGTAAGCCCTTCTCCCTACCTCGCCCATGCATGGTGCATGTCCTGACATTGCAGTGCACAGCAACCCTGCCTGCATTGGGCTATGCCGTCTCATGTGGTCCAGCACTCTGCAGCACCCCCGGCCTCCACTAAGGGCCACTGGAGTGCTGGACATCCCAGTACCCTCCACTGCAGGAGAGGAGAGCAGCCCAGTGGGTGCTCAATCCAATCTCTCCCCTGCCGACCCCCGAACCTGGGTCACCAGCATGGCATGAGGTGTGGCTTCCAGTGCCTCAACCCTCAGTGCCACCGGGCCAGCTTTATCTAACCCATTATTATGTTGGACCATGCTCCATTGGAGATTAAGTAACTCCACAGACCAAATCCTCATCATGGAGGTTAGATCCCTTATTGCTGGAGGGCAGAGGGTTAGTCTAAAGGTGTCAGCGAACCACATCTGGATAATGACAATGGTGAGGTGTCTTATTCAGTGTTATGGGAGGTCTTTAAGGCAGCCATGTCTGGACATATAATTACAAATGCCATCCACTGGTGCAGACATTAAGAGACTGAACAATCTCAGCTGGAGTCAGATTTAAATAGTCTAGAAGCCCAATACAAACAGATAGGCTCCTTGGCCCCACCAGCAGACTTACTAGCACACCTTATCAGTACTTAGACAAAGCTGAATGCCCTCCTGTCCAGGAAGGCTGAGTTGGCACTGCAAAGGCTCATTCATTTCTTTTGGAAGGGGGGGATCCAATAAACTGCTAGCCTTCACCCTAATGTGTCAACAGGCTGCCAGGGCAATTACAGCATTAAAATACCCCTTGGGTCTCCTTAAAACAAAGCCTAATGAATAAACAGGGTCATGAAAGGCTTCCATGAGAAGTTATATGCTTCTTCCCCACCTTCAACAGAAGCCACTAAATGCTTTTTAGTGACCATCCCAATCCCCTCCATCCCCCCTGCTCAAACAGCCACCTTGGGTGTGCTGATTCCATTTGAAGAAGTCCTAACAGCTACCAAAACCATGAAACCCCACAAAGCACTGGGGGGGGTGGCAGCTTTCCAATAGATGTTTATCAAGCATTGAGAAGGGATGTGGGTGTCTACCTCCTCCAGGCATTTCAGGACTCACTTAAAAAGGAGATCATGCCTCAATCAATGAAGGAGACAATTATTATTGTTCTCCCTAAAAAGGGTAACAACCTAACATCTCCAGGTAGCTACCATCCCATATCACTCATTAATGTTAATACCAAGATTTTGGCTATGTTGCTTGCAACCAGACTAGAACCCGTGCTCCCAGGTCTGAACCTCCCTTCTCACGTTGACTTTGTCAATGGGATAAGATCTGATTACCTGAGAGCACTGGTTTCACTACTTCATCATAAGCATGGTCAACTGACTCCAGCAGCAGCTATAGCTGTTGACTTCAAGAAGGCATTCAATTCTGTTGTGTGGACTTACCATCTCAAAACCCTGGAGCACATGGGGGTAGGCCCTTATTTGCTTATTTGGGTATACCTCCTGTACTCCTTCACACTCACTAAGGTGCTCACCAGAGGGTTTCAATCATCACCAAGGTTGTCCCATCTGTTCCCTTCTTTTCTTTCTTGCAATTGAACCTTTAACCATCGCTATTTGGGAGGACTCAGCTATAGCTAAGCTGAAGGTGGTGAGGGACAAGCTCAAAACCTTTATGTACGCTGATGATCTGCTTGTCACAGTGGAAAATGCACCTCAATCAGTGAACCAGACCCTCTCCCTTCTACAGAAATTCTTGTGTCTCCCGATTGAGACTTAACCAATCCAAAACTAAAGTATTACCCTTCAGCAAGATGTGTCCTGCAAGCCCTTTTTTGTCTATGAGTCTTAAATGCTCCACTGATGGCATTACATATGTGGGGGTCAAACTGCATCTTAATCTTCACAAGCTTGTCCCTCTTAACCTAGACTCATTGATTGCCTCCATTAAACTTGAACTGAATAGGTGGAAATCTCTGCACATCTCTATGGCCGGGAAAATCAATGTCATTGAGCTCATTGTTTCTCCAAATTTCTTCATTTTTTGGCTCACCTCCATATTCAAATCCCCATCAAATGGTTTCAGAAAATTGATATGCTTATTGGCCAGTTCCTTTGGGAGGGTAAGCTTTCCAGATATAGTCAGCTAAAATTATGGCAGCACTGGATATGTGGAGAGTGAAGGCTGCTCTGGTTTCAAGGGTATCATATGGCATTCATTACTGATCAAACAATCAGTGATTCTCCCTTCTCAATACCCAATCCCCTGCCTGGGTACAAAAAGGAACAGGTCTCTTGGGTAGTGCATACCCATCCACTCTCCTTTACACTAAACCAAAGTTAAGGTATGACATTCCACCCCCTATGTTCCTCTTCATGACTTACTAGATGATGATCCACAAGAGGCTGGGAGAGTCCCCATATACATGGCAATTTGATCCTCTGTGGCACAACCCTGTAATCAAAATGGTGGATGGTCACCTTCTGCTAGAAATTATGGGACAACCAGGGTATCAGATTAGTACAGGACCGCCTCATGCCTGGCTCTGCTACTATTGAGTCCTTCACTGCCCTTCAAGAGTGATACTACATTCCACAGAAAGATTTTTGGAGGTATCTACAGATTAAGGATGTAGTTCTTGAACTTAGCAAAGAGCTCCTCCCTAACGCCTTTGTGGGGGTGTCCCACTTCCTGAGTAAATGGTATAGTATCTTGAGGGGTAGAACCAGTAGTATCTATAAGGCCTTATGAGATAGCCTTCCTAATCCTTCCTTACAAGCCAAACAGCAATTGGAGCAAGAGCTACATTGTATCATTTTTGAGGAACAATGGGCTCATTGTTGGGTGAGGATACCATGCAATCATTACTTTTTCTTCAATGGTGGATAAGGAAGTGGACCAGTTGATAAGAAAACCTCATAATCAGAGATGGGGGAAATATAACAAAATAAGATGGAATTGCTCTGAAAGAACTTGAGATGAACCAAAGTTTGGTGGTGAAACCTGCAGATGGGAGGGGCCCAGTGGTAATTTGGGGAATGGAAAAATATGAGAATGAGATGGGACAACAACTGCTGAATGAAAAATATTACAAAAAATTAAATATGGATCCAACTGAGGCAATAAAGCAGGAGGCATTTGATTTCATCAGAACTGGTTAGATGTCCGGACAGCTAACAAAACAAGAATGTGATTTCTTTAAAGTTCAATGTCCAGTAAAACCATGTATATATTTATTACCAAAAATACATTAAGACCCTGAAACTCCCCCTGGCCGGCCCATCATAGCAGCAGTTGGTTCATCAATGGAACCTTTTTCACAATTTATCGACTGCCATTTGAGACCATGGGTTATACAGTTAAAATCATATCTACGTGACACAAGTGAAGCAATAAATCCTATGTCTGATGTGCGTATAGATATAGATACATGGCTGGTTACGTTTGACATTGAAAGCTTATATTCAAATATACCTATTGAAGGAGGGCTGGCAGCACTTAGCCATTACTTGAATTTGAGAGAGAAAACGGAGACCACGAACTGAATTTCTGATTGAAATGTCTGAGATGGTGTTGAGGTCAAATTATTTTTGATTTAAAAACAGGTATTATGCACAAGTGAGTGGCACAGCCATGGGTACCACTTTTGCTTCAAGTCTGGTGAACCTGTATGTGGGTCAATGGGAAGAAAATTTTTTATATAACAATACACTATTTAGGAAGTATGCCACCTTTTGGAAATGGTTATTGATGATTGTGTTATGATTTGGGAAGGACCCTTGGAAGAATTGAAACAGTTCTTACAAGTTATGAATAGCTTTGATCCAAACCTGAAGTTTGAAATGACATGAAGTCAGGAGAGTGTGCACTTTTTGGATGTGATGATTTATAAAGCAGGGAATTCACTACAGTCTACAATGTATAAGAAACAGACTGATTGAAATACATTGTTACGTTATTCAAGTGCACATCCACCTCAGTTAAAAGATAATATTTCATTAGGGCAAATGCTCTGAGTGAAAATGATCTGCAGCTCAGAAGATGAGTTTAAAAGAAATGCAAAGATTGTTGCCCAGAGGTTTGTGGATCGGGGGTACCAACCAGAGAAAGTAAAAGTGGGATTGGATTGAGCAAAGGGTGAAGAAAGGGCACAGTTACTGACAGTAAAAGGAAAGAATAAAGGAAGAGAAACAGTGCCATTTGTCAGTAACTACTGTAACCAAAGTGGAGCAATCTCTAAAACAGTACTTAAACATTGGCATATTGGACAAAGTACAACAGCATTTGCAGAAACAAACCTGAGTCTGAGTTTCTGAACAGGAAACAAATTTGTGGGACAAGTTAGTACATAGTCTGCATGTAAATAAAGACCAGCAACCGAGGATATGCTTACCATCAATACCCATGGGCAATTTTAAATGTGGACATTGTGCTCAATGCAACAATACTATGAATACAGATTCCTTTAAGCACCAGAGAACAGGGAAGAAGTTTAAAATCAAGTCTTTCATCAGTTGTTCCACCACAGGAGTTGCCCCTGTGGTCTGAGTTATGTTGGACAGACCAAAAGAATATTAAAAGAATGCATTTGTGAACATAAGTCTGCCATCAGGAACTCAGTCAAAACAAATCAATGGCAAGACATTATGGAAATAATTGACATGGATTGCCTGCAAGTTTAAAATTTGTGGGAATTGAAAAGGTGGAACAAGGAATACATGGGGGGGACTATGTGAATAAACTAAACCAGAGGGAGTGCTTTTGGATATATACAATGCTACCTTTAGTGACTCGAATAATGCAAAAGTATGTTTTATCAAACAATTTTTTGTGTGATGTATGTGTGCCTTTCTCTACAGTGAATGTTAGAAATGGGGATATATTTAATATATTTAGGGGGTAGATTTAATGGGCAGGATATTCAAAAGTGTTGCGCCATGCGCAATAGGGTTGCACCTGTGCAAGTCCAAAATTGTGCCATTCTGCGATATTCAGCAGGAGGCAGTTGCACCCCTTCAAGTCATGCTGAGCAACAGCGCAATGCTAATGAAGGCATGCTCAACCGGAGGGAGAACAATGCATAAACTGCACAGCCGATATTCAGCGGGCTGTGGGGGTGTGGCGCCAACCCCAACCTGCGCCTGCACGACTTTGAGCCAAAAAGGATCAAGTGGAGGGTCACCCACAGGTGAGCTGCCACTGCAGGGCGAACACAGCAGCTGCCACCTGTGGGTGGCCCTCCACTCTTCCCTGTGCCCCCTGCAGCCCAATCGGCGGGCATAATAATAACCCCCGACTGGCCCGATCGTGGCATAACATAAATGAACCCCCACTGGCCGATCACGGCCAGAATGGATTCACCCCCAAGAGCAATATCCTGGTGGTCCAGTGGACGTGAAGCCCGATCGGGGCATTTTGAGTCAAGCCCCAAAGGTCCAAAGTCCTGGTGATCTAGTGGACTCCCACCCCACCCACAGAGCCCCACCACCTCGCCCCCCTGTCAGCCCGGTGGGCGGCAGCACCCACCCGCCTGCCACCCACTGCCCACCGACTGACTGCTCGGTAGGGCTGCATACCCATTGTTCAAACAGAGCCAATGGGCGTGCAGCCATACCGTCAAAACGAAGTCAGATATGTGAATGAATTCATTCATTCAATATCCAGACTCTCTGTATGGGCTGCATGCCCATTGGCTCTTGCTCTGAACCAATGGGCGCAGCCCTACTTGAGCAGTCAGTCGGCGGGTGGCGGGCGAGGCAGGGTGCTGCCGCCCAACCGCTGATGGGGGGGGTGGTGGGGCTCTGTGGGTGGGGTGGAGGTCCACTAGATCACCAGGGACATTGGACCTTGGGGGTTGACTCTAATGCCATCGATCGGCTGCGGTCCACTGGAACACCAGGGATATTGCTCTTTGGGGGCTGACTTCTTATCCTCGCGATCGGGTCATGTCCACTGGACCACCAGGGATATTGCTCTTTGGGGTGAAACTCCGCTTGGCTGCGACAGCCAGAGGGGGTTCATTGATGTTATGCCTCGACGGGCCAGTGGGGAGGGTTTCATTGATGTTATGCCCGCGATCGGGCCAGTGGGGGGTCATTGATGTTATGCCCATGATTGGGCCAATGGGGGGGATTTACTCCATGCCTGTGATCGGGCTGCAGGGGGCGTCGGTCCCACATGGCTGCTGCCTGGCAGGGCGCCAGGTGCAAGTCTTCAGGGATCAGTGCACCTGCATGCTAATGGCATGCAAATGGGGCCGTAATTAGATGCAAATGGACCCAACATGTGCCTTGCATGAATTATGGCCCCATTTGCATGCCACCTTTTGAATATCAGAAATTTGCACATGGCGCAATGGAACTTGTGCCACCGCATCTGAATGCTCCACTCTGACCACTTGCGGTGGCGGAAGTTCCACTGCGCCATGCACAGTGGCTATGGCTGGGGGGCGATGTTCAAAGGAGTTGCTCAATAGCGCAACTCCTTTGAATATCACCCCGGCCACACCCCTGCACAACTGTTTTGAGCAGCGCAAGGGATTGTGCCACAGAATGGTGCAGTTTGAATATCCTGCCTCTGAGTATACCAGAATTAAGAAATTAATTGGTTTGGATATTGACTATTTATGAGATATGCACTTTAAATTTAAATGTGGGGAGAGAGCAAATCAGCTCTGAGGAAGTCTACAGGTGAAACATCAGCTGATTGGCCAAGCTCCATCACGTGAGTGTCACGCTCAAGTTCATGCTGCTTGGATTGCTGTACTTACATCCATAGTGGTGTCGGCGTGTATTTATTTATAAATTTATAGTCAGTATATTTATGTATCTCTGGATGTAAGTTTTGTACTTGTTCTGTGATACGATATCAAGCACTTTGAATATTAAGGAGGAATTTTGCTACACATGGTAAGCTGTTCCATGTTCTTAATTAGAAGCATTGTTGTGCTCTTTGGTCCTGTGCATTAGCTTAGGTGGTTTCAACCCCCTCCCCCTCCCCTTGGCTTCTGTTTTTGCTCATGGCACCACACTGGACACATAAATGTGTTTGAGCCCCACTTTCTGTTGTGTTTTGTTCATGAGGATACACAAAGCCTGCAGAGACAGCCAGAGTAGATAAATCAAAAATAAAACATTGGTTTGGTGATACAGAACACCCACATCCTCTGGAGGATTGGTCTCTTGAATCATGATCACACTTGGTGTTTTGACCAACCTGGTGCCCAATTTTATCACATTTTGTGGCTATGGCCAACTATTCGGCCCTTCTGGAAGCACATTCATAGATTCATAGAATGGGTACAAGTTAAATGGGCAAAAAATACCCTTTTAAGAACTTGCCACTGTATTATGGGTGGTATTCTTATTTTTTATTTCCCATGTATAGATCTAGCCTAGTTTTAAAGGTATTCAAGGTAGGACTGGACACTACATGTGCTGGCAATTTGTTCCATAGCCCAACAATTCTCTGGATGAAAAAGTTACTTCTCTTTGTAG
Organism: Neoceratodus forsteri; assembly: GCA_016271365.2. Classification (NCBI taxonomy): domain Eukaryota; kingdom Metazoa; phylum Chordata; order Ceratodontiformes; family Ceratodontidae; genus Neoceratodus; species Neoceratodus forsteri. The sequence goes on from CM028131.1 coordinate 590,072,949, forward strand.
TTTTTATGAATTCACCTGTAATTTTAAGTCCATTGGTTCGGGTCTTAGCAGTAGTATTACACAGTGTCAGACCCATTGTAGTTCCTAAATAATTATCTTCTAAAGCTTTATATGTGAAGCATACGTCCCTGTGGATCTGTCTATAACCTGTATAGTATAGGTTTATGTTTATTAATCTCATTCTATAGTCCAGATTTTTTTTTCTTTTTTTGTGTGTGTATTTTTGTTGGACTCCTTCAATCAATTTACAGCTTCTTATCGAATAAGATTTATTAAATTGAGAACAATACTCAGTGTGTGGCCTCACCAAACTGGAATATAATGGCATTAAAACCTCCTCTTCTCTACTTTTTATATTTGCTAATATAGAGCCTATTATTTTGTGGCACTTCTTAACCTTTAGAAAAGTATTTTTATAAAAATTAAAATCATCTGATAATGTTGTGCCAAGGTCTTTCTCTTCATATACAGTCTGCAATAGGGTAGATTCAAGGCTATAACTGTAACATGGATTATTCTTTCCTAGATGCATAACTTTGCACTTTTCTAAATTAAATTGCATGTGCATAGTTTGTCCCCAATCGGTGAGTCAATCCAATTGGTTTTGTATGATATTCTTGTCTTTAATAATGGTAGTTACAAGTCCTCCTACCTTACAGTCATCTGCATATTTGGCTAACCAGATTCCATCTAAAATTGGTATGGCTGCAATTAATATATTGAAAAGAATTGGGCCCAGAACTGATCCCTGAGGAACACCACTAGTCGCATTACCCCATGAGGAGAAATATCTTTTAACAGTAACCCTTTGCTATCTATGGTTTAACCAAGAACTAATCCAACTTACAATATTTGGTGATAATTCAATCTTCATTAACTCATTAATTAATATGTGGTGGGATACTTTGTCAAAGGCCTTAGCAAAGTCTAAATAAACCGCATCACTAGGAATACCCTTATCGAGTGCCTGACTTACGGGCTAAAAAAAATAAAGTTGATTTGACAAGCATGATTTACCAGGAACAAATTTGTGTTGACTATGATCCACCTGTCCCTTATTTATGAGATGCTCATTAATTCTCCTTTGTAACAATTTCTCCATAACTTCACCAACCACAGATTTTAAACTGATTGATCTGTAATTCTTAGGTACATCTCTTTTGCCTCCTTTATGGATTGCAGTTACCATTGCTATACTCCAATCATTCAAAGCTGTACCATCCTGTAAAGATTTATTATAAAGATAAGTAAGTGATTCGGTTATTACTGGAGCTAATTCTTGAATAAGTCTTGGAGATATCCCATCGGGGCCAGGTGAACTATTAACTTACAGAGAATGTATTGTATCATAGACTTCTATAGTACTAATACTGAGTAGATTCATATTAGTCAAATCAGTATGTTGAATCTGGGTTTTTTTATTTTCAAAAACACTGAGAAAGTACTTATTTAAAGTTTCAGCAATCTTCTCCTCACTAGTTATTACTCCATTATCCGTTGTTGAGATCTGCCAAGAGATTCTGGGGGATTTGATTCTAGTTGACACACATCTCTTACTACTGGGCTGTGGCCATCTCTGTGTACCCAAAAATGATACTGGTGCTTTATGGGCCACCGCTGTGGGGTCAGCTGCCATTAAGTTTCTGTTGACAAATTTGAGAACTGAAATTTGTCTCTTTATCTTTAAGTGGTTGTTAGCTGCTGGGCAATTGGCCCCTTTTAAACTAATGTCCAACTTTGCATCCCATACCCTGAATGACTTCTATAGGTGGTGGTCTCCTTTTTTTTGCAATCCAAATGGTGCCAAAATGCCTTACTAGGACTTCAGTCTGACAGAGCAATGATGTAATCCTCTCTCATATCCATGTCTAGGACCTTTTATTTCTCCTCAAATCCCAACCCGACTGCTAGTTGTTGTTGTTTTATTATGTTTGATTTTTGTTTAGTGTTATGTACAAGTGGGTTGTTTTTCTTGCCATTCTGCTTCACATGTGCTGGTCTAACAGCAAAGTTAATGAGTTCCAGTTGCTTGGGTATTACTCCCATCTGTTCAATACCTCATACTGAAAAGTGTTTGGACTCTATTACTCAAGCTCATGTTTTCTTTTATTACATACAGTGCATGGTGACTTGTTGGTGGAAACATGTTTGACCCATATCTTTCAACTGTATTTGTTTTTATTTTGTTGTTATGTCTGTTTTGATAATTCCAATAAATGTTTTAACTACAAAAATGTAGGTAAAGTATACTAAAGTTCTCTCTAGTTCTCCTTACCATGAAGATTAATTTTACTTCACATTGGGCCAGATATTCAAAACTTTGCCCTGGGGCAAAATTAGCACTGCCCGGTGGGCAAACTTAGCCCGGAGCACAGAGCAAGCTATATTCAAAAGGAATAGCAGGGCAAACAGCTTCCGAATATAGCATGGTAATGAGGCCATGCAAACTGGGCTGGGAGTGCAGGGCAAACATAGCCCTGGAATAAGACAGCACTGAATAAAGTAACCAGGAAGTGCAACCCACAACAACAACACAGTACACAGCAACGTGAGGGCAGGTACAGACGAACTACGTGGCCAATGTGTGTGCCAGCAAATGCATGGACTCAGTACAGCTGCAGGAAGCAGCAGATGTGAAAGAACAGTGATCAAAACTGTATAATATTCCTTGTACCATTAGCGCCGTGCTAACACATTAGCGCAGCATGAGCGCGGAGCTAAGCAGTTAGCCCGGAGCAAACACGTTTGCCCAGAGCTAAAATGTGCCATATTCAAAATTGCCATGCAAATGAGCCTACTTAGCTAGTCTCTGGGCAAACAACTGGATTAGTATCTCATTATACCCTGATTTGCATGAAGTTTGCCCAGCGTTACTGCAGGGTCCCACAGAGCCACCTGTAGGTCAGTCTGGAAGTACAGGGGCTGACCAGGTCCAACCGCAGCTCCACCTGTAGGTCAGTCTGGCAGTGCATGATGATAGCTGTAGGCTACATGTAAACAGTACAGCATAGCATAGCATATTGTACCCCAGGGGACAAGACAGCATAGGCACAGGTGGTGGTGGTGGTGCTGCATGCAACTGTCACACTGTAGGGCATGCTACAGAGCACAGCAGAAACTACAGTAGCAAGGGGGCCAGTAGTGTGTGGACACAGCAATGCCTATGGTGTGTAGGGCAGTGATGATGACTGCACTATACACAGTGAGAGGCCCAACCTGTGGATGTTTACTGACACTGGACATTACTGTTACGCTGTTGTGTGACCCACAGATGCTGCACCTGTGGCATGGATGCTCACAGTGACATGTACATTTCTGGCTTTGTGTGCTATGGCAGTTGTGCAGCTGTGAGGTATGTGGCCGGGGGCATATTATCGAAAGACACTGGTGTTGGGGTATTCCAATACTGGCCCATGTACACTGCATGATGTGTCCCAGCCTTGTGGCCACACCTGGTCTGTAGCACAGCCTCGCCATCCATACATGCTCCCCTCAACATCCTCCATGCCCACAGTGCTGCATGTGTGTGCTGGCATCTGTTGGTGTCCACGGAAGTGCGGTCCGCAGGTGTGTGCTGTATGGCCACACTGCCGTGCTGTCCACTGGTGGCAGGGTCACCACTTACTGCCTGGCATGGCTGGGACTGGTGGCAGATGATGGCATCATTGTGATCCCATCAGTTAGCAGCATGCTTCCTCTATGTTTGGCTTTATCTATGTGTCATATTTATTTGTTAGGGTGGCGCAAAACCCACGCTAAACGCGCGCAAACACCGCGCAAAGCCATAGTGTCATGCAAAGCTGATTGCCCAGGATTAAGACAACTTTTCCTGGGCGGTAATGTGCACCATGCTAAGTGTTGCGCTAAGTCGCGCAAAACCACTTAGAGCGGCGCTAGTCGCTGAATATAGCATTGTGCCTGTATTCATGTCAGTTTGCCCCTTGCATACATTATAATTTTGCCCAGCGCTAATGCAGTTTGCCCACTCTATTTGGCCTTTTGAATATAGCAGACCCGCGCTAATCCAGCGCTACACCTGCTCAAAAGGTTTTTGCCCGGCGCAAAGTTTTGAATATCTGGCCCATTGTGTTTTCAGCAAAAAATAGTCTATATGCACTCTCATTCATAAAGAAATTGCAGGAAGTTTATTTTAAATTTTCTTGCCACACCTTCATGTTACTTTCTTCAGTTCACACCACAAAAGAGTGCAGAACAGTACATAGACAAGATACAATTTCTTCATTTTTTTTCCATGTAGAAGAAAAAAAACAACATATATGTCACAATTGATACCTTTTATTGGACTAACAAAATTATTTCTGAGACTAGCTTTCAAGAGATAATACCCCATGACCTGATCTGAAGAAGAGAGTATTATGTCTCAAAAGCTATTCTCAAAATTAATTTTGTTACTCCAATAAAAAGTATCACCTGCAACATATTTTTGGTTTTTTTTCTTCCACATTGTTGAAAATGTTGTGCTGAAATTAGATTTTTTGGCACCATACTGTTTCCAAGTGAACAAGCTGGCAACATCAGGGGGTTGTGACCATGCATGTGCGAGTCGCTCTGTGGAAGCATCACATCATAAAGCCAAAATGTCAACACAGGCATGATGCATGTACATGAATGGCTATGTTCCCATGCTGGCAGCTTGTTTCCTTGGAGCAGCTGCTGCATCAAGTAATGGATATAATTTCTCCTCATTGCCTTATCATTTGCAGGTATGAAATGAAGGTTCCACTGCTGAATATTTCATAACAGCTTCTGACTGAAATAGCTGCAAACCTTTTTGGCCAGACCTACACAGGTCTGCACAGTGGTGCCTTTGTCATCTAGGAATCCCTGAACTACCTTATATATAGTGAGCAAAACATGGAACATGTGGAAAATACCCATCATAAGCTACCTTTACATTGTTCTTTGCATTATATGATACTATAAAACCCAATGTTAATGAGTGTGGTGTCAGCCACTCATCATCATACTTTTGCTGATGGAAGTGTGACAGATTTTCTGCATAATAATCATTGTCAGAGCCAGCAATACATAAAGCTGCCTGCTTGTGGAGGTTGGCAGGACCCTGTAACTTGTGGCTACTAATACTACAGCTGCTGGCACTCAACCCAGAGGAGGAGAAGGATGAGGAGGTGGAGAATGAATAGGAGAAACTGACTCAATGGGCAGTCTCTTCCACATAATCAGTAATCTGGCCACTACTCCACATGTCAGTGGTGATGTGAACTGCTGGCACAAATGATGCTTTCAGGGTGTGCTTCACAGTCAGGTAGACACTAAGGGCTTGATTTTCAAAGGCATTTGAATGCTGCAACCCTGGGTGTGCTAAACACATGGCGCATGGGGCTTGAAGCATTCCCTGCTCGGCACTCAGGATTCTCAAGCCTGAGCACTGCATGCCTCGAGTTAGACAAGCATTTGCTGGTCTAACTTCAGGGACCTTTTTATGTGGCTTGTGCCACATAAGTGGTGTAAGCCACCATATGAGGGTAAAGTGTTGAAAAAGTATGCAACCTATGTGAACAGTGCACATGGTGCAGCAATGGGTTCGGGGCAGTGCAGGGTTTGACGCAGAGCTTGTGAAAGCCTTGCATCAACCTTTGAGAATCGAGCTCTCATAGTCAAATCAGGAAGAGCCAGTGTGGAAAGGCAGATATGGCTGGATACTTGATACCCTGTCACTGTAACTTGCATTAATAGTGGACAATCAGCATTCTTCACAAAAGAGAATGGCAGCAAATCAATGGCTAACATTTCTGTAATTGCTCTTGTTTAAATTTTGGTCTCTGTTCTGTTAGCTTTATATTTCCGTCCCATTTTTAGGGACTTGGCTAGTGAGACTTGAGTACTTTTTAACATGAATGTGACTGATGGCCCATATTTTTTCCACCCTTAAGGGTGGAAGCAGCTGGTGATTTGTTGCCCTCGGAGGTGTAGGAGTCAATGGGCTAAAAACTGTATGAATGGAAAATGTTGGAGTTGTACATGGCTATCACTTGAATGACCTTCTTCTTCTTCTTCTTCCTCTCTAGCTGATTCCCTAACATTCTTTTCTTCTTGCCCATTATTATCATCATTAGCATCACTGCCTGCTGATGGTTGTGCTGCTGCTGCTGCTGATACAGTGAATTATCATGCTTTCTCATACTGAGATTTGTTGGACTTCAGAAAATGTCTTTTCATTTCATTTGTTTGCTTTATTCATATCCAGATGTGAACAAGAATGAACTCAACTGAGATAAGGCTCATTTACAAGAAAATCTGGTCAGAGCTGATATGGCTGTGGAGAGCTTTTGGGATGCTTTTACCCATTATTTCTAATGAATTTGCACAATGCAGATCTGTGGAGATGCAGTTTCAATGTGGTCTTCCCTTTACACATTTCTGCAAAGTGTTTTCCTAGAATTTGCCTGATGATTCCTATATATTTAGCCTGGATAGTTCACAGAAGAAATGGCATCTTATTTTCAGTGGAGCTCTACATCTACACAATTGTATGCTGCATTGTGTAAAATCAGAACTCACTGAAAACAATATTTTACATCTGGCGGGACATGTTAAATGCTGGACTGATGCAGAAGCAGAAAGATGTGCTGCACAAAAAGGGTGTGTTGGTCATCACTGATACAATATTCAAAGAGAATGTGCCTCTGGTACAGGGTGTGCATACAGTGAAGTCCACCAGGATGAAGCACAGCACTGCAGAATTCTGCTGTAGAGTTACTGCAGCAAATAATGCAGTTTTGATGGGAGTTAACTCCTTTTGTCATGCAGTAAGCCTGTGAAACTGCACTTTATCCTGGCGGGCTTCATTGTACCTGTTGAAAATGTGACCCTCAATGGGAGTCGCAGTGCAGGCAGCTGACAAGTCAGGTGTATCCATGGATACCACGACTGAATGCCTCCCAGAGGGAATGCGTGGCACATACCAGAATGTGTTACAGCCTCCATGGGAAATATTCAGCCCAGGAATGCAAATGAACTAATTGAGCATGCATGGAGCAAAGGGGCCTTATGCATGCTCATAACTGGCCCATTTGAATGTTGTCACAAGGATGAATGCCTCAGATCAGCTGTCACTCCCAAGTCTGACCATGATCACTCCCATGTGGGACAGGCCCTGAAGTCTCTGGTGGTAAAGTGGCACCTCTCACCTGTTCCACCAGCCCCAATCATATCGATGTCCAGGCTCTATCTGTTCCATACTATAGGGACCCTGATGCCATCCCTGACTGCACCTGAATACACCTACAGTCCATGTCCATAGTGTAGTGGTCTCCGCTTCTCCTCAATGGTGCACAGGCACCCCCCTCCCTGTCCCCCCAGCCCATCCCATTGTGACAACTTGCTCTGTGATGGGCTCATACCACTGTATCAGAAGCTGGTGGAACACTCACAGTAGGACACTGGAATGTGTTATATGAAGGAATGAGCTATGTGCGAGTGATAACGCCCAGTGGCCATACACCTCAGGCACTCACATGCAGATCCATCATCCTAGTGCCATTGCACTGTTCAGTGCTGGTGACAGCCAGTGCTGTACCCACTCACACAGCTCCCAAAACAGGGATGTTATATCTGACCTCCCATTTGTTCGTACAATTGGGGAACTGCAGATGAACTATCCATAGCCTGAAGTGTACACTGCAAATAGCATTGCAGAATACCACACCCCATGGCTCCCATGAGACCTCAGCTGTCCAGAGGGTGGCATGTTACACAAGGGAATGGGGGAGAGTGTGGACTTGCAGTGGTGTATGACAGCAGGAAGATACAGCATTGGCAAGGCATGCATTGGAGGAATATAAATTCCCTCTTATGGTTTGCCAGGGATGTACACATGGCTGCATGCACTAGTGAGTCCACAGCTTGCATGGTTCCCAATGCATGGTACAACTAGTTGGGTCATTCCAGAGTGCAGATCCACAGCCTGAGTTCAGTGCAGTGAATGGCTAGCCATGGCAAGATGTGAAGGGCAGTGTCAGTCTCTAAATATGCCGCAGCATGGCATATGCATGGGAATGCCCTCTTGACTTGCACAGCATACCATTTGTGTGTGTCCTGGCCCATTCCCTTGTGGCTGGCAAGTCCTGCACATTTGAATATCATGCTGCTGCACATTGTTGGAGTTGAGTGGCACATCTCCCTTTTCTCCTGGGAATGCGCTGCGCATCTACTTTGAATACAGGGGCCCTGGACTAGGTACCCTGAATAAATACATTATAAAAATGGTCAGATCATGACCTCACTGAATACAATATATTTCATCTAATATGGGACAGCCTGAGTAAATACAGTGCAAAAATGTGTAAATGAAGATCCCAATGACAACGAGATATAGCATCTCACCTGCCCTATCCAGGATATAAAATATAGGATAAGAAATATTTAGTGCTCCCATATCCAAATAACCATTTCCCCATAAGAAGCCCTCATTTTTCCTATGTTTTCCCCACAGTGGCAGAATCAAATCCCTGTAGATTTTTCCATAAGACACTGGTTCCTTATTTATGACTTTGAAACAAGAAACATAGAATTTGATGGCAGATAAGGACCGCTTGGCCCACCTAGTCTGCCCATTTCCCTACCTGATGGATAAGCTGCAGATTGTAGTTAATCAACAGCTTATTTCCTCCTACCCCCTACTAGAATTGCCTTATGTCTCTCCCATGCATTCTTGAATTCCCCCACTGTTCCTGACTCCACAACCTCCTCAGGAAGGCTGTTCCATGCATCCACAACCCTCTCTGTGAAAAAATACTTTCTAACATTACCTCTAAACGGTCTCCCCTTTATCTTCAAATTGTACCACCTTGTTCTTGCACATCTCTTCTTCTGAAAGATGCTACCCTCTTGTACTTTGTTAATTCCCTTGAGATACTTGAAAGTTTCTATCATGTCCCACCCTCCCTCCTTTCCTCAAGAGTATACATATTAAGCTGCTTTAGTCTCTCCTCGTATGTATTCTGGTGCAGACCCTGCACCATTTTGGTTGTCCTCCTTTGAACAGCCTCCACTCTGTCTATGTCTTTGCAGAGATGGGGTCTCCAGAATTGCACGCTGTACTCCAGATGGGGTCTTACCAACTGTCTGTACAGATGGATAACAACTTCCTGTTTTCTACTGTTGATGTCTCTCCCTATGCATCCCAGTATCCCCCCAGCCCTCCTTACTGCCTTCTCACATTGCTTGCCCACCTTCAGGTCTTCTGATATAATTACTCCTAGGTCTCTTTCAATTTTTGTTGTTGTTATTAACATACCCCCCATTGTGTACTCTTCCCCTGGGTTTTTGTTTTCCAGATGCATTACCTTGCACTTCTTTGCATTGAATCTGACCTGCCATATGTTTGACCATTCCTCCAACCTTGCCAAGTCCCTCTGCATCCTTTCCACCCCACCTTGTGTATCAACCCTTGCAGATCTTTGTGTCATCTGCAAAGAGACATACTTTTTCTTCCAGGTGCTCTACAATGTCACTTATAAAGACATTAAAGAGGACCGGCCCCAGTACCGACCCCTGCAGTACCCCGCTAGTTACCCTCCTTTCTTCACTGTGGACTCTGTTTAATATTAGCCTTTGAGTCCTGTTGTCCAGCCAGTTTTTTATCCAGGCTTCCACCTTGGGACCTACTCCAAGGCTGGCTAACTTGTATATCAAACTTTTGTGTGAGACTGTGTCAAATGCCTTGCTAAAATCTAGGTAGGCCATATCCACAGACTCTCCCTGGTCTACTACTTTGGTCACCCAGTCAAAGAAATCTATTAGGTCCATCTGACATGATGTTCCTGCTGTGAAACCATGCTGCCTTGGATCCTGTGTCCCACTGGCCTCTAGATACTCAACAATTATTTCCTTCAGAAGTGATTCCATCATTTTCCCTACCACTGAGGTCAAACTAACTGGTCTGTAGTTCCCTGCCTCCACCCTGCTCCCACTTTTGTGAAGTGGAATCACATGTGCCCTCCTCCAGACCTCAGGTACCACTCCATCTTCCTATGATTTGTTAAAGAGAGTAGTCAGTGGCATTACTAGTTCTACCCTTAGTTCTTTTAGAATTCTTGGGTGAATCCCATCAGGCCCCATTGCTTTGTTCATCCTCAGTTTCAAGAGTTCTTTCAAAACCCTTTCTTCTGTGATTGGACTGGTATCAACCCCCCTATTCAGAGTGTTTCTTTTGTTTGGTTTAGGTACCGCCCCCTCCTTTTCCATTGTGGATACTGAGCAGAAATATACGTTCAGTATTCCTGCTTTTTTTCACTGTCACCCTCTGCCCACATTCCCTACCCTTTATTAAGTCTCTGTATCCCTCCCTTTATCTTTCTTCCTTCCCTAATGTACCTATAAAAGGTTTTATCCCCTTCTCAATGGAGTTGGTTATCTTTTCCTCAGTTTGTGCCTTTGCTATTCTGACAGCCTTCCCTGCCTCCTTCTGCTTTAACTGATAAAGTTCTCTGTACTGCTCCTTCTGTGTTTCCTTGTATTTCCTGAATGCTATCCTTTTCTCCTTAACCTTCCCGTCCACCTCTTTTGAGAACCATAGTGTTTTTTTCCTTAGTTTTGTTTTGTTGATTTGCTTCACACAAAGGCTTGTTGCCTCTGCAATGGCTGTTTTGATTATTCCCCATTGTTCCTCCACCCCTCCTTCTTGCCCATTTGCTAGTGCTTTTCTGAGGCACTCTTTCATTTTCCCAAAGTCAGCCTTCCTAAAGTCCAATACTCTTGTTTTTGTATGGCTTGATTCTATGGCTGTGTTTATTGTGAACCACACTGGTTGGTGGTCACTTGTTCCCAGATTGCTACCCACTTTTAAATCTGAGATCCTTTCTCCTTTCCCCATATGAGAGTATGAGGTCTAAGCTTGCTCCCTCCTGAGTGGGTTTCAACACTAGCTGTCCGAAGTATTCCCCCTGTAGGGCATCAGGAATGACCCTGCTCTTGGACATGCCTGCAGCAAAGGTACTCCAGTTAACACCTGGCATATTCAGGTCCCCCATCAACAATATCTGCCCTTTTTCTGCCATTTTAAGGATGCCTTCTATCATTTCCTTGTCCATTTCCTCCCCCTGAGATGGGGTGCTGTACACAACCCCCATGCAGATTGTGGTGCCATTTCCTGTCTCCAGGGTGACTCATCAATTTCCTTTTTACTCTTTAGTTCTGTTGTTTAATCCCTTCCCTTATATAGAGAGCTCCTCCTCCTCCTCTTTTACCCACCCTGTCCCTCCTGTAGATTGTGTATCCTGGTATGTTGACATCCCAGTCATGGTTCTCTGTGTACCATGTTTCAGAGACTGCCACAATATCCATTCATCCCTCTTCCATTGAGGCCACTAGTTCAGGGAGCTTTTTACACAGACTGCAGGCATTGGTACTCATCACCTTCCATTTTTTTTATGGTCTTACCCCCTTTTAGCCTCAATTTACTGCCTTTTTCTGCATTTACCCCTGTCCTGCTCCCTACTGACTTCTGTAGAAAAAATTATTATATCAGCAGCCTTTTATCAGGAAAAGAGCTCTAATTTGCTGTTCAGTATTAATACTGTATGTCAAGATGGCCTTGGAATTATTGGGATATACACAGTATGCATAAGGCACATTCGAGGACTATATGAAATAAGAAATATCACACTCATTATTTCATGAACTATACTCTAAGTTAGTAATCACAAGTTGGGTAATCTTTCAAAATATACTAGTAATGCATGTAAACAAAATTATATACAGTGTGTGTATACATACACACACACACACAAATTATATTTTTGCATCTTATAGTTGTTAGTTTTCAGACAAATTCTCGTAGACGTTTTTTTCTGTCCACCTGATGGAATCTTGAATGAGTTAAGTAAATGTTATTATTTTATGTAAGGCCCTGATCCAGTAACTCAGTAAATACACAGTATATCATACTATAAAATGGCAAAAAAACAGTCTTCTGTTTCCAGTTGTTTGATCAGAAGTTTTATAAATGATATAGTTATATACTGTATCTGTATCTTGCATGATCCCCAGGAAGATCTCTGACATTTCAGGAATAATAGCAAGCCTACATGAAACCTCCACAGAATATAGAAAAATAATATAGTAAAACATAAAGGGAACTTACAAGATCAAATGGGCAGATTGGGTGGGCCATAGGCCCTTATCTGCTAACAGTGTCTATGTATCTATGTATCTAAACAATAATTTTCCTCCTAATAAATGGCATGATCTCTTTCATTCTCAAAAACAGCACATTATATATCAAGTCAATATCTCATCCATCTTGGCATCAAATAAGATCTTGGCTTGTAAAAATTGCTGACATGCCTAAAGTTTGTTGTAATTAATTGAAAAACATCTACATGTCTGTCATGTACAGTACTGTCTTTTGATACAGGTTGTATATTGTACTTGCTATGCTTGCATTTATGAGTTTATCTTATTGTTGTGGGTTGTACAGCACCCAGAGTCTACGGAAATGGGCACTTAATAAATGATTTGTCTATCTATCTATCTATCTATCTATCTATCTATCTATCTATCTATCTATCTATCTATCTATATTCTGTGTAACTATTTGTTTATTTTATACATTAAGACCCCATTGAAAATGAGCTTCAGCACACTTGGGCTATCCTTTTCTGAATTTTCAGAATAAAATATTTACTACTACTACTATATGTTGTGAGAGATTAAAGCAAGTTAACACATATCCTAGTTACATTATTATCTGACCTCAAATTTATTTATAGAAATTATGCATGATTACATTACTAATATTGTAAATTAAAATATTACTGTTTAGACCTTCTTACTGTTAAGATTGCTCATTCCAACCACAAACAATACATTTATGTTTCGCAGCCTAGAGATGGAGGTCCAAAATACAAGAAAAACTCAACTGTTGTCCCTTACACATTTCTTTCTCAGTTGTTTTGACTAATTTTTTCTAACTCTATATGGGAACATAAGGAATCAGATAATTATGCAGATGAATTTCTCACTCATGGTTTGTCAGCAGTTAATTCATTAGATGAGGTCTCCCTCGAGTGGAGTTTGACTGTTTCTCCATCCCTTCCCCAAACACACACACACACACACACACACACACACACACTTATTATAAGAGATTTCAGTAGCTCTTATCTGTTATGTTTGGGAAGCAGGTGTAGCCCTTGTAGTCAAAAATAAATTTATATATTTAGTCTGGGTAGTTCACTGAAGACCTTACATTTTTTCAGATAGGTCTTGAGAAGTTAAGTAAACAGTGTAAATCTTTATAAATCTGTTGGGAAATGGTAACATTTTGGGGGTATGACTCTTTCTTGAAAGATATCCATGCCCAACTGAAGTTAGTAGCAAAAATGTTTAAATACTAGGCATTTAAATGTGCAAGTTGTTGCATTTTGAAGGGGCTAAACAAATCTCCAGTTTAATAAGCAACCAATTTTTAACAAGCTCTTTCAGTTTCCTAATGGCCATCTGATATGCAGCTTGGAAGTATGTGTCCTACATTCTAAACAGAAAGAAGGGATTATTTTATCTTAGTTGCCATAGTGATTTGTAGATGTGGAAGGATACAATGAAAAGTCCAAAAAATGTATTCCACGATACTCCATTTTCAAGCTACAGATGGCAAGATGGCTGTAGGCTCCGTCCACAGCCATAGTGATGTCCCGTGGTATTTTTGTTATGAAATAACCCAGATATTAAAATTCAGTTCATAATTTTGTAGTAAACAATAAATAATAATTAACACCACAAAATACAAAAACAGTCGTAGAAAATGAAAGAAAAATAAATACAAATAATACAGGCCAAAAAACAAGTATAAAATGTCTAACAACACAGAAGTTCTTTGGCATTGTCATCATGTTATTCTTTTATTCTATACCAGCTAATCTCAGATACATAGATACATAGACAGTGTCAGTAGATAAGGGCCTATGGCCCACCCAGTCTGCCCATTTCAGCTTGTAAGTTCAGTTTATGTTTTCCAAGGAGTCTGTTGCCCCCTACCCCTGACCTCCAGAATTCCTTTATGTCTATCCCATGCATTCTTAAATCCCATGATTGGTTCAGCCCCCACCACTTCCTCTGGCAGGGTGTTTCACTTGTCCACCACCTGTTCTGTGAAGAAATTCTTCCTCACATTTCCTCTGAATCATCCTCCCTCCAACTTCACCCCATGCCCTCTAGTCCTGGAACATCTTTTTCACTTAAAAATAGTGTATTCTTGCACCCTGTTCCTCCCTGTAAGATACTTGTATGTCTCTATCATATCCCCTCTCTCCCTCCTCTCCTCCAGGGAGTACATGTTCAGTTCCTTCAACCTGTCCTCATAGGACTTGTGATACAATCCATGCACCATCTTTGTTGCCCTCCTCTGAACCTTCTCTACCCTGTCTATGTCCTTACATAGGTAAGGTCTCCAGAACTGCACAGTGTACTCCAGGTGGGGCCTCACTAGTGTCTTGTATAGTGGAATTATGACCTCCTTTTTCCTGCTGGTGATGCCCTGCCTATGCATCCCAACATCCTATTTGCCTTACCTGCCTTGTCCACTGTTTCCTGCCTTGAGGTCATCAGAGATGATAACCCCAAGATCCCTTTCCTGCTTGGTGCATGCTATATCCTCACCCCCTCAACTGATATATTGTGCCAGGGTTTTGTGCCCATATGCATTATCTTGCACTTCCTTGCATTGAATTTCAACTGCCAAACCCTGACCATTCTTCAAGTTTCTGCAGGTCCTTCTCATTCTGTCTACACCCTCTGGTGTGTCTACTCTGTTACAGAGCTTTGTGTCATCAGCGAACAGTGAAATTCTGCCTTCTAGGTCCTGCGCAATGTCACTGATGAAGATATTGAATAGGACCGGTTCCAGCACTGATCCCTGTGGTACCCCACTGGTCACTCTTCCCTCTGTGGAGTGACAGCCATTTACCACCACCCTCTGTGTCCTGCCACCCAGCCAGTTACCTACCCACCACACTACTGTCCTGCCCACACCCATATTCCCCAGTTTGTGCAATAGTCTTCTATGTGGCACAGTGTCAAGGTCTTGCTGAAGTCCAGATAGGCCATGTCCACTGCCCTCCCTCCTGATCCACCTCCTAGTCACCCAGTCAAAAATTCAATGAGGTTGGTCTGACATGACCTCCCCCTGGTGAAACCATGCTGCCTTGGGTCCTGTAGTCCATTGACAACCAGATGTTCCACCAATCTCTCCTTCAGTAGTGCTTCCATGATCTTCCCCACTACCGAGGTGAGGCTGACTGGTCTGTAATTCCCCGCTTCCTCTTTGTTCCCACTTTTGTATAAGGGGACTACATCTGCTATCCTCCAGTCTTTGGGTACCTCCCCTGTTTCCAGTGATCGGCTAAACAGGATAGCCAGAGGTTCAGCCACCACCTCCTCTGTTAGTTCTTTAAGGACCCTGGGGTGCACCCCATCTGGCCCCATTGCTTTATCAACTCTTATTACTTCCAGTTCCTTCAGGACCCTTTCTCATGTAAAGGGACTTGTGTCCATTTCTGCACCATTCTCACCCCTTGTACTCCATTCAGACCCATTACCCTCCTCTTCCTCAGTAAAGACTGAGCAGAAATACCTGTTCAATATGTCAGCTTTACTGTTGTCATCCTCCACAGCCCCCATCCTCCCCTTCAGTCTCACTATCCATCCTTTGCCTTTCTTTTTCACTTATGTACCTGTAAAGGTTTGGCCCCTCTACCCACTGATTTTGCAATGTGTTCTTCTGTCTGAGCTTTGGCTTCCCTTATTGACCTCCCTGCCTCCCTTTGCTTCTCCTGGTAATTCTCCCTATCCCCTTCTACCTGTGTCTTTTTGTATTCCCTGAATGCAATCTTTTTGGCTTTCACTTTCTTTGCTACCTTTTTGGAAAACCATAATGGTTGCCAGATGTAGGTCTCAATGTGCTGTATGTGGGATATTATTCCAAGCCATTGGCCCACAATTGAAGAATGCATTCTACCTATTTCCAAATTACATTTGGGGACCATTAATTCTAATTCTGTTGCTGATCTTAAAGAGGCCTGTATCTGTCTGTAAACAATATTTGCTAAGATATACTCTGGGAGTTGCCCCCACATGCCTTTATACATAAATAAAAGAATGTGACTATTTCTATGGTCACTCAGCCTCTGCCATCCCAAATTGGCATACAGCTGGCAAGAGTGTGTTGTGCAAGAAGCACTGATTATAAAGCAGGGAGCTTGTTGTAACAGACATCAAGTCTTGCCAGCTCTTTCTTAGCTCCACCTATATACATGATATCACCATAATTGAGAACTAGAATGACTATTGTATTCACTGCTACTCATGGTAGGGTTTCCGTCCTACAGTAGTTCCTTTCCTACCCTGAATTAGCCAGTATATATATATATATATATATATATATATATATATATATATATATATATATATATATATATAAAAGATACACTCACGTGTCCATGGTTCTTTGTTCACTGGAAATAAATCTTACATGACTGATGTTACTGATTAGGTCTTTCCTCCTTGCACTCTGTACTGTTGCCTGATGCAGGCTTCTGTGACCTGCTTTCACATCACACTCCTCCTCTTCCCCAACCAGTTCTTCAGGCTCAGGGGATAGTTCTTTTTCTGCTTCTATGTGTGTTAGCAATCAGCCTTGCCTGTGTCTGTATCTGCTGTTATTTCAGATGCTTGTTACTGTGTTTCCTGTGTCCTTTTGTGATCTATTTCTGTTTTTTTAACCACCTATTTCAGTATTTTTTTTTATTTCAAGTTTTATTAGCATGAATGTCATACTCCACACAGTACAAAATCCAGGAGAAAGAGAACATATAACAGAACAAAAACAGTAAGCAGCAGGGTAAGAGAGTATGCTAACAATTAGTGCACCACCAGTAAGGCTGTCAAATGTATAGCATTCTTGAGCATTTCAGAGGAAAGCCTGGAACAATTACATAAAATTCCATGTGAAGCTTCAATATATTCTGGATGTATTTCACCCCCCAAAAAAGACATAAAATATTAACTGGCATTCACAACCCTGTACCATATTATGGTATAATGTCTGGGTTAGTATCAATCTGGTAAAGCACCCAGCACCACCAAAATTCTTCAGCTATAGTCATGTGATGCCTCAGGAGGTAGGTAGCATGATAGAGCAGCTCCACCAAATTCCAGACAAAATTGCATTTAAAACCCATTTGTGATAAAAAAATATTATTCAGCTTATAAGTGTAATTTCGCTCCAACTATGGACCAGATTGATGGAGACCGATAATCAGGAAATCCTTCAGGAATTGATCTTTCTATAACTTGAAGAATCTGAAGGGGAACAAGATGTCATGGTGGGGCTGGAAGCAAAAATGCCCTGCAGAGGCACATCACCACTGGAGTCAACAGAACAGCATACCTCAGGTTCTACCCAGCAAAAAATGCATGAATATATTCAAACTATCGAGACAGTGCTATTTTACTTAATCTCAGAGTTTCAAGACAGGAAAGCTACTCTGTCCAGCCTGATGGTTCGGGTCACAGACTCTGAGGCTCAGATCTCTTCAATTGAAGACAGGATCAATAAAGCTGGAGCCAGGGAACACAACCATGAAGCAGGCAATAAAAAAATTAGAAGAAAAGGAGAACGATTTGGAAGGTCGATCCAGGAGAAACAACTTTGTTCTCCAGGGTCTTCCTGAGGGTGAGGAAGGCTCCAATACTATAATGTTTCTACAAAAGCTTTGTGTATGAATAGCTGGCCCATCTCCTAGTGGCCTGAGTATATAATCGAGAGAGCCCATGGAACAGTCAGACCTAAACCTGCAGCTGATATCCCCCGCCCTATTATATTTAAAGCACTAAATTATCTAGAGAGACTTTATACTGAAAGCTGCAAGAAATAAAGAAACAATTGAATGGGAGGGAAGAAAGCTGCCTATGGTCCTGGAACTCACATTATAAGTTTGCTAGAAAAGAGTTACTTACAGATCAATCCATTCTAAGCTCTGGGCCACTAAAATCAGGCATAGAATGTTATACTCCTCCTGTTTGGAAGTCTCTGTGCCATCAGGAACTCAACATTATGACACAGCTAACCAGGCAGCAGCTGACCTCATGAAGAAGCTACCGGACCTTTTCAGCAAGAGCAGCAGAGATTAATGCAGGTGTCCTTAGCCTTATTCATGGATTTAAGATAGTCAGACAGAGTCTTTATGAGGAACTGTGACAATGACAAATGCTTCAGGGTACAAGAGCCTAATGAAGGATGCAGATATTAAGACTATGGGGGACGTTAAGTTAATTTTGAAAATGCCAGGTTCTGGCTTGATCGGCAATTTTTTTTTATTTTTTTTATTTTGCTTTCCTAAGGGCCATAAACTAAGTCATAGGGCACAGTAATAATTTACTTTTAACTTATGACCAGTTAAAGTGCCCCATCTATTCATGTACTCTTCCCCTTTTAGTGCTCCTGAGTGGAAAGGTGGAGCTGATGCACCACCAAATGGACTAATCATAGTATAACAGCTGAAGATTTCAAACCTCCAAAGAATTTTTTTTCTATATCCACACTACAGTTTTGCTGGACTTTCATGAACATGTTGAAGCTTTATTTCAGTTCTGTGGATATTCTAAAGTTTATATTTGTTTGCATCTGGCTTAACGGGACTTGATAACATAATTTTCAACGTGCTAAGACCAGCTCCTAGGCATATAATAATTTACTTTTGATGGGTCCTTGATATCTCAAAGGTCCCTGGATTGAGGCTGAGAAGTTTAAATATATAGGGTGTACATCCATTGATTTTGTTGACTTACAGGACTGAAGCTGTGTGCAGAACTTGCTTTTTGCAAAACAAGGTTATGGTATTTTTCAGTTATTCTAATTTTAACCTAAATGGGAAATACTCCTCTACTAATGCCTGTGGGGAAGAATGTTAAGAGACAAAGGTACCCCATCTCTTCTTTGTTGTGCTTTGGTTCTTGATTGTATTTGTTTATATTATTATAGATATAAGTCAGTTGGTTACGGGGATGTTTTTTCCCATGGTAGAAGCCTGCGCGTGACTTCTTTTAGTGTGGGGAAGCTGGTGCACCTGCAGCAACCACACAAACTTGATAAGCAAGAGATCTAGTGCCCAGTGGCAAGGAGAGTCCAAGACGACTAGAGACCCCCATTTTGTTGCAGCCTTCATTTGCCTTCACAGCCGTTGAGATCCTAACATCTTCTTCCACCTGATCCACCATTGAGGACTCTGGAGGTTGGACTGCACTTAGTCTGGGACCTCACCTCAGGCCTGTTCACCACAGGTGACCCTACCAGGAGTATGAGACTCTGGATGACATAGCTCTGAGGGTCATTGGAACACACAAGCTTCTCCTTCACAACAAGGTAGCAGTCTGAGGACAGGATTATAGATATAACTCAGATGTTATAGATTAAGTCCAAACAGACCCCCATGACATCTTAATTTATATTAGACCAGCTTAGAAGTTAACGAGCTCACACTTATTTTTGTTTATTAAGCAGTATAACTTTACTGAAGGTAGATTAAAGGATGTCATATCAATACAAATGATAGTTATGAAATCACAAGTAATTACTGTGCCTACAGAGTTATGTGGGCCAAATAATATAAGGCATTTTGTACAGGCAGTATCTCCCTCTTTACAGAGTTATAATTCTGTTTTCTTATTATTTAAGAGTAGAGTTGCAACTAGGGTATCCTATTACCTGCATAGGAAATTGGAGGTATAAGGTAGGGGGCTCCCAGGGTCTCCATAAAGCTAGGTGGAGGCTGCTCCTCCTCGGGCATCATGGCCTTTTCATTCAGGAGTAGGCATATGGCCTCTTAGGTGAGTAAGAAAAGGGGGTGGTATCAGGGGGAGGTTAGGAGAGAGGGGGTAGGAAAGGGAGATTTGATGCTTTGGGAGAAGGGCGGATATTCAGGTATGGTAATAGATAGATTTTATTACAAACAATGGGCTAATATTTGGGCACAATTTATATGACAGCTATTAATACATGAGAATATGGGGAGCTGGAAAATAATTTCTTGGAATATCAAAGGAGGGAAAGACAATTAAAAAAATACACAATTTTAAGACATTTGAATTGTTATTTTCCACATATTGTGATGCTTCAGAAGATGCATATTCACTCAGACCAACTAGATAGACTACAGAAATCCTGGGTAGGGAAGGTTTATGGGGACAGATCAGGCACTAGATGCAGGAGTGTGGCGATACTATTCAACAAATCTGTCCCCTTTAATGAACTCAAAGTAAGGAATGATCTGGAAGGTCACTATGTGATCTTACGTGGTTTACTGGCTGGTGTTGAGGTAATATTTGGCTTGATTGATGGCCCTAATGCTGATATTCTTACATTCTTAACCCCTCTAGCAACACTAATTGCTTCATGTAATAATATTCCATGCCTGTTAGGTGGAGATTGTAACCTAGTATATTCGAACGATATGGACAGATCCTTCCATTGAAGGTAAGGACTATCACCAGCTCAGTGGTCTCTAAGGGAGTTTGTGTTTGACCAGAGCCTAATCTGATCCCTGGAGAATTCTGTACCCTAATGAGAAAGAATGCACATTTTACTCTCCACCTCATGGGGTCTACTCAAGAATCAATTATTTTCTCCTCAGCTCATCCTCCCTGAATGGGGTTGATGCTACCGGTATCAACACCAGAGTTCTTTCTTATCACTCTCCCATATGGATCCAATTGAGACTATTGCCCCATCCTCGAGGATCTGGCTCATGGTCAATCAATACACAGCTATTAACTGAGGAGGGTATAGTAGAGCATATGAGAAACTTAATACAGTAGGATAGACTTGGAGTGTAAACTGCCAGTCCATTGAAACTTTAGATGTTACATGGGGTACTCTTAAGGCAACTTTGTGGGGACAATTCATCAGGTTAACCACCTCTCAGAAATTTAAATTAGTAAAGTAAATTGAAGCTTGGCTGACTCGTATTAGACTACTTGACTCAAACCTATCCAAATCTTCAGAAGAATATCAATGGTCAGAACTGCATTCCTTGAGGGCAAAGTACTGAGCACACATCTTAGATATCTTTCTTCGCTCAGCCTCTAGGTGTAAGGCCACATACGTTGGCCAGGGGGAGAAGACTGGAAAGTTATTGGCCAGTAGGTTAAGACAACAGAAAGAGGATAGATGGGTCACAGCTTTAACTAACCAAATATCAGGTGAAGTAGCCTCTGATCCCTCTGCTATTGTAAATATTTTCAAAACTTTCTACCAGTCTTTATATGCAGCCCCCACATAGAAAATGCTGTTAGATTGGAGGAATTTCTGCAGGGTGTAGAGCATCCTCACCTCACAGCAACACAGCAAAAGCCTTTAATCAGTGAAATTACTATTCAGGAAGTAACAGATGTGATAGATCAGCTCCCTGTGGACAAGGCCCCAGGACCCAATAGTTTTCCCTCTTCCTTCTATAAATGTTTTCAAGCAGAGCTGGCTCCTATTTTAACTATAGTATTTAATTACCTCTATCAAGCTCCCATAATGGAGCCAGCCCTGTTTGAGACTCATATTGTGGTCATACCCAAACCTGTGAGGACCATATGCTTCCCAACAAATATATGCCATTTTGTTACCAAATACAGAGATCAAACTACTAGTCAGCATTTTAGCACATTGACTCAAGAAGGTATGGGACATCCCGATAGAAGCAGAACAGGTGTGATTTGTGACCAAAAGACAATCCAGTGACCACTTTAGAAAAATATTCTATCTCCTGTCAGCGTCTGGGGAGGGAGGCACTGACAAGGTGCTTGTCTCCCTAGATGCGGAAAAGGCATTCAACAGGGTAGATTGGACCTACTTATTTGATATTCTCCCATGATATGGACTGCTAGCTAAATTTATTTGATGGATTTCTATATTATGCAGTGGTCCATCAGAGAGGGTTATGTGAAATGGAGCCCTATCCCCATGTTTTTATTTAACTAGAGATACACATTAGGGCTGTCCCTTATCACCTATGCTATTTAATCTTTATATTGAACGGTTTGCTAGGAAACTGAATAGTGTAGTGTATGTAAGGGGGATTGGGATAGGACCGTACTAATATATGCTATCAATTTTTGCAGACAATATTCTACTACACCTTTCACATTGGAAATATTCTTTAGAGGCAGCTTTAAAGATAATAAGTGAATTTAGTGTGCCAGCTGGATATAAACTGAACCAGCATAAAATGACTGTCCTATCCTTAACCTCCTCCTGTTCCATGGCAGACATAGAGGAACTGGGCCTTAAGTGTGCTCCACATAATATTACTTTCCTTGGGATAGAAATCTCATGGGATGTAAAGAAGTTAAAAGCTCTCAGTCTGGACGTGTGGTTTCTCAAATGCAGCATCATCCTCTTTTCTATATTTCTCAACAACCTCCGTTTAGTGTGCTCCTCCTCCCACATTCAACTCCATACCAGTGATACTATCCTGTAGATTTCTAGCCCCTTTGCCTCAGAGGTGACCTCCCAACTGCAGTCTGACTTCACCCATGTCCTGAACTGGTTTGAGGCAAATCAATTAAAGGTCAACACCTCCAAAACTGTCTCCAAGAAACTTCAGCACCACCCAGAAACTATCAAAACTCCCCTCTTTCCCCACCTTCTCCAGCTTCAATGGCAAAACTCTAGATATAGTCCCAGCCTACAAATACATTGGAGTCTGGCTGGACACCCACCTAGATTTTACTACTCATGTCAATCACATTCACTCCAAGCTCTGACCTAAACTTGGGGCCAACTACAGAAACAAAGATGCCCTCTCCCTCATTGTTTGCTCGATCCTCCTAACTAAGACTATTTTGCCCCTTTTCAATTATGCTGATGTGTACATGTCTACCACCACATTCACCCTCTCCAGGTTGGACATCCTTTTCAATGCCTTCTGCCATTGGACCCTTAATGCCTCCCCCAGAATCCATCACTGCATCCTTTACTCATCTCTGTCACTCTTCTTTCTTACTTTCCACAGAAATCTCCACACCTCCATTATCTCAGCAAAATACTGGTTTGGCTCACTACCCCCTTCCTAGCCACCCTCCTATCCCCTTCCACCCACACCTCCTATAGTCTTTGTTCCCATGATCCTGCTCCTTTGCCCTACCTTGTCCTTGCTGTGAATTCCACTATGCTATGTACAATTGCTATATATGTCTGACACTATGACTCAATGTACAACCTGTAACCTTACTGTCTCTATGCACTTATGATTTGTGTTTGTATTTTTTGTACTACTGCACTGTACTTTTTCCTCCTCTCCCCCCTCCCAGGATCACACCTGGAAATGAGCTTCAGCTCAGTGTGCCTCTCCCTGTTACAAATCTTTAAACAAACAAATAAATATATTGCCATTGTGGAGCCAGCCCATTGGTAGAGTGGTTGGATTTCCACTTGTGATGCAGGTGACCCGGGTTCAGGAATGGACCAGGGACATCAGAGGGCCAGTCAGGGGGAGAAAGATGGAGCATCCCAAGGACTGCTCTCCTTCTCCTTGTGGAAGTAGAGTAATGCGATCAGTGCTTGACAGACCACTGGTGGAGGCCGGGGGGGTACTTCAGTGACTGCCGCAAGAATGTTCAAGGGAGTGGGGTGGATGCCAGATGTCATTGCATGTCCCTGCCCCCAAGAAAAAAAGCAATAAACATCTTCAGCTGTTGGCCACCCAAGATGAAGCCTGCCTCAGCTTCAATTAGCCTCAAGCTGGCTCTCCAACCATCCCATTGCTTGCAGCACAGCTGAGGGGCTTTTCTGGAACCCCACCCTGGGGTAAGGCAGAGGATATCAGAGGGTGCAGCCAATTTGGAGGTGGAAGTTCAAGGTCAGTGACAGGGCTGAGGTTCCAGGTGGCTGGCAGTAGGAACAAAAAGCATATTAAATATTTTTTTTAATCTCATCATTGTAAGGAATTGGTTAGCCTATAACTTATTGGGGTATATTTTATCCAGTCCTCTGCTGTCACATGATCCTGTAATTCTATGTTTCATCACTCCAAAGTCGAGAGATATGAGTTGGGTAATACTTCAAGGAGGCATTTATAGAGATTACCAGTTAAGTGTGGCCAGAGATAACCTTGTTGATGTTCCTTGAGTAAAATAAATAATTTGGAAGGATGATCTGGAATGTGTTTAAATTGTGTGCCCATCCCAATAAATAGGATTTCACCTGTATATAATGAAAATGAGCCTGCCTAGGAAGAGCATATTACCTTTGAAGATCTGGGATGGTAGAAAAGCCCTGTATCAGGTAATATTGGTAAACATAGTTCAGCCCCGTGGACCCCCAATCAAAGAGACTAGTATCAGTAGCATTGGGGGTTAATCATGAGCTAGGGATCTAAGTCAGAAAAGGGTTGATGGGGGATGTAGCTGGAGCAACATTTCCTCCAGTAATTTAGAGTTATGGCTATATATCTGATGATCCTAGATAATAGTATCTCTCCCAGTGGATGTTTGAAGATATATTTATCTATATCAATTAAATCATTCAAGATGAATTCAAGAGTTTTCCAGTGTGGCATATACAGTATGTGGGAATAAGCAAACAACATACTATCCGGAGTTGTGTTGCCATACACATTTAGTCTTTTTTGATCTCTTACATGTACTTGCGCAAAGTACAGCTCCCACCTGTTTCAACTCTTTCTCCTCTCCAGAACTGCGGCAGCTGCTGTCACTTTTATCAGATACAGTATATAGTTAAGAGATGTGCCTCTGTCTCTAAACTCCACCATAACCCTTTGATTCACCTACTTTGCCTATTCTACTATCAGCCACACTCCTTTTTCCTCCTTTTTTCCACAATGACTGCTCATTCTGAAATCCTTGCAGTGCCACTGTGAGTGGTTCTTACAATGTGTAATACTTTATAGACTATTCAACTACTGCCCCCTTGCTCTACACCTGTTGTTCCCACTAAGGCATAAACAGGTGGTATTTCAGGGTCCATTTTGAGGCCTACATTATGCCATTAGACCTAATATGAGCAGATAAGGCAGTCCATAATATCAGCACAGCTACACATAATGACCTATCCCCAGAAAGCTTCAGCCTAGAATGTTGACACCAGCAGTAAGTCAGCATTAGTGGAGCAGACAGGATGAACAGAGGTAAGTGGAGCCAGGACACCTTTTAGATCTTTAGGACCCAGACAATGTAAGACCTTGCATATCAACAAGCATTACTGAATCTGACAAGCCACCAAACAGGCAGTCAGGGCAGTTTACATAACACCCAAGTAATATGATATCTCTGGGAGGTCCTGGAGATTAAACATGCTGCATTATTCTGGACCATCTACAAGTACGACATCAGATTCCAAGATAACCATAAGTAGAGAGCATTACAGCAATCCAACCTGGATGTGATGAAGGTATAAACTATCATCATCATGTCAACGGGCACTAGAAATTATATGATCTGGGTGATAGTTTGAAGATGGAAGAACCACTATGTGTAATCGGTGACACCTGGTTATCCAAGGTCAGCTTGGAGTTGGCAGTGAACCCCAGCCTAATAACTGCATCCACAGCTCCAAGGATAGCATCATTTAAAGAAGGAAACCAGGTGTTCCTTTCTGTCTTAGCTGGCCCTTGGTGGCCCAGTTCAAAAATCATCTCCTCACTCCTCACTCCTCACTTCTCAGTCATGCCTGTGTAGAGGCTTAACAGGTTGGAAGCCATCCCATTACTGATCTCTTTTAGGCAATGTCACAGCACCAATACAACATCTACCCAATCAGGTGCACATGACAGGTATAACTGGGTATTATATGTGTAGCCATACCATCTAATGATGTTGCCCATGGGCAACATGTACACAAGGAGCAACACAGGCGAAGATCAAGCCTTGAGGCACACAACTGTCTGAAACAGCTGTCTTGGAGATGGAATTACCCACAGCTACCTGTTGTGTCCATCAGTATAAATAGGACTTGAACCAGCACGAAGAAGTGTTGGTGAGACCCACCATATTGCCGCAGGCATTTGAAGAGCTCAGCATGAGGATATCACTAAATACTTTGTTGAGTACAATTTCATCACTGAGAGGAGGTCAAAAAACTAATTAGAGAGGCTTGTAGATGCCATACCTTTCCAGGTGAGCCTCCAATTGCATCAACATACCTTCTCAATT
The DNA here is from genome assembly GCA_016271365.2 of Neoceratodus forsteri. NCBI lineage: Eukaryota > Metazoa > Chordata > Ceratodontiformes > Ceratodontidae > Neoceratodus > Neoceratodus forsteri. The sequence goes on from CM028131.1 coordinate 590,099,148, forward strand.
ACCTCCATCAGAAAGAAATAGTTTGAGACAGGTCTGCAATCAATTTAAAAGACTATCAGGATCCAAAGATGGATTATTTAGGAGAGGTCTCTCCACTGCCTTTTTCAGAGTGGCTGGGAAGATCCCCTTCCTAAGAGATGACCTGAGAATCTCAGAAATGATCAGATCCAGGTGTCCCACGCAACCAATATGCTGAATGAACCCTGGATCCAACTGAGAGTAGTTGGGATGCAGTTCTGATATTACCTGGAACATGTCATCATCCAAAACTTGGCAAAAAATCAACCCAGGATGGCTGTTCACCATGGCCCATTACAGGATTGGTTCTGCCTGTCTATGACACACCACATGAGAAGATCCCATTTTGAACGGAGGACACCATGGAGAGAAAGAACAAGATAATCTCCTTGCTCCTCTTGGCAGAAAAAAACTTTCTTGGACTGTAGACAGAGAGTCTACAGTGTGAAGAAGTTGAGTCAGTCAGTTCTTCCCCACAGATGTCACCCATGAAAGGAACTCTGTCTTTTCCATGGTAATTGCCTGCTCAAACTCATCATAGTGAGTTTTCAGAGCTAATTCTTCCTGCTACAAGCAGGACCTCATCCAAGAACACTACATCTTATGTCTTGTAGTCTTCAAGTGCCTCAGCTTCTCAAAGTACTAAGGGAACTGCAGTGGAAAATAAAGGTACAAACATGGTAAGGTGCTATGGAATCAAGAGCAGCAGTAAGAGCCACAGTATAGCTCTCTATGGCCTCCTTGACCCAATTTGGACAAGCTGATTTCATATCTGATTGGTCAAGAACTGTCAAGAGTTTGTGAGTCTCCATATTTTTCCACTGGCTATAATGGACCATCTCAGTGGGGTGGGGGCATAAAATGGGGACCCCCACAAAGGAAGGACATGGCATCATGTCCGCCCAAATGACCAAATCAATACTGACTTTGCTAATGTCAAGTCTCTTTGCTAAGACAGGGTGAAAAGTATTGCCTTGTTGTTGGGTTCCAGTGGCAATAGCCTGTTCTAGTCCCAGCTGTTTCATCTGCTGGAGAAGCTGCTGACCAAAGGATGAGGCTTCATCATCAACACAGGCAATGAAGTCCCTAAAAACTATTAGCCTCAGTCATTGACAAAGTCTGTCAGTTACTGCAGGAAATCATTCCTGTGCCTTAGAGGCCAGAACATGAGAATGATCTGGTAGCCTGCACCTGTTCCACCCCTAGTATCCACACATTCAAATGTCTTGGTTACTCCTGTGGGTCATGCCATAAGTCCCAGAATGGATCAAAAGCAGGTGGCTTCTCCACTCCCTTTGTGCTCCTTCCTCATGACATATACTACAGAATACCCATCTGGCACTGATGCCCCAGCACAGAACCAAAATCATCACACAGTTAGGTTTCTATGATACATGCCTTGGTCTGCCAAGGAGTTCATAATGAAACTTTCTATCACCACAGTTTTATTCCTTGTATACATAACATTACAAAGCAAAATCCAAAGGAAAAGGATAGAGTCAGCCAGTCTGATTATCCTGCCTGTGCTTTTGCAGCAGAGCCATAGATATCCTAGTCAGGAACGGAGTACCCCTTCCCCAAATCCAACAGTTTCCTGGATGTCTATGAGACCTCACTACCACAGTGCTACCTTCGCTGACAACAAATACTGTTCCTGAAACCATACCTCTTGCTCTGTCTCCTAAGGATCCCCAGGGCCATGCAGTGAGTTTCCACCACTGCTGATAATCCAACTGAGTGTCCTACAAAGGGGCAGAGCTGCTGAATATGGTCCAAATAATAAATGTGCCTCACAGTGGGATTACCATGACAAATTTTACCTGACCACTAAGCAAACTTAAAACAATACCCAACTATCAATATTCACCCCAAACACACACATCCAAACTCAATAAATACAATAACACAACCCCACCGATCACTGTCCTGACTCACTTGAATCAAAACAAAAAACAAGACAATACACTGTATTTCTTAAAATAAAAATAAAGGAGGAGAAAAGAGAAAGAGTCCTGCACAAGCACAATAAAGTGAACTGCAGTTGCTTAGACAGTTTGCAATATGCTATACCATACCTACTATGTAGAAGAGAACAAGTATCTGGAGACCAGCCACTCAGTTCATCATAAGAAATGTAGTTTTATTGTGATTTTTCTTAGAACACTATGATCCCCTAGGTACTCCCAATGTTTCACCCAACACTGGGCTTCCTCAGGGGCTTAGGATCTATTAGGGTATACAAATATGAATATTATTGTCATACTAAAATAATTTTGATTAAAATCTTTTATGAAAAAGCATTTCTCATAATTGGTGAGAGTGCCAAGGCTGACCACTATATATTTTAAGTGCCCAAGATCAATGCCATTAAAAATGTGAAATGGCATACCTAATTGTGTAAAGAGCACCCGTGGACTTCTATTTGTCATTAAGAACTAAACTAAGATTTCAAAATATTATTTACATACATTTACACTCTTTTATCACAAATATATATGGATTCTTTTACCTTGTGTTCCTAAATCAATTCTTTCATTATTGACTTTAGAACAACTAGGATTCAGTTTCCTGTTTGTCTGCAAATACAATTAGTCTTATGTCAATCAGTCCATTTTAAATTAAATCATGTTCAGGTTATTACTATATCATATCCTCCCAAGTTACAGCTAGGAATATTATCCTAAATGCAGACTTGTATAGTGAAGGTAAAACACTTCTGAAGCAGATAACTGACTAGTCTAGTAGTCACTTTTTCTATCTGGTTATCCAAGAGAAGACTTTGATTGTGTCAGTGACTAGGACTGTCCACTTTTTTGAGTGCCACGTACAGAGGAAAAACTAACTTTTGTGTAGTGGATATCAAATATATTGTGTTTACATAGGATATTTTTTATGTGTAATCAATGCTGGTATGGATAGCTTTGCAGAAATAGGGACCAGCTTTGAAACTAGACAGACAACTTTAGCTTCTCAGGAATAGAACAGAAAAAAATATACACAGTGGTAGGAGCTGGTAGAAATCTTGTGGTAGGTTCTTCTGAGAAAGATTTTCAGTATAAACTAGAACAACTAAAAAAGAAGGACAACAAATTAGAATGGCATAGTATCACTCTAAGAGAATACTTACACTATAAAAGAATTCCTCGTGGGCTACGAGTCCTTATCGAGCCAAACCTAGGAGTTGAATCCAAAATCCTTGATGAACATTGGAAGGGGATAAAAAAAAACGTTATTCAAATGATTTTATGTGTGCTTTAAAAGAAGCCACTTTAGAAGGAAGGAGTGAGTTAACAGATGAAATAGCCAAAGTACAGGATCAGCTTAAATTAAAAACTTAGGAGGAACAGTTCAAAAAACTTCAGATGAATTAAAAAAACAGCTTCAAACATTTGAGGATTAACTGAAGAAAACCAAAATTTAAAAAATTTAAGAGGGACACGAATGACTACAGGCTAAACAGAGTTTATACATGGAAAGTGATTCCACCTTATAGGAATTATAGGGAGGACACTGATTCCTATAGCTCTGGTAGCTACAGCAGAAGAACAGATAGACCTCAGTACAATAGACAAGGACATAAGTCAGTGTCAGTGGCTCAGTAGGTAGCACACTCATCTCTGAGGCCTGGAGATCACAGGGTTGTGGGTTCAGTTCCCACATCTGGCACTTGGGTTAATATCCCAGTACTGACACTGTAGTACAGCATGAGGGGGGTGCTGCACTTCTGAGGTGCCGTCTTTCATTCGAGATGTTAAACCAATGTCCCATCTGCCTGGATTGGTGGTAGTTCAGGTGGATATGAAAGATTCCATGGCACTTATCGAAAAAGAGTAGGGGAATTTTTTATTGCAAAATAGATAACATCATATTTACAACCAAAGAAAAACATACAATATCACATACAGAATCCATAAATTTTTAGAAGAAAGAAATACAAATAAACAAAAAAGCAAGAAGGCACTGCAACCAAAAAACATGTTACCAAAAAACCTGAAATTTCCCTCTGTCAAATACCATGGACTCCCTCATTTTAAGTTGCTTCAAAGCTTCTGTAATCTGTTTAATCAAGACCACATTGGGAGTATTCACATGTTGTAAATAGAACTGACAACGTGCCTGCCAAAGATAATATTTAATAAATGCAAAGAGAACATTTAGTGTACTAGGGTGATATCTAGAATAAATACCAGAATAATCCCCCAATATCAAACATTCATATTGAATGTGCTTCAGGGGAGAAAAATGCCAAATTAAGGCCAAATCAAGCCAAAACTGTTTAATATAAGGACACAGAATAAAAAAATGTTCCAGTGATTCTTCCATGCTAACACATGAAAATCTTAAGCACAACCTGTCAGTCACAGTTTTATGCTTCCAATTACCTTTAACCCCTAATTTCCCATGGCAGCACAGCCACTGAATATCCCAAATATAATCAGGGATCCTACCATCTTTAAGGATGTTTAAAGCAAACTGAAGTTTAGTAGGGAGGCATCGTGGAAAATCAACCCGCACAGCATGATGTCTATCCATTACAAGACCATAAATAGATTTTCTCTGCATGGAAGTAATCTCAGCCTTACTAAGGTTCCACTGTTTGATTCTCTTCAACATAGGGAGAGCAAAATTAGGAACATGTAAAGACTCAGTAAACCATGGAAAGATAACATCAGATTTGTTAAAAAAAATTTGAAATAAACACACAGTCCATTCTGCCCACTGAGTGGGAGATCCCATAGACCTAGAAAAGGAAGAAAAAATACAAAAGGATTGAAAAAACACCACCGGATTTAACATACCCAAACCCCCAATGAAACTTTAAGATAAGTGAAATCCCATTTTACTGGGTTCAACCTACTACCCCATACTGTCTGAAAGAAACAGCTAAACAGTGTTGTCTCAAGATTAATAGGTAAAAGAAAAATGTGAGCAGCATATAAAAAAACTGGGATGAGAAATTGTTTAACAATACCAACCCTTTTCTTCTTCCCCATTCCCCATGACTTCCAGTGAGAAACCTTTGCCTTACCAATTTTCAACCTATCTTCCCATTTTAACCTTGCCATATCCTGTTCACCAAACTTAAGGCCCAAAATTTAAATGAAATGAGGAGATACCTGAACAGTACTTACTGAACGTACTGGGTCCCCATCCGCAAGTTGTAGTGCCTTGCTTTTATGATGGTTAAAACCTGCCCCAGTAATTCCTGAAAAAGAATCCAACACCTGTAAGGCATATACTCCGGTCTGAACAGAAGCAAGCAAAAGACAAATGTCATCTGCATATTCCATAATTTTTTGAGGAAAAACTTCTGGACTGGGGGATAATCCTATAATCAAAGGGTCATTCAGAATTACTTTAAGCATAGGATCTAAACAAGATGTATAAAGAAGGGGACTAAGGGGACAACCCTGCCTAACCCCCCTTCAAATCAAAACCGGAGACCCTAACAGACCACCCACCACAGGAATGGCCACTGCTTTCTGGTATAAAATGCGAATCCACCTAATCATAGAGGAAGGAATACCATAAACCTGTAAAATTTTAAATAAAAAGGAGTGAGACACATTATCAAAAGGTTTTTTCTGGTCCAGAGTAATCAAAAACCCCTGCAACTTCTTTTGCCTCCCAAACTCACAAACATCCCTTAGTAACTGAAGGTTCTATTGGATGTTCCTACCAGGGATAGAACATGTTTGGACAGGGTGAATTAACTCAGCTGCAGTCTTTTGCAAGAGATGACACAAAATTTGTGAAAGTATTTTATAGTCAGTGTTCAAAAGGCTAATCAGCCTCTAATTACCCAAATCTAGTCTATCACCAGTTTTATGTATGTAAACCACCATTGCTGAGGAGAACCCCTGTGGAACCTCCACGACCGTCAAAATTTCATTAAAGACTTCCACTAACAGTGGAGCTACTAACTCTTTAAAAGTTTTAAAGAACTCATTTGTCAGTCCATCTTCTCCTGGGGACACACCTGAGCGTAAGTGAGAAATAACCTCCAATACCTCAGTCAAAGTAACCAGACCATCAAAGTCAGCCATAATTTCAGGGGACAATACCTGCAAAGAACAATTTATTAAAGAATCCCAAGCTACAGTAGGAACAAACTCCTGTCCCAGAGAATTCTGAATGTATTCTACCATAATTTCTAAAATCTCAACATGTGACGTATGCAATTGACTGGAGCGATCCAAAAGACCAGTCACATTTTTATTAGCCAATTTTGTTTTACATGCCTCAAATGGATCTGAAAAAGGCATTTTGGTAGTACCAAATTTAAAAGTAGCATACACAAAAGCAGCACACTTATAGCGATAATCCCTCATTTTCTGCTTAACAATATCCAGCTGTGCTTTAATCCTACCATCTGCTACAGTAGGGAGAGACAGAAGATGGTAAAATTGGTCCCTTAAAACTAAATATCCCAAATAATCCTTATTTCCTTTAGATTTCCCCAAATCAAGAAACAGAGTTTTGAAATCCATTTTTGTATCCTGCCAAGAATGCCAGGAGTCATAAAGAACTGCTACTGAACCCCGAAACTCAAATAACAATTCAACTTTAGTTTTAATAACTGGATCATCTAACATGATAGAATTCAATTTCCAGCACCTAAGCATCCCTGGAAAAGGGGGGGAATTTGGGAAAATTTAAAATTATACCGTAGAATACAATGGTCAGAAAATTCACAAAACTGTAACCCAAACCCCTGAACTGTCAATTGTCAAGAAGAAAAAATGTAATCAATACGTGTATGATATGCACTACATCGATAAGTAAATCCCCCATCTGTATTCAAAGTTCTATAGGTGTCCACCAAATCTGCAGTATGAATGATATTTCGTAATGCATGAGAATCACAATATATTTTTTGCTAAACCTTATCCCGTAGTTTTACATCTAAACTACAGTTCATATCACCTCCCCAAAATAGCAGCCTAGAAGAAAATAAAAAAGGTTTAATAAGGGAAAACAGTTCAATTCTAGCTTTTTTACTTTGAGCAGCATAAGTATTAATTATACGTAAAGAAAATCCGTCATACACACAATCCAATAATAAAGCTCTTCCTGGCAAAATATCAAACACCTTCTGAACCTGAACTCGGGGTGACTGGAAAAGAATCCCAAGACCATCAGCTGTATCTTCCCCAAATGACCAAAAAGAAGGCCCCCAAGGCCAATGTTTTTTAACTTGGACAACGTCCTGTAAGGAAGTAAATCTAGTTTCCTGGATAAGTAAAGCATCAAAAGGGCAGTGTCAAAAAAACTCCAATAAGGCCATTTGTTTTCGAAAAGACTTAATGCTACAAACATTAAGGGAAACTAGACAAAAAGAAGCCATGTATATATTTATAAGAAAAACTTAACCCCCCCAAAAAAAGAAAACTTTTCTATTTGTCCTTTTTAACCCTCCTCTTTATTCTTTTTCCTCTTTCTCCCTACCTTTTTTTTTTTAAGTTGGAACACTCCGAGGAGTATCCTCATCACATTCCATTTCAGAAACCATACCTGATAAGGATGAAACATCAGATTCAAAACCCCCTTCCTGTTCCTGGAGTACCTGAAAGGAATTTTGTGTTAGAATAGGGCCCACTAAGACCTTGGGTTTCAGGGAAGATCTAGTCACCCATTTCTGAGGGAGAAAATCAGCTTCCATCTGGGGAGGGGGCATCTGCCCTGTATCACCCTCTGAAACAGAAACTGCAACAGTGGAAGAGTGAACAACAAGGGAAACCGGGGAGGGTTCAGAAACAGCAGGACCAGCCAAGGTAGTAGGTGCCTGAATGGGATCTGAAGAAGAGGACCCAGAGGCCTTATCAGGGCCAGGTTCTGATCTGGCAGGCCTATACTTTTTTTTGGCCTCAGAGACCAAATTCTCCTGATTAAGCCTGCCAGTATGATTCTGGCCTGCCCAAGGACACTGATGATAGGCATGGCCAGTCTCACTACAAAGGCTGCATTTAAATACATTCCTGCATACTGAACTGGGATGATCATATTCACCACATAGGGCACAAATCACCCTGTCACAAGTGCTGCTAAGATGTCTGGGACTGCCACATTTATAGCAGACCTTTGGTTGCCCTGGGTAAACATCCACCCCTCTATTTTTTCCCAAGGAAAAAACTATTGGGAATATGGTGCACATCATTGCCCACCAAGGGTAATTTAACTTTAAACCTCCAGCTACCATTCCAAATTCCTTCACTATCAATGATAGCCTCAGGAGGCCCCATAACCTGACATTTTTGCTCCATCCAATAGTAAATATCACCCACATTTATCCCCTTATTCCAAAACATAACAACCACTGATTTATAAAGGGGTTTAGTAAGGGGGATAGCCCAAAAGGAGACCATAAAGGCATTGCTTTTAAACATTTCATATTTTTTCCAAAAGAATCAAGCCCAGAAAAGTCCTAAAGCTGATATATCAAAGGTATCCTCTCCCTGACATTGATAAGGGTAAAATATCAGCAGCTTGAAAACCCATAGATTGTTTTAAGAGATGTTGAGCTGCTTAAAGTCTGTCAGGATGTTGCGGGAGACCCCCTCTATACCTCAGCCAGACAGCATTACGCTGAGGAGCTTGTTCCACTTTATTGTTTTTAAAGAAATCCGAATATCTGGGTCCAGTTCTATGACCCTCTCGATGTGGGGAAGGGGGAGGTAGAGGATCGATCCCAATGCTCAAAACCGTCAGTTTGAGAAGTAGCAGTATTAGGGGTATGCAGTACAACCATTTCATCCACTGCAACACCCATCCCCTCGACTGAATCAAGAACAGGCTGCTCTCCTTCCCCCTTGCAAGTCTGTACAGTACCTTGTACTGAAGTAGTCTCTGAAGAGAAAGATACCCAAGTTGAATCCGGCACCCAGGCCCCATGTGGGGTTTGAATCCAGCCAGCTTGTTTAAGAGATTCTACCTTCGACCATTCCTCGCAACCTGGCACCGCGACTGGTTCCATTACTGAGAATGACTTCCGCATTCTCTCTGTCATCATCAGCGATTCCGTCACAGACAGCTGAGCTGCTACACCAGGCTTGACAGCTGCCGTCAAAGCAGGCTCCAAGGGGAATGGCAGGATTTGCACAGTTACATCTTCAGTAGCACCCAACTCAGGCACTGGACGTACAACCAGCACAGTGGATACCGCTTGCATTGAAGAATCACCTGAAACAGCCGGTTCCTGATAAGGTAAGCCCTCCATGGCAGTCAGGAGATTCACAGCTTCTGTCTGCCTCATAGCAGACTGCTCCTCAGTAGAAACAACCACAATATCCTCCGCATGTAAAATCGTATCCCTTGAACTTGCAACAGCCGAGGTCAGACATAGAACCTCCGACCGCACCGGACTTCCATCCTCCTCGCCCTCCATCCCGTGACTGACCACCACTCTGAAAGAGCAGCAGTCCCTCTGCAGGCAGAGTAGGGGAATTTCCCCGGCGTCCTGGCCAAATTTCCCTCATTCACAATACCACCAACAGCATCATCTGGTTCGAGGTCAGTTGGCATTCATCTGTATCTGTATCCCCTTCCCCCTGGTCTTGCCTGAAAATAGGCAGGATTTGTCTAGTGCACTTACCCGGACAACAAAAACTAAATAATTATAAATAAATAACAGGTATTTTTTTCAAAGGGAGCAAGTGGATGTGGAACCCCCACCCCATCATCAGGAAGAAAGGCAACCAAGATATTATACCAGGGCACAGGGCCCTGTACCAGAACAAGGTCAAGGCTACCCAGATCAAAGAACCAGAGAGAGGGGAGGAGGAGGAGGCAGAGGGAGAGAAGACAATTGGGATGGGGAGGGGTGGGAACAGGTGAGCTCAGGGTAGATGGATATAGCAGTGTTCAATCTGCATGACAAAGAACTCTCAGACATAGATATGACAGTTTTGAGCAAAGGACTCTTATTTGCTCCATATCAAAAACCTAATTGTTTTGAACTTATGGTAGACCTATAGCAGTTCTTCAGGACAGTCAGATTGAGAGAGATGTTTTTACTTGGAAGTGCCACAAGATCCACAAGGGAGTTTAGAAAAGCTGTTAATTTTAAATCAGAGTTTAATCCCCCAAAAGGTCAGAGTCATAGTGTAGGGGCTTTTGTCTCTTCAGTTAACATGGATGTTAAGGAACTGTTCAAGAACTCGGCATTCACAGAACCCAAGTATAACCTTACATAACAAGAGAATAAGGCCTTGAAGGAAGTAGAAAAGGATGAATCGATCGTCATTAAGGAAGCTGACAAAGGGGGTGGAATAGTGGTTATGGCCTGGGAAAAGTATGTTGAGATGTGTAACAGTTTGTTACTAATGGAAGAGAACTATGAATTTTTGAATCAGGATCCTACTGCTAGGATAGCAGCAAGCATAAAAAGCTTACTAGATGAAGCTGAGGATTTAAAGCAAGTCAAAAAATGGCAAAAAGATTTATTTATAGTTTCCTTTCCTATAAAACTGGTATTTTATGCAATATCTGAAGTTCATAAGGATGCAGCCAACCCCCACAGGGAGACCAATAGTTTCAGGGAATGACTCAATTCTAGAACCATCGTCTGGTTTTGTGAATTATTTTGCCCAGCCATTAGTGTTAGGGATGTAAAGTTATACCAAGGACACAGGGGACATCCTTACACTAATAGACACTCTTAACCACACGGAAGACAGTAACAAATGGATATTATGCCCAATGGACATTAAGGACCTCTACACCTTGATTCCTCATGAGGAGGGCCTAGAAAGCCTTCAGGTAGGCTTAGAAAGGAGTTCTAATGCAAATATGCCCCCAGTCAGCTTCCTTATTGAACTATCGTGTATGGTCCTGTATGAGAACTACTTCAGGTTTGAGTGTAGATATTATCGACAAAAAAAAGAAACAGCAATGGGCAGCATATTCACACCTACATGTGCCAACCTATACGTGGACCATTTTGAAACTCAGTATATCTTAAATCCAATGTACAATCCATATTTTAAATTTATACACTGCTACAGATGTTTTATTGATGATATTCTCTTTTTCTGGTCTGGCACTAAAGGAAAACTGCAGGATTTTCACAAGTATGTTAACCAATTAAGCAACAACTTACAGTTCACAATGACAGCCAGTACACAGGAGTTGGCCTTTTTAGACTTAAACATCTATAAGGATCAGGGGAAATACTGTACTAGTATTTTCCAACAACCCACTGATAGGAACATGCTACTGCATGCTGACAGTTTCCATCCACAAAGACTAAAGGACAGTATTCCCTTTTCACAAATGCTCAGGGTGAAATGTAACTGCAGTGAGCCTGCAGTGAGAAAACAGGAATATGCAGACATGTCATGTAGATTTAGAGCTAGGGGATACAGAAAACAAGTCGTAGCAAAAGCAAGAAATAGGGTGCAACAGGGAACAGTTAGGGCAACAACACCAGTGGATGATCAAACAGAAACTAGTTCACACACATCTGAAGGGAGACTAGTGTTGTCCTTGGCATACTCTTCTTTGACACAGAAAATCACAGACATAGTGAACTCCCACTGGGAAACATTGGCACCTACAGGTGTCCTGGAATTCAGAAACAGACCAATGGTGGCATCTAAAAAAGCAAAAACTTTAAAAGACAGACTTGTGCATTCAGAATTGAAACTGGTTAACAAAGGACCTGGTGAACAACTACTTTTGGGACCATTAGAAAATGGCATGGTACCCTGTGGTAGATGTGCTCACTGCAGCAACACCTCAAAAAAGACTGAAATTTGTCACCCAAATGGTAATTCTAAGTACAGGATTAACTCATCCATCACCTGTGTCTCACACCATGTGGTGTATGTTCTAACATGCCCCTTTAAGAACAGAATAACAGAACATAAGAGCAAAATAAGGATGAAAGCAGAAAATAGTGCAGTAGCAATCCATTTCACTAATAGGAATCATAATGCTGCTTCCTTAAAGTTTTGGGGCATAGAAACAGTGGATAAAGCACATGGGGGTGGGGAGACTGGAACAAATGCCTAGAAAATCAGGAAATGTATTGGATATACAATTTAAATGCAACAGAAGACAGACTTGGCATGAATGATGATGAAAATTGGTCAGCATGCTGGTAGTACTGTTCTAATCAGCAAACTCATGACAGTGAAAAACACAAAAGATTGTGGTAGTAATACAGTAGTAAGCTGCAGTGACAATAACTGGAGTCTATCTAAGGGAAAATGGAAATTGGAGATTTGACCTCCGGTGACCTCCCATACTGGTCACACTGTGATGACAGTGAAAATCACATAAGATTGTGGTAGTACTACACTAGTAAGCTACAGTGACAACTGGAGTCTATCTGAGGGAAAAAGGAAATTGGGGATTTGACCTCCAGTGACCTCCCATAGTGAATACACCTCCAGCCCTCCTTGTGACTTTTAACATCCAGCCATGTTTGCACCCTTCCAAAACCTCAGCCGACACACCCTCAGCAAGTTTTGAAAAATTTGTACTATAATTACAGTAGCTTTAACTATAGCTACAACAGTAGAGCAAGACATGCCTAGATTATGAAATGAATCAAAATATACACAATGCTTTTGAAAAAATATACACATAGCATCACCACTGGCACTGAGTTGCCCATTTAAAAAATTATCCTTCCACATCTAAGTGCTTATGTTGGAAAGGGGAGCACTTTATTGGGAAAAGGAGGCCCACTGCTTTCCCTTTAATAAGTGCCTTCATTTTAGCTGTTAGCAGCTGCCTGCTTGTGACCATCTGGGCTGTCAATCAGGCTGCCTATATCATCAGTGGGATGGTCTGGTGGGCATGGCCACCACAGGCCAATCCCCTTAAAGCAGGGCACATAAAAAGAGCATCATAAACGAGCAACCAGCACAAGACACATTTAAATTGAAACTGCACCATATGCTATTCAGCTTAGACATAAGGCAGTTCTTGTGGGGGGGGGTAGGAAGAAATAGGCTGTTGATTAACTAGGATCTGCGGCCTATCCTGTAGGTAGGGAAAGGGGCAGACTAGGTGGGCCAAGCGGTCCTTATCTGCCGTCGAAGTCTATGTTTCTATGTAGGCAAGGTAAGAAAAAAAAACCTTAAAAATGGTTTGCTAGTATAAAATAAAATATTTATGGCATTACTGTGCATAGAAGAGTTCCCAATGTCTAAACAAATACCGATGCATTTCAATGTTTCTATAGAAATGAGCATTGTAATGCAAGAAATTAGAGTGAAGGGAAGTTTGGAATGGTACCCCTGGGTGGTCTGATATGAAATTAAGCGCAGACTGCAAGTGGCTGTAACTTGTTTCAGTTAAAAAAGTTATAATATGAATTTAGATGTAAGTGTCAATACATATTTTGCAATATTTCTAATGCTTGAATTGTAGAAAGTACATTGAGTACTCTGATGGAAAATAACTAAGGGACTGGTTTAACTATAGAACAGCATTCATAACTAGGAAACTTTATCCTGTGCAGGCTGTATTATGGAAAGAAAGTTTGTTGTAAAACATTTTTTTTACTTTCAAACAAATGGAACAATGACCTGTATCAAACCAGTACATTTGAAATGTGGATTTATTTGTTTGTTTGTAACTAAGGATTTAGTGCAAGTCTTTATCCAAACAGAACTTGTAAAGAAAAAGCATTAGCTGTTTCAACTAAGGTATGATAGCCATGAGTAAGGGGTTAAATGTCATGATGGTTTAAAAACAGACCGTATATGCTAGAGAAACATTAGCATTAGCAAAACAGCATTTACAACTGGGATACTTAACCATGTGCAGGCTATATTGTATAATGAAAGTTTTTATTTAAACCAATGAAAGAATTACCTTTATCAGACTAGTGAATTCTAAATGTGGATTTGTTTGTTTGTAACTAAGGATTTAGTGCTAGTCTTTATCCAAACAGAACTTGCAAAGAAACAGCATTAGCTGTTTCAAATAAAGTATGATAGCCATGAGTAAGGGGTCAAAGGTCACAATGGTTTAAAAGAACAGCCAGTGAATACTAGAAAAACATCATGTTACCAAGAAAGAGTAACCAGATAGAACAAGTGACTACTAGACTAGTCAGTTATCTGCTTCAGAAGTGTGTAACCTTCACTATACAAGTTTGCATTTAGGATAATATTCCTAGCTATAACTTGGGAGGATATGATATAGTAATAACCTGAACATGATTTAATTTAAAATGGACTGATTGACATAAGACTAATTGTATTTGCAGACAAACAGGAAACTGAATCCTAGTTGTTCTAAAGCCAATAATGAAAGAATTGATTTAGGAACACAAGGTAAAAGAATCCATATATACTTGTGATAAACGAGTGTAAATTTATGTAAATAATATTTTGAAATCTTAGTTTAGTTCTTAATGACAAACAGAAGTCAGTGGGTGTTCTTCACACAATTATGTATGCCATTTCACATTTTAATGGTTTTGGTCTTGTGCACTTAAAATATATAGTGGTCAGCCTTGGCATTGTCACCAATTATGAGAAATGCTTTTTCACAAAAAATTTTAATTACAATTATTTTAGTATGACAATAATACTCATATTTATATACCCTAATAGAGCCTAAGCCCCTGAGGAAGCCCAGTGTTGGGTGAAACATTGGGCGTACCTAGGGGATCATGGTGTTCTAAGAAAAAAATCACAATCAAACTACATTTCTTATGATGAACTGAGTGGCTGGTCTCCAGATACTTTTTTTCTTCTACATTGAAGTCAACCATTTAACCAGCCCCCAATAGGAAAATTTGGACTACTTTATATAAAGGGCGACCACCCATGTTCTCTTCCTTGGCAGCATATACCATACCTGCTGCCACTAGATGAAGGAAATGAAGAAAAGATGACCAGCCTCTGCTTAATCAATCTTAAACTGATCACAAAAAGCCTGGTTTTATGTACCGGTAAGTCCCACAGACTGATGGCCTGTAGTCAGATGACAGTGATCCACAGTACACACCCAGCAATAACAATCCTGTAAAAGGATGAGTGAAAAAAAGCCAGTGGCACATCTCTGAAGTAACTGACTAACAGATAATAATCCACTCAGTCCACTCAGTGCAAATCTATGTAAGGGCAGATCCTCCTGACTTTTCTCTCATCAAGAGCCAAAGGAGAATTTATGATAAACAGAAACGTGGAATATGATGCCAGATTAGGGCAGCTTGGTCCAGCCAGTCCACCCATATAGTCTTGTTTTTTGTTGTTGTTTTTTTTTTGTTGCTGTACACCACACTTGATCTAGCACCAACCTTTTCACTACATTCCTTATCTTTACAATTCCCTTATGTTTGTCCCAAGCATTTTGAACCCTTCCACTGTTTCAGCACATACTACAGTACTTCCATTGAAAGGTTGCTCCAGGGATCCACCACACTTTCTGTGAGGGAGTACCTCCTCACATCCATTTTGAATTTACACACCTCCAGCTTCATATCATGCCCCCTGGTTCTAGAGCAGCTTTTTCTCCTGTACTTTGTGAACACCTGTTAGGTAGTTAAAGGTCCCTATCATCCCCCCCAGACTGTACATGGCTAGCTACTTTAACTTCTGATACAGCTTTTGATGCAGACACTGCACCATTTGATAGCCATTCTCTGGACAGCCACCACTTTGTCTATGTCCTTCCTGAGATGTAGTCTCCAGAACTGGACAAAGTGGGCCCAATTCTCAAAGCCCTAGATTTGACACAAGGTGCATGTCCAAAACAGAAATGGCACAAGTGGCACCTTGCATCAAGAACTGACCCCTGAGCTATTCACAAAGACAGCCTGCATCAACCACAGGTCATCTTCCCCAAATGGGGCTTGTGCTGTACCAATGCCTGAAAATAGGCTGTAAATTGGCACTAGGGGGCATCTGGCAGACGCATGCTGCCACATCCCTGAATGTGGAATTTTTAGAACTCTCTCAGAGGGAGAATTTCTAAGCAACCTTAGACCAGACAGGGCAGGTCTAATGGTACTTAGAAAACTCTGTCTGGGACAGTTGCCTGTGTGTGGCAATGTGCCCCCCACCCTGATCCTGGCTATCCCCGATGATATGAAAGTAAGTGAAATGCACCCATCTAGATGCAGCTGCCCACCTCCCCAAACCCTGATGTGCCCCATAATGTACAACATTGTATTGCCACTTCCCTGGGGTTCTAGAAGTTCCTCCTCCACAATCCTTGATGTGCCCCTTAATGTAAAAGAGTTTATTGTCCATTTCCATGGTGTTTTAGCAGTCCCCATCCCTGATGTCCCCATAATGGAAATCATTGCATTGCCCACATCCCTGGTGATCCATTGGTATCCCTCCATGATTGCCAATGTCCCCATTATAATCGCAAAATATATAACCACATTCATTGGTGATCCAGTGGACCCAATCCCTGATGTCCCCACTAGTATGTTAATTAATTAAGCCCCTGTGATTGGCAGTCCCATGGCCCCCATCCCAGCTGGTATTGCCTACCACCATGCTTCCCCCCTTGACAGAGCCAGAGACTGGCACAGCTGTCCTCACACCTCTATGGCTGGCACCCAACTGAACTGTCAGTGGGTGCATACTGCACCTTACAGTATGTGCTCACTGACAGTTCAGTTGTGGAACAGCTGCAGAGGTATGAGGAGGGCTGTGCTGATCTCCAGCTCTGTCATGGGAGGGGAGGAATGGGGTGGTAGGCACTACTAGCTGGGGTGGGGAGGTGGGGTGGCCACTGGATTACCAATGACAGTGGCTTAATAGATTAATACATACTAATGGGGACGTCGGGGATCCGGGAGGGGGGCCCACTTGATCACTAATGAATGGGGTTATATATTTTGTGGTTATAATGGGGACATTGGTGATCATGGAGGGTGGCCACTGGATCACCAGGGATGTGGGCAATGCAATGTTTCTATTATGGGAACATTTGGGAGGGGGACCACTAGAACAACAGGGAAGAGGGTAATACCATTTTATGCATTATGGGGAACATTGGGGATTGGGGATTGGGGACCTTGGAGTGGTGCACAGTCACCCTGTGGCTTGTGGCATGCCTTCCCAGTGCACCTTCTGTTAGCTGAATGGCCATGGTTGCCGCAAGATGCAGGACTTTGCTGCTGGGACCTCCCAATTGAGAATCTGGCACAGGGTCCCTGGCGTACCAGGCATCTGTCCAAGCTGCTGTTAGCTACAGCCTGTAGTGATCTAAGTACCTTTTAAAAATTAAGCAGAGTATTTCAGGTGGGTCTTACCAGAGATCTGTATAGGGGCAGCATCACCTCACTCTTCTTGCTGAAGATACCCCATCCTATGCATCCCAGCATTCCACTCACCCTCCCAACTGCCTTGCCACTCTTCCAGGTCACCTTTAGGTCATCCACTATGATTACTCATAGGTCCCTTTCCAGCTTGATCTTTATCACTATCACTCCACCAATTCTGTATTCTGCTTCTGGGTTTTTATGACCCAAGTGCATTATTTTACACTTTTTTGCTTTTAAGCCCAGCTGTTGTACCCTAGACCACTCCTCCACTCTTTTCAGATCCCCTACTCATCCTTTCCACTCCTCCACTAAGTGTCCACTCTGCTGCAGACCTTGACATCATCCACAAATAGGGAAACCTTTCCTTAAAGCTCCTCCACTATGTCTCTTATAAAAACATTGAAGAGGACTTGTCCCAGTACTGATACCTGAGGTACCCCATGGTTATGCTCCCTTCTTTGGAGTGAACTCCATTCACCACTACCCTCTGTGTCCTGTCCACAAGTTAGTTTTTTACTCCAGTTGCCACCTTATTAGCCACCTCCAAGCTCTCCAACTTGCCTACTAGACTCTTGTGGGGAACAGTGTCAAAGCCTTGCTGAAATCCAGGTTGGCCTTGTCTACCACCCACTCTTTGATCCAACTCAGTGGTCACCCAGTTAAAAATAAATCTATCAGATTTGTTTGGCATGTCCTTCCCCCTGTGAAACCATGCTGCCTTGGATCCTGTAACCTGTTGGACTCAAGGTGTTCCACAATCCTTTCCTTTAGTAGCATTTCTATTAGCTTACCAATCACCAATATTAAGCTGACAGGCCTATAATTGCCTGCCTCCTCCTCCTTGCTGCCACTTCAGTGAAGTGGGACAACTTCTGCCCTTCTCCAGTCCCCTGGGACCACACCAATCTCCAGTGATCTGTTAAACAGGACTTTCAGAGGTGCAGCCAATATCTCCCGGAGCTCTCTGAGCACCCATGAATGTATCCCATCTGACCTCAACCCTTTGTCCACCAACAAGGTAAGATTTCACCTCAAATACTGTTCCTACTAGCAAAAACAGAAATGCACAGCTAGCTGTCTCACCACTGATGCACTGCACTGTTTCAGTAATTCAGGCCACACTTGAAACATGTTGGCTCACCTCTCTGACAAGTCACACAATCTTCACTTCATTTTAAGTGGAGCATGGCACATTCATCCTACACATTCACTCTTCACATATTCACTCTTAACACATTCAGTCTTCACACACTCACTCTATTTTTTCATTTTGACCCCAAATTTTCAAGATGGTCATATTATGACTGCCCTTATAAACATTTATAGCATTTTGTCCAAAATGTCAATTTGCACCCCAGATCATCTAGGATTTAAAACATACTATACCTGTCATGTTTATGAGGTGGTGTGGAAAAATGGGTATGTTGAAAGTTTGGAGTCAAAATATTGAACATTAGTGTACTTAAGAGTGAACATTGAAATACTGCAATGCAATGTTCAGCCATAACCTGGATATTTTACCACATTACCATATTCGTACACCAAATTTCCATCAGAGCCTTCTTATTACCCAATCTCATGAGCCTGATAGGTAAAAATGTTCAGATCTACCCTGAAATGTCATCTGCACTACTGAAATGTCATTCTGTGCCACAGGTGCAAAAACAGTTTGGTCAGGATTTGAAAAATGACAGCTGTCACATTCATGAGATGGTGTGAACACATGGCTATGTTGAAAACTACCAAAGTTATGACTGAGCATTGAAAAATTAAAATTTACTCATAACTGCCATCTTTACACATTGTGATCCACATTTTCAACATAACCTTCTTGAGAACCCACCTCATGAATAAGGGCATTGAAAATGTTAAATCCATCCAGAACGTGATTCACCAAGCAACTGCAAAAGTCATCTTTCAGACCTGATTTGCATAATTCCACTGCCATTGGTCATGACAAGGGCTCTCAAAAAGTCCATGTTGAAAATATGGGGTCAAAATATATAAAGATGACAAAATTATGCATCAACGTTCAAAGCCACATTAAAATAAAGTCATCTACAATTACTATAGTTTCTGTTATTGCAGTTGGTGATTCCAGCTGGAAGACATGTATTTTAATGGAGAGTGGATCTTTGCTGTGGGGCATGTTGAGGTGAGTGAGGGTGTGGGGGGCTGTGGGGTTGTGGTACTGAGTGGGATGTTGGGGTGAGGGAGTCAGATCAGTGAGGGACCATTTTCTTTGTTTACAAGGAGTTAAAAAAATGAGGGACTGTTTTCTTTACTGAGCTTATTCTGTCACTGGTTATTGGGCACCCCAGTGTTGGTGTGACTGATCTGGAGGGGAGGGAGTCCTGAGAAGTGGTACTGGGGATGAGCACCATGGGTTGCTTATGTTTCAAAAGAATTGGGAATGGCAGGCAGTCAATCTGCAGGGAAGGGGGAAGAAAGAAGTGGTATGGGGGGAATCCTGGTCAGACAGATAGATAGATAGATAGATAGATAGATAGATAGATAGATAGATAGATAGATAGATAGATAAAAATACACAGACAGACAAATTGAAAGACAGACACAGAGGCAGACAGACAGAACTTGGGCTTGGCAGCTCACTCCTGTCACTGCAGCTCACAACACTATTTCCAGCTGCGGCTGCAGAACTCAAGAAAGTTCCGCTGTTCTCATACACAGAACATGGGTGAATGGCTTCTGTTGTTATACTGGGCACCCTGGATTTTGGGATGCCCAGAAAATATATTTCTGACAACCTTTTAAAAACAAACAACAGAATCTAGGTAAATGGGTCCCGTTAAGCTAGGTTCAAGTGTTTGTTTTTTTTTATAAAAAGGGGATAATTTTTATATATTTTAAATGTTAGTAACATTAAAAAGTAAAAAGAAAATAGTGTCCATCTTGACTGATATTTTTTCCCCTATGACAAGTAAATCATTCAAATAACCACTCACAATAAGATTTGGTATTTTTTCTCCCACAACAAGTAAGTCATTCATATAACAATAATCGATATGTTTGTTACCTTTAACAACATTTTTTTTACCAGTCCAACTTGAATGTTAACATATAAATCATTATAACTTTAAAATGGTATAATATTTTTTTCACCAAACCTTCAAAAGGCATACCCTTGGCAGAGGTCCCTTCAGAACTGAGACTTTCATTACAAAATCTCACACCATCTAGGCTGTAGGTAAGAGCAAAAAAATGTGCAATGTTAAGAATGTTTTTTTTTTGTTTGCTGCTCTGTATCTCATAAACCGTACAAGATGCCATCACAAAATGTTTCACATCTTGAGACTCCAACAGTCTGACTGCGTATGCCAAATTCTGTGCTATTCTATTTTCAAACGACACCAAAGTTATTATGGTGCAAAAACTGGGGTTTAATGTTGAACAGCCGACTCAAATCTAACGATGGTGGTGCTATCATACCCCTATAATATTTTGAAGCAATAAGAACTATGTTAATGTGTTATTATCATAGGAAATGGACAATAATTATCCCTCTTTAGTGATCTGGTATTTAAGAAAATTTTCCCATGAAGGAAAACAAAATCCATTGTCTTTCAATGGCCTAAAAACTGAGATTTGTGTGGCAAAGCTTAATTATTTTAGGACCTTGTTCCATATGTTAATTATACACTTTGAGAACTCAATACCTTCAAATAAAACAGTGCTTTGATGATATTGTATGCAAACTAATTAATAATAATATGCTAAAGAAATCAAACTGAGTTCCAGCTCTACCCAAAAAGGTGGATCATCTACAAACCTGTCATATGTACTATGCTCTATAATGGTTAAAATGTTATACCACTGAAAATGAAGGAGATTTAGTCCTGCCTTAAAGAGCTAGTGTACTGCTTGGGATTAATAGTAATTTTCAGATGCAGTCAGCTATCATTTCTTATATCTCAAGTATTTTTTCTTTTCTCTTTGTTAATTAGAAGCATTTCCACCTGGCAGTACTGGGGTGCTATGTGGAGCAGCATTCTGTCTGGAGGAAAAAAAAAAGTCAGTTTTGTTCCTCCCACTACATCATCAGAAATGAGACCAAACATTCTGAGGCACCAAAATCCTTGCAGCCTGAGCAGGGACTCTCACAAACTACCAATCAAAATGCAGGAAATTGTGACATCACTAGTAACCAGGGAGAGCCAGTCCCTGCTGCTTCATGTGAAAGTGAAACCTGGCAGTGAGAAGTGGTTTTCATTGGTTACTAGTGATGTCATAGTCAGTGTGGTCTCAGTGTTGATGTAGTGGAAGGAACAGAACTGACATTTTTTCCTCCCACAGAGTGTTGCTCCACACATCATCCCAGTACTGCCAGGTGAAAAATCTTCTAATCAGCAAACAGAAAGGAAAAAATACATGAGATATAAGAAGTAATTGCTGACTACATCTGAAAGTTGCAATTAATTGCAGGCAGTTTCCTGGCAGTACACTAGCTCTTTAATATGTGTGGAATTTTATTTATGAACATTTAGGTGAGCTCTTTTACTTTTCCATTAAAATTGAAAGGTCATTCTTTCCACTAGGGAAAAAGAATTATGAATGTTCAAAGGGAAAGCCTAAAATACATACTGTAAGGGAGGTAATTTATTCATCTTAGTTACTTGAAAGGATTAAAGGGAAGTCTTGACACTTCATTAGGTTTTGTTTGATAAAATGTATTAGTGGAGCTAAATTCATATTAATCAGATTTGTTTTATTTGTTAGAGTTCTTCTTTTGGATTTGATTTATTAGTTGTCTTTAAATGAGAATAATTCTTGAGGTGGATCATCTACAAACCTGTCATATGAATTATGCTCTATAATGTTTAAAACATTATACCACTGAAAATTAAGGTGATTTAGAATTCATGTCTGTTAGATATATGCATAAAGCTACAGTCTTGGACTAGTTTATATTAAACAGGACAAAGTCCAAAATCCTTAATGATTCACAAGTAATAGGTATTTCTAAAAAAGGCTTTGTAATATCCAACAGTACATTGTCCACATATAGTAATAATACTTTTAAAGTAAAAACGTTGGATTTAAACCCATTTATATCTGAAGACTTTTGAATCACATTAACTGGAGGTTCAATTGAGAGGGCAAATAGTAATGGGGATAGTGAGCAATGCTGATGAGAACCTCTTCTCAGTTTAGCTAACTTGAAAATGGTAGTGTATATCTATTTTTATGCTGGGGGATATCATAACTTCATCCAATTATTTTTTCCCTTGATACCAGCTGTAGTTAGCAGTTCAAATAGTTACAGCAACCTATGGTGACCAAACACCTTTTCATCACCTAGAGACACCACCATAGCATTCAGATCCTCACAGTAGCATAAGATATGAAGAGTGTTTACAATATTGTTATGTCCACTATTTTCCATTTATGAATTCTGTGCGATATTTGATAATGATATTGTGTAGGTATTTTTCTAAATGTTTTTTGCCAGTATCTTAGCAAACATTCTGTAAACAGAATTTAGCAATAATATTGGTCTATAAGATTAACATTTTGTGGGATTTTTATCTTTCTTGTGAAGAATTATGTTGAATTCATGCTAGATATTGAAAGAATAGATTGGAACACACTAGAACTGATACAGAGAGCATCAGACGCATGGTTATAATTTTATGAATTCAAGAAGAGTTCATAAAATTTGTGATCATGTCCTGATACAAAAAGGAAGGGCAAGGGCCAGAAATAAAAAGTGGTACAATGCTACCTTACATAAACTAAAAAGAGGAACACAAAGTCTTCAGGTGCAACTGGTGATTGGTACTTATACAGACAGGCAAGGAATACATATATTAAACAAATCAGGAAGACAAAACAAACATTTAAAAAAAAAGAAGTACATAGTAATGTAAATCAAAATCCCAGACTCTTGTGAAAGACAATGGCTAATCTAATGGCAAATGTCAAACAAGAACAGGTAAAAAGGACTGAAATAAATGGTCACATGTTTTCTCTAAGTAACACTGTAGTTAATGCACTAACATAGAAACATCGACTTTGACAGCAGATAAGGACCGCTTGGCGCACCTAGTCTGCCCATTTCCCTACCTAGGGGAATAGCTGCAGATCCTATTTAACCAACAGCGTATTTCTTCCTTCCCCCAACAAAAATTGCCTTATGTCTGTCCCATGCATTCTTGAATCCTCCCACAGTTTTAGACCCCACACCCTCCTCAGGAAGGCTGTTCCATGCATCCACCACCCTCTCTGTGAAAAAAATACTTCCTCACATTGCCCCTGAGCCATCCCCCCTCTATCTTCAAATTGTGTCCCCTTGTTCTTGCAAGTCTCTTTTTCTGAAAGATGCTACCCTCTTGGACTTTGTTGATTTCACTGAGTTGCTTAAACATTTCTATCATGCCCCCCCTCCCTCTTTTCCTCAAGGCTATACATATTAAGCTCCTTTAGCCTCTCCTTGTATGGCTTCTCTTGCAGACCCTGCACCATTTTAGTTGCCCTTCTCTGAACTGCCTCCATCCTGTCTATGTCCTTGCGGAGATGAGGTCTCCAGAACTGGATGCAGTACTCCAGATGGTGCCTCACCAACTGTCTATACAGGGGGATAACAACTTCCTGTTTTCTGCTGGAACATTCAACAAATTGTTTGTAGAACTAGGAACAAAAACTCTGGACTCAAATATTTCTGGCAATATAGGTGACATGCAGGATGGGAAGACATCTCAACATTTGAATGGGCCAGAAATATTTAAGTTTAAAGGTATAAAGGCACATGAAGTAAGGGATGAACTTTTGAAACTGGATGTTAAAAAGGCCCCAGGATTGGATAACATACACACAAAAGCTTTTGAAATATGGAGTTCCATATATCGCATACCCACTATCTTATTTATGTAATTTCTCTCTGACTACTGGCAAATTTCCCAAAGGATGGAAAACATCTAAAACAGTAAAGATATTAAAAGGAGGTGTGCTACACAATATCAATAACTATCGCCCCATCTCCCTTTTACCTATATTGTTCAATATTTTTGAGAAATTGGTAGCTTCACAATTAAAAAAATTTCTGGAATCAAATAAATTACTGAATATCTATTAGGATTTAGATCCACCCATAGCATGAACGCAGCACAAATGAAAGTAGTGAGAGATGTACAGCAGAATCTGAATGGAAGAATGTCTGTGGGTGCTTTATGTATAGATCTATCAAAGGCTTTTGACACTCTGCACCATGGCATTCTCCTGTCCAGACTACATGAAATGGGGGTGAGGAAAGTGGAGCTTGAATGGTTCAGAACATACTTAACAAATAGAGAACAAGTGGTGGAAACAGGCCCTTACAGGTCCATGTCAGCACAAATTAAAACAGGCGTTCCACAGGGATCTATTTTGGGTCCCCTACTTTTCAACATTTATATTAACAATTTACAATTTAAGGATCCCATGATAAACTATCATATTTATGCAGCTGACACTGTAATTTATGTAGAAGGGAAAGAGGTGACTGATATACAAAATAATCTCCAAGATTCATTTTCTCATCTGCTGGCCTTCTTCAGGAAGCATAAACTATGTTTAAATACAAAAATAAAACTCTGTCAGTGCTGTTTGCCTTAAATAATAGAAAGGCAGATATGTTAAAGATTCAGTCCCTGGAAGGAGCCAATATACAACAAGTTAGCAAGTATAGATATCTTGGAATACTTGTAGATGAAAAATTGAACTGGGTACCTCTCTTGGAGGCCTTACTACAAAACATAGGTAAAAAGCTGAGCATGTTGTATAAATTGAAACAATTTATGTCCCCTGAGATGAGATTGAGGATAGTAAATTTATTTATTTAGTTTTTGTTTGCCAGGTAAGTGCACTACACAGAAACTGCCTATTTTCAGGTATGACCCAGGTGCTCCCTATAATGGACTATGGAGATATGATATATGTGGGGACCTCGGGAGTGGAACTTGCCAAACTGGATGTAATATATAACAGGATGGCTCGCTTCATCCTCTATGTCCCCAGTTGGACTCACCACTGTGAACTGTACAGTTCTTAAAGTTGGAAGAGTGTCAAAGATAAGAGATACTGGTATTTTCTAACATTTATGGTTAAAGTTCAGAGAGGGAAAGTGCCGACATATACCGTGGAATATTTCCAAATGAGGAGAATCAGAGAGAGCTCAAGGTCAGTCCATGGTCTAGCTCATGGTCTAGAATATATAGTCCAAAGATGAACAACCTCCTCCCATTACTTGATTAATGCACCCATATATTCACACTTACCTCCTCCACTAACCTGGCTCAGCTAAACATCACCTATAACAACATCCTTCAGTTTGCCTTTCTGGCCACATATTCCACACACCACTGCTCACTCTATAAAGCCCTTGGCTAGCTCCTCCTACCTCCTAGGCATAACTATCTCCTGGCCAGTACAGCCAAAAAGGCCATTGAAAATCAAGCTACTTCTACACCCTCCCCCTCCTCCAGCCTAAAATGTTCCTCTGGGAAATCTGCCTCACTGCTGGCCCTATACTAGAGAGTCTCCAAGTCTCCACTTGCATGGTCAAACTGGCTTTTACATCTGCAGCCCCTTCCCTCTGGAATAGCCTGCCTCCCCACCTCTGTGTAGATCCTCAGACTCACCAGGTCTTTTCAGCTCTCTTCTCGAGCACCACCTTCTGTCCTCTACTCCATGCTCCTGCTCTCCTGGCTGATTTATTGCTCCTTCCCCTCCTTCTCGTCAATACCTATTCAACATTATGTACCCTTTCCTTGTATCCCTCCTCTGCCATTCCTCACTTGTATTACAATTTGCCTTCTTCTAACATTGTCTTTTATTGTATTTTCATAATGCTGCTATTTATATGTTTCTGCTCGTAAATCTCTTGTCATTTTTCTTGATGTCTCCATATACCTTGTACCATGGACTTTTGTCATTGCTGTATTCCTTTGTCATTCTCAATGGCCTGGGTTGTGCCTGAAAACAGTTCTTGGACAAGTGCATCTACCTGGTTATCAAATAAAAAATTAAAAAAAGTGATTTGAACATAGGTAGATCATCGGTCTGGTATGGGGACCATTGCTATTGAACTCCATGCCTATCTATTTGTGATATGCAAACTGTACTATACAACTAGCACCAATTAAAAGATGGTTTCATGAAATTACACTAGTACCTGCTGCAAAGAAAGACTAAAGAAGTGTTCCACACAAACCATCTGAACGTTTTAATTTGAACAAAATGTATCTAAATTGTTATGCTTGTTTGTGTATATGTAACTATATTGATGGGTTGCACTTTGTACCAGTTTTATGAATTGTTTTAAGTGACCTTGTACTGTATAATTGTATAGGTTACAACTTTTAAATATTAATGTAGGATCCCCTTGGAAATGAGCCTCTGCTCAATGGAGTACTGTAACATCTGCCCTTTTCTTTAACTACTTGAATAAAATTATTACTACTTCTACAGAATTAGGACTTCATCACAGGGGAGGAATTTGTTGTAATAACAAGAAGGTATTAAATCACCCATGCATATAGGGAACCAATAAATTGTTGAAAGTTGTGAAAAATCATTTGTCTGAGCCTGATGCTTTTCCACTGTTTAGGTCCTTAAATAGTTATAAAGCTGTCCTCTCAGGTTATTTCTTCATCCATTTCTTTCGAATGCAAAGTAGATATCAATGGAAATCCATTATTATTTTTGACAGTTTGTCTAGATTATTATAACTGTTCTGTTTCACATACTTTCGTACAGAATTTAATAATTGAGTAATTTATGGAGCTTAAGACATTTCTTCTTGTAAACCTTCGACCATAATTTTATTCTTCCTCAGTCAGGTTTTACTTTTAGTGATACATAAGTCAATATTTCCACCATTCCGACTGATTTAAAATAATATTTAGCCCTTGTTAACATAATTAATCTTTCAGTTTTCTCAGTGAAAGTGTTGTTACATGTATGCTGTACATTTTCCAGAACTTTAGAATATAGTGGGAGAGCAGTCTATGTATGTTTATGGTCACAATTTTGTAAAAAAAGGATGACTCTCAATTTTACTTAATAATAAATTAATTGATTAATATAAGCATCTTTAATCTGTGTTTCTGATTCTGCACATTTTGCATGAGATACTCCTCGTTTGTGCTTTCTACATACTAACACTACATACTGTACAAAGGTTTTTTAAGTATTCCAAATTGTGTTTAGATTAATCTCTGAGACAAAACTACTATCAACAATATTTTTGTA
The DNA here is from genome assembly GCA_016271365.2 of Neoceratodus forsteri. NCBI lineage: Eukaryota > Metazoa > Chordata > Ceratodontiformes > Ceratodontidae > Neoceratodus > Neoceratodus forsteri. Next base: position 590,126,659 of record CM028131.1, read on the forward strand.
TCATTTTCATTAAGTGGCTGGCTATAGATCTGTGCAGCAATGATAAGATTTGGATCTCATCCTTAAAATGCTATGCTATTGGTACAATTAGTCTCACTGTTGCCAATACTTGATGGAAAGACAGCTCTACTGTTTGATGATGTGGGCCTGGAACTGTGGCTACTGCTATGCTATTGCTATAATAGATCCAGGATGTATAACTAAATAAACATGTTAGGTGCTTATACAATAAGAAGCCTTAATCATTGTTATATTACCCTCTTATGGATCAAGGCTATGGGGCCTGATGAGATACAGCCAAAGGATGCTGATGCAGCTCAGGGAAGAACTGGTTGCACCTCTGACAGTGCCATTCAACAATACACTGAAAACAGAAGTGGTTCCAGAGGACTGAAAGATGGCAGATGTAGTCCCACTGCATAAGAGCTGCAACAGGGAGGAGGCTGGCAAGTATAGGTCTGTCAGACTAACGCCAATGGTAGGAAGTTAATGGAAGCACTAATAAAAAAAGGCTAGTGGAGTAGCTTGAATGCAGCAGGTTGCAAGACCAGAGGGGGCATGGATTCCTAGTGGGGAGGTCAAGTCAGATGAACCTGATCAATTTCTTTGACTGGGTGACCAGGGAAATAAGTTTGGATGGTGGTGGATGTGACCTACTTAGACTTCAGCAAGGCTTTCAAAATGGTACCACATAGGGGGCTTATAAGGAAACTGGACTATTTAGGGGTGAGACCCAAGGTGCTAAACTGGGTAAAGAACTGGTTGTTAGACAGGTGACAGAGAGTGGTGGTAAACTGCACTCCCTTTAATGAGAGGAGAGTGACCAGTAGGGTACCTCAGGGCTCATTGCTGGGACCAGTTCTCTTCAGTGTCTTCATATGCACCACTGCAAGAGTTGAAAGGGAAGGTATGCATGTCTCTTTGCAGATGACACCAAAATCTGCAATGGGGTAAATACTCCAGAGAAGGTGGAGAGAATAAGTAAAGACCTAAAAAATCTTGAGGGGTAATCAAGAGTATGTCAGCTAGATTTCAGTGCAAAGAAAGTGCAAAATCATGCACCTTAGGCAGAGAAACCTAGGAGTGGTGCAACTAAAATGGTTCATGGTTAAAAGCCCTATGAGGAGAGACTGAGAAATCTTATGATGTATACTCTGGAAAGAGGGAGCATGCTTGAAACTTAGAAGTACCTCACAGTGGTGAAAAAGGTATAGGAGGGGAGTATTTTGTTAGAGGCGAAGGTGCACCTGGACAAAAGAGCATTCAATAAAGCATGAAGGGGTTAGAAGGGAAGTGAGGAATTGTTTCCACACTGAAAAAGTGGTGGACCCCCGAAATAGTCTACCAGCAGAGGAGATGCGAGTGAAAACAGATGTAGGCTTCAAGCATACATGGGATAGTCACAAAGAAATCTCAGTAGGAATGTTGGGAGGGGCAATAGCCAGAGATCAGGTAGTGTCTATGGTGACAGTATAGGCAGGGATAAACTTGGCAGACTAGGTTGGCTAAGCGGTTCTTATCTGTTAACTAATTCAATGTTTATCTTTACAGTACTTTCATCCACATGACTATTTTTATGAAAGCATTAGCTTCTTGCGCATTAGTGAAAATGTTGTAATGGCCACCATAGATAATCTTGAGAGCATTAGGTAGTGAATGAGTAAAGAGAATGTTATTATCTCAAAGCACAGATTTCAAATAATTAAAGCATTTTATTTTTTACATGTCAGGCCATAGATCTGGAAGACAAATATATATTTATTTTGCAGTACCTGTGAAGATTTTCTTATATTTCCCAGGATCAGTTGTCTACCTGGAAAGTAATAAACTTAACAAATATTACTCAGAGGCATTCAAATTTTGGATTTGAGTGGTCCAGAGTTCTATGCACTCATTCTATTTCAACCCACTCTTCAGTATATTTACAGCCCAGCTTTTTTGTTAGTCATTTTTCAAAGACAGTGACACAGAGTGCTCAGTATCCTCTAATACCCACAGAAATTGAGGTTGTTTTTCATCGCCATCCACTCCACATCTTCCGCTTTCGGTTGTACTTTAACTCTTTGAGTCTTTTGTGATGGGTACTTCAATATGTGGATTAATGTATTTTATGTTGATAAACAGTTTGAATTCAAAGAGTTTTTTTTTATTTGCTGCCAGGATATACTGAGGTGGTATACAGACCTGTAGCTTTGGGACAGGAGCTGGATAGGACACTTATGGAATCCATCATCAGGATAGCAAGTAAGGGGGAGGTGCTGCTAGTTGGTGACTTCAGTCTGCCAAATGAGGATTGTTGATTTACAGCTGCACCTTTGTCAAGGAGCAGGGCCATCCTTGACTCCATAAAAGGGACTTTTCTCATACACCTGATCAGTGAACCCACTAGGGATGGAGCAGTGCTGGACCTGGTGCATACATATAGGGATGGCATTGCAGACACACAGTGGGCAGTCTCTTAGGTACCATTGATCACTGTATAGTGTAGGTTTACAGAGGCAAATCTCATGAAGATAAGGGTCCTGGATTATAGGAATGCAGATTCTAAAGAAATGGGCAACTTCTTCAGAAAATGCTTCATATGAAGGATTACCAGTGAAGAGTAGTGGTGCAGTAGGGAAATATAAGGGAGGGCATCATTAAAGTAACCAGCCTCTGCATGAGGGAAGTGAGTAATTAATGACCTCAAACTACTGGTACAACAACCCACAAGAGACAGGGCTATCCTAGATCTAGTACTGACTAACAGGGAAAGGATCACAGATCTCCAGGTAGAAGGGCACCTGGGTGCCAGTGACCATCACATGGTATGGTTCAATTTGGCCACTAGAACAAAATCATCCCATTCCAAGGCAAAAATATGGGACTTTAGAGGAGCTCACTTTGATAAGGTGGCCAACAGAGTTAAGCTAGCCTTGGCAAAAAGAAATACAGGTGAGGGGGTACAGGCAAAGTGGGCAAGCATTAAAGATGCAATACTTGAAGCAACATCTCATTGTGTTAGTGAGAAAAGGAAGTGCAAAAGAGGAAGGAAACCACTTTGGTTCTCAAACACAGTAGCAGAAAAGATCAGAGCCACAAGGCTGTCCTTCAGGAAATATAAGGGAATGCAGCAGGATGAAGATAGGGGGCATACCAAACTTCCTTAAGGGAAGCAGGGAAGGCAGTAAGGCAGGAAAAGGCCCAAACCAAGGAAAAACTAGCACAAACAGTAAAAGAAGGTGACAAGACTTTCTATAGATACATTAGTGAAAGGAGAAAGTCCAGAGGGAGTATTGCTAAGATCAAAGGGGATAAGGGGGCATGTGAGGAGGAGAACAATGTAAAAACAACTATCCTAAATAAATACTTCTGCTCAGTATTTACTGAAGAGAAGGTAGGGCAGGACCCACAGCTCAGCAACATGGACACAGGGGGAGGGAGGTTTGCACTAGTCCCTTCACAAAAGAAAGGGTCCTACAAGAGCTCGATAAACTCAGGGTGGACAAGGCAATGGGACCTGATGGCATACATCCCAGGGTACTAAAGGAGCTAATTGGGGAACTAGCAAAGCCATTATCAGAACTGTTTAGTGAGTCTCTGAGCACAGGAGAGGTCCCAGAAGACTGGAGAAGGGCTCATGTGATTCTGCTCCACAAGAGTGGTAGCAGGGAGGAGCCAAGGAACTACAGACCCATCAGTCTTACCTCGGTAATGGGCAAGATTATGGAGACACTCCTTAAGGAAAGGATAGTGCAATAAACTGGAATCTATAGGAGCACAGGATCCAAGACAGCTTGAGTTTACAAAAGGAAGGTCCTGTCAAACTAACCTTATAGATTTCCTTGACTGGGTAACCAGAGTGGTGGACCAAGGGGGAGCAGTTGATGTTGTCTACCTTGACTTCAGCAAAGCTTTCAATACTGTTCCACATAGAAGATTGATTAATAAGCTGGGTAGGCTCAGGGTGGTTCAGACGTTGGTCAACTGGGTGGCAAAGTAGTTGATGGGCAGAAAACAGAGAGTGGAGGTAAATGGTATACGGTCAGAAAAGATGCAAGTCACAAGTGGGGCACCTCAGGGATCAGTCCTGGGGCCAGTCCTCTTCAATATCTTCATCAGTGACATTGCAGATGGACTGGAGGGTAAGGTTTGTCTGTTTGCAGATGACACCAAGATCTGCAACAGAGTAGATGATCCAGATGGGGTGGGCAGAATGAGAAGAGATCTGGATAAACTAGCAAAATGGTTGGAAGAGTGGCAACTGGGGTTTAACGTAAAGAAGTGCAAGATCATGCACATAGGGAAGAGAAACCTTGAAGCAACCTATAGGCTGGAGGGGAGTTGCTGGCAGTCACAAGGGAAGAAAGAGACTTGGGCATCATCATCACCGATGACCTGAAATCATCCAAGCAGACCACTAAAGCAGTAGGTAAGGCTAGAGGGATGTTGGAGTGTATTAGTCGGGGTATCACAAGTCAGAAGAGGGAGGTAATAATCCCTCTTTACAAGACACTGGTTAGGCCCCATCTGGAGTACTCTGTGCAGTACTGGAGGCCACACTTTCACAAGGACATTAACCAAATTGAGGCAGTCCAGAGAACGGCAACCAAAATGGTGCAGGGACTGCATCAGAAAACATATGAGGACAGATTAACTGAGCTCAATATGTATACCCTAGAGAAAAGGAGAGAGGTGATATGATTGAAACATTCAAACACCTTAAGGGCATTAACAAGGTGTAAGAGTCAAACATGTTTCAAATATAAGAAAAGTAGCAGGACAAGAAAACACAGCATGAAATCAGAGGGAGGCTGATTAAGGGGTAATGTGAGGAAGTTCTTTTTGACAGAAAGGGTGGTTGATGCATGGAATGGCCTACCTCAGGAAGTGGTGGATATGAATATGGTGTAGGGTTTCAAACGGGAATGGGATAGGCATAAGGGAGCAATACAGGTGAGTATGAATAGATAGACCATTGACAGAGCAAAGGCCAATGGCACATTCATAAGTTAGGAAAACAAAAGGGCAGACTGGATGGGCCTTGTGGTCCTTATCTGCCATTAACTTCTATGTTTCTAAAAATTGAAGTAAAAATAGACCATTGTGGTACCCTAGGGAATTGACCAAGGTGGTGAAGAAAAAATTATGTCATTGAGGAGGTATAATTAAATGCAGTGGGAGAATAACAGGAAGATGTATCATGTAACACATACAACTAGAGAAAAGGAAAGCCAGTGGGGTAGCTAAAGAGATGGGACTTTCTTCAGGTACAAAAGTGAGAAGAGGAACGCAAGGGAAGAGATACTGAGTAAAAATTTTTCTTTAAAAACTATGTTAAGATAATGTTAGAGTTACGTACAAACACAACATGTAAAGAAATTGGAAGTTAGGGTTGAAAACTACATTAACTCCACACATTCTGTGTAAGCAAAGATGGTAAGATTTTATCTCTCTGGTATCTGGATAACTGACAACTCCGTTCTATGCAGAACTCAAGCCAACTACCTTGCTTACACAGACAAAGTGGGCATTTGTATAATCACTGAATGAAGGGACTCAGGGGTTGAGTTATGTTACATTTGTTAATGTAAACTTGCAAGTTTAAGATACTCACTTATGACTTGTCCTTAGATCCCTCTACAGTTAGATTAACTGGTCCATTGTCATGTCCTAATTTTATAAATTAAAAGCAGCTCTGAGTGGTATGTCTTATAGACTGGACAAGTTGCAATTAGTTTTAAATTACCCAATCTCTGAAATACTTTGCCTGCTACTACTGTCTGGTCTTCTAACATTCATACCTCCAACTACTTAAGCAGCACTTTATTTATGATGGTGCTTGTTTTACTGCTTATTGATGTTATTGCCTATATCACTGTGGTTGTCTTTGCCTCAGTATTATGTATTATTCCCTGTTCCAATTAGTTGTGATTTCTCTCTAATCCTCTGTAACTTGTGCCCTCTCCTTCACTCTTACCTTCCCCTGCTTTTTGCTTGGTCATATCTGTAACAATGAATGTGTGTGCTCTGTCTTGCTTACCTGGTAAAATTATTTTAGATAAACTAAATAAATATACCACAGCTGAGCATGACATTTGAGGGAGAAGAGTACAAACAGCCTGGATTTCACTTAAACTTCCTTTTTTTTTCTCATCCAGATGAATATGTGTTCAAAACCAATATTATGCTTGAAGGAGTAGCTTTAAGAATTAATCAACAAATACAGTAGATTTAAATACTTGTAAGTTAATTTAAAACATGTTCACATGTGTGTTAATAAAAATACGTCACATTAATAAACATAACTAAATATTTACTTTTGCAGAAATGTTCTGGTAAGGAGTTTATCTGTCTTAAAAGTAATAAATATGGTTTGTATTTTTAAACAATTATATAAATGCATATTTAGTCTGTGTAAGCAAGGTAGTCAGGTTTCATAGTGTTGCTAGTTGGGATGGGTTCTGGATAGAACTGAGGTGCCAGTAATCCAGATACCACAGAGATAAAATATTTCAATCTTGCTTTCACGGAACATGTAGATTTAGGGTAATTTTTTACCCTAACACCCAATTTCCTTACATTTTGTGGTTTGTTCATGACCCTAACATTATTGCAATATAGTTTTGTTTAAATAATTGTTTCACTTATTGTCTTAGTCTGGATATGGGAGTGTCTGACACTGGAGAGCTTCAAGATTGCCCTAAAATTTATTTATTTGAGCTTGCTTTTGGTGCTGTTTTGTAATGGACTGTTATTACTGAATCTTGGTATATATTGAATTGTATTTTAATATTTTATGGTTTTAATTGCTGTTTACTGTGCAGCACTCTCATACTTTGTGAAGAGCACTATATAAATAAAGTTTATTATTATTACTTATTAAAGGAGAAATATAACAACAGTTAATTCACTACATTACATTATGTAGCATTATATTATATTTTATTTATAAGGAATGAAGTGTGCTCACTTGAATTACATTTTAGAGCTCAGAAAAAATAGGTGCTCTGTCGGAAGTGTGTGTGTGTGTGTGTGTGTGTGTGTGTGTGTGTGTGTTGGGGGTAAATTGGCTATTAGGGCTAGTATGCAATAACAGTGGGTGCCCAGGAAAATATTTTCATGCACAGAATCTGTCCATATTAGGGATGCCATGTATTGCTAAAAAACTGTGTAGAAGATGTATTAACACTATAATGCTCAATGTAAAGCATAAATATACATTTAATACAATGCAAACAGTGAATATACAAGCAAGCAATAATACCCGACATGGTGGGAGGTATTGGGCAATACTGGACCACCCAGGGATGTAATGAGGCCCAATGCCGCACGTGGAGGGCCTTATAGCCCCTGGATGGTCCAGTATTGCCCATACCGCCCACCATGGAGGGTATTATTGCACTTAGAAAATGGGCATGTATGTAAATTTTAATTAGTGAAAATAATAGAGGAACTGGTATTTAAAATGAATAGAAACAGAAAACAAAATACACATGTGGTAAAGTAGTCCCTCTGTTACAGTGCTGTTCCCTTTGTGGTCTGCCACCCTTCAAACAGACATTCTGTTCTACTCACCCTCCCAAAAATGGTACAGAGGAAGACATACCATTGATATAAAATTTTAATTTAGAACTATATTGCCATCATGTTTATAGCTGAGGACATGTTCAGTGCAGTTTCCACAAGCATTTTGTTTGTTTTCTTTAGTTTTTGGTCACAGAATGTGTTAGTTACATGTGTGAGCTTGTGTGACCTTGCTAACTGAAAGCAGGAAGTGGAAAACGTGAGGTCCAATTCAGCTCGACAGTGTTGTATGATTTGATTTTTCTTTTATCAGCATTTTTTTTTTTAACGAGGACCAGAGAGGAAGCTTTCTGTTTTTTGGATCGGAGGTCAATCGGGATCAGGGATGTAAGCGGTGGTAGTGGAGTCACGGCACGTGGTGAAAGAAATGGAAAGAAAATACGAGGTGCATAATTTTAATTTCTTTTTTAATATTTGTTTAATGATTGCTTGTAATTTATACTGTCATTCTGACAGATTAGCATTCTTTTCTCCATCGGGAAATGTAGGTGATGAGCAGTGGTGGCAGTTAGGTGAGCTGCGAGCTGCAAATCAAACAAAAAAAAATGCTTTGTGTCAGTTAATACTGATGGTTTGCATACCAATTTCTTCCTTTTTATCCTGAATTACTGAGTATGACTGCAATTTCGAGACAGGAGTAGAGGCAGTGGGTGGTCATTCTCGCTGTGTAGCTGGTAAATGAACTGAAAGACAGGAGAGAAGTGGAGGTGGCAGACGAGCATCTATGCTTCTTACATTGGGAGATGAACGGAAGAGGTAGGCGAACTGCTCACTATGGAGATGACAATTGCGGGCGAAATGCAAGTATACAGTATTTTGTAGGAAGAGGTCTAAAGAGGTGACGGTGAGCGGAAGGGTGGTGACAGAAAAAAATAGTCGTATTTTAAAACTGAACATTCTGTGGTCACACTACTCTTAGAAAGTTATCAGGCAACAGACACTGGGACTGATATTTTTCCGGTCTCTATTGCCTGATACTGGACCAGCTGTTTGATGGCTTTAGCCAATCAGGATTGAGATTTCTCTGTGCCCATTTTCTAATATACATTTAACATAATGCAAACAATGAATATACAATATAACACAATAAAACCACTGGGATATGCTAAATGTACTCTTGCTGTCTAATACATTCAGTCAACAGGGGCACATTGACATATCCAGGGTGAGAGACCAAGATGCTCACATGAGATGGCTGCTGGCTGCTTTGCTAAACAAAAGTTTTCAAGCTTTTGTAAACTTGAGTTTTAATACTAAAATGCATTTAGAAAACATATTTGTTTATACATAGATAGACTTTGACTGCAGATAAGGACCGCTTGGCCCACCTAGTCTTCCCATTTCCCTATCTATTGGATAAGCTGCAGATCCTAGTTAACCAACAGCCTACTTTCTCCTTTAACCCACTATAATTGCCAAATGTCTATCCCATGCATTCTTGAATTCCTCCACTGTTTCTGACCTCATGACCTCCTCAGGAAGGCCATTCCATGAGTCCACCACCCTTTCCATGAAAAAATACTTCCTTGCATTGCCCTTGAGCCATCTCCCCTCTATCTTCAAATTGTGCCCCCTTGTTCTTACACATCTTTTTTTCTGAAATATGCTACTCTCTTGGACTTTGTTGATTCCCTTGAGGTACTTGAACATTTCTATCATGTCCCCCCCCTCCCTCCTTTCCTCGAGGGCATACATATAAAGCTCTTTTAGTCTCTCTTCATATGATTTCTGGTGCAGACCTTGCACCATTTTAGTTGCCCTCCTCTGGACTTCCTCCATCCTCCCTATGTCCTTGCAGAGATGAGGTCTCCAGAACTGCACACAGTATTCCAGATGGGATCTCACCAACTGTCTATACAGAGGGAAGACAACTTCCTGTTTTCTACTGGTGATGCCTCTCCCTTTGCTTCCCAGTATCACCCCAGTGATCCTTACTGCCTTCTCACATTGCTGGCCCACCTTTAGGTCATCTGATATGACTACCTCAGGTCCCTTTCCATCTTTGTTGTTCTTAGTATCCCCCCATTGTGTACTCTTCCCCTGGGTTTTTGTTTCCCAGGTGCGTTACTTTGCGCTTCTATGCATTGCATCTAAGTTGTCATACTTTTGACCATTCCTCCAACCTTGCCAAATCCCTTCTCATCTTTTCCACTTCCCCTTGTGTATCAACCCTGTTGCAGATCTTTGTGTCATCTGCAAAGAGGCATACTTTTCCTTCCAGTCCCTCTGCAATGTCACTTATAAAGACATTGAAGAAGACCAGCCCCAGTACCGAACCCTGCAGTGCCCCGCTAGTAACCCTCCTTTTTATGGAGTGGATTCCATTTACTATTACCCTCTGTGTCCTGTTGTTCACCAATTTTTACCCAGGCCATCACCCTGGGACCCACTCCAAGACTGGCTAGCTTGTTAATCTTGTGTGTGAGACCGTGTCCAATGCCTTACTAAAGTCTAGGTAGGCCATTTCCACAGCATCTCCGTGGTCTACTACTTTAGTCACCCAGTCAAACAAATATATTAGATTCAACTGACATGATCTTCCTGCTGTGAATCCATGCTGCCTTGGGTCCTGTGCCCCGCTGACCTCTAGGTACTCAACAATTCTTTCTTTTAGAAGTGATTCCATCATTTCCCCCAACACTAAGGTCAAACTAACAAGCCTGTCATTTCCTGTGTCTGCCTCACTCCCACTTTTGTGAAGGGGAATCACATCTACCCTCCTCCAGTCCTCAGTTACCACACCATCTTCCCATGATTTGTTAGAAGAGTAGTCAGTGGTGCCACAAGTTTCCCCCTTAGTTCTTTTAGAATTCTGGGGTGAATCTCATCATCCCCATTGCCTTGTCCACCTTTAGCTTTAAGAGTTCTTTCAGGACCATTTCTTTTGTGAATGGACTGGTAGCGACCCCCCTATTCATATTGCTTCTATTGTTTGGTTTAAGTACCTTCCCCATCTCTTCTATTGTGAATACTGAACAATAGTGTTCATTCAGTATCTCTGCCTTTTACTGTCACCTCTGCCCACCCACCCTTCCCTTTATTAAACCTCATAATCCCTCCCTTGGTCTTTCTTCACTCCCTAATGTACCTTCAAAAATGTTATCCCCCTTCTTAACTGAGTTGGCTATCTTTGCCTCAGTTTGGGTCTTTGGTATTCTGATTGTCTTTCCTGCTTCCTTCTGCTTTAACTGATACAGTTCTCTGTCCTGCTCCTTTTGTGATTCCTTATACTTCCTGAATGCTATCTTTTTCTCCCTAACCTTTCCCACCCCATCTTTTGAGAACCATAGTGTTTTTTTCCCTTCGTTGTGTTTTATTTATTTGCTTCACACAAAGGCTTGGTGCTTCTTGGATGGCATTTTTGATTTTTACCAATTGTTCTTCCACCTCTCCTTCCTGCCTATTTGATAGTGCATTCATTATGTGCTCTCTTATTTTGCCAAAGTCAGCCCTCCTAAAGTCCAGTACTCTCACTATAGTGTGGCTTGACTCCATGGCTGTATTCATTGTGAACCACAGTTTGGTGGTTGCTTGTTCCCACATGGCTATCCACTTCTAAAGCTGAGATCCTCTCACTTTCCCTATTAGAGAGTACCAGGTCTAAGACACTCCTGAGTGGGTTCCAACACTAGCTGTCTGAGGCATACCCCCTGTAGGACATTGAGAATCACCTTGCTCTTGATGTGGCTGCAGCAAATGTGCTTCAGTTAACATTCGGCATATATAGGTCCCCAATCAACAATATTTCTCCTTTTTCTGCCATTTAAGTATGCCTACTATCATTTCCCTGTCCATTTCCTCCCTCTGAGACAGGGGTCTATATACAACACCTCTGTGGATTAAGGTGACCTTTCCTGTCTCCAGGGTGAGCCACAGTGCCTCCACTCCTCCCTGTTTACTCTTTAGTTCTGTTGCCTTGATCCCTTCCCTTATGTAGAGAGCTACTCCTAATCCTCTTTTACCCTCCTTGTCCCTCCTGTAGATTGTGTACCCTGGTCACACACAAAACCATCAAGTATGGCCAAATGCACTGGCAGGAGAGTGCACATTTTCTTTTAAGATTTTAAATCCTGACACAGATACATAAGAGCTTAAGCCAAAATCTAAAACAAATACAACCAGCCAAAGCACACAATTTATTAGGCCTTTAAAATGTTGGACGCACATAGTCCAGCATCACCATATTACACTAATTAGTGTCAAAATGCATTGTAATTCATAAACATTCACATTTATAGATCCACATTCAGAAACACATACTAAGGAATCCTTATAGACGTACCCATTTTCATGTTTTCCTTCTAGGTGTACCAGCACCAACCAGATCCTCCCGACAGAAAAGTCTTCCTAGAGTTTTCATTAAAAAAAGTTATGCTACTTGGTCTTAGGGGGTGCTAAAAACAACATTTAATGTTAAAAATATTTTCTAACTTGACACAGATTCTTTTCAGTGTTGATCCTACTGTATATTTTGTTTCAAATTCCATTTATGAACTATATTTTATTTGTATTCACCAGGTTAGAGCAACAATTCAGGTATCCTATATTTAAGTCACACAAATACATGTTGTTTTGCATCTTACTTGATTAAACCACACAAGCAGTAGTAGTGATTTTCCCACCCCCAATCAAAGCATCTGGAAACAGGTTGTTACCAGCTCAGTAACAGTTTGCTGGTAAACCCTTGAAATAACACACAAGCAATGGGAAGGAGCCCCCAGCCCCACTCAAAGCATCTGGAAACAGGATGCTACCAGCTAATTATTTCTTTACTGGTAAAGCTTTTGAAACAAATAAACAGATCCATCTTCCACATCATTACCAGCACTGCCTTACTGCCCACCCACATCCTTTAAGTTTAGATTTCAAGTTAGATCCTCTGAATCCCACCCTTTTCCCCACCCCACCATCATTGGCTACAGACAGTACATATCCTCTGCATGGTTGCTAACATATCAGTTTTTCTCACAATGGTTTTATGTTTAACAAATAATATGGACCTTATAAATGAAATACTGTACGTGTGTCTCATTCCCTTAATGCTGACAAATCATTTTACTTTTTTTTAAATTACAGCAAGTGAGCCAAAGATGAGGTTGAGGATACTTTTTAAAAAGTACACTACCATTTCTCCCTCCCCAGCTGTTAAAAACTTAGTGCAGTCTTTTCAGCTCCATTTACAATAACCACTAACACTGAATACAATGTATGCCCAGAAATGTTTCCCAGAAAAAACAAAAATGGCAAAATGCTATATATGTAAATATTTTTAGTCTTACTTTTGCCTTCTTGATTCAGATCCTGCAGATAGTCTCTTCTCCATGAGTTTCCCACAAATAGGGCAAGGCCAGCAATGTTCCTCTGCAGCTATGGATTGCCGTCAATCTACGGACTGCAGTCCTCTCCTCTATAGCCAGTAATATGGACCCCAGTGAAGATGTTCCCATTTATATAGCCATCCAAATGGTGCTAGATGTCTGGCAAGTTTTTCTGACTGGCAGGAGGATCTGAAGTAGGAAATGTATTTTGTAATTGGCTAACATGTATAACAGTCCTTTCCAGTGATTCATGACTATGGAAGTGCAGGTAGAAAACCTCCCAACCCCCTCTTCTTGCCTACAATACTTCTCTGCTCTGACCAGCCTAATAGACTAATTTTGTTGATAAAAAGCTGCACATTCTATCTGACTTGCTCATTTTGTAATTGCCACTGAAGTCTGATCCTCACCAACTTCATTGCTCTTGGCGATCTGCTCCATGGAATCCATAATTTCAAACTGTCACAAGGCTAGGTCAGTTCACTGGCCCTGTGAAGGAGCACCCACTGCTGCAGTAGAGGCAATATAAAGGGAAACATAATTTTCTTGCTCCTGATCTGTTCATTTTCTTGGCTTCCCCTTTCTCCTTTTTCAGGGCTTTTTCAGCTTATCTGATCACACTCCTAGTGTACCAAAGGTCATGGCTTCACTAAGCCAGAGAAGCATGGAGGTATCCTACATGTGGTTGGGCTGGTTGAGGCTCTATCAGTGGTAGTAAGTGAAGACAGAGATTCAGTGCATCATGTTCCAGCCTTCAGTCATTAATTGGAGCTGTCAGGCACTGAACCACACAGTAAAGTTTCAGTCTCTGTGGTGAGCTGAGGCTTATTTGGGGAGCCCTCTAAGCATTGCTCCTGAAACTGAGAGTCTGCTGCTGTATTGATCATGCTGCCAAGTCATGCCCAGATCTTAGTAATGTTATAATGGTGCCAGTAGAGGAAAGGATTTGGGAAGACTACCTCTTATAGTCAGCTTGCCTGCTATTGCTGCAGTAAATAAGGTGCAATTCCAGCAGCATTACCCTACTACTGATAGAGTACAGCAACACTTGAATTTGGATTCATGAAGAGGCTACTTTTTTATATAAACATGTCTAGCAGGAGGAACTTACATTTTTGCCAATAAATGCATATTTACAGCATAGAAATACCATAGCCATTGTTCCATGAATTATTTAACAATTAGCATCCCCGGCAGTCAGTATAAGCACATGTGGTTGTGCAGAATGTAAGTTAGTAAAACATTTTTAAGGTTTACAAAGTGTGTTATCAATGAACATGATAACTTGCTAATTAATGCTTTTTTCATTGCTCTTCTTATTGACATTTTTATGTCTCACTCTCTTTGTATAAGAATTAAGGGTTGCAGAGGAGATGAAATGGTGTGAATGAGATCAGCCAGCCGCTAGGATTACTATCCTAAGATTGGCAAAAACTCCCTATGGTGGGAATCAAAACCAGCTACAGTCACAAGCCAGCACTCCTTTATTCTTGCTCCTGATTTTAGGTCCCATTTCTGATTCCCAGCAGTTCCCAGCTCATGACTTTCAACCTTTAAATGCTCTCCAATTTTGTTGTTTTTCTCAGGCTATTGGAATATGTTGTGGCTACCTTGCTCTCACCTCTTTATGAGCTCTCCATTCAGCTGCAGTGCTCTCCCTAGTCCCAAACACTCATGAAGCAGTGCTGCTCATTCTGTGGGTATTTCTCTGGGGGACAAGAGACCAAGGAATGCAAAGATGGAAGTAGCAGGCAAAATAGCCCACTTCATTACCATTTACTTAGGGCCAGGAAGGGGGTGGTAGAAAAAGCATGCAGACAGAGAGAGGGAGTGGACTGCAAAGTACAAATGCCAAAAAATGTACCTTCATTTTTACAGTTTAATAAACTGAATTTATTAAGACTGTAAAAATATTTTAGTTTTTATTTGTGTGCTTGATGGTCAAGAGTGTGTGTGGAGGGGTGAAGGCTAGGAGGTGGTCAAGGGGTAAGTTTTGTGCTCAAATAAAAAAGAAAATAATCTTGTATCTTGCAGAACTGCAACAAGAAAAAAAAAATATTGCTGTTATTATGGTCAGCTGTAACAGAAACATAAAATGATGGCAAATAAGGACCACCTAGTCTTCCATTTCCTTACTTGGTTTGGAAATCCCTATTCTTATCTGGACTGCCTTTCACCCACTCTGCTGTACAGTACGGTGCATTTATGCTTGTCCCATGCACTTTTGAATCCCTGTACAGTTTTCACTACCACCACCTCCGCTGGTAGGCTGTACCATGGATCCACCACCCTCTCTGTGAAAAAATACTTCCTAACATTCCCCCTAAGCCTCCGTCCCTCCAGCCTCATGTCATGTCCCCATGACCTTGTGCACTTTCTTCTTTGACATATGCTCCTGTCCTGTATCCTATTTATTCCTCTAAGGTATTTGGAAGTCTCTATCATAGCCCCTCTCTCTTCTCTCTTCCAGTGAATAGATGTTAAGTTCCTTGAGTCTTTCCTCATAAGGCTTGTGGTGCAGTGCATGTATCATTTGTGTTGCTCTTCTCTGGTCTGCTTCCATTCTGTCTATGTCTTTCCTAAGATGCAGTCTCCAGAATTGGACACAGTATTCCAGATGAGGTCTCACCAGTGATCTATACAGTGGCATCACAACTTTGCTCCTCCTACTGGTTATGCTCCTGCCTATGCACCACAGCATTCTGCTTGCTTTCCCCACTGCTTTTTTTTTGCATTGTTTGGATGACTTCAGGTCACTGGATATTAGGGATGGGTGGATATCTGACCAGATAAAAAAATCTGATCGGATATCATCAATTTTTAAATGATCCATTCTGTTTGGATATTTTGCCTTTATGAAGGTGGTTTAGGTTAATCACTTTAATTAATTTAGCACCAGTTAAGTAGTTGCATAAGTGGTTGGTTAATGGTGCCAGAGGTGCGAGGAGATGCAACCTGGAGAGAGTGCAAACTTGACTGCGAGATACGTTGTTAGTTGATTGCTGCTGTGACACAAGGAGATTATGGTTATTCCGACTGCCGTGTGAGTGAAACAGAATGGCAAATAAAAGTCTGGTATGGACTAATTTTATTGTGAACAAAGATAATGAATCAAAAGCTAAGTGTTGTCTTTGCCTAACACCCACATATATCAGTCGTGGTTCTTCAGCTAAAAGCTCTGGCACTTCCAACTTGCTTAATCACCTCAGAAACAAGCAAAGAACAGAATACTCAGAACTGCAAACAGAAAATGCAAAAGCTGAATTAGAAAGGCAAGCAGATTCATTGTGTGAGCCACCAGCAAAGAAAGTGAAAAGGGAGCTTCAAACAACAGAAACCTGCATTGCTCGCATGCACCCCTTCCCTAATGGCCATCCCAGAGCTGTTGGAATAATGACTGCAGTGGCTGAAATGATAGCTCCAGATGAACAGCCATTTTCCATAGTTGAAAATGTGGGCTTTAAAAAGTTATCTGTGCTGTAACAGAGTTATTTTTTGCCATCACATGGTTACTTCTATCTTCCTATGGTTCCTATGGTTATTCCTATCTTGTTTTCTTTGTACATTAATGACTTAGATGCTAACATATCTATGTCCAATGTGCACTTTTTTGCAGATGATACTGTGTTGTATACTTCTGACTCATCGTTATCTGAAGTCAAGGGAGTGCTTCAAGCGGACTTCGCACAACTTGAGCATAATCTAACAAAGGCAAAGCTTCTGCTCAATGCTAAGAAGACTAAAGCGATGATATTCTCCGCAGTGCTGTCACAGGCCCCCAATACCCTTTGCCCAAGACTTCACTGTCACCACGCTAAACGAGCCTCTGGAAGTTGTAACCAAATTTAAATATCTGGGTATCTGGATCGACAATAAATTATCTTTCAATGACCACGTCGAAGATGTCTCTAGAAGGTTAAAAGCAAGGTTAGGTTTCTTCTACAGAAATAGGCCCCTTTTCCCCCTTGAAACTCGAAACAAGCTTGTACAGGCTACTTTTCTCCCCCTACTCGACTATGGCGATGTAATCTCCACCACTCTTGCAAATATAAGTAAACTAGACATCCTTTATCACCATGCGTTACAGTTCATTACCAACTCCCCTTACCGTTCACACCACTGTGACTTATATGCAGCTGTTGGTTGGACATCCCTTACTACTAGACGCCTGCTCCATGCTGGGCTATGGACTCTTAAACTGCTCCTGCAGAAATTGCCAAGCTATCTCTCTTCCCTTATTAGTATCTCACATAGTGCATACTCGTTAAGAAAATCTGACTTTATTATGCTTGACATACCAAGGACGCGGACTTCCTTTGGTAAGCGTGCTTTGCATATGCCCTTCCCTCCATTTGAAACCAATTACAAACCGTACTGAAACTAACTAGCACAGTTTCAATAAACTTCTACAAATCGCTAAGTTCAGCCAAAATAAAAGACACCTGTAACTGTCATTAAGTCTCTTCCTTCCCCAAGTGTGCCATATTTATCCACTGGTAAGGTATAATTGATTTGTCATATTAACTGCTTTCCTTTCCCCTTCTACTCCTGGCTTTATCTATGCTTACGCTCCACTGCTACTCTATCAAATCACTCCTCCCCCCCATATCAGTTGTAGTCTGTTGTTTGTTCTAGCTGCCAAGATATATGTATTGCACACATCAGTCATCATGTTTCATTCATCAGTATGCAACCTTTAAGTCGCTTCCCTGTCTCATATCAATGTTTACCACCTGCGGTCACCCTATGTGGTACCCTTGTATGTATATCCAGCCTGTATCATGTAACGTGCATTTCATGTATATACTGTTATTACCTATCTATGTTTGTACTTTAAGTGTTTATGTCACAGGACCTCCTTGTGAATGAGCTTGCTCAATGGAGTTTTCCTGCAATAAACTTGAACTTGAACTTCTCAAAAGCTGAAATACCAGAGATGTACAATAAATTAAGATCCAAGATGCATGTTGAACTAGCTCCACGCAGTGGGCATTAGCTGAAAATGTTTGTATAATACTAAGACCCTTCGAGAATGAAACTAGGGCACTGAGCTCCAATAGTGCCTGTATTTCTGATGTGATCCCAACAGTCCTCTACCACAGTATTGAAAGTGTTAAGGTGCCTGGTCTTCTAAAATTGAAAAGTGCCAGTGAGATCACGTGATGCTATTGTCGAATTAGCAGCAACATGGATTGGCTAACAACCTGAATTCCAGCTTCTACTAAAAATTTACATCTAGCCTGCAGTCTTTTTTCTGTTATCTAGTAATATCAACTTCAAATAGACTCCCGACACACCAGAGGTGAAGTTTTTTGGAGAAAAAGCAACAGATAATGCTGGACTGCAGTAACTAATATCTGGGGCCTACTGCAGCTATGAAGGCTGAAATGCGCCAGGTGCCCCCGACTATACTCTGCCGCAATCACTGGAGAAAGAACCGAAGAGATCCAAAGATCAGTCTGGGGTTTCCTCTAAGGTAACTACGTCCTTGGCAGCACTACAAGCCTCTACCCCCCTTTCAGAAAAAAATTCCTGGAAGAATTGCCACCCTTCAAGCTTGCCGTAGAAGAAATTACATCAGAGCTTAAAACTCTAAGAGGGGAACTGGACAACACTAAACAAGTCATTTCTAATGCCACAGCCCGTGTGTCATTGCTGGAGGGATGGAAAAATAAAATGGATCCTGAAATTACCAACTTGTGACAAAGGCTCCTCAAAAGCAAAACAGAAAACAAACTCAAAGATCTGGAAGGCCGAAGTTGCAGGAACAACATAATAATCTTTGGCCTTCCAGAGGACACTGAGAGACCAACACCAATCCTCTTGCTACAGAAAATGCTCACCAAAATAGCAGGGCCCTCTCCTAACAACAACACTTACATTACTGAGAGGGCCCATCGTTCATTAAGACTGAAGCCAGCAAATGGGAAGACACCTCTCCCTCTCATTTTAAAGTTTCTGAATTACTTAGGCATAATGCACGTTTTTGGGCAAGTCAGAGAGCTACAGCAGGTTCTGTGGGAAGGTAAGCAACTCAGATTTCCCCAAGATCTATCCTCCACAGTCAAACAACGAAGAGCAGAATACCACCCCTTGGTGACAAAACTAATAGCTGCTGGAATCAAATATAAGGTGCAATATCCCTCTCATTTTGTTGTATTTACCTTGGGTTCCTGGCACAATTTTGAAATGGCTCAGCAAGCTCTCCCAGTAATGCAATCTCTACTCTTTGATCTTTTTCCTGTTCACTGATGGTCTCTAGCATTTGGAATTCTGCCTGTCTGCTGAATGTTACCACATGAATGTGTGCATCTTTCCTGTGCGACGGATTGATGCAGCGAGGTATAACCACAAGAGGACAGCAAAGTACTGTATTGGTTCATTACTTTTTGCCAATTCAATAACAAAGCACTTTCTTTAGATTTGCCTACAGTTACTGCTTTATTCTACACCTCAGTGTTTTCATTGGACATTTCACTGGTCCTCAGTGACTGTTTCAGGATGTTTCTTTCCTAATGACTGATATGGCAGCCTTTGCATTCTAATATTACACAAGCCTTTTGGAATTGCAATGCAACTCAAATTTTTGGCTAAATGGCATCTTATTTGCCTATAACAGAGAAATGTTTTTTCTCTTTCTTTTTCTTCACTTTATGATTAATAATGTTTGGTTCTTGGCTGATTTTGGGGGGGTGGGGCGGGTTAGTGGTAGTTTGCAGTTTAACAGGGTGTTATGTCTTATAATAGGGTGGGGGGCATCCACAGCTGCCACATGTGCATATCCCTCAGTTTTACTTTTTCTTTTGTTAGATTTCATTCGGCTGTAATCTTTGGTTGGCTGAGCATTACGTCAGTCCAGGGAGGATGTCTTCTTTTATGCTGTGGTTAATGAGAATGGGGTTATGAGGAGGGGAAGGGTGTGGGTTTGTGGGGGTTGACACTCTTATCATTTTATCTTTCTGGGAGCGTTTATGCTTCATGACTTGATATATTTACAAGGGATGGGGGGTTTGGGGAACTGGTACACACTGCAACCCTTGTTGTAATTCCTTGTCTGGAGAGATCTACTCATGGTTACTTAGATTTAATTCAAAAGGATGTTTTAAAAGTAACAGATTCACATAGCTACCTATAAAATTTGTTCCTTGTACGTGAAGGGTGCCCAATCTCCAGTAAAGAGAACAAAAATGCTACTACATCTTCGTAAACTAGATGTGGACATTGCTTTCCTCCAAGAAACCCACTTGCCCTCATCCCAGGTACTTCTGTTTAGGAGAACCTGGGTAGGTCAAGCCCTAGGAACAGTTCCTAATTCCTGTAGAGGGGGAGTTGCTATTCTAGTAGCATGCAGATTACACTTACTCAACACCATAGTGGACATACAAGACAGGTTTATTATAATTAGAGCCCTGACTGGTCATTCAGAGGTGTTTCTTGGATCTATATATTGCCCAACTACAGATGACCCCCAGCTTTTTACTACACTTAAAGGCCAGTTAGCTCCATGGTCCACCTACCCTCTCCTGCTTGGTGGAGACTGGAATCTGGCTTTCTGTAACATTCTTGACTGCTCTAGAGCCAGTACATCCTCTCTCTCCCCTGCTCAACTTGCTATCAGGGAAATTATGGATACTTTGGGTCTAACTGATCCATGGAGGGCCCTCTTCCCCTCCCAAAAAGAATATTCTTTCCACTCTATTCCCCATAATTCATTTTCTAGAATAGATTTCTTTCTTCTGGATATTGGGCATCTTTCCTCAGTATTATCATGCTCTTAACTTCCTAAAGTCATTTCTGATCACCATCCCACATAATTACAACTGGCCCACCTGTTACCCAAGATAAGGTGTGGAGGTTTAACCACCAATTATTGAAGTCGGACACACTTAAGTCTCATCTCCAAACTTTTCTTACTACCTTCCTAAATATTAATTCCCCGATCATGCCCAAAGTAGACGTGCTCTGGGGAGCTTTAAAATGTACTCTTAGGGGGGAGATAATTCGTCTGGCTACTATTAAGAAAAAGCTCACCTGCCAGATTACCTCCACCTCCTTCAGGAAATATGGCAGGTAGAACTGTTACTTTCTACCTCCTCTCCTCCAGATACTCTTGCCAATATAAAAATTCTCAGAGACCGTTACAATTTATTATTAATGGATAAAGCTGCACAACTCCTCCAGCAATCTAAGATTCACTACTTTGACCAGGGAGACAAGGCAGGCAAACTCCTTAACCTTCAGCTAAGGGCCCAAGTGGCAGACTGGATAATACCTTCCATTCACAATGTGGCTAGTCTTCTGTTCACCTCACCCCAGGATATACTTCTCTGCTTCCAGGACTATTATTACACTCTATATTCTCATCCAAATACCTCTTTCAATTCAGAAGTAACAGACCAATTTCTACAAAACATCCAACTCCCGTACCTGGGAGAGCATCAGATAGCCATATTGAAGGATCCCCTTTCGGACTCTGAGATATGCTCTGCTATTGATACACTGCCGTCAAACAAAACACCAGGTTTGGACAGGTACACTGCGGAATTTTATAACGCAATTAAACAATTGGCTCCTATTTTATTAGACACATATAACTACATTAATGAACATGGTATGTCTGGCTATTCTCTCTCAGAAACCACAATAGTAGTTCTTCTTAAACCAGGGAGAGATCCCCTTCTTGTTTCTAATTACCATCCTATTTCCTTCATAAATGTAGATTTTAAAATATTAGCTAAAATTCTAGCTAATAGACTAGCCAAAGTATGGCAATGCCTGGTAAGTCCAGAGTTTTGTGGCAGGCAGGTATTCCTCAGATCACATGTGTAAATTGGCACACCTTATCTCTGCATCCAGGGACTCCTTAATTCCAGCTGCTTTGGTTTCCCTGGATGCAGAGAAAGCTTTTGATAGAGTCTCTTGGGACTACCTATTTTACCTCCTGCCCAAATATTGACTCCTTCCACAATATATCTTGTATGCATATCTTACGGCAAATGTGCTTTGTAATGGTTTGCTATCACACACCTTTACTCTGCAACAGGACACTAGGCAGGGCTGCCTCTCTCTCCCTTTTTGTTCGATCTCTATTTGGAACCACATCCGCTGTAGTAATGTCTCTCCTTTAGTCTCTGGCATTGCTGTTGGGTCTCATACATATAAAATATCAGTTTATGCTGATGATATACTTCTTCATATTTCGCACCCCTCTGCAATGATTAAAGCCTCCTTATCTGTTATTGAAGAATTTGCCAGATTTTCTAATTATAAGCTTAATGTGCCCAAAATGGAGGTAATGCCCCTTAATATCCATACATTCTCTTCCGAGATATCTCACCTCAGTCTACAATGGGTCAAGGATAACATGAAGTACCTAGGGATCTATCTCTTCAATTCTAGTTTACACATGAAACGCTATAATCTTGATAAAACCCTTACTGAAATTAAAACAGATCTAAACCACTGGACCTTACTTCCCCTATTGCTTTGGGGGTGTATAAATGTAATAAAAATGAATGTTCGCCCTCGTTTATTATATCCCCTGCAAATGACCAATCTTTATCTCCCGAAATCCTATTTTACACAAGTAAATTGAATAATATCCCATTCTATATGGGACAACAAAAGGCCTAGGAGAGCTCTTTTTAAACTACAGTGTAGTAAATCCAAAGGCGGTCTCCAACTACTTGATCTTCTTCTCTACTATTATTCGGTCACATGTTCGGTTCTTATGCAATGGATTAAAGAGGCACCATCGACGACCTTCTCAAAATACTCCCCACAGTGGCAGCAACTTGAGAACACTCTTTGTTCCCTTCAGAGTCTTGATCTTAGTACATGTATATATGTTCCTCTCAAGAATATTCCTAAAGACCTGCTTTATATGCTTATTAAGGCTAATCTCCGGGTATACGCTATGTTAAGCGCCACATTTCATATATCTTTAGAGAAAGATGTATCGCAACCTGTCCTTAAAAATCCTAATTTTAAAATCAGTGGTAAACCTCTCAATGAACAATTCTGGTCATTCATTCCCAAACTCAAGGTAATTGATATTCTGAAAGACCATAAGTTGCTGACATTCCAAGAAGCTTGTATCAAATACAACTTGTCTCCTACTTACTGCTTTAAGTATTTTAAGCTATTACACATGCTTTGTCACCATTTTGGGATGGGACTCTGGGAGCAATGCCTAGCAGGACCCATATTACCTGTCACCATATCTCCTCCTGTTTCACATTTCATTTGTTTCTTTTACCATCTCCTGAGAGACTTCCTGGAAGAGCTCAATTGCCAACCATATTATTCATGGGACAGGACACTACCTGCTACTTCCCCGATCATGAGGTCCTGGCCTAGTATATTAGCCCGTCTATACAAAGATGTGAAATGGGATAGGTACCATCTACTACAATTCTATGTGATTCATGATTTATACTATAATCCAGTCAAATTATATAGAATGGGACAGCACTCCTCCAATTTGTGCTCCAGATGTGGGACACAGCTTGATACCTTGTTGCATATACTATGGAAATGTGAAAAGAATGAAATTAAAACCAAATTAGATCCTCTATTGGGTCTCTCAGATGCTTTTACACTGGAAATTTGTATCCTGGGAGATTATAAAAAAGTTCTAATAGGTAAACAGTGTAAACACACAGCCATTATTTCCCTGTGTGCTAAGAAGATAATATTACATCACTGGCTTGGCCAGGAAGTTCCTTCCAGAGCAGAATGGCTGTATGAGGTTCATTTTTCCCTACAGGCAGAAAAGCTTATAGCCCAGATATCTAATAGACCTCATTACTACCAATCAGTATGGGCCACTCTTCACACTTTGCTAACAGTCTAGCCGGATTACTATATGAGGTGATACTGGTAGCAATACCTTAAGTAGATCTTATCTCTCTGCTACATTGTCATATCTTGTCTAAATCCCCTTGATTAACCTGTATGATTGTGTGTACCAGAGAAGGAGAGAGGGTGGGAAGAGGGTTTATAGGGGCTAGGAAAAAGGGAGAAGGGAGGGGGTTTGCTTACATTGTAGTAATTCACATTGCCATTATCTTGTTTTTGTCTACTAGATGCATGAAGTCAGCTTCTATAATGCAGATGTATCTAAAAAAATGTAGTGATCTTATAAGAACTTCTTTTTCTCCTGTCTCCTTGTGCAACAACAAAGCCTACATATTTTTGATGGAAAAACTGAAAATCAAATAAAGCTTATTGAATATGAAAAAAAAAATAAAATTGAAGAGTGCCATACTAGAGACTATGGACAAATGTTTGCTACACTTCGAATCAACAAAGGAGCTAGTTGTGGCAACTGTGTGTGATGCCAGATATAAAATTCATCTTTTCCATACTGAATGTGGCCAAACCTTTGCAAGGGCAGTAATAAAGCAGCTTATAGTGGAACTGACTGATGATCAGCTGTCACTGCCAAAGCCACCACAGGACAACCCTGCAACTGAGTCAGAAGGGGAGAATGATGATCCCTGGGAGGTGTTCTCTCAAACAAATGCTCTGCACAAAGTCTGTAAGCTATTTCTCTTTTTTATTAATTTTCTCACATTCATCAATGTCACTTAACTAATAGCCTGTACCTTTTCTTTTTACAACTTCAGGAATTGATGGTGCACCTCACTGAAACACAGAGATGGACACATATTTGTTAGAGAGCATTGTGCCTAAAATGTCCACCACAGATGTACTACTGTTTTGGAAAACAAATGCTGGGCATTTCCTGACTCTGCTGAGGATAGCAAAAAGTTATTTATCATCGCCACCCACAAGTGTACCCAGTGAACAGATCTTTAGTAGTATGACAGGGGACATTACAAGTGATTGAAGGTCACATCTATCATCAGACATCATCAACATGCTTTTGTTTGGTAAGCATAACTTGAACAAATTTAAATAAAGTTACTGTGTCTGATGGCTAATGGTTGCATTTTGAGACTGATTTTGAAAATAAAAAAAGTTAACTTTTTCTGCATTTCCTGTGTGTTGATGTGATGTATGGGGGAGGGAGGATGGGTTTTTGGAGCTAAAATATCCGACCCAATAAATATCTGATTCAGATCGGATATGGATTGAAAAATATCTGGATCCGATATCCAACCAGAATCTACTATCCATCCACCCCTATTTGATATGATAACCCCCAGGTCTCTCTCCTGACTTGTGGTGGCTGGAACCTACCCTTCCCCCATCCTGTATTCTTTTCTTGGGTTTCTGTGTCACAGGTGCATTATCTTGCACTTCTTAGCATTGAACCCAACTGCGAAACCCTTGACAATTCTTCAAGTAGTTTTAGGTTATTTCTCATTTTATCTATACCCTCTTGTGTGTCGAACCTGTTGCAGATCTTGATGTCATCTGTGAACAGGCATACTTTCTCCTCCAGTCCCTCTGCAATGTCACTTATGAAGACATTGAATAGGACTGGACACAGCACTGATCCCTGTGGCACCCTGCTGATTACCTCCCCATCTTTGGATTTTATGCCATTTACTACCACCCTCTGGGTCCTGCCTTTTAGCCATTTTCCAATCCATTTTACTACTTTAGAACCCACTCTCCAATTCCCTAATTTATTAAGCAACCTTCTATGGGGAACAGTTTTGAAGGCCTTGCTAAAAACCAGGTAGGCCATCCAGGCAATTGGTCACAAGCTGTTTATCCCATCTGTGAAAGACTAAATATCTATCTAATATTTCACCTTTATAGAAAATGAAGTTTGAGATAAGTGCTTCATTAACACTTGACAATCTTGCTGCAAAAAAATAGATGTTGACCTTTCTTCAGATAGGTATAATATAACAAATTATCAAAACACTTTGTTTATCATAGTATGCACATCTCTTACAAGAAATTTGCATTGCATTCATCTGTCCTGTCAAAGTACAGAGGTAGAGCAGTGCAATGCAACTTTCCTCCACCAGTGTCACTTCATTTTGCAGCCATCTGTGTGCATGATCTCTAGTGTGTAACAGTTTAATTCCAGAGGAAACTCATGGATGTTTGTTTAAATGTTTGACTAAAATAAATTAGGTTTTTAAACATATTGGGCTAATTCAAAAAGGTTGACACAAGCTGCACTGAAGGCTGATTGCACCGATTGCTGGTGTGCCAGGGACCCTGCACCTGGTTCACTATCAGGTAGGGTTCCAGCAGCAAAGTCTCTTGGTCTGTGGCAACTGTGGCCCTGAACCAAACAGTGGGTGCACCTGGAAGGTGTGCGGCAATCATGGGGTGGCTGTACATAGCACCATGAACAGCAGTACCTGGTGGCTAGTGCCCCCACCAGCCTCGACCCCCATTTTAATATTAAAACCATGTCCCTGGTGGTCCAATCCCCTTTTATGAAAAGAAAAACAATGTCCCTGGTTGCCCCACCCAGCCCTGATCCCTGTGTTAATAGTAAAACTGCCTGCCTGGTGACCTAGCTGACCACCACAGCCCAGATCCCCTTTTATGAAAAACAACAGTGTCCCTAGTGGTCTAGTAGACCCCACTCACTATCCCTGATCTGCCCTTAATAGTTACAGAGATTTTATCCTGGTAGTCTAGTCCCCCCCACTCTGGGAGGCAGTGCCCCACTTCTCCATCCCATCCCAGCACCCGGCACAGCCCTTCACTTTTCACCACAGCTGGTTGCCTACTGAGCTGTCAGGGAGCATACTGTATACAGTATGTGTGAGCTGTCAATCAAAGTCTATACTCTATACAATATGCTCCTTGACAGCTCAGCCATGGTAGACAGCAGAGGTCTGTGCTGGGTGTTAGCTCTGTGATGAGGGAGTAGGGTTATGGCCCATGGGGCATTGCCTGCTGAAGTGGGGGGCCACTAGACCACCAGGCTAAGATCTCCATAAATATTATGGACAGATCAGATATGGGGGGCTCTGCTAGGCCACCAGAGACATTTTTTTTAACAAATGGGGATCAGGGCAGGGGCCTCTAGACTACCAGAGATGTTTCTTTTTTAGTAAATCTGGATCAGGGTGAGGGGTGCTAGACCACCAGGGATGCAAATGGAGGACTGGGACTGGGAAGGGCCACTATACCACCAGGGACATGACTTTATTCCTACAAAGGGGGTTGGAGATGGGGACGGGAATCAACATACAGGTGCAGGGTTCGCAACCTTTCCAGAGGACATTTCTATGTACCCTTAGACCAGCCCTGGCTGGCCTAGCAGTACTTAGAAATTAGCAATCTGGGAGAATGTTATGAATCCTGAATTAGGGGATATGGCAGACTGCATCTGCTGCAAGCCCCCAAGCATCATGTCTCAGACCATTTTGTGCTGCAAGGATGGCACAAGCCCCCTTTGTTGCATGCAGCCTGTGTTTGATGCAGGCTGGTTTTGAGAATTGCTCAGGGCACAACTTTTGGTGCTGTCAACACCTTGCACCAATCCTTGTTTTCTGGCCCTGATCTTTTCATTTTTAGAGCCTCCCCCCCACCATTTTTTGGGGTGCTCTTTCAGGCAGTCTAGTCACAGTCCTACTATACCAAAGGACATGACTTCAACTAAACCAGAGAAACACAAAGGTACACCGCATTTGGTTGGGCTAGTTGAGCAGAGTCAGAGGCTGAATCAGTAGTAGTGAGAGCTGGCAGAGATTTAGTGTATTGGAATTATCAGGCACTGAACCTCACAGTGAAGTAAAGTTTCTATCAGTAGGCAAGTGGAGGCTCATTACATTGCAGCAGCATTACCTTACCACAGAATAATTAAAGTACAGCAGCATTTGAACTTGGATTCATAAATAATAATAATAATAAAATGTATTTAATTAAGTGCCTTTCAATATCTCAAAGCGCTGTACAGTAGTAATACAGACAAAACACATATACAAATACATATAGTATAAAATCACGATAAAACAGGAAATGCCTTCCCCC
Source organism: Neoceratodus forsteri (assembly GCA_016271365.2). Taxonomy (NCBI): domain Eukaryota; kingdom Metazoa; phylum Chordata; order Ceratodontiformes; family Ceratodontidae; genus Neoceratodus; species Neoceratodus forsteri. The sequence continues at coordinate 590,154,462 of CM028131.1, forward strand.
ATAAAAAAGTCTTTAGTGCCTGCTTAAAACTCCCCACCATCCTGCACACAAATCCAAATGCACGCATGCCAGATGACTTTAAGTTAACCCTCAGAATCTCCAGCAACCCTTCGTCAGTCGAGTGGAGCTGTCGCAAAGGGGTGTAAGGAACCAGGAGCTCTTTCAAGTAATTGGGACCCAATCCGTGTAGGGCTTTGTAAGTCAATAGACCTACTTTAAAGGTGATCCACCACTGTATTAGCAGCCAGTGCAGACCGTGCAGCACAGGGGTGATATGAGTTCTTCTAGAAGCCCCAGTCAACAAACGTGCTGCCGCGTTCTGCGCTAGCTGCAAGCGGTGGATATCAACCCCAGGAAGTCCTAGATAAAGAGTGTTGCAGTAATCAAGGTGCGATGTCACAAAAGCATGGACCAAAACAGGCAGGTCACTGGATGGAACAAGGTGTCTAATCCTGGCAATGTTCCTAAGATGGAAAAAGGCCAGCTTGATGACTGCCGATACCTGATGTTGAAGAGTCAGACTATCATCAAGCTCCACTCCTAGGTTACACACCCATTCAGAGGTGAGAATCTGGGCCTCCCCCAGGACTAAGCTGGAAGGAAGCCCAGTCCTCAATCCCTCTACCCTATGACCCGGGTCCACAACCAGAACCTCAGTCTTTCCTGGGTTCAACTTTAAACGACTGGAATTCATCCAATCTTGGATTTCTGTGAGGCAGTTGTTCAGTACCAAGATAGCACCAACCTGGTCAGACGCAAAAGACAGGTAGAGCTGAGTATCATCAGCATAGCAGTGAAACCTCAGCTCATACCATCTTACAATGTCTCTGAGGGGTAGCAGATATACTGCGAATAACATGGGGGACAGCACTGAACCCTGAGGTACCACACAAGGCAGAGAGAAAGCCCCATATGAAAACAAACCCGAGACCACTCTCTGCATTCTCCCAGCGAGGAAAGATGAAAACCATCTGAGGACTGTACCCGACATCCCACAGATGAACCTCAGGAGTCTGAGCAGAACCCCATGATCCACAGTATCAAAAGCTGATGATAGATTCAGGAGAACCAAGATAGAATGGTGTCTCTGATCTCTCGCCATCAGGAGATCATTGAGCACCCAAACCAGAGCAGTCTCAGTACTGTGCCTCTTACAAAAACCAGATTGGAGAGGTTCGTATAAATTATGGATGGTTAGGTGGTTATCCATTTGAGCAGCCACAACTTTCTCAATAACCTTCCCCACAAAAGGGAGGTTAGAAATAGGCCTGTAGTTGGTTAGGTTCTCCGGGTCTAAAGAAGCTTTTTTCAGAAGGGGGGATCACCACTCCCTCCTTCAGGGAGCTAGGGAACTCACCAATATCTAGAGAGTATCAGACAATCCAAGCCAAGACTGGGCCAATGATCTCACTACAACCCAAAATCAGGGAAGTAGGGCCAGGGTCTAAACTGCAGCACGTGGGAAGCATCTCCTGGACAATGCTGGTTTAATGCAAATGATTAGTCTAAAACAGGCTTCTAATACAAAAAAAAATAATTAGACTACAGTCTGAGCTGGAGTCTGTCTGTCTAGTAAATAAGTCTCTCTTTAATAAAAAAAAGCAGCAATGACCTGAATGCCTTAAGAGATAACACTAAAAGGCAACTAATGGTGTTCTGGCTAGTAACACTAATCCTTATGTTTTAAAACCAAAAAAACTTGAAAATAATAAGTCTAAAGTAATTACTAAAAAAGTTAAAAGCTGGTATTTCAACACCTGACCTTAACAGTACAGCATAATTCAATATGTTTTAATTACATCAGACTTAAAATAAAGGTTTTAAATCTAAATCATAACACAATTTCTGTTAATAAAGAGCAAGTTTTACAAGATTTGATTATTTTAAAATCTAAAAACAAAGCACTTAATAGTGTGCCAACTCCTGTATCTAAGTTACAATGTAAGAGTAAAAAGACAAATATGGCAAACTTACGCCATCAGCCAAAGGTATTGGCAAGGCATGCTAACTTAATGTCCAAAAACCTTGCCTCTTCTAATAATAGCCATTATTCAAGCACATATATTAAAGGTTCATGATAGTATGAAATATAATATCATACCCACCCCCCCCATCATTGCATGGGAGTCATTATTGAGTACCTAGTATGTTGCCAGGGTATTTAATGACATCATTATTAAAAAAAAAATGTGGGAAATGTTTGTTGTGAAAAATATAACAAATCATTCCAAGTTTTAAAATGTGAAATTTAAAAATCACTGGAATGTGCATGAACTGCATATTATTAACTAGGGTATTTGGTTGAGAAATGGCTATTAAGACCACTGGGTGGGCCAGTGTTCTGTTTTGGACACTCAGTATTAAGTGTTACAAATTACGAAGCATCATAGGGTTAAAAAAAAACCTTAAGGTCTAATGGCTTTTATTGCCATGTAAATCTGGATGCAAAATTGTTGATATTAGTAAAATGTAAACAGGAGTCTAGATCAAGTCTAACTGCTAGAATTGATCTGAAGCAACGATCATAACATTTAGTAGGGCCTCACTACCCTTTTGGACAATGAACATGTCTTTTAGGACTTTAGTGTGAATTTCACAGGATGCAATTAAGTCATGTGGTCTTGTGAGGTATTGTGCCTTAAAAATCTGTTTACGATTAAGTCACTGGTCCTTATCTGCAATATGATGTGCAGTTTGGGCTTGTAAGAAGACCCATACTTTTAAAAAGAATAATAAGCATAAAAGCAAGCATCTCTCTCTTTCTGGAACCTAAAAGAAAAGAGAAAAGAAAAACATAGTTTAGTACTATTCCTCCCACTGTGGTATGGAAAAGTAATTTAATCTCCTTTAAACAGGTTCATTTGATTGGCATGTAGGCATTTATCAATGACTGTTATAGTGAGGCAGTCAAACTTGGTAGCCTGCAGGACTGCATTTGTTTACAATGGGATAGGGCATGTTTTGGGGCATTGCCCATATATTGTGAAACAAACAAGTGTACGTTTTTGGATGTTTTGTTTGATATATTTAACATACGATGCTGTATTAGCAGTGGCAGTACACAGGTTTAGAAGTAAATGTTTGGGGGAGTCTTATGGACCATCCCATCATGATTTTTAAAAATAGTGTATGCTGTGTACCTGCAGAGGGTGTCCCTCTTATTGCCATAAGGAGTAAAGGCAATAATGGATTTTAGTCCTTTTGGTTTTCGAAACAAGTTTATTATAACATAACTAAGTTCTGCCTGTTATTTCATTCCACCTGTCTTGATGGCTGTGGGTTGTATGGGATATAAAACTTCTGCTTTCCCCATAGTAAATCCAGAATTTCCTGCATTACTTGACTATAAAGCCGTATCCCTGTAATCAGAATTTACTTGTGGGGGTAAAGCCCTACCTGGTAAATAGCTGGTTTACCAAGACATTTGCAGTCACTTTGACTGTGTTGTTCTGTTTTGGGATAGCTTTAAACTGTTTGGAAAATAGGTCGGTGATCACTACTACAAACTAGTTGCTCTTGGTTGGCATAAGGCCAATGTAGTCAATCTGGATATTGTTTTACGGGCCTTTGCCTCTAGGGTAACAATATATTTTTTTAGCTGGTATAGGATTGTTCTGGTCACAGATCAAACAGTTACTAATGGGGGGGGGTGTTAATTGTCTGGCCTTTGACCTCAGCTCCATGATAACTGGAGGTGGGGCTTAGTCAGAGTTGAGGTAGCAAGTGAGTTTTGTTTTCTCAGAAGAAACCAGAAGGGGAAAGAAACATATTCAATTCAGTGCTTTACAGTAACTGGTAACTGCTATTTTTCATTTAAACTTAGATTGTGGGCTTTTAGTGACACTGTAATGTATTTGCTGTCTTTACTTAGAATTGTTTTTGGGCTGTTGAAAATTTAAAACATAGTGGTGGTGTATTTCTTTGCTGTCTTTAATTGCTGCAAATTTAGTCTTGGCTTATCTGACTTGCCCTGTAGTTTGGGTGAGGGGTGTTAATTGTCTGGCCTCTGACCTCAGCTCCGTGATAACTGGAGGTGGGGCTTAGTCAGAGTTGAGGTATCAAGTGAGTTTTGTTTTCCGAGAAGAAGCCAGAAGTCTTTAATTGCTGCAAATTTTTGCCCACTCCCTCTCCTTCCCCCAGCTCTTAATTATATGCTCTGTTAAATCTGATTGACAGGAGCTAAACACAGGGGATAGTAAGGGGTGTGGAGTAGGAGTGGCATAAGGTGGAAGAAGCCCACCCTCAGCACGACAAGTGTTTTGACTCATTTATTTATTGGTTTCTTTTCTTTTTTTTTTTTAAAGAAAAGTATCTGAGGATCAGTGGCAGGATTTTTAGGACAGTAAATTAATAAAAAGGGAACTAGGAAAGCTTCAGTAACAGATAAGTAGTGGAATAGCAGTATAATTGCAGTATAAAGTGGGGAGTGGTGCAATGCAGTGGCTGTGGGGCAGCCATATTCAGGCAGACCTTCTGGACACTGAGGTGCTGCCCTATCTGCATGCATCACTCTGGACTGTGGGATGAGGTAGCCAGACTCAGAGTGGAAGTAAACTGGGTCAGGAGCACCATCACCCCTATCCAGAGACCACCCAGTCCAATGCAACTGCCTCAAAGGATGCTGAGAACGAGGAGCACTTGGGTGACAGTGGGCTCAGGGAGGTTGAGTGGTCAGGCAGGCATCCCAGATCCTATTCCACTCAAGAACTCATATGCCACACTGGCAAATGGGGACAACCAAATAAAGGTACCAGAGAAGTGGAAGGAAAGGATGTGGAGGTTAGCCAAGGAGGTGACCTCAGTGGGAGAGCAGTGGACCCCAGAGGAGGAGGAAGCAAATCTTGGTGGGGGACTCCATCATAAGTGGGATCCAGCAAAGAACACAGAAGGGGGAGGACAGGGAGGTGAGGTGCCTACCAGATGCCACGGCATGAAGGGATGGAAGGAAGATCCTGGGGATCACTGGGAAGGCAAGACAGGAGGGTGAGCTGGATGTCATTATCCACCTAGGTACTAATGACCTGGAAAATGTGGAGCCAGAGGAAGTTCAGGAAGAGTTTAGGAAATTGGAGAGGGGTCTCAAGCAAGTAGCTACTTCTGTCACTTTTTCAGAAGTATTACCTGTGAGAGGCAAGGGAGAGCATAGGGGTGCGTGCATCAGGAGCTTTAACTCATGGTTGAAGAACTGGTGCTGTGAGAAATGGTTTGGATTCATTGGCGACTGGGGACCCACCTGGAGGGATGGAGGTTTGTTCAAGCCTGACGGCCTGCATCCATCCTGGAGGGAATCCAAGCACTCAATGATAAGTTTAAATGCTACATTGACAAGCATTTAAACTAGCAAAGGGTGGCAGGCCAGCAAGGAGGTACCTACTTGCTCACCCCCACAGCTAGCAGTGAAACCAGTGAACCGGAGGGTGGCTATCTCTACAAAGCAGTGTGCAAAGATGGAGATTAGCACCTAAGAGGTGGATAGTGAGAAAAAGGGCAAAATTCAGCAGAAGGGCAGACAGCAAGGAGAACCAGGGATAAAGGACAACCAAGGAAGGGGCTGGAGTAGAACAGTGAAACAGTCTAGGGAGATCAAATCATGGAAAGCCATGTGTGACAATGCCAGGAGCCTTAGCAACAAGATGGAAGATCTGGAGGCTGTCATGGTGCAGTCAGACCTGAACATTGTGGCCATCACTGAAACCTGGTGTAATGATAACCATGACTGGGAGATGGCCATACCTGGCTACAACATATTCAGAAGAGACAGGGCAGGTTGAAAGGGAGGAGGAGTGGCACTGTATGTGAAAAATGACATAAGGGCCACAGAGATCCAGGAGGAACAAATTGGGGGAAAGATACTGTGGGTTAAGCTGGAAAGGAAAATGGGGCCAGCCATCCGCACAGGTGTGGTCTATAGACCACCAGCCCAGGAGGAAGAAACAGATAGGGAGCTGATGCTAGCCATCCAAAGGATGGCAGACAAAAGTGAGTAGTACTGGTTGGAGACTACAATATTCCAGAAGTGGACTGGAGCATCCCAGTAGCAGCATCTACTAGGAGCAGACTTATCCTGGACTCACTTCAGGGTGCCTTCCTCAAGCAACTGGTCATGGAACCAACTCGGCAGAAGGCAATACTGGAACTTGTGCTCACAAACAGGGACAGTGTGATGGGGGTAACAGTGGGGGAACACCTGGGGAACAGTGACCACCAGTCATTGTGGTTTGAAATCACAGAAAGAGCAGAACCAAACCACATAAAACACGAATCCTGGATTTTAGGGGGGCAGACTTTGGGAAAATTGGGAGATACTTGAAAGAGGCCTTAAGGGAAATGGAGCAGGAATCATGGGTTGAGGAACAGTGGGCAGTATTTAAAATGGGGATTACAAGAGCAACAGAATTATGCATTAAGCAGGTTAGCAAGAGGAAAAGGAAGAGGAGACCATTATGGTTTTCCAAAGAGCTAGCAAAGAAAGTGAAAGCCAAAAAGTTTGCATTCAGGCAATACAAAAAGACACAGGCAGAAGGGGATAGGGAGAAGTACCAGGAGAAGCAAGGAGGCAGGTAGGTCAGTAAGGAAGCCAAAGCTCAGACAGAAGAACACATTGCAAAATCAGTGGGTAGAGGACAAAACCTTTACAGGTACATAAGTGAAAAAAGAAAGGCAAAAGGGAGGGATAGTGAGACTGAAGGGGGAGGATGGGGGCCACGTGGAGGATGAGAACGGCAAAGCTGACATATTGAACAGGTATTTCTGCTCAGTCGTTACTGAGGAAGAGGAGGGTAATAGGTCTGAATGGAGTACAAGGGGTGAGAATGGTGCAGAAATGGACATAAGTCCCTTTACACGAGAAAAGGTTCTGAAGGAACTGGAAGTAATAAGAGTTGATAGAGCAATGGGGCCAGATGGGGTGCACCCCAGGATCCTTAAAGAGGTGGTGGCTGAAACTCTGGCTATCCTGTTTAGCTGATCACTGGAAACAGGGGAGGTACCCAACGACAGGAGGATAGCAGATGTAGTCCCCTTATACAAAAGTGGGAATAAAGAGGAAGTGGGGGACTACAGACCAGTCAGCTTCACCTCAGTAGTGGGAAGATCATGGAAGCACTACTGAAGGAGAGATTGGTAGAACATCTGGTTGTCAATGGACTACAGGACCCAAGGCAGCATGGTTTCACCAGGGGGAGGTCATGTCAGACCAACCTCGTTGAATTTTTTGACTGGGTGACTAGGGAGGTGGATTAGGGGAGGGCAGTGGGCATGGCCTATCTGGACTTCAGCAAGGCCTTTGACACTGTGCCACATAGAAGACTATTACACAAACTGGGGAATATGGGTGTGGGCAGGACAGTAGTGTGGTGGGTAGGTAACTGGCTGGGACGTGGGACACAGAGGGTGGTGGTAAATGGCTGTCACTCCACAGAGGGAAGAGTGACCAGTGGGGTACCACAGGGATCAGTGCTGGGACCAGTCCTATTCAGCATCTTCATCAGTGACATTGGGCAGGACCTAGAAGGCAGAATTTCACTGTTCGCTGATGACACAAAGCTCTGTAACAGAGTAGACACACCAGAGGGTGTAGACAGAATGAGAAGAGACCTGTAGAAACTTGAAGAATGGTCAGGGGTTTGGCAGTTGAAGTCCAATGCAAAGAAGTGCAAGATAATGTATATGGGGCACAAAAACCCTGGCACAATATATCAGTTGGGGAATGAGGATATAGCATGCACCAAGCAGGAAAGGGATCTTGGGGTTATCATCTCTGATGACCTCAAGGTAGGGAAACAGTGTGACAAGGCAGCAGGTAAAGCAAATAGGATGCTGGGATGCATAGGCAGGGGGATCACCAGCAGGAAAAGGGAGGTCATAATTCCACTATACAAGACACTAGTGAGGCCCCACCTGGAGTACAGTGTACAGTTCTGGAGACCTTACCTATGTAAGAACATAGACAGGGTAGAGAAGGTTCAGAGCAAGGCAACAAAGATGGTACATGGATTGCATCACAAGTCCTATGAGGACAGGTTGAAGGAACTGAATATGTACTCCGTGGAGGAGAGGAGGGAGAGAGGGGATTTGATAGAGACATACAACTATCTTACAGGGAGAAACAGGGTGCAGGAATACACTATTTTAAGCAAAAAAGATGTTCCAGGACTAGAGGGCATGGGATGAAGTTGGAGGAGGACAATTCAGAGGAAATGTGAGGAAGAATTTCTTCACAGAACGGGTGGTGAATAAGTGGAACACCCTGCCAGAGGAAGTGGTGGGGGCTGAAACAATCACGGGATTTAAGAATGCATGGGATAGACATAAAGGAATTCTGGAGGTCTGGGGTAAGGGGCAACAGACTTCTAGGAAAACATAAACTGAACTTACAAGCTCAAATGGGCAGACTGGATGGGCCATAGGCCCTTATCTGCCGACACTGTCTATGTATCTATGTATCATCATTGGACAGGTGAATGTCATTTTCACTTTTTATAAGAGTTATTTCTGGAAGTTATCCTTAGCTCCTTTATTAAGGAACCTACACACTGCCCTCAAATGAGGGTCCTTCTTATGGAGCATCAAGAATATACATACAACATGCTTGAACCTTATGAGTATACAGTATTTAAACTGGCTAGGTTTGTGTTGTACACAAACAAGTCACTGTATTTTACAGAGATATTACAGAGTACTGGAATAGAAGTTTGTCTTCTGCCAAAGAAATTTAGTTTAGAGAGAAATAGACCCAATCATAAACTGTAATAAAAACATTTTATCTGCTGTGTTTTCTGTAATTATCTCAAGGACATTTCTTGAAGGGGGCAGAACTTAACCCTCTCATGGAGTGCTAGTATCATTTTACGTAAGGAAACATTTTTTTATTTCTTTTTTAACACAAGCTGTGTCTTTTTTAAGGATGTTTCAGCTCTCTAAGCCATTCACAAATATTTGTGGTAATTAGGAGACTAGTCGCCTCCCTGCTTTTCATTTTATTTGCCAGGCGTGTTTTAACATTACATGTGAATCGTACATATATGATGATGCAATTACTAGCCATACACACTTTGTCATCACCAGAATATAAGATAATTTTAAACCCTGCTATTTGACCCTTGTTGGTATGTGTGGCTGAATCATCAGTCAAAACATGACACACAGTGGTGTCTTTGAACACTTTCTGAGGTTCTGTCAGAAAAGGCACTGGAACAGGTAGGTCACTGAGTTGGAGTGAACAATCATGGGTCTCTCCTGCAAATTGTAAGCCATGGGCTAACAAGGATGGAGTTTTAATAGGAAGGACAGTGATGTCATGATCCTGTAAAATGAGAGACCAGTGTGTAAGTCTTGGATTGGATTCAGAGCTATCTTTTACTCTGTCTGACAACAGAACGTTAGTTGGAGAATGATTGGAATGCAGCACAATGGGTGCATATCCAATGATGTACATAAAGTATTTTACTGCCCAGTATGTAGCCAAAAGATTCCTTTTACAAAGGTTGTATTTTAGCTCCACTGGGGCAAGCATCTAGGATGTATAAGCAATGGGTTTGATGTGTCCACTGTAAGTTTGGGCTAAAACTGCTGAGATTGCTTTATCTGATGTGGCAGTTTCAAAATAATGCCCTAAAGCTGTGTTAGGAATAACCAATGCTGGGGCCATGGTCAGTGATACCAAAAGAAAAGGTAATGATATCAGTATTATGATACCTTGTACCTTCTTACCTGTAGTGCCTGCCATTGCAGTCACAGTAAGGGATGAGTTAGGTGTCACTGATGGAGGGAGGTCTGTATCATGTGCAGGCAGTGCTGGCACTATTAAGGGTGTCTGCACAGTGGAGAAAAGTCATGTGCAAACTGCACATAATTTTTTAGCAATGGATTGTGGTTTAGTAGCCATCAGGGGTGGAGAAAATAGTGCTGAGACAGTTGTCAGCTCAGGTTTAGAAATCAAACCTGTAACCCTCCCCCCAATGTGGCCTGTGATGCTGAAAATATCACAGCCATGGGGCATTTAGAATTAGGGTTGTCCCCTTTTTTTATTAAATGTAAAGTGGGTTTTTCTACCAGAAGGTTGCTGGATGGTAGCAACATTGTTTTTAATGTTGCAGCTTAAGGTATTAATGTACTGCATAGGAAAAGCAGTATGTTTAGTTTTTTTGGGCAAAACTGATGTTAAATTGCATAGGAAATAAAAACATTTTATGTAATTAACTTTATTTTGTTTTTTATTTAAGGCTATGCTAATAAAGCAAACATTAACAGCATCAGCTGTTTTTGCAGCATTAGACGCTGACTTTATGACAGATTGCATATTAGCCTTATTTAAAAGTATGTTAACATTATTTTTAATGAGAATTTTTTGGTTTTCAGAAACACTAGAGTTACTGATAACATTATTAATTAAGCCAAAACACTTTGGTATGTTTTGTTTGGTTATGGCAGCAATCACAGGTCCCTGTGACTGCAGGATCGAACCTCCGTGAGATGGTGGTTGGCCATTTTGGATTATTGCTGGTGCCTAACCTCCATCTTTTTGTTGTGTTGCCACTTTTGCAATTAGGGCAACAAAGAGGGGATTGTTACACCTGGGTTATGCCCCTATCATCCCACATACACCTCACATACACCTCACACTGTATTCCTGGTCTATTGTACTGTGATACAGCTATTTTGCACTAACCTATAGTTATGAGCACCAATCATATAAGCATGAGTGCTAGGAATGTGCTTTGCTGCTAAGATATGCTAATATTGTCATGCATGATATATTATACCTCACTATAATACATTTATCTAGATTAGTTTGTATTTTATAGATATTTCATATATTATCTACCTAATCACTGATAAGATGACTCAGAGGGATCATCAGTGATTATTGTATACTCATATTCTCATATAATTAAATGTAATGTGTATTTTACACTCATGCAAATATACCTGTCAGCAGTTCTCTTTGTCTAAGCAAGCTTACACAGAGAGAGACAGCTTTGTTATGTCTCTATGTTTTATATTGTACATAAGCAAGAAATGTAGTTTAAAGTGTCAGCATTTCTTTTGTCTAAGCTATAATGCTAATGGAAGCATATTCTGTCTCATATGATACTCATTAGTAATTCTGTCTCCTAAATCATTCTCCAATGGAGAATGGCTTAGGACCAATCAATACTGTTTCTCATATCTGTAACTATGTTGTAATCTCTGTTGCTATGCTATTATCTGTAGTATTTAGCTGTCCGCAACCCATTGTAGCTCTCTCGAGATACTACTGTAGCTGCTCTAGAAGGGCAGAGAGCTGGAGCGCGAGGGAGAGATAGAACAAGATATTAGAGAACCTAAGATCTACAGTTCTGGAGATTATGTACATTCTTCAGGAATGGTGAGAAACCCATCTTCCTTGTGATTTTCTCTGTCACATGCTTGGCGTAAGTAGCATAATAAACTTTATTAGTACTCTTTGCTTGTTTACAAATGTTTCTTGGCAGACTCCGAGACACAAGAATCTGTATTATTATTTTTATTGTTTACCCTACACACCAAAAGTGTTTAGACAACATAATGTCTATGAAATCCGGCAGGTCAAAGGTACTCCAGGAAACTCTGGGCTCTGCGACAGAGCACCGATCAACAGCAACCCCCTTAGAGTGAAGTTGGTGGCACTCCCTCCTGATTTCATCGATCTTATTCGCAAAGAAGTGAGTGATCTCATCAAAATCAGTTTGTGTAAAAACTCAACGGAACTGCCAACAGGTTGGGTTGCACAGCCTGTCAACAGTTCTGAAGAGTTGAGCCGGTCGGTTCCGTGTGGCAGAAATTTCCCTGGACAGGAATTCTGCCTTCTTATGGGAAATTTCTGTTTAGTAGAGTTCATAATGCTCTAGCAAAATACGGTGGTCTGCATCAGTGGCAGTCCTCCTCCAACAACGCTCTAACCTATGCCCCAATTTCTGCAACTCTCTCAGAGCCCCATCAAAAACAGGGCTCCAGGGCAACGCAGAAGGGGCGAACATGGACAGGAGCAATCTGATCAAGGGCTGAAGATATGGACCCATTATAGGCCACTACCAACTGCTCAGGATCAGTGCAAGACTCGTCCAGCAATAAGAGGTCAATAATCGCCATCAGGTCTTCAGGGACCACATCCCACAAAGGGCGGTATCTGACCAACTCCACAGGGGCTGACCTACCCAGGAGGGCCTCAAAATTGAACCCAACTGAGTAATGATCAGACCAACTGACTGGTTCCACAACTAAATCAGAGGCCTCAATCTCCAGGAGGAAGACCAGGTCAAGAGAGTGACCTCCCTTGTGTGTAGCTGAGGAAACAACCTGTGTAAAGCCCAGAGATGTCATCATCTGGAGGAAAAGTTGACCAAAAAATGAGGATTCTTCATTGACCCAGGCACTGAAGTCACCCAGAACCATCAGTCTGGGTGACTCCAAAGCCATGTCGGCGGCGAAGTCTGCTATTTCCTGCAGGAATAGCTTCTCATCACCTGGTGAACGGTAAATGAGGGCAATCCTGCACCCAACACCAGCTACCACAGTACACCCAAATGACCTGGCCTCCTAACTGATACACCAATTAGGCCCAATTCAGTCTTGAAACAGATCACAACACCCCCTGCAGTCCAATCTTGGGTGATGTACAACCGAGTACCTGGTGGGAACAGCGGCCTCTAAGAAAGGGGCCACATTCCCATCCAACCAGGTCTCGGTAATGCAAACCAGATCTGCCCTAGCAACAAAGTCTGAAATAAGACCAGTCTTGTTGCAGACAGATCTGGAATTACATAAAAGCACCCGAGTTGGATGAGGTTGGTGAGCTGTCCCAACTACTTGCCCTCCCAAACTGGAGGTGCCCTTGGGTTTGGGAGGAACTTACAGTTTTGCCAATAAATGCATGTTTACAGCATAGAAATACCACATCCACTGGTCCATAAATTATTTTGTGATTAGCATTGGAGTTTGAACCTCAAATATACTCGCAAGTGCTATACCGCTTTTTTTGTTAATGAATCTGTTCCATCACCCTTGTTACACTGTTGGGGGCAGGAGATGGCAGAGTAAGTCTTACTTTTATAGATAATGGACATATAAGACTCAGCAGACTTGGCAATATAATCTGTGTGTGTGCAGGGAGGGGTAGCATATGTCTTTGATCATTATGGTGCTGGTGCCTGGGGGGAGGGGATGTCCAATTTATCAATTCAAATCAAAGTGTTTATTTAACCAGGTGAAACACCACTGAACAAAATGCTCATTTACAAGATGGACCTGGACAATAGTCATATACATTACACATGGTAGAATTATGCACACAGTACATATGTTCAATACACAAAAGCATTTACATGCACATTACACATATTCCATACACAAAGTAAGATATGGAAACATTATACAAGTTCAATACACAGAATCATTATCCTCACAGTATATTCAAAAACACTGAGTAAGTTATGCATACAGTATGCTTGTTCAGCACACAGAGTAAATTATACATACAGGCCCAGATATTAAAAAGGGTTGCACATGGCACAACAGTGTTGCACCATGCACAACCCACTGATGCACCCCGGAGTGATACTCAAAAGGGAAAAGTGCGCGGCACAAATCCCAATGCACCAGAGCGTATCAGTAATGTATGCAGGCACAGATAGGGGGAATGTGCCCATGCATACCCTGCACAGCCCAATATTCAGCCCAGGATGTGCAGAGCTATGCATGTGCAACCCCTACCTCTGCCAGCACAATGGTGATCCAAAAAAAAGCAACAACTTATGGCCACCCACAGGTGAGCTGCCACATTACAGGGTGCAACATGGCAGCTGCCACCTGTGGGTGGCCACCCGAGCTCTGGTTGCACCTGGAGGTGCCACCCCATGTCCGATCGTGGGCATTTTTAAAAGAAAATAAGAATTCCGTCCAATATCCCTCATGTTCCAGTGGACCGCTATCTGCCTGAACACGGGCATCTGTATAGATAAATTGGTCCAATATCCCTGGTGGTCCAGTGTACCACTATCTGCCCAATCGTGGGCATCTGTATAAAAAAAATAAATCCAATATCCCTGGTGATCTAGGGGTACCCCTGCTCCCCATCCGCCCACTGAGCCCCACCGCCCCACTCCCCCCCAGTTCAGCTGGCAGGTGGCACCACCCCACCCATCTGCCGCCCTCCAACTGACACTGTTGGTAGGGCTGCACGCCCATTTGTTCACAACATGAGCCAATGTGTGTGCAGCTCGTACAGTACCACACATTCCAGATATGTGAATGATTCATTCACATATCTGGAATGTATAGTATGGTATGGGCTGCATGCCCATTGGCTCATGCTGTGAACCAATAGGTGTGCAGCCCTACCAACAGTGTCAGTCGGTGGGTGGCGGGGCTGCAGATGGTTGGGGTGCTGCCATCCACCGGCTGACCGGAGGAGCGGGGCAGTGGGGCTCAGTGGGCAGGTGGGGAGGGGGTACCCCTCGACCACCAAGGATATTGGATTTATTTTTTTATACAGATGCCCGCGATCAGGTAGATAGTGGTCCACTGGACCACCAGGGATATTGAACTTATTTATCTATACAGATGCCCATGATTGGGCAGATAGCGGTCCACTGGACCACCAGGGATATTGAATTTCTTTATTTATACAGATGCTCGTGATTGGGCAGACAGCAGTCCACTGGACCACCGGGGATATTGGACAGAATAGTTATTTTTTTTACTACAATGCCCATGATTGGGCTGCAGGGGACATCAGTCCCCGATGGCTGCTGCCTGGCAGTGCGCCAGGTGCAAGTCGTTGGGGATCGGTGCACCTGCATGGAAATGGGGCCATAATGACATGCAAATGGCCCCATGTGTGCCTTGCATACATTATGGCACCATTTGCATGTCAACTTTTGAATATCACGGTTGCTGTGCTTGGTGCAATGGAACTTGCACTAGCGCATCCCCATGCTCCACTCTGGCCACTTGCGCTTTCGCAGTGCCACTGCGACATGCACACTGGGGGTGGCCAGGGTGTGATATTCAATGCTGCTGATCCATGGTGCAGGTCCTTTGAATATCGCCCATTCCACACCCCTGCACAGCCAAGTTGAGCTGCACCCAAGCTTGCACCACAGCCTGGCGCAGTTTGACTATCTGGGCCCCAGTATACATGATCATGACTAGAATAGATTGTGCTCAAATAGATTGCACCAGAGCAAGGGCCATTGAGGGATTATAACTCAGGACTATATATAATGTACAGGAAGTATAAAGAAGGCAGATACCTAGAAACTAATTCATACAGAATATACATAGGATAGGAAGATAGCCATGGATGATGGGAACTAAGGTAAGAATGGAGAGAGATATTGTGTAAGGCAGGCCTGAAGCAAAACTGAGTGGGGAGATGTTAGGCAGAAATAAGTGCTTGATGATGGAGAGGACTAGTTCAAAGAGCCTTGGAGGGATGAGGGACAAGTGACAATGGTCAGTAGGGAAAGAAATTAGGACATCATGACTGGACACCTGTTTAACATTTGGATACCAATGGAAAAGTGGGAGGTAAGAGGGTAAGGTAGGTAGCAGGTGCCAGGGTGACTCCTTTTCTATGTACAATGGTGGCAAGCCACAACTCTGGGGAAACAACTACACAATTCCTTGATGGAGCAAGTATGAAGCTTTTTGAATGCTAAGAAATGGATAGGGAGAACCAATCTCAAGGTTTTTGCAAGTTGTTCCACAGTTGGGGTAGTGCAAAAGTGTAAAGCGTATGGACAACCTACCAAAGTATGAGTTGACTCTGGGTACAGCAAGGGAGATATAGAAGGCACTTTTCAGGGCATATGTACCTACCACACTTAGGGGAAGACAGTCTGGTATGTATTGCAGTAGTTTGTTGGTAATAGCTCTGTATGTCCAGTACACAGTGTTTCTCTGCCTTTTATACTTGAGGGATGGCCACTCTACTGCAGAATATAAGGAGCAGTGATGAGTGGAATATGAAGCACCATTGATGAACTTTAAAGCTCTATGGTAGAGCGTATCGAGTTTAGATAGTGCAGAAGCAGGGCCTTGGCAGTACAAGAAGTCAGCATATAGAAACATAGAAACATAGAATTTGACTGCAGATAAGGACCGCTTGGCCCACCCAGTCTTCCCATTTCCCTACCTACTGGATAAGCTGCAGATCCTAATTAACCAGCAGCCTACTTCTTCCTACCCCAACCCCCTAGAATGGCCTTATGACCGCCCCATGCATGCTTGAATTCCACCACTGATTTTGACTCCACAACCTCCGAAGGCCATTCCATGCATCCACAACCCTCTCTGTGAAAAGAGACATTCCTTAATTTACCTCTGAGCCGCCTCTATCTTCAAATTGTGCCCTCTTGTTCTTGCACGCCTCTTTTTTTGAAAGATGCTACCCTCTTGGACTTTGTTGATTCCCTTGAGGTACTTGAATGTTTCTATCATGTCCCCTCTCTCCCTCCTTTCCTCGAGGCTATACATATTAAGATCCTTTTGTCTCTCTTCATATGTCTTCCAGTGCAGACCCTGCACCATTTTAGTTGCCCTCCTCTGGACAGCTTCCATCCTGTCTATGTCTTTGCGGAGATTGGGTCTCCAGAACTGCACACAGTACTCCAGATGGGGTCTCACCAGCTGTCTGTACAGAGGGATATTAACTTCCTGTTTTCTACTGGTGATGCCTCTCCCTATGCATCCCAGTATCCCCCAGCCCTCCTTGCTGCCCTCTCACATTGCTTGCCCACCTTTAGGTCATCTGATATGACTACCCCCAGGTCCCTTTCCATTTTTGTTGTTGTTAGTATCTCACCCCATTGTGTATTTTTCCCTGGGTTTTGTTTCCAGGTGCATTACCTTGCACTTAGCATTGAATCTAAGCTGCCATACATTTGACAATTCCTCTAACCTTGCCAAGTCCCTACTCATCCTTTCCACCCCACCCTGTGCATCAACTCTGTTGCAGATTTTTGTGTCATCTGCAAAGAGACATACTTTTCCTTCCAGTCCCTCTGCAATGTCGCTTATAAAGACATTGAAGAGGACCGGTCCTAATACTGAACCCTGCGGTACCCCACTAGTAACCCTCCTTTCTTCTGAGTGGACTCTATTTACTATTACTCTCTGTGTCCTATTCTCCAGCCAATTCTTTACCCAGGATGTCATCTTGGGACCCACTCCCAGGCTGGCTAACTTGTATATTAATCTTTTGTGTGGGACTGTGTCAAATGCCTTGCTAAAGTCTAGGTAGGCCATGTCCACAGCCCCTCCCTGATCTACTACTTTGGTCACCCAGTCAAAGAAATCAATCAGATTCATCTGGCATGACCTTTCCGCTGTGAATCCATGCTGCCTAGGGTCCTGTGCCCCTCTGGCCTCTAGATACTCGGCAGTTCTTTCCTTCAGAAGTGATTCCATCATTTTCCCTATCACTGAGGTTAAACTAACAGGTCTGTAGTTTCCTGCATCTGCCTTGCTCCCACTTTTGTGAAGGGGAATCACATCTGCCCTCCTCCAGTCCTCGGGTACCACCCCATCCTCACATGATTTGTTAAAAAGGGTAGTCAGTGGTGTCACTAGTTCTACCCTTAGTTCTTTTAGAATTCTGGGATGAATCCCATCAGGCCCCATTGCTTTGTCCACCTTCAGTTTTAAGAGTTCTTTCAGAACCCAACATACCCAGAATAATCCAACAAGGGTAGGAATGTGTTATATATCAACCTCTTCTTTGCATCCTGGATGAGCAGATGTTTGATTCTGTAAAAGAGGCCAAGCCTCTGCCTGAGCATTTTCATCAGTCCCTCAATGTGATCGAGGAAGGAAAGTTTCTGATCGATCCACACCCACAGGTATTTTAATTTGGGTATGAATTCTAATGGTTCACCTAGCAGTTTCGTAATCTGAGGTATGGTTCTTAGTGTTGCAGGTTGTTAACCTTGATGAAAGGCGAAAAAAGCATAGCCTTTGTTTTTTTTTTTTTTTTTGCATTCAATAGAAATTTCTGTTTTAATAGTTGCAATTGCACTTGAATAAATTGTTGTTGTAGATACGTACATGCAGCTTCAGGAGTAGGTCTGTCAATGTAAAGAACCTTGCAATCAGTGAAAAGATGAATGTTGGCAGACTTGATTCTTCAGTCAATACTGTTTATGTAAATTCCGAAGAGCCGTGGGCACAGTATGGAGATTTGTAGTACATCCCTCAGCAGAGGTTTCTGCAACAAGAGCTCCCCTTCAGCTTTTACTTGCTGCTGGTGTCCTGAGAGGTAGTTTGAGAACCATCTCAGGGATGTGGAGTCCATGCCACTACTGCGGAAGGATACCAAAAGCAAGTCATAGTCAACAGTGTCAAATGCCTTACTTAGGTTCAGAAAGACTGTGAACATGATGTTATTTGTGTCCAGAGCCCCCTGCCAGTTGTTAATCACCTTTACAAGGGCTGAGATTGTGCTGTGGCATAGCCTAAAACCTGACTGTAGAGGGTTTAGCAGATTTGCAGATTCTAAGTAGTTCCTGAGCTGTGCACTCACTATTTTCTCTAACATTGTGGATAGAATAGGAAATAATGATATCGGTCTATAGTTAGTGAGATCACAAGGGTATCCAGCTTTGAATAAGGGGATCACATGAGCGGTTCTTCAAATGGGTGGAATGTCACCATGCAAGAGAGATTGGTTGAAAAGATGCATAATTGGCACAGCCAGGACATGGATATTAATTTTTAGGAAATAGGGGTCTATGAGGTCTGCTCCAGCATTCTTTCTGGTAGCCAGGTGTAAAAGTAGATCTTCAACTTCTTTCAGGGAGGCAAGCTGTAAGGAAAACACTGCATTAGTGATCAGTGCTGCTAGGTCCGGTACACTGAGTTGTGAAAGGAGGTTATTGGCTGGGAAAGTATCAAAGGCAAGCCCTGTGGTAATGAATGATTATAAAGATAGTCAAGGATTGTCTGTTTATCAGTAACTATTATGCCGTCATTGGTGACTTTTGTGGGTAAGGAGTTGGGAGAGACATGCCCTTCAATGTCCTTAAGGGTTTTCCAGAAATTGTTAGAACTCCTGGATGAAGTGTCAAGTTCTGTCTTGTAATTGCGTGCCTTTAGTCTCTCTGACCAGATTACTATAAAGGTTCTTGGCCATCCTAAATGAGGTCCAGTCCTCCGGAAGCGTGGTTCTCCAAACTTTTTCCAAACAGATCTCTATTATGGGGGGCTTCAACTCAGCCATGATCCACGAGCAAGATTTTTCTTAGTGCAGGTTTTAACCAGGGTGCATGCTTGTCAAGTGCCCCAGAACAGTTCCTGAAAGATATCATAAGCTATGTTCACAGTTTTGCTAGATAGAAATCCTGCCAGCTCAGTGAGTCCTGCAGGTCAGAGAGATATGCACAGGGTTGAAATTACAGTGATTCCTCTTGACAGAAAATTTGGATGTAGAAGCTGATTTTGTGACAGATCTCACACAAGCCACGAAACAGTGGTTGCTGATGTCAGAGAAGAGAACATTAGCATGGGAAAACAGGTGTGGTTTACTTACTAGAATAAGATCCAATAGTGTGCTATTATATGGGTTCTTCCTGTCTGGGCTTGTTAATTCAGTTATGTGTTGGGATAGTCCAAAGGAGTCACAGAGGTTTTTGAGGGGTTTGGAGATACTGGAACACCAGTCCAGGTTAAGGTCACCCAATATGATAACTTCAGAAGACAGGGACCCTAGCATATTATTTAAATAGTCTAATATCTATAGGCCCACTGATGGAGACCTGTAGCATCCTACAACACAGAAAGAGACTGAAGAGGAAAGCTTGACTTTGAGAGTCAGGTTTTTGAATTCTTTAGGAACTGAGGTTGAATTAATTTCAGTGGCTGAGCATTTATCATGGACATAGATGGCCATTCCTCCACCTCTTGTTAGCCTGTCTGTTCTGAAAATGGCAGGGATGGGATGTTCACCTCAAAGTCTGTGGTACTGGGTCTGAGTCAGGATTCAGAGACCACCATGACATCAGGCTTAGTATGAAGATTCAGGCCTGTATACAAGCACACTTTTTAGTAGGCTGCACACATTGATGTGCATAAAACTCATACCTTTAATATGGGCAAGGTCGGAAGGTGAAGGTTAGAAACAAGAGGACCATTGTCCAACTCGACATTGCCAGAGCACAATAATAAAAGCAGAAAAGGTTTCTTCATCACCCCTAGGAGTAGTCTGTGGTTCTAATAAATTCTCATTTGCATGGATAATCAAGTAGGTTGGGGGGGTCACCGAGGCAGACACTAAGGGAGCATAATGATGCATAGAAAAACACTCTGGCCAAATAAGGAAGGTAGAGCTGGGCAACCTATGATGAAGAGGGAGACATATGATCTATGGCCCTACCTGACAAAGTTCCAGCCCGCCAGCATAGCTACACTGAAGTTTCCAGTATGGGTAACTGAGGTACATGAGTACAGTATTCTGAAAAGCCTGGTATCCTCAATCAGTCCATCGTAGTGCTAGGTTTGTTTGCATTTTTTGATGACTGGTGGGGAAGGTTAAGATAAGAAGGAAGCAAAGTAGAAGAAGGCAGTGAGTTAAATATATGGCTTGCATTTTTATTTCTGTCCGCAGAGTTGGTTATAATGTTTTTCTGATGCCTAATTCAGTACAGGATGAAGTAGGTAAGAATATTGCAACTCTAAGTCTGAGTCACAGAGAGGTTGATGAAGGGAAGGCTTACAGGTTCCACAGTCCAGCAGACTGGCAGAAATACAGACATGATCCTATAAGCATCGATGCAACAGATAGCACTAGAAGAACTACCCAATGGAGAGCTCGTCCTGAGAAGTAGGAGGGCCAACATGTATTAAGGTGCCCGGGGTGGGCAAAAAGCAGAGTCAAAAGCAATTGGTCTATTAGCTTCCGGGGTCTCTTTGGCTGGGAAGCCATGGAGAAGCAGCCCGAGACATGGAGAAGCAGCCCAAGACAGCCCACAAGTGTTACAGCAAATCAGGGCCTGGCTGTTTCTGCATGAATCAATGGGCTGTTGTTTTCAGCAGCTGAGGACCAATCATATTCCTGGCTTTAGAGCTGATGCTGAGATGCCATACCTGGTGCTTTGGGTCAGGTTGAGTCATCGGGATGTGGCTATGGCTTGAGGTCTGGCCGGCGGCTTGCTACCACCGGTCACAGGAGCAGAGATGGCCCAGTGGGGAAAGAGAGTGGGGAAGGTTAAAGTTTTAGCCCCAAGACAAAGGTTTAGCTGGGGTGCCTAATGACTTTGCAGAGATAGGGATTAGCATGAGAGACAGGCAGAGGGAGCCAAACAGCTAAACAGGTGGCCGTTGGTCGGCAACTAAGATGAAACTGAGTCTCCAAAGGGCTGCCTGTAGCCATGGGGGGGAGTAGAACTAAAGCTAGAAGGTTTGAATAAAAATTAAGGTAGAGACAAGCAGGGGGAGGGAGAGACACAAACAGTGCAATGAATGTCCGTAGGTTTGGTATACAAAGTTGGGCCTGTCTGTAGCCACAGGAGGGGAGCGAGAGACAAGGATTAAATATAGGCTATGAAAGCAGATCACGAGCAAGCTTTTGAAAGCAGGTTAGAGGTTCAGTTGCAGTTATAGAGGTGGAAAAAGTTTGGAGTAAAGAGAGGTTTGGTACAGGGGAATCTTGTCCCAGGCATGGAGCAATATACTAGCAGGCAATCTTTAAGTAAGTTGTTTCAGGACAATTAGCTTTACAAGGTGAATTAAGGGCTCCCTATCATTCAGCTTTAAATAAATTCAAACAGCTGCTTTACAGACATTTACTGCCTAGTGGAATACAATTCATTCAGAAGTATCCCGTTATAAATAAATTGAAACAGCACCTATACAGACATTAACTGCTCAAAGGGATAAAAATCATTTAGAGGTATTCCCATTGGTTAAAACACTAATACATTCTACACTTTTTCCCAATGTAAACCAACTGTCCCAGTAGCATGAAATTCCCACCCCCCCAAGAATCTCAATCAAAAAACAGAGTTAATTGAAAAGCAAAGTCGAAAGGACTTAATCTGGTAGCTACCAGGGACCGCTCTGCTGGAAAGCCATGGAGAAGCAACCTGAGATGCAGAGAAGCAGCTCAAGACAGCCCACAAGTGCAGCAGCCAATCAGGACCTATCTGTTTTTGCATGTACCAATAGGCTGTTGTCTTCAGCAGCTGAGGACCAATTGTATTCTTGGTTTTAGAGTCAGTGCTGAGATGCTGTACCTGGTGCTTTGGGTCAGGTTGAGTCCTTGGGACATAGTTCTAGCTTGAGGTCCAGCCGGCGGCTTCCTTCCTTCAGTCGTGGGAGCAGAGATAACCCAGTAGGGCTACACCTGATGCTTTGGGTCAAACTGAGTCCTTGATGTGGCTGTATCTTGAGGTCCAGCTGGTGGCTTCTGCCTGCCGGTCATGGAGCAGAGATGGCCCAGTAGGGCTACACCTGATGCTTTGGGTCAGGTTGAGTCCTCAGGATGTGGCTCTGGCTTGGGTTTGGCTGGCGTCTTCCTTCCACCAGTTGCGGGAGCAGAGATAGCCCAGTAGTGCTACACCTGGTGCTTTGGGCCGGATTGAGTCCTCAGGATGTGGCTGAAGCTTGGGGTCCAGCTGGTGGCTTTCTCCTGCAGGTCACGGGAACAGAGATGGCCCAGTGGGGCTACACCTGTATCTTATGTTTCATTGTATCTTACCAATAGCAAAATTGGTACTATTATACAATTAATAAAGGTAGAAACCATTCTGTGCATGTAGCACCTTATGCCATTCTAAAAATACATATTCTTTTGTGCATCTGGTACATCAACACTGAGCCCTATTTTCTGTACAAATTGGCAAGACCCAAAATATGGTTGGTCTAACTTAAATATCTTAAAAATACACAATACTCAAACAACATCCCCCCCCCAGGAAATTCTTCCCAACCTACACAAACAACTATGCAAAATCTCAGTATTCAGCAATTTGTAGTCTATTTTCTAAACAACAGCAAACATTTAACAAAATAAACTCCAGTGAAATCAATATAAAAAACATATTTTTCACACTTTAATAACTCTACAAATACAGATCGAATATGCACAAAACTTTCAGAAATTAATGATTCTGTCAGAAACAACAAACCCTGAAAATGTCATGCAAATCTATCAATCCATTTTTCTGCAAGCAGTAAACACATTATTGATTTAATATTGCACCAACCAGTGATCCTAACTATAAGGTGCTACAGCAGCCCTATAATAGAAAAACTATTTTTCACACTTTAATGTCTCTAACATTTCTGAACTGATTTGCATGAAACTTTCAGTGATTGTGGAGTCTGTCTTAGACAACAAATCCTGAACTTTTTATGTAAACCTGAAAAACCATCGTTCTGCAATTAGCAAACAAAAAATTGAATTTAACATTGAACTCACCAGCAATCCTAACTATAGTGCCACTACCGCACCACCATAATGTTTTCAGTCATTTCTGAACAAAATCTAATACTATTGGGAACAATCTCTCAACAAATTCTGTCATTTATAACTCATGGAAATGCTTTGTTCAGAAGAGTAGCAATGATGCAATCTCTGTTCTGCCACACACATTAAAAGTTTGTGACCATTATAATATGTGTGCTATTGAGTGGTTTTAGCATTCAACAATGTTGTGCCATTGCTTATCCTCCTCACTCCCTCCCCAACAAATCTCATTAGACAGTAGAGCCAGAGGGTGAGCATAGTATACTGTAATACCACTGACAGGCAAACACACACACACACATGCACACACACACACACACACACACACACACACACACACACTATGCAGAGTGCCAGTATTGAATGTGTGTGACAAAGACAATAGTCAAATGAGTTTGGATTGCAAGTCCTTAGTGCCATTAGTTTCCAGAATTATCATATTTAGATCAGAAACGTCAAAAAAAGATACAGTTTCATTGATAGATTATTTTAATATATAGTGCCTAAATCAGATTTGTGATCAACTTACTAAGGTAACTTTTAAAGATCAATGGCAAATATAGGTTGGCAAGTATGAGTGTTAGTGAAGTAAATCACTACAAATGATTAACAGTTATAAAATGAAACCTGTATCATGTTTTGTCACTTTTTTGTATATTTTAACTTATCATCCGATTTGGCTAACAGTTTTTCCACTGTAAGCCACATTTGACCCTCCCACATACACACCCACCCACAACTGCTTGTACAGACTCCACTAGCAATTCAGAAGTTTCATTCACAACTGCCAAAAATAGCAATGATGTCTATAGTTCATTGAACAATATATTATTAAAGAGTAGTTGATGCCTCTGAGAAACTTTGGAAAACATAATTTTAGACACAATTTAGCTTGTGTTTTATATGTTTTAGATTTCTGCTCTCCATTATTAATTATTGAAGACATGCCCACAAGACAAGATTTTATCCCAAAGAGCTCATCTGCCTCTATAGCTTATTCCCTACTTGAAATTGTAATGCTCTGTTGTGACACCACAGTCTGTTGCCATATGAATAACTGTGATGTCACAGCCATTGTATTATGACATCAGGTTGGGACAAAACAATTAGAGACTAACAAACTCTCAGGAAGCAGCTATCCTGTTTTCATGCATATGACCTCAGTAATAACAAATTCTAGCCAGAGGCGATAGGGCTGTGAAAAAGCTACCAAATGACAAAGTCAAAAGTCATTTTCTTGTTGGTGCCATTTAGTGCTGTTAATATCATATAAAATATGTAGTGTAAATGTGGAAGTGCTCCCAGATCCAAATAACCATTTCCTGTAACAAGCCCTCATTTTTCCTGTATTTTCCCTCTAGAGGCAGCATCAAACCCCTATATAAATCCCTGTAGATTTTTCCATAAGCCACTAGTTCCTTATTTGTGACTTTGTTGTTTATTAAAATATAATTAATGGGTCTTCATTTTTCCCAGTGAAAAACTGTGGCATTATTTGCCGTAATAAAGGAATGTTTATTATGGCAAACATGCGCATAACATTCCTCTTTCTGCGCATGTGCCCACTGCGACTCATCCTTCCGAACTGCTGGCTCCTTGTTTTCCCCTCAGACATGGAACTGCCATTCTCACTCAGCGGTAAGTCACCACAGAAGCAATAACTGTAATTTTTACATAAAAAAGAAAACATTTCATTTTGGAGCACAAAAAAGTGAATGGACAGTAAATAAAACCGACCATGGCCCACATACTCAAACGCAAGTGGACCGCGGCTGCATAGGACGTCTTTTTTATTTTATATAATTGCTGTAGTGAAAAATAAAAACCCAGCAATTATATAAAATAAAATATCGGATGGTGTGTGTGTAAACTCAAGTTTACATATCTGGGGTTAGATGCTTGCACAAACCCCTCAAGCTTCGCTCTGGGGTTTATGCAGCATCTATCCCTGTGTGTGTGTAAACTTCTCGTTACACACACCCACCCCATACTTTATTCTATTTGTAATATGTTAACAGCCTTTTATCAGGAAAAGGGCTCTGATTTGCTTTTAGGTATTAAAAGTATATGTCAAGATGGCCTTTGAATGATTAGGATTTATATGGAATCCATAAGGCATAATGGGGAATTTATTTATTCATTGAATTTTGTTGATTGGGTAGGCCCACTAAACTAGAAGTCCCTTTTTCAGGGGTTGGGGGGTACAGATGATAACCAACTGAAATTGTAACATGGCATAAATCCTTACTTGAACCAGAATAAGCTGTCAGTGGTATTTTTAGTGAATTCAGGAAATGAGGCCAGGGCACTGGGGACATTCTCCTACTCGTCAGCAGGGGGAACCTCGGGCCATCGAAGGATGGCCTGTTCAGTTGTTGAGCTGTCTCTGATGGTGAAGGATATGCAGGTTGTCATGGAGTGGGTCTCCTCCTCAGCAATGGATGCTACAGAGACCGAAGAATATTTTTGAGGCAATTTGTACTACAGAGATGCAGACAGATAAACTTCAGGTGAAGCCTGAGTCTACTGGGATTCCTCTACAACCCATTTTACTGGCTTTGGGCCCCACACACGGGATGACAGATACAATATTGGAACCATGAGAACAATCTCCAGAGCAGCTGTGACTTCTTTTGGCAGCGGAAGAGCAGAAAATTTCTTTTGACAAAGCAACAGCTAACAGAGGCATTGGTCATGGCATTACAAAAGTCTGATGGTATGGCGGCTCAGCTGCCTTCTAGCAACCAGCCTCACACTGGACAGGTAAACATGGAAACATCGGCAATGAGTACTGTAACAGAAGCACAGTCAGAACCCACAACAAGTACTGTTTTTCTACTACATTTTACCAAATTGATGCCACTGTGTTTTCTTTCAGGGTCAGCACTGAAAGCGCAAACTGTTAATATTAACTAGGCAAAAGGATCGACCTGCTCAGTCTTGGGCAGAGGAGCTTGAGCAGGCCGAAGCACCGTGGTCAGTATATGCTGCTTTGAGATCGTCCAGTTGGACGAAGAATGTTGATACAAATAAATGGATATCTGTTTTTCCCCATTATCATACCTGGGTGATATTGGAAGTGGTAGATCTGCCTTCCCTCCTGTAGGTACCAAAGCCACCTCATAACCAGCAACCTGCTGAGTTGCGTACAATCCCTTTAAACTTGGTTTACCCCTTAATACTGCAGCCTCATGTGCCAACCCATTGGAACTTTCCCCAGAATGACACCTCACACAGAACCCTGTCTTATGCTTGCCTTTGACTCAGTTACCAACAACTGAAGACCCTGGACATGGGGACCCTATATGCAAGGGATTACCCTCATCTGAACATTTGGAAGGCTACTCCCCAGACCCACCAGGAAGATCTTCCTGCATCCCAACCCGCCTTAACAGAACCTGATCCACCTCCTCGAACATATGCCTCTTTTTTCAGGCTCTACATATGTTGCTAAATGGCATAATGCTGTTAGGTTAATTTACAAGGGTGTCATGGAGACATTTCCAGATAGACATTATGTGACACTTACTTTGTTGAAAGGAAATTTGCTTTTTTAGTCTTTGGAACTTTATGCCTTAATTCATGTTTCTGGAGAGACTAATTTTGATGTTACAGTAATTTTAAATTTACTAGCGGTCTTGAAAGGTTCGGGGAGAAATACAATAAAGTGAAGTAACATCCCTTATGGTCCCTCATTGAGTTCATTCCTCTAACAAAACCAGCCCTCAAATCTATTACAGTCTTTTATAGGAATGAGGGGTTCAGTGTTGCTGATTTGGTGTACTGGTTAAAGCAGAGGTGTACTGTTTTAGGTCACCCATAGGCGATATTTGATGGTGAGGATATATGGGGGGGGGTGGAGGATTAAAGTAATTCTGCAGTTATCTGACATAGGATTACAACATTTGCTGAAGTGTGTATTCTTGGGCAGAGATAAAGGTGTTTTATTTTACACTGGGCAGCCCAAGGCAAGCTACAAATGTGGGAGGGTAGGTCACATCAGCAGCATCTGCGATAGGCTACGTTGTACTCTCTGTAATAAATTGGGGCATGTCAGTGGCCACTGCAGAAACATTGTGATTTGTAGCCTTTGTGGCACTGCTTGGCATGCATATTGTACCTGTCCTGAGGCAGCACACAAACAGAACATGACCACTGATTCAGAAGAACAGTGCCACCTATCTCTATTGCTAAGAGATCCCACTCCATTAATTCAGTTTCTCACCCCCTTGTCATGAGCTCCCCACCACCCAAAACAGATCAACCACTTGATACTCATGATGAGTCTGTACCGGTGCTGAATGAGGATATGGCCAACAGTGAAAGCAGTGAATGTGATGCACCTCTAATGGAGGTTGAGGACAGGTAATTCCTGCTCTCCCTCCACAAACTACAAATTCAGTCATGATGCCGCCTCCCCTTCCACCAACCAAGTCTGCAAAAGGGAAACAGCCAGTTGGAAAAATGGTTACCCATCGTAATATGAGGGGGGACAGCCTGCCTCAGAAGTCCCCCAAATTTTTTAATGCCCAACCTTTAACAGACACCAGGCCTTACACCCATCCTCTGAACCTTCTGAAGCTGATTCTGAGGGTTTTGACCAGGGTATGAACACCCTGGGGAGGCATCTGGTTCCACATCAGAAAGCCACCCCATGACCCTCCCCAAACTACATACTTTATGGAAAAGGGGATGAGCAAGCCTAAATCACCATAGGGTATAGGTCCCCCATTGACATCCTTCTGATGAACATTTCTCTGACATGTTGTTCTGTAAATGTCAACAGTATTAAGAATGAATTAAAACAAAGGGTGGTGTTTTCCAACCTTCACACAAATCAGGCTGAGATTCTGCTGCTACAGGACACTAGGCTTCACACTGTGGCATAAGTGTCATATGTCACCAAATGGTGGTAAACGGGCATTTCCTACTGGTCTATTGGATTGGAGAAATTTTCAAGAGTGACCGTCCTTTTCCATAACATTTCTGTCTGGGTGTTAAAAGTGATTGGCCTTTTCCCGGGTTGTGTTTTAATTTGGGATTTTGTGTTTAAGGGTATTTGTTTTTGATTAAATAACATTTATGCTCCCCAGTTGAAAGCTGACGGAGTGGGATTGTTTAAAACTATAAAACCCTACCTTCATACCTCTGAGTTTGAGGTCTGGGGTGGGGATTCTAATTGTGATTTGACTGTAGCAGATAGAAATTGGGGAGCGAACACGCGTAAATTATTCTGTGATATGACGTTGTTAGTTAGTATCTTGCAGACAGTGGATTTGGTGGATAATTATCATCCTATCCATTCAAAATCAGACTCCACATTTTTTAGAGGGTCACATGCCACCTGCATAGACTTTCTTTTTTTCAGTAAAACTCTATCTTTACTTTCTGCCCATGTGTGTCCTGTGGAGTATTCTGATCACAGGGAACTCTATGGCAGTTTTGGTATGGATACTCCCCAACCGTGTCTTAGAGGTTCTTGGAGACTGAACTCCTCTTTTTATTGAAGGAGGAGGTGGGAACAATTGACTTATTTTATTGTTATTCATAAATCTGTCTGGGATATGTATGAGGATCCCATACAATGGTGGCTAGATACAAAGCATGAACTGGTGCGCCTTTTGAAATTCCTTGGAAAAATCTCCAGGATCATAACTATTACACTTATCTTTTAAACAGAAAACAGCTGCAACACTTGATTTCTCTAGCCCTCACTACAAAACATGATTTTTCAGTGCAAATTACTACCATTAAGGCACAGATGCAGAATTACCATTATAGATATATGCAAAATTCAAAAACTTAACAGGAATTTGGCACTCAAGGAACTATGGCTTCTGTTTACCCATTCCTAACCTGTAAAGACAGGGTTTGAGAGAAGGCCTCTGAGGCAGTTAAAGGGCAAGATAACTCTATCAAGGCGACACTTCAGGATATACTGACTGAAGTCACTAATTATACACAATCATTGTTCCTAGACACTGGACAAAGTATAGGAGCCTATGGTTCACTTTCTACAACACATTGTTGTGCTGGATTGTTCACCCTTGGTATTGACAGATCTCATTACACCCATTTCCTCTTTGGAACTAGAGTCCATGATTGGAAAACTGAGCACCAGAAAAGCCCCTGGCATGGATGACCTGCCGTTGGAACCATTCAAAATTTTGAGCATTGATATTTCCTCGGAACTCACTGACATGTTTAATTTTCTACTTACTGACTCTAATTTCCTATTAGACATGGTGGGGGGGGGCTTTGATCTTCCTTCATAAAAAGGGAGATAAGCAGGAGTTACCAAATTGGAGATGTATTAGACTCCTTAAGGTGGAGATTAAGATACTGACTAAAATTCTCAATAAACACCTCCTTGTAGCTCAGCACTTCATTTCATCTGCGCAATCCTGTGCTATTGCGAGGAGAGATATTATGGATCAATTGATTCTGCTGAGAGGTCTTTTTTAAATGGATCTGACAGAGACACTGAATATGTTTGTATTATCTTTAGACAAGAAAAGTGCCTTTGATTCAGTCAATCGCTCCTTTTTATGGTTAACACTGCAAAAATATAATATACCAAGTACCTTTATTGGTTGGATACAGAAGCTTTACAAACATGCTATGGTTTCTCCTTTACTTAATGGATATGCAGCACCCCTTATTCCTGTTCGGAAGGGTGTTAAAGTAGGCTGCTCCTTCAGCCCATTGTTGTACATCTTCAATATCGATTCACTGTTGCATAGGCTGAACGTGACACTTCCTAGGATCTCAGTAGCGGGGACCCCATTTCTTTTTCAGCAATGGCATATGCAGATGATCTCTGCATTCTTTCCCCTGATCAGCAAGCAGCATCTCAGGCACTTTAGATTTGTGATGAATATGGCAGGATCTCAGGCACATCTTTAAATAAATTAAAATGTAAAGGTAGGGAACTAGGGAAAAGTCTCTACCTGATTGCAGATATCTTGGGTGTTGCATTGACAAGAGACCCAATAAGGATTCTCGGAATTGATTTTGGTGCCTTGGATCCTGATTCATGTAATTGGGATAAGAAAATGTGTATGGGAAAAGTGATGGTTGTGAACTGGAACAAGTGGCAGTTCAATAAGGCCAAGAGGGTTTACCTAGTGAAGACATATTTATTGCTTTTGTTTTTGTTTGTGAGCAATATATTTCCCCCGCCCAAACTATGTGAGATGAACCTGTTAAGTATTTTTTTTCAGGCTATTAAGGGGAGTCACCTTAATCCCATCAAGAGGAATATTCTTTATTTACCAACCCATTCTGGACGTTTGGGTATGGTAAATCCTATTTTATTTTTGTCAATTTTTTTTTACTAAATTCACCCATTATTGGAAATGTTCTGAAACCCTGGTCAGATCTTTTATTTTGATCCATACATCCCTGGTTTTCCTCCTGGATGGCTGGATCATTGACTATTCTAAGAGACACTCATTGGTGCCCCATTTCTCAGAGAAGTCTTAGTTAAATTTAAGATTGGAAGATAACTAGTGTACAATTGCTTACACTTTCAAAGCAGAGTTTACCATAGAGTACTGCTGATGCATTTTCTGCTCCTACTATTTTTCCAAAATGACCTGATCTTCATTTACATAATCTACAAAAATTGATGATTGAAAAATGGATCACCTCTAAATTGAAAGATGTTCACAGGCTGTGCTGCCATGATTGGCTCAATGTCAAAAGCAATCAAAAGCATAAACAGTTGACAGACAGGTACTGCTCCAGGGCCCTGTGTGTCCAGCAACTTGAGACTTTAGATCATTTATTTTCTTCCTGCTCCTATATAAGACCCTTTTGGTCATATTTATCTAGTGTTTGGAATGATAATGTGTTCTTATCAGTTACATACGAAGCATTGATATATGTGGTGTACTCCTTCCATTGGAGGAAATGGGAACAGAGTACCTTAAATGCTTTATTTGCAGTCATCAAATGGTATGTATGGAATAGTAGGTGTCTTTTCACCTTGCAACAAAAGCATATTTCCTATGTGGAACTCTTAAGTAATGTTATTACTGAACTGTGTTATATTTATAATAATGAAGCAAAATTGTGGGATGGGAGGATGTTATTGCATAATTGGAGGAACTTATTGTGGATTACAAATACTGATGCTCCTACTACTTAAGTATTTCTGTTTTTCAAGTGCTGTTTTTTGGTTTTGTGAGGCTGTACTGTATTTTTCTTTTACCTTGTTTCCTGAGTTTTGTATGATTTTCCTGAATAAACAAATTCTCCCCACTCTTTTGAGAAGTGCCATAGGATCTTTAACATCCACCTGAACAGGCAGACAGAAAAAACAGGAGCACCCCCCCCATGTTGCAGTACAGTGCCAGTATTGGGATTTCAAGAGCTAGTGGAGTCAAACCAGGCAAACAGGAAAATAATATAACTTTTAAGATAGTCAGTTATAAAATTTATTTCTGAAATATCATTATTTTACCTTTTGCTCATCAAAGAGTCTTCTATGTCATAATGGTGTGGTGGATGTGTGGAACAACTCTTAGCATACCAGCTGACATATCTAGCTCTAGTGCTCACCCACTACATCATCAGCATTGTGATTTCACTGACAGTGAAATCACATGTGAATGACCAAGCGATCACTGAATTGCTGTTCCTAAGTAGCAGTGATGTCACAGTCATTGAGGTCACGATGCTGGCAATGTAGTAGGGGCAGTATAGCTAGCCATGTCAGCTGCCACACAGAGTGCTGTTCCACACATTACACATATTAACATCAGGTAAGCAATCATCAAATTAAACCAAGGGAAAAGATAAAGTACCTCAAATATAAAAGGTAATGGTTGACTGCTTTTAAAATCTAATATTAGTTTTAGCCAGTACACAAGCTCTATAACCCATATGCCTAGTGTGGGCATAGAACCCACAGCCTTCTGATCTTCCACTCTCAGAGGCCAGTGTGAATGCTATTTTTGCATCTTTTATTTGTTAATTTTTACACAAATTCTCTCAGACTTTTTCTGACCACCTGATGGAATCTTGAATTAGTCACATGAAATGTTTATTTTCTTCAAGGCCCTGACCTGCAACTAAACACACATTCAGTACATCATATTCTAAAATGAGAAAACAAGTCTTCTGTTTCCACTCCTTGTCTGCAATCTACGCTGTAGAAAGGAATGTCAGGCAACTAGCAATATGCATTCCACAGTATGTAATCTGACACTGAGTCTACAGATGACTTTCATTTTCACAAAATCCAAGAAGAAATGAGTCCCCTGGGTGTTAGGCTGAGCTGAATAGATAACAGAAACAGCAGTTAAAAATGTTTTTTTTTTGTTAATATCCTGAGATGTTCTGAGGTACAATACAGTAGCATCCCCTTCCCCCCTTCAGATGCCCTTAACATAAAGTAACATATAACAAATATCAGAGAGGGGGTGCACTACTTTTGCAGTTCTGGAGGAATACATACAGATATCTAAAATGGGAGTTCTAAGAATAGCCATTTTAGAGCTACATATGACAGAAGGCTGTATGCTCCATCCACAACCCTAAAAACTGAGGGTTTGCAATACTGAGATAATAAGAAATAATAAGTTACGCTTGTGTCCCAGAATTATGTTTCTATTGTTCTTCTTGAGGTGTCAGTGGCTCTTTAAGGATATCTCATCACAGATTCTGCCTGCGAACATGCAGAACAAAAGGACAACAACCACCTTCTTTGTCTCTCACACCCACACCATTATCCCACCAGTATTTCCTAAATCATTTGATTACAACTAACCCCACACATATGATCTTACACACAAACTCACTAATTTTTCACACATGTAATATTCCCTCTGTCCCCAGCCCACCACCACCACCACAATCTACAGTAATCACCACTGACCAGTCAAAGGATCCAGTATCTCCAGAATAATCTTTGCTTTAAGAAGCACTTTTTTTTGTTAATATCAGAAGTTTGATCCTTGTAGGGGGATAGAGGGAAACGTTACATCTTGTATGTTAATTTTTTTAAACAAAACTTGTGTTAAGTTCAACTTTATTGGTCAAGAATTAAAACAATCATTACAATATTACAATGGTAAAAATCAACGATTATAAAGAAGAATTACACATAATTCAATAAATAAGTTCAATAAAACCTAAGTTGTGGCAGCATTTTTTCATCCTTTTCCTGATTTTCCAAGTTTTCATAAGATATTTTTCTACCCTTTATATTATGAACATATTTTCTGTGGTTAAAAGGACTATTGTTGTGGTATTTTCATCTGTAGGCATTTAAGTACTAACAATTGGATGGATCCATTTGGACCTTGCTTTATTGTACCATGTACACTTCAGGAGGACATGCTCTTGATTCTCCTTCTCGCTGCCATTGCAATGACACAAACAGTCTTTAGGATTATTAGAGTTATTGTATTTTGCAGTCCTAGGGTTTGACTCAAAGAAATCCAGTTTGAATCATGTAAATATTTTACAGTGGTTGGGGTCCTCGAGTACATCCAGATAAAATCTGTACCTGTGTTGTCAGTCAGTTTTGCTATACCACTTAGCATGGTTCAAGGCCTTAACTAAGTCCATGTCTCTTTATTTGTAGTAGATTATGATTTTCTTTTTAATAAAGGACCTATACTGAGCATTTAATGTTCTTAGTTAGATGTGGTAGAGAATCCAGTGCATGTCTCACCAAGACTTTTTAAGGTGCGTATACCATGAAGATTTCTTACATCCCAATCTTCCCCGTTTTAAATTTTCTTCACTGGAATGTTGAATCAGTCTGTCATTGGTAGTTTGGTTATTATAATCCAAAAATGAATCACTCTAATGTCACGAGGGCTTATAGATTAGGAATACCCAGCTCTGTTCACACAACGTAAGCTGGTGTTGGTTCTTGACAGCCTAATGTACAGTAGATCTAAAAAGTTGTATAATTGGTTTCTCTAGCCTATCTGTGTAATGATGGTCCCAGATTTCTGCTCTGTAGAGTGTCTGTGTAGTATATTTAGCTTCTATTGCTCTCATAAGTGATCTAATATAGGAGTCACCACATAATTGGTTAAACCTAGCTAGGGCTTGTGCCTCATTATGACTTTAGCTAGGATTGCATAAAATTGAGATTTCCAGTAGGCATTATTTGTGTATGTCAGTCCCATGTATAAATACTTGTTGACTACCTTTATGTTACTGAATTAATTCTCCAAGAATATTTGGGATTCTTTGCACCCATTGCTATAATTTTAGATTTTTCTAAATAAATTTTTAGAGACAGAATTTCCAAATAGTTATAAAAATATTAAGTTTCTTCTGGAGACCGCTAAGGTGAAAGGGAGAAAAGGACCAAATCAACACCATATGCCACGGTAGCACAGGAAATGGAGTTAACCATAGGGAAATCTGAAATTTATTTTTGTGATTCTAATAAAAGATTATTTATAGAAATAGAAAATAATAGAGAGGCTAGGATGCAGTCTTGGCTGACTCCCTTGTTAGTGTTCAATCCTTCCAATAAATGGCTACCAACCATTATCTTTGCTCAAGTATTTGTATACAGATTCCTAATACTATTTACCTGGATGGAGAGACACCCCATTTATGCATGATAGTCTACAGCTGTATCTTTGATGATTGCATCAAAGGCTGAGCTGTAATCAGTGAAAACCATGTAAAGCTTTTGTTTCCATAATTTATCATATTTTTCTATTAAATGTTGGACTATAAAGCAATCATCTGTTGTAGAGTGATTTTCCCAAAAGACATGCTTGTAATGCAGACTGGTATCACAATTATTTTAATCTCAACCTTTACTCTATTGAGTAGGATTTTGGTGAAAATATTCCCAAAAATATCTATTAGGCATATAGGCCTGGACATTTTGGGATCAGTTTTGGGGCAATGTTTTGAGGATGAGGACAGTTATGGAGTCTAACCAGGATGGTGGAATATAGCTCTGAGTTATACAGTTATTGTAAGAAACTAATTAAGTAACATACCCATTCCTTCACCTTACATGTGTAAAATTCATTTGAAATTCTATCAGGACCTGATGTCTTATTCTATTTTAGATTCAGAATTGCTAATAATACTTGTGTTTTAGTGATATAAATAAAATGTAATTTAATATATTGTATGTCCAGGGGTACTCATAAGTGTGTTAGACAAAGCAAGGCAGAGATTTATTTCAATGGCACCCAATGCCTGAGGCTCTGGGCATGTATAATTTAAAACAGTTTGCAGTAGAAACAATACAAATACAGGAAGCATAAATACAAATACAGGTTTAAAACATTAAAATAATATCCAGGATCAGTATTCAATAAATAGGTTACAGCATCACAAAATGTCAGTATCGGTCACATATATACATCAGGAAGGCTAGAGAAAAAGGAATGCATTTAGCCCTTTTAATGGCCTTGACTGTTCAGCCCCCCCCCGACAATAGCTAGAAATGTGTTCCACAGGATTGGCCCTGTGATACTGAAAGCACAATCACCAGATGTTTTTAGCCTAACCCTGTGAACATCAAGGAGGCCCTAGTTGAGGACTGGAGAAAGTGGGCTGCATTGGCAGGTGTAAGGAGCTCAGCCAGATAGGCTGGGCAAAGCCCATATAGGGCCTTATAGATGAGCAAGCCTGCCTTGAAGATGACCCTCCACTGGACTGGCAGCCAGTGCAAAACTCGTAGGATTGGGATCACATGACAAGATGTAGCCAGACCAGTCAGTCACCTAGCTGCTGTGTGATGCACAAACTGTAGCTGGTGCAGGGACCACCGTGACCCCAAGGTACAGAGTGTTACAGTAATAAAGACTAGAAGTAACAAAGGCATGTACCAGTGTTGGTAGATCTTCTGGTGGAACTAGATGCTTAATCTTGCCAATATTCTTCAAGTGGTAAAAAACACTTTTGAATGACAGATGACACCTGAGCTTACAGAGTCAGTCTGCTTTCCATGGTAACACTAAGATTTCACATTCTAAGAAAGGCTAGCAATGGAACAGATCCCAGAAACAATCCTGTATCCTCTCTGGCAACACTTCCATCATGCACTTGACATGGCTCAATCACCAATTCCTTGTCTCATCTGGGTTCAGTCACAACCAGCTGCAGTACATCCAGTCTTTGATTTTGGCAAGGCAGCTGTTTAGCACTTCCACAGCATTATGTGTTCCTGGGGTGAAAAGACAAATACAGCTGGGTGTCATCTGTATAGCAGTGAAAATCCACTCCATATTGCCAAATGAGTTCTCCTAGGGCAGCATATATAACTCGAATAACATTGGCAACAAGCTCAAACCCTGAGGAACTCTACAGGATAGGTGTTTTGTGGATGAGGAGAAATTCCCCATTATCACCTGTTGCATCCTGCTAGAGAGATAGGACATTGAGTCCACACAGCTCTCAAAGGCAGTCAAGAAGCACACAGTGATCCATGGTATCTAAGGCTGAAGAGAAATCGAGTAGAACAAGAATTGACCTGTCCCCTCTATCTCTAGCCCTGAGGATGTCAATTTGCACCCTGACCAATGCTGTTTCTGTGCCACAGCTTGCCCTGAAACCCAAATGGAATGGCTGATAGATTTCAAAGGACACAAGGTGATCTTCAAGCCGTTGTGATGCTAATTTCTCAACAACCTTGCTCACAAATGGCATGTTAGAGTTTGGAGTGTAATTCCCCAGGTTGTCATGGTTGAATGATGGCTTTTTTAGTAAAGGTCTTACCAGAGCCTCTCTCAGGGTATCTGGAAAGACTACCTCCAACATTGAGCACTGGACAATCCTAGTGAACATAGGGCCAATGGTCTTGGCTCATCTCATCAAGAAAAGCTTTGGGGCAGGTCCAGTTCACAGTAAGTGTGCTTTAACTTCAAGATCACCTCAGTGATCTTGGCCACCTCCCCTGACTTAAACTTTTCCCAGATAGATGGAGGGCCTCCACTTCTCTCGGGCTGGTTACTGTGAGGCAAAACTTGTCTCACCGGCAGGACCCTTGGCTGGATAGATGACACCCTGTCAGAGAAAAACAGAGCAAACTTGTCATGTAACGTGACTGAAGCAGCCATTTTGGGCTGTAGATAAACAGAATGTAAAAGACTGTCAACAGTTCAAAAAAGTAGAGCTGGTCTATTTTACCCTACAGCTATCTCCCTTGACAGGAATTCTGCCTTTTTACCATTATGTTCCCCCTTCATACTCACAGTAGTGAGCACGCAAGGCCAGTTTATCCTCTTCTGATTGGGTCTTCTGCCAGAATCGCTCTGACCTCTGACCCTTGATCTCCATCGCCTTGAGATTTCCATCAAACCAGGGGGATCTCAAGTAAGAGAATCTGGGTCATATACAGACCAGAGCAATGGCATTAAGATCTTCGGAGACTGCCTTGATATAGGCCACCACCACCTCCTCTGTGCTGACCACACAAGTAGCATTGACACTAGATAAGTCTGCCATCACCAGTAATCCTCTGGGGACAATCCTCTCAAGAGCAATAGCTGACCATCACAGCAGGAGAAGGGCTTGGGGGGGGTCTCAAACAAGAACTTCAGCATGCAGTGATCAGACCTAATTGACCTGATCATTCTTGAGGCAAGATTTCCATCAATCAGTGAAGCAGTTACATTTAAGTACAATATTCTGTGAATGTTCCTCCACAAATAGTTTATAACTCTAGGACATGCACAGTAAACATCCATACTATCTGCATAATTAATTTCCACAAGATCACTGAATCTATCAACTTTTGTCAGAGCTTCATCCTCAACTTCAAGTTCCATGCCGCTCTTAAGTAGATTAAATATTTTTGTCTTAGAGTCTGTGGCATTCCACCTTCTACTTTTTTGAGACCAAAAGTCTTAATGTAAGGAGCTTTGTACTATATTAGTTTAACCGGGTTAGATGCCCACAATATTAAAATTTTTGGAATTCACTTCTTGGGGTGGTCAGAAATTCCTTATCTTTTCCATCAGTTTGTATGTCTGTAGTTGGAGTGTAATTATCTTGAGCTCTGACATGCTTGTTGACCTTGTTATTGTATTTAGGGGTCACTGAGTTACCAGTCTTTTTTTTTCTTTAGAGGTTTACAGGACACAGTTGATCTCTCATTTTAAAGATTTCCCTTTATTTTTTGCCTTTGTTTTGGTTCTTATTTTAGCTTTTACCTTTTTGACACCTTTATTTTGTTTTCCCTTCCTATTTTCTTGAGGCATGGGAAACACTTCTGCTGAGAAATCAGGTCTGTTACACACAGGTAGTTCACTGAGTCCTTCATTTTCCTCTAATGGTATAGAATGGAAGATTCTTTAAGTGGGTGACTATTATTCAGTGTCCTGATAATGTCATCCATTCTAAAGTAATTTCTGGGGATATTCTCCTTTAATGTTTCTAGTTTAGTTATTGAGCTGCTTGTGGAGCATTTAGTTGGCTGCATTCTGATTCTTCATAATGTTAATAATATCATTAGTAAGGTACGAGGAAAGTAGGCCAGAGACTGACTGGCCTATGGTCCTCCCTCCTTTAGGACAAGATTATCTTATTAACCTCTTCATTTCAGAATAAGCTATCCTTTGCACTTGATGCCAGAATATTTTGTAAACTAGCAGCACTGATATCATATGGTGGCTGTAAAATTTTACTCTTTTGCATATTATCCAATTCTTTAAGCCCCTGAATTGTGTTCTGCAAATTGATGATCACTTCTCGTAAGGCACTGTTTACCAGAGGTTTGCCTGGGGCTGAACTGACATTTGATGTTTGTGATGAAATAGTGTGAAAGCCATTGACTATGGAATTGTAACCATTTGAGCAGAGGTACTGAGGGGAGGGCCAACCAATTAATATAGATCAAAGGAATGTTTATTAATATTATCAGTTTTTCCTCAAGGGGAGCTCTTTTCCATCACTTCACCCACAATTGGAATTTGTGTTGGATATCTTACCCTATTTTGGGGGCCAGGTACTTGATAAGTTGGGGTGGAAGTTGGATGGTAAAACTGAGTATATAAAAACACTTTTCCTGTACTGCTTAAGTGAATTCTGGTTTGCACAAATAATTGGGAAATCATAAGTTGTTTCGATATCAGTTGTAGATTTTTGTTTTTCTTAATAGTCCCTGACTTCTGAAAACTTTTTCTTGGATCTAGTTAGGGTCATGGTCTTTCTTTAGTTTTTTTTTTTTTACCCTTTGTTCTGTTTCCCTTTAAGGAGGGATTGTTTCATCTCCCTGGCCCTCCATATTTATGCTACTGTTAGCACTAACTTCATTGGCTTTTCTACCTTTCATTTCATTTCTCCTTAAAGAATGATTTCCTCACCCTGCTCTGCCATAGTTATACTAATATTGCTTTGTTAAACATCTGTTACAATTATTTTATTCATCTGACCATTCTGTTGGCTCCTTGCACTAACCATGGTGTTAAAACAATATGTTAATTACAGCTATAAACAACTGAAACAGAATGATAATGCAGTTATTGAATTATATATCCCAATGAGTGTAAATCACAGTAACTCTAAATCCCAAAATATAGCAGCCTGAGTTCCCACTCAATTGTGGAAGAAAAATAGGTAATCATAAATAGCAACAATTCTTCCTTTTCAGGGCAACATAGAATGAATGCCTTCCCTTATTTCATCCTCAGTTTAACCTTATACACCATATAGACCTGATAGGTAATGAACTACTAATTGCTATGCAGGTCCCAAAGATACAAAAATAAATAAACAAATAAACAGACAAATAAATAACTATGTCAGTGTATGACTAGTTCTATGATGTTTTACTGACTTTCCAAAATCCCAAAAGAGAACAAAAAGCTATTATACATAGGACTTGAGTTGAGCTAATGTATCTAAAAATGTACAATATAGATTGCAACATCTAACCTAAGCCTAAAACACAAGACTAAAGCTTCCCCAAAAAACAAAGCCCAGTAGCAGGCTTCTTCAATTAAGTTCAGACATCTGGATGAAGTTGAAGTAATGAAATGATGGAATGGTGAAATGGTGAGAAATAGCTGAGTCTTCATAAAATGTCTTTAAAGATCTTGACGACTGCAGAGAAAGGTGCTAAAATGAATCACCAGAGGCTGACCCAGTGGTGCTGAGGGGCAAGGCACTGGATTCTTGTTACGCTGGTGACCAATTTGAAAAGGAGTCTAGGTCATTGGGGAGCCACCACAGGGAGGGAGGGAGCAGGATTGAGCAGCGGAAAGGCAGCTCTCTTCTCCCAGGGAGGAGTCTGTCACCCACCACAGTTCAACTGCCCCCAGATGGAGCTCCACAGGGTAGTGCAGGTGAGTGGGTGGCAAGCAGTGGGAGGATGTCAAAGTACTGTGGTGTGTGCATGCCTCCACCCATGCACACATGGCTGGGACAGGTTTGGGACAAACGGGGAAAAATTGGGGGTGGGAGAATCACCAGTATATTCACTTCACTTCATTTTACAGGAGTTAATTGTTTTTCCTTTGGGAGGTAACTTCTTCATCTTCATCTCTTCTTGAGAAGGAATAAATGGAAAAGCAGTAGCCCCAGGGAACGAGCCCAGATT
Organism: Neoceratodus forsteri; assembly: GCA_016271365.2. Taxonomy (NCBI): domain Eukaryota; kingdom Metazoa; phylum Chordata; order Ceratodontiformes; family Ceratodontidae; genus Neoceratodus; species Neoceratodus forsteri. Next base: position 590,195,483 of record CM028131.1, read on the forward strand.
TGGAAATATGGGAGATTCTAAAGGGTAGAAAACAAAAATACAGACAAGACCTGAGGTAACAGTGGAAAACTATTTAGGAAAAAGTTCTGCAAGCTCAACAAGCATATAAGCCTTCTTTGTGCTAGTGTCTTAATATTTTAAGTAGTATATTAAAAGCACCCCATGACTAAAATATCTAACATGACAAAGTAAATCAATAGAAGTGGATAACTATAAATATAGATATTTAAAATATTTAAGCATCCTTAGAGTAGAAAACAAAATTGACTGAATGAAAAATCTAATGTAAAGTGCACCAAAATAGGGTGGTATAACAAGCTGAATAGGTATTATCAGTGCTTAACAAATACCTTCATTCATATTCATTTGTGTTCATTCTAAGATGACCACATAAAAAAATGTTTTAGGTCTTAAGGACAAAAAAAACAGTAGGAATACAGGCTTCTGTGCTGCTGGATCACACAGCTGCTGGAGCATCCAAGTGCCTACAAAGTAAACGATGAGACCACCGATAGCAATTTAGACAATACTGCTGCAGCTAAGAGAATTTGCTGATAGCAAATAGCCAGCAGTTGATGAGGTAGTACTCTGGCTGGAAGGAAATTGCCCACAAAATACAAAATGTTGCTGAACATGAACACAAATTATAAGTTGGACAGCAGAGCATTCAGTCACCCCAGTAGCCCAGACAGCATGCAAAGATATCTGTGCTCAGGCTGAATCAACTCCTGAATGCCTGCACATGCACCCATTGTAGTACAGAAGGGTAACACATGATTATGAGGCACAATATTTACAATTTTAATTAAAAGAAAGCAACTGTATAGCCAATTGAACAATAATGCCAGAAACAAGCAAACCATGAGCCACGCACAAAAAAAAAAGAAGAAAAAACTTAAACAGCTCTAACTTGGACTCAGTCTCAAATCTAAAACATAGAACTACTTGAGACTGAAAAGAATGCTGACAAAAATCTCTCTGCCAAAATGCAGATCACTAATAGTCAAAAAGATATCAGGAGACAATAAAAAACATGAACAAGTCTAGCCACTTAAAAATATGAGAAGCTACAGCAGGCTGCAACAGGAAAAAATGAGGAGCGGGAGCATTCATGGGAATAATCAGCCCTCCGCAGGGCTGTTCCAAGAGACAAGTGAATGAGGTGAGATGCCCTAGCAATGGAACTTGAAGTTATAGTCATAAGTCTCTGGTGTTCCCAAAACAGTCACAGCCCAATATCTGCAGCACAAGAAGTACTGGAAAGGTCATGACAAGATTAAAACATAAGTCAGTACTCTCCCTCACAAAACAGGCAATGGTGGCATACCTGTTCCTGCAAAAGAAAAAGCATTGCAATGACCCTGATACAACCACTTCTCCTCAATGATATAGGGTGCACCTGCGTAGTCTCCTCTCTCTTCCTCCAAAACCTTCTATGTGAAACTAATGAGTTTGTGTGTAAGTGTGTGGGTGTGGGGTTGTAGTCCAATGAAGCAGGAAACAATGAATGTCAGGAGTCATAATAGAGAAGCATACAAATGATATGCAAGGTTGAATTATTGTGAATAAACACAATTTATAGTTTAGCTATGAAAGGGAAGGTGGTAGTTAATGGTGTTAATGTGATATACGAGGGAAGTGGGGGGGCAAGTGACTTGTGAAAGAAACATTTGAATTACTGGAAGAGGATGAATGAGAATTTGAGGGGTGTAATAACGGAATAATGCCTGACAGGGTGGGTGTTATGCTGGGATAACAACCCACCTCAGGTGGTTGGGCCCAAGGCCACCAGCAGAGAGCGTCCAACACCTGAGAAGGGATATTATCCCAGCATAACACCCACCGTGAAAGCATTATTCCTATTATACAATGGCTTATTGTTTTATAATTAAAAAAAAAAAAAATTAAAGAATGTTTTTGTTAGTGTGTAAAAATATTTTTGTTTCTTAAGAGAAGATGATAAAACAATCCAAATCACCCAAATCCAACAATCAGCAGGGATGTTATGCAAGGTTAACATCCCTGCTATGACAGTCACCTGACCAATCAGAAGCCAGGATTCTTTCTTGCCATTGTATAATAGTGACTTAAAATTCAGACACTGCAGACCATTTGTTCCACACACTACCACCTATAAGCACTAGCTTTACAAATGCTGGCTGCTTGTCTGTTTTAATTTGTCAGCTGTTTCTAAATATCAAATCCCTCGTGATTTCTTATGTCCATTTTATGACAGCATGCTTTGTAAAGCAATCAGTCAAGTATTTATGTATTTGAAATTTGCATTGTTGAATGGTAGGATTGTGCCATGAGATGCAATCTTGTTTTCAAATGGGTCCCCTAGCAATTAAAATACAATGTTTAGGAGATATATTGTAATACAGTGAGCTATACTGCTAGTGTTTTTTTTTTTATTATGTATTTTCCTGCCCATCAATTCAGCTGTCAAGTTGCAACCTGTGATCTTCCATCTCTGTCCTCCTGGTTCACCTACACCCACTTTTCTTTCTCCGTTATGCCCCTGTGGCTCTTTCCTTCGACTGTGCTCTCCTTACATTAGACTACATCTAGTGTAAAGGTACGGTCAGAGAGTTTTGCACAACCATTATCCTGAAAGTCTTGTAGGGTAGTTTTCCCTTTTATGTGACTTGTAACCTACAAGATATGAGGATTGTGCAAAATGTCCCTGAATCTGCTCACTACCAACTATGGCACTGTGCATAACTTAAGTCGACATGCCAATGGCATTTGTTTTTAGAGCATGCACTACCCCTCATGAGATAAAAGATCTTTTTGGTCACCACTTAGGATTGCTGCCATGGTGGGTACCAGTGCCAATTCCGTTTGGTTGGGAAACATTGCCAAGCAGTGTTATCACTCACAGAATGTCTGTCTGGCTACTGGGGACACATTTCAACTTTGAACTCTGGTCAGACACACTTGCTCTGGGTCACCGGTGGTTCTCTAGTTCATGTTTAAATAATGTTTACAGATCTGAGTAGTGAGGAACACTTATGTGCATGCAAATGTTGTGGCAGATATATTTATTTAGATAGCAGCTACAGTTATTCTCTTGGTCACAGTTTGCCGTGGAGGGAGGGTGAATGGGACCACTGTCTTTGCAAGCCCTTCATAATTTAATTGGTGTATGGTATAACAGGAGTAAAGCTGGAAGGGGAGAAGTGAGTGGATGGAAGCTAGGATAGGTAACTGAACTAATAGATGATCAGGGCCCTCACATGGAATCTGCTGACGGCACTTTGGCAGGTATATTTAATCTCAGACTTCACTCTCTATGGAGTCCTTCCTGATATTAAGCAAAGAACAAACACAATAAATCTCCAGCATTGCTAATAATTAGATTCCTTCAGTGACAGCTCATGGCTGGTGACTGTCATACTTGGAGCAGTTGATATGAAGTGTAATTAACATAACTGGATGGGGTACAGGTTCATATATATGCCTAGTGTGCCATAAATTAGTATAATTTGGGAGGGGGTTCCATTCTAAGTTATCCAGTCTGTTGATTCGGTTGTACCCAGTATGTGATCTGCACCTATAATGAAACACATTTCACAATGCATAATAATGGTGACTGCTGCCATTATTTAGCTCACGCATTTATGCATTTCCTAAATTACATCAGCAGGAGGTATACCGGGGAAGACAGCAACAAACATGGCTAAATGTACATCTGGGGTATTGAGTGGGCATCAGAAATGTTTGTATTTTATGTCTATTTATAAAACTGTGGAGCAGAAAACAGATTTCTAGTACAGAAAAAAATAAAGGGATCAGGAATGAGTACTACTAGTAAATAGTAATAGCGTACAATGGGTGTTTTTGTTCAGTAAACATATTTTGAAACTCTGTTCTTGGCGTCTGTTGTTTATTTTAATGTAAAATTTAGGTCTGCCAGTTTTCTCTCTGGTCTGCCATGCCACAAAGTTCCAAAGAGGTTCACATGCACTAGTACTGAACATCATTTAATGACTTAGAAACATAGACTTTGATGACAGATAAGGACTTCTTGGCCCACCTAGTTTGCCATTTACCTATCTACTAGATAAGCTGCAGATCCTAGTTAACCAACAGCATACGTCTCCTTACCCTCACCAGAACTGCCTTCTGTCGGTCTTAGGCATTTTTGAATTCCCCCTCTGTTTTTGACTCCACAACCTCCTCAGGAAGGCCATTTCATGTGTCCACCACACTCTGCATGAAAAAATACTTCCTCACATTACCCCTGAGCCATCTCCTCTTTATTTTCAAATTGTGTCCCCTTGTTCATGCACATCTCTTTTTCTGAAAGATGCTGCTCTCTTGGACTTTGTTGATTCCCTTGAGGTATTTGAACGTTTCTATCATGTCCATCCTCTTCCTCCTTACCTCAAGGGTATACATATTAAGATCCTTTAGTCTCTTTTCGTATGGCTTCTGTTGCAGACCCTGCACCATTTTAGTTGCCCTCTTTTGGACTGCCTCCATCCTGTTTATGTCCTTGCAGAAATGGGGATTCCAGAACTGCACTCAGTACTCTAGATGGAGCCTCACCATCTGTCTGTACAAAGGGATAACAACTTCCTGTTTTCTACTGGTGATGCCTCTCTCTATACATTCCAGTATCCCCCCAGTCATCCTTACTGCCTTTCTACTTTGCTTGCTTTCCTTTAGGTCATCTGATATGACTACCCCCAGGTAGGTCCCTTTCCATTTTTGTTGTTGTTAATACCCCCCCATTGTGTACTCTTCCCCTGGGTTTTTCCCAGATGCATTACTTTGCACTTCTTTGTATTGTCTAAGCTGCCATACTTTTTACCATTCCTCCAACCTGCAAAAAAAATAAAATAATTACAGCCCCCTTTTGCAATAAATTTTAGTTTTGGCAGACACCTTTTTATTTCTGTGCCATGGCCCATTTCACTATTTTATTTGCATTTTGCCCTGTGCCTCCAGTGCATCTCATATGTGTTCTGCCCCTTCCAACCTAACCTCCTCTTCCATCAGCTCCATTTGCTCCTGTTGTACACTTATAATGCAGTAGCATTCAATTGGGACATTTAGCAGCTGCCCAAAAGTATCAAATTAAAGAAGGTATCATCCAAATCGCTGTATAGGAATAAATGTAACCTGTCATTAAGTAGATCAGATTTCTTTAACAACGAGCAGATCTTCAGTTACACATACACTGCTCCTGGTGTCTTTTAACTGTTTTAGATGTGGAACAGAAATAATGAAAATAAATAATGAACGTGAGAAATGTATATGGAGATGAGACTTCCAGTTCATTAAAATCATTAACATAGATAGTCAATCATGAATTATAAAATGGGTAGGCTAAACCAGTCAATCAGAGGTCAAGCTCACCATGCATGGAATGTGTTCCATGCATGGGTAAAAAAATGGATGGCAGTAAAAAGGGTGAAATCACTAAGCCTTAGAACGTTGGCATTTAAAAATGCCGCCATTGTTGTTTCCTCACTAAAAGCAGTCTCTCCTGCCTATAGCCCTGCCAACATAGAAAATAAAGCAGCTTAAACCAAAATTTGAACAGCAAGTGCTCGCCCACTAAAAATTATACAGCTCTGCCCACTGCCTCTACAACCAGTCAAGCCTGAGTTCAGAGTTGCTTTCTGAGGTTTACTGTTTGTAAGCGCACAAATTGTTCCTGACCACCCTGCCCACAATCATAAAGTGCTGCCGCTAAGCAGTTGAACTCACATCAACACCTAGAACTCTGTGAAAATGCCCTTCAGAGTTTGCTGATGGCAGTCTGTAAAGAGCACCTCCGTGGCATTTACAACTTGTTTATTTGCTTTGGGTGGGTTGTGAACAGGATTGTTTCTGTTATTTCACTGCACAATGTGGGAGTCTAGAGGTAAGGAAATGGGGGACATGATGCTTTGTGTGTGCATTGGGTCGGGAGGGCAGGGGATAGGATGTAGGGATACCACATGTCCTGATTAAAAAAAAAAAAACACTTCCCTCTCCCACACTCCCTCTGTTGTGCACATGGGCAGCTGAGTGAATTAAGAGACCTGAGCAGAGGGCTGTACAACAAGAAGCTGGGCTGGTGGCAAGGAGGAAACTACAACTATGGATCCCAATGGACGACAAATGTCCTAAACCAGTTACTGAACACAAAGGTGGCAGGAATATTTTACTATAAATATACTAAGTTATTTCAGTGTATTCATATCTAAATGGCTTCTTAACATAAAAAAAAAGATTTTTAAATAAAGTAGCCCATTTTATAAGCACAATAAGACACTCCAGGTGTGTGCACGGAACAGATTTTACCGCACACCAGGGGCTAAAGGCACTCGGCCAAGACCTCTTGCCTTATTACGCACCTGGCCATGCGGTAAAATCTGTTCCATGTTCACCCTGTCGTGTCTTATTGCTTACACATTCATAGATTATTTAGACTGCATTTTTTTTAAAATGTTTAATGTTTTTCGAATATAGTAAGATGTTTTGTCTGAAGTTAAAAAAAAAACAAATACTCAATTGATTTGATCAAGTTACTGTAACAATGCGGTCAGATGTGTTTTAAAACAGCATCTAATTTGCAAATTAATGTAATCACTGCATATATAGTAGACTATTCTCAATCCACCTTCACTACTCTGCACATGCGATAGTTCAACTCAAGCCTGACTCCCTTCACTTTCCCCTATCCCCATTCAACAGCACTGAAACTGTTCTGTGCATGCAGTATGTTATCTCCATCTGGTGTTCCATGGCAGACTCCATAACTATAAAAACTTGATTTTTCAAATGTAGATATCTTAAAAACTACAAAACTCTCAAATATCAAACCACCATAGGAAATCCTTCCTCACTAACCTACACAATCATACAACATTTCACTATTTAAAGCTTTACCATTTTTTCTCTCAATGAGATGAGGTGAGTGAAATTCAGAAAAAGACACATTGAAATCAGTGGGAAAACTATGGGCCAGACCCACAAAAGGCAAATCAGGACACAAGGCATTCAGAGTACGTATTATTACAGTACATGAGCTTGGCACAGTTCAGTCGGTGACTGGCGTGGTGGTGAGTGGAGGGCTGTGCCAGTCACTGGCGGGGTATTGGGGTGTGTGGAGGGCTTGCACTGTTAGGTGGGGGGCCACTAGACTACCAGGGAGTTACAGGAGTGATGGAGGGGGATATTCTAATAAGGGGGTTGGGGCTGGAGTCCGCACCCAATGAGGGTCGATCGGGGTGGACATGGGGGGCACCACAACACCATTCTGTGGGCGCATCTGCTGCCCACCCCATTCCACAGCTTGCAGCATACATGGCGGCTGCACATTACTATGCACTGATACTGCAACTCATGGGACACAGGCTTCTAGACCCTGCTTCTTCCTGCATCAGGCACAGGGTCCAGGATACAGTGGCTATTGCCTCAAGCTACCATTGTTGTAGCTTGTGGCACAGCCTCGTGAATCCAGCCCTATATTTTTTCACACTTGAATATCTCTAAACATTCTGAACTGATTTACAAGCAACTTTCACAGATCGTAGCATCTGTCATAGACAACAAATCCTGAAAGTTTCATGTAAATCTGTAAAACTATCATTGTGCAAGCAGCAAACAAAAAATCAAATTTAACGTAGAACTCACAAGTGACCCTAATATAGTGGCACTACCATGCCACTATAATAAGAAGGCCATGGGCATACCGGATGAAAATATTGTGGTCAATATAGTGAGGGAAGAATCACACTGTAAAAATAATGACAGGCAATACAGCTACAGGGATAGCATAGTGCAGGTAACATTGGCACTATCCCTGTAGCTGTTTGCCATCAGGAAGAAGAGGATAAAGGCTCTGTTGGGTGGTCTGCCACTGAGCAGCTGCTGTGGGGCAGAGGGTAGGGCTGCAGGCAGTGGAGGGTGGCAGAACATTTGTGGCCCAGGGTTTGAGTCCCAGGACATATGTTTTACTTTTTTTTTTGTTATTTTGTCTCTCACCTCCTGACTTGTGCTGTCAATATGTCTACCATCACCCTACACTTTTTGCACCCCCTCCAGTTGTGCTGCTGGTTCCCCCTTCCCCTCCTCAACTATCGTCCTCCCAAGGTTTCTACCACTACCCAAGTTGCCTCTGGTAGTTATTTTAAGTTGGGGGGCACGAGGGGGAAAAGCCCCCCACAAACAGTGATTGTTGCTTCTGTTGTCTTCTTCACTATGGTGGTGCTCAGTGTTTTTACCAAGTGCTACCTTTCCCATGGCTGTTTTTACTGCATGGTGTTTAACTGCGCTGTCATTTTTTAAGCTTTTTGACCTAGTGCCAGCAGTGGTGGGGTGGGAACTGTGCAGAAGAGGACAAAGAAAAAGCAGTCATCCTGAACAGGTACTTCTGTTTAGATTTCACAGTGGAGGGATGAGAGATGGATCACCAGGGAGAAGCAGGAGCAAAGTGGGGGAAGGTGAACACAAGTCCATTTTCAGACGAGAGTCCTGAAGGGACTTGCAGCTGAAAGTGGAGAAGGCTATGGGACTTGATGGGATACACCAAAGGGTACTACAGAAACTCAGGTATGGGCTAGCTGCCCCAATGATGGCCTTATTTATTAGCTTTGTGGAAGCGTGTGATTTTGGATAAGTCGAGAAGAGCAGACATTGTCCCGTCCCCCCGCATTAGAGCTGCAGCAGGGAGGAGGCTATAAGCTATAAGCGAGTCACTCTCACTTCACTGGTGGGGAAAATAATGGAAACTCTGATAAAGAAAAGGTTGGAAGCAGGTCATGCCGGATAAATTAGATCCTCAGGATCACAAGAACAGCTGCACGGGAGACTGAGCTGCATGTCATTGTCCACCTAGGGATGAATGACTTGGCTCAACATGAGAGTAGAGCAGTGCAGGAGGATTTTGTGGAGCTGGGGAGGAGCCTAGGGCAAGTAGCACCACGATATCCTTCTTAGATGTGCTGCCTGTAGCTAGCAAGGACGGTGAGGTACACATGTGACCATGTGATTCAATGAATGGTTGAAACAATTGTGCAGGGCAAAGGGTTTGGCTTCATTGAGGACTGGGGTTCCACCTGGAGGGATACCAGCCTATACAGGCAGGATGGTCTGCATCTGTCCAGGAAGGGAACAAGTCTTCTGGGTGATCGGTTTAAATGCTTCATTGGCAGGCTTTTAAACTAGTCAAGGGGAAGGCTCTGATAAGCAGCAGGGAATTCCCAGCCTCCTCCTACAAAACAGGGTACAAAATGAGGTTAAGACCAAGGCAGAAAGGTCAGTATGGAGCAGGACAGGGGTAAATGGAGAAAGCAAAGTCACTAAGGACAGGGATGGTGCTACAAGAGGTACAGCCATCAAAAAATGGAGAGCAAATTAGTACCAATGCCCGTAGTCTGGGTAACAAGCTTCCTGAATTAGTGGCCTTGATGGAGGAGCAACATCTGGATATTGTGGCAGTCAAAGAAACATGGAACACACAGAACCATGACTCGGACGTAAAAATACCAGGATACACTATCTACAGGAGGGACAGGGAGGGTAAAAGAGGAGGAGGAGTAGATCTCTACATAAGGGAAGGAATCAAAGCAACAGAACAAAAGGGTAAACAGGGAGGAGAGGAAGCACTGTGGGTCAATTTGGAGACAGGCAATGGCACCACAATCCGCACAGGGATTGTATACAGACCCCCTTCTCAGGGGGAGGAAATGGACAAGGAAATGATAGAAATTATCTTTAGAATGGCTGAAAAAAGAGAGATATTGCTAATGGGGGATCTGAATATGCCAGATGTTAACTGGAGTGCACTTGCAGCAACCACTTCTAAGAGTGGGGTCATTCTAGATGCCCTACAGGGGACATGTCTTAGACAACTAGTATCGGAACCCACTCGAGAGTGAGCAATCTTAGACCTGATACTGTCAAATAGAGATAGAGAGAGGATCACAGATTTAGAAGTGGGTAGCCATCTGGGAACTAGTGACCATTGAACAGTATGGTTCACAATAAACACAGCAGTAGTGTAAAGCCATACAAAGGCAAAGGTACTAGACTTCAGGAGGGCTAACTTTTTCAAAATGGGTGAGTGCCTAAGGAATGCACTACCAAATGAGCAGGAAAGAGGCATGGAAGAAGAATGGGGAATAATCAAAACTGCCATCCCAGAGGCAACAAGCCTTTGTGTGAAGCAAATAAACAAAACAAAATGATGTAAGAAACCACTATGGTTCTCAGAGGAGGTGGCAGGGAAGGTCAGGGGAAAAAGAGAGCATTCAGGAAGTACAAGGAATCACAGAAGGAGCAGGACAGAGAATTGTGTCAGTTAAAGCAAAAGGAAGCATGAAACGCAGTCAGAACAGCAAAGGCCCAAACCGAGGAAAAGATAGACAACTCAGTTAAGAAGGGATAAAACATTTTATAGGTACATCAGGAAGCGAAGGAAGACCAAGGGAGGGATAGTGAGGCTTAATTAAGGGAAGGGGTTGGGCAGAGGGTGACTGTGAAAAGGCAGAGATACTAAACAAATATTTTTGCTTAGTAGTCACAAATGAAAAGGGGGAGGTACCTAAACCAAACAATAGAAACACGCTGGATATGGGGGTTGATACCGATCCTTTCACAGAAGAAAGGATTCTAAAGGAACTTTTAAAACTGAAGGTGGAGAAAGCAATGGGGCCTGATGGGATTCATCCCAGAATTCTAAAAGAAATAGTTGACACAAATATCTGCAACAGAGATGATACACAAGGTGGGGTGGAAAGGATGAGAAGGGACTTGACAAGGTTGGAGGAATGAGTCAAATTATGGCAGCTTAGATTCAATGCTAAGAAGTGCAAAGTAATGTACCTGGGAAACAAAAGTCCCAGGGGAAGAGTACACAATGGGGGGTGAGATACTAACAAGAACAAAAATGGAAAGGGACCTGGGGTTAGTCATATCAGATGACTTAAAGTTGAGTAAGCAATGTGAGAGGGCAGTAAGGAGGGCTGGGGGGATACTGGGATGCATAGGGAAAGGCATCACCAGTAGAAAACAGGAAGTTGTTATCCCTCTGCACAGATAGCTGGTGAGACCCCATTGGGAGTAATGTGTGCCCAATCTCTGCAAAGACATAGACAAGATGGAGGTAGTTCAGAGGAGGGCAACTAAAATGGTGCAGGGACTGCACCAGAAGACATATCAAGAAAGACTTAAGGAGCTTAATATGCATAGTCTCAAGGAGAGGCAGGAGAGGGGGGACATGATAGAAACTTTCAAGTACCTCAAGGGAATCAACAAAGTTCAAGAGGGTAGCATCTTTCAGAAAAAGAGGTGTGCAAGAACAAGTTTGCACAATTTGAAGATGGGGGGGGCAATTCAGAGTTAATGTTAGGAAGTATTTTTTCACAGAGAGGGTTGTGGATGCATGAAACAGCCTTCCTGAGGTGGTTGTGGCGTCAAAAACAGTGGTGGAATTCAAGAATGCATGGGACAGGTATAAGGCAAATCTAGGGGGTGGTGGTAGGAAGAAGTGGACTGTTGTTAGCTAGGATCTTCAGCTTATCCATTAGGTAGGGAAATGGGCAGACCAGGTGGGGCCAAGCGGTCCTTATCTGCTGTCAAATTCTATGTTTCTATGTTTCCTTGACTGGGAGACCAGGGAAATAGATCAGGGAGAGCAGTGGACTTTGCCTATCTGGACTTTAGCAAAACTCTCAACACTGTGCTGCACAGGAGACTGATAGTGAAACTGAGCAGCCTAGTGGTGGGATCTAAAGGGGTCAATTGGATTTGAAGTTGGTTGTCAGATAGGAGACAGAGCATGGTGGTTAATGGAACTCATTCAAATGATGGGAGAGGTATCTCCAGCAGGAGGAGAAAGGTGGTGTTGCCACTATATCACTTGCTGGTGACATCCCACCTGGAATATTGTGTCAAGTTCTGGAGGCCGCACCTCAGAAAGGGCATAGACAGGATGGAAGCAGTGCAGAAGAGGGCAATTAAAATGATAAAGGAGTTGCATCCAAAGCCCCACAAGGAGAGATTGATGGATTCCAACATATATACCCTGGAAGAGAGGAGAATGAAAGGGGACATGATACAGATCTACAAGTACCTCACAGTGTTAAACAGGTTGCAGGAGGGGAGTTTCTTTCAAATGATCAGCTATCATACTAAGAAGCTAGGGAAGGGGGCCTTTAAGAGGGATGTGAAGAAGTAGTTCTTTACTGAAAGAGTGGTAAACACTTGGAATAGACCGCCAGTGGAAGTGGTGGAGGAAAAAAACAGTAAGGGGCTTCAAGCATGTGTGGGATAGACACAGGGGAAAGTCACAGGGGAATATAAGTAATTAGGCAGTTAGGAAGGAGGCTCACAAGAGACCACTAAGGGTCTGTGAAGACAGACAAGGCAGGGAACAACAGCACAGACTAGGTGGGGAAGCAGTCCATTTTTGTCTACACATTGTGTGTCTCTATGTGGGTTAGTCTTTCTGGGGTATGCATCCTGTCACTCTCTTTATCGTGTCAAGTCAAACCTGTTCACATGATAAATTATCTGTTTCTCTGATGCCTCAGTAAACATACAATGCAATAACACTGTACATAACATTCCAACTTGCACAACACGCTATCCCAAATATTATTAACGTTGTTTAATCTTCCACAGCAAAGTATGTAGTTGTGCGGTCTATATATTGGTAGAAGGCACATGAACTGAACAAGGTGGAATGTTTTGTCAGTCAGCTTCATGTTCTGAGTAATGCCTTACATAAAATATAATGTTTTAGTCTAACTGTTTTGTCTCTCATACAATGATTCTTATGCTAGTCTTTCTGTAGAAGTCTATCTTGGTGATGTGTTGTTGCTGCCAGTATGTCAGTTTACTATTAAAAATAGTTATTCTCAGTTTACTTGATGTAATCTCACTGGCTACAGAGCCGGGGCTATTCCATTGTCCAGGACCATGACACAAACTTTAATGCTGCAACGTCTCCTACTAGTCGGAGGACACAATTGTGGACAGACGGAAGTGTACTTAGCTTTACCTTAAAGTTATATTTATTTCTATCTCTTCAGACTGAAAGTATCAGAGTAACTAGGGAGAAAAAATGTGTTAGCAGTGTTGGGGCACTTTGAAACTGTTTTTAAAATTCTATCAGGTAGTGTTGGGGGGACTAGCTTAGGAGCTTAATCTTTGGGTTGAGTAGATTCAGGAAGCCCTGTGAATCAGGTGTGTGACTAGGGGGTTGGGGGAGCAGTAAGAGACGTAGTGCCTTCTAACAAAGGACAGCAGATATAAAGGTCAAGTTAGTTGTGGTCTTATACTAGGAGTACTGACTTGCTGACAGAGAGGACTGTAAGCAACTAGCTTTATCATAAAAGTATATTTATATTTCTTTTCGGACTGAAAGTAGCAAGATAAATGGGGAAAAAAAAGAGATTTGTAGCTAGTGCTTGGAGCACTTTGAAACTTGTATTAAAAATTGTAAAAGGTAGTATGAGGAAATAAGCCCACTAATCATAGGCACTAGTTGAGTCTCAAAGTCCTGCCTGGGGGAGGTTCAACCTGATGTATAAAAGCAGGCACTTCTACTGTGCCCCACATGCATTCATGCCTCAGCATGTGAGAGGAACAGCACAGGACTGGATAAGATGTGAGACTGGCATCTTAAGTGTCAGCAGTCTTGCACAGGAGGAAGCAGTGATGCAGGAGAAGGCACCTGTTCATGACAGTGTAACAATCACTGCTGGGAAGGGAGGAATGTAAACTGTAGGCCAAAACTGTGAATAGGAGCAACATTCTATCTAGGGCAGAGTATAAAGAGATAAACAAGGTACTGACAAATAAAAATAGCAACAAACAAAAAGGGAACTAACACCCTATCAGGAGTAAGGGTACAAAAGTGTTTCCAGGTAACACAGGGAGAACAGAAATTGGGAATGCTGGGAGTGGAACAGTGCAGTGGTTGTGGGGCAGTAGTTTTCAAAAAGTGTTCTGCCCTATGTGAGGGAAACCACAAAAGTGACGGAGAGACAGGGAATGGGGGTGGGCAGAGGTACTGTGAGTCACCCTGGAGACAGGAAATAGAGCTTCTATTCAGTCTGGTATGATCTAAAGACCTTCAGCACAGGGAGAGGAGTTAGATAAGGTACTGGTGGAAGCCATTGACAAGATTGCAGAAAAGGGAAAGGTGCTGTTGGTCGGGGACTTCAGTCTGCCGGATCTAGATTGGAGCCTCCCAGCTGCTGCTTCACATAGAAACTGGGACATCTTGGACTCACTGCATGGGGCTTTCCTCAGCCAACTAGTCAGGGAACCCAGTCGAGCGACAGTGTTGTAGACTTCAAGGTGGGAGGCCATCTGGAGACCTGAGTCACTGTACAATATGGTTAAATATAGGATGGCTGCTGAATGGAGACACACAAGGCAAGGATCCTGGACTTCAGTGTGGTATATTTAATAAAGATGGGTGAATCCTCAGGGATGACCGTGTGTGTGTGGGGGGATAAAATGGATGAGATGGAGGATCAGTTCATGAAGCTAAAAGGGGCATAGTGAAGGCGACAAACCTCTGTGTCAAGCAAGTGAGCAAACACAAGGGGAAAAAGAAACTGCTATGGTTCTTGAAAGAGGTAGCAGAAAAGGTAAAGGGTAGCAGGAAAGCATTCAGAAGGTATAAGAAGGCACATAGGGAGGAAAATAGAGAGGTATATCAGGGAAAACAGCAGAAAGCAGGTAGAGCAGTAACATAGAAACATAGAAGTTTATGGCAGATAAGGACCACAAGGCCCATCCAGTCTGCTAATTTTTTTTACCTTATGAATGTGCCATAGGCCTGTACTCTTCAATGGCCTATCTATTCATACTCATCTGTATTGCTCCCTTATGCCTATCCCATGTCTGTTTGAAGTCCTGCACTTTATGCATATCCACCACTTCCTGAGTTAGGCCGTTCCATGCATCCACTACCCTTTCTGTGAAAAAGAACTTCCTCACATTACCACTTAATCAGCCTCCCTCTAATCTCAGGCTGTGTCCTCTTGTTCTGCTATTTTTCTTATATTGAAACATGTTAGACTCTTTCACCATGTTAATGCCCTTAACATGTTTTAATGTTTCGATCATATCGGCTCTCTCCCTCTTTTTCTCTAGGGTATACATATTGAGCTCCGTTAATCTGTCCTCATATGTTTTCTGATGCAGTCCCTGCACCATTTTGGTTGCCTTTATCTGGACTGCCTCCATTTTGTTAATATCCTTGTGCAGGTGCAGCCTCCCGTACTACATGCAGTACTATAGATATTGCCTAAACAGAGTCTTGAAAAGAGGAATTATTATCTCCCTCTTACGACTTACGATACCCCTACTAATATACCCCAAAATCCCTCTAGCCTTACCTACTGCTTTAGTGGTGTATTTGGATGATTTCAGGTAATCTGTGACGATGATTATGCCCAAGTCTCTTTCTTCCCTTGTGATTGCCAGCAACTCCCCTCCCAACCTGTAGATGGCTTCAGGGTTTCTCTTCCCTATGTGCATGATCTTGTACTTTTTTGCATTAAACTCCTGTTGTCACTCTTCCGACCATTTTGCCAGTTTATCCAGCACTCTTCTCATTCTGCCCACCCCATCTGGATCATCTACTCTGTTGCAGATCTTAGTGTCATCTGCAAAGAGACAAACCTTATCCTCCAGTCCATCTGCAATGTCACTGATGAAGATATTAAAGAGGACTGGCCTCAGGACTGATCCCTGAGGTACCCCACTTGTGACTTGCATCTCTTCTGACTGTATACTGCTTACCAGCACTCTCTGTTTTCTGCCTTCCAACCAGTTTGCCACCCAGCTGACTAACTTCTGACCCACCTAACGCCTACCCAGCTTATTAATCAATCTTCTATGTGGAACAGTATTGAAAACTTTGCTGAAGTCAAGGCAGGCAACATCAGCTGCTCCCCCTTGGTCCACCACTCTGGTTATCCTGTCAAAGAAATCTATGATATTAGTTTGACAGGACCTTCCTGTTGTAAACCCATGCTGTCTTGGATCCTGTGTGTCTGTGGATTCCAGGTGTTGCATTATCCTTTCCTTAAGAAGTGCCTCCATAATCTTGCCCACTACTGAGGTAACACTGACTGGTCTGTAGTTCCCTGCCTCCTCCCTGCTACCACACTTGTGCAGTGGGATCACATGAACCCTTCTCCAGTCTTCTGGGACCTCCTGTGCTCAGATACTCACTCAACAGTTCTGGTAATGGCTCTGCTAGTTCCACCTTAGCTCTTTTAGTACCCTGGGATGTATGCAATCAGGTCCCATTGCCTTGTCCACCCTGAGCTTAGCGAGCTCTTGTAAGACCTTTCTTTTGTGAAGGGACTAGTGCACACTCGATTCCCCTGTGTCCATGGTGCTAAGCTGGGGGCCCTGCCCTACCTTCTCCTAAGTAAATACTTAGCAGAGGTATCTATTTAGTAGAGATGCTTTTCCTTGGTCCTCCTCCACACACTCCCCTTATCCCCTTTGATCTTAGCCATACCCCCTCTGGACTTTCTCCTTTCACCAATATATCTACAGAATGTCTTGTCCCCTTCTTTTACTGATCGAGCTAGTGTTTCCTCAGTTTGGGCCTTTGCCTGCCTTACTGCCTTCCCTACTTCCCTTAGGAAAGATTGATTTGCCTCCTAGCTTCATCCCTCTGCATTCCCTTATATTTCTTGAAGGCCATCCTTTTGGCTCTGACCTTTTCTGCTACTGCTTTTGAGAACCAAAGGGTTTCCTCCTTCTTTTGCTCTTGCTTCTCTCTAAGACAATGGATGTTGCTTCAAGTATCGCATCCTTAATGCTTGCCCACTTTGCCTGTACACCCTCACCTGTTTTTTGTCTTTACAGGGCTAGCTTAACTCTTTTGGCCATCTTATCAAAGTCAGCTCCTCTGAAGTCCCATATTTTTGCCTTGGAATGGGATGATTTAGTTCTAGTGGCCAAACTGAACTATACCATGTGATCGTCACTGGCCCCCAGGTGACCTTCTACCTGGAGATCTGTGATCCTTTCCCCATTAGTCAGTACTAGATCTAGGATAGCCCTGTGGGTTGTTCTACCAGTTGTTTGAGGCCTTCCCCCTGCAGGGAATCCACAATGTGTCTAGTTCTGGTGGATGTTCATGCTGTTATTAACCAATATGTGCCTGGCATGTTGAATTCTCCCATTATCAAAACCTCCCCTTTAGCTGTCATGTTTTGTATATCTTCTAACAGTAATGTGGCTATGTCCTCCTCCTGGTCTGGAGGCATGTAGACAACCCCAGTTCATATGGCTGTCCCATTTCCTGTTTTCAGGGTGACCCACAGTTCTTCTGGCTCTTTATATGTAGTCTAAATTTCTGTAGCTTTGATATTTTCATTGACATAAAGGGCCACTCCCCCCCTTTTTGCACCTCGGTCTCTTCTGAACAGTACATAGCTGGGTACTGAAGTCTCCCAAGTGTGATTACTTGCTGAACCATGTCTCACTAATGGCTACTGTGTCCAGTTTGTCCTCTGTCATTGTTGCCTGCAGGTCTGGGATCTTATTTCCCAGACTGTGAGCATTTGTGTACATGATTTTCTATTGGCCAGATTTTTGTGTGTTAGTTGTTGGGCAAGGTCTGCCGTTTCCCCTGTGCATCGTATGGGGAGCCAGACCTTTTTCCTTAGCTGGTGATGCAAATGAACTGCAAACATGCTAAATTCCTGTTTGATCACTAGTTGAGGGGGGAGGGGTGTTTTTCCTGTTTGCTGTATCAGGTGCTGCACTCCACACCCCCATTTGCTAGTTTAAATATTCTGCCAAGACATCAAACATCTGCCCCAAAGCACTGACTCCATCCTTAGTCAGATGCAGTCCATCAAATTTAAAGAATTTTCACTCTCAAAACTGTTGCCAGTTACCTGCAAACTTGTGTTCTTTTTCCTAGCACAGCCCTTGAGCCACATGTTCAGCTCCCATGTTTCCCCTTCTCTGACCTTCTGTCTGTCTGCATCCTCTCCTAGACTGGCAGGATCTCAGAGAAGCAGATGCTGGATGAAACGGATGACAGTTTGTCTCTCAGCCTGGTTAGGTGTTCCTTGGTCTCCACAACTGACCGGCTGGTGAGATCATTAGTTCCTATGTGTACCAGGATGTCAATGTTTTCTCCTGCTTCCTGCACAATTTTAGTAATGTGGTCAGTGTCTCTCCATGCAGATGTACCTGGGAGACATCTGACCATTACACCCGGCTGGAGGTAGGTATCAACTCCCCGAATCATGGAATCTCCTATGATCAGAAGCGTTTTGGATTTCCTTTTTGCTTTTCTTGTTTTGGTCCCTGTTTTGGGTGAGTTTTGTTGCACTAGCTCCTGTGGTGTATGTGCAGTGTCCTGCTCTGCAGTGTCCTCTGCCCCTTGGTTTGATTTCGGAGATAGAGGCAGATACCTGTTTGTAGTTTTTATATGGATTCTTGAGGTGATACACTGGAAAGCACCGAGTGATAGGGCATCTGATTTGCCCCTCCTAACCACCTGCCAGCCTCCTGGACCAACTACCCTCTGTGGTCAAGGTGCTTCAGTTGGATGTTGGGGAAATGGCGGGCAGTGTTTATAAAATATTTCCACCTGAATATGTGATTTGAGGTGTGAAATCTCTGCCCATGCTGCCTGGAGCTCAGCCCTTAGATCTTCAATAGTTCAGCATGTAGGACAGCATCCTAAATCCTGTATAACTGCCCTTCTGAAAAGTGTCCTGCAGTACCTGCAGTTAATAATATCCATTCCAGATGAGTTGCTGGGTTTATAACCTGGTCTAAGTAATTAGAAGGAGGAAAATGAAAGCAAAAGTTAGATTTTTTGTTTTGTTTGTTTGTTTTGTATAACTTGTTATAACAAGTTAAATTACTTGTGCTCCTATAAGTGATGTCACTGTGTGGATACCCCTCTGATCCTCCTCTTCCTGCTTTACTTCAGAAAATGTCACGACTGTGCTACCCTATAAAAGGAGTGTAGCATGGGGTGGTTGGGGATGGGGTGGGTGGCTGGGCCTTCCCTGCCAAAAAGAAGACTCATGGATGAAAGAAACAAGGAGATAAGAGCAGAAACAATCAACCAACAACAAATGCAGTAGCACTGAAAGCTTAGTCTAATGATGGATACAACTGTAACACCTGTAAAGTACCACCTGTAATAATTTCACAGAAGATAAATCCTATAAAAAACACTTTGCTACAAAGAAAATAAAGCAGTAACAGAAGATATACCTTGTAAAAACAACTTGAATAAGCGAAGATTACAGAAGTCATTTGTAAGCACAAAACAGTAACAAACCTGTAGGCACACCCTGTAATAATGCAGCAGAAAGTATACCCTGCAACAACAATTTGAATCAGAGAACAGTAAAGCAGTAAAATGTTAGCAACAAACATTAACAAACCCTTTGAATACAAAAGAAAATAATATAACACACAGTTAATCTGCCTAGCCAAAAGAAGCCTTAATCTTTTTCCATGCTCTGATAATTTTCCTTGCTCTGTCCTTACAAGCAAACCTAGAAGAAAAGAGCTCAGGTGAAGCTAGGTGCTTTTGCCAGCAACAAGGGTGTAGACAGGCATACTCAGTGTACACATTTGTGTACAGCTTTGTTGAGTGCCTGCTCACAAACCATAAGTCACACTGCTAATATTATCATTCTAATCTGTAGTATTTGGTTAGTGTAGGCCACTGAGGGGTCCAATACATGTATAACCTCTTTAGAGAGTAGAGGAGTCATCTGACAACAATCTGACTTGTTTGGAAAGGGTGCCATTTGAAAAGGATGTGTACATTTTTTAATTGGGGTGGTGTAACCGTTGGAGATTGTGTACAAAATGGAAATTTCTGGCTACATCACTGGCCAGCAAACCTAGTCTTCTATCAAGGAGCGCAAAGGTGCAAACTGAAGAGATAACAGCCCAGGTGTTAATGAAAGAGGACAACATATGTTTTAGGTATTTAGTAAAAGGAGAAAAAATGGGAGAAATTGTAAGGTTAAGAATAGAAGGAGGGGGACTGTGCAGAGAAGGATGAGAAAAAGGCTGACATCCTGACCAAATACTTTCATTCAGTGTTCACAGAGGAAGGAGATGAGGAGGGGCCTCAAAAAAGTAACAGGATTCGGAGTGTTGGTGAGGATGTGGCAAAGCTTGGGCAACACACATACATATAACATGGACTTGCCCTCTTCTGAGTACCTTTCATCAGGAGTTGGAGGGGGCTATCATTGAGGTGTTATTAGTTCCAATACAGATGTTACCACACATGCACCTATTCCATATATACTCCTGGGGCCTTAAAGAAAGACATATTATATATCTACTTGGTATCACGCTAATTGCAGCTAAGAAATGGGTCACAAGGAATTAGTTGACTATTCAAATGATTACATTAGACCAATGGAGAACTACTATTAACGATACACACAAATATATAAATATATATATATATATATATATATATATATATATATATGTATATATATAGATAGATATATATGTATAGAGAGAGAGAAAGTGAGAGAGAGAGCGAGAGATAAATATATATATATTATACTGGCCCAGTAGGGCCAGTATAGTTAGGGTTGCACAGTCACTTCTATTTTAAACCTCAAAGTTTGCACTTTAATAACTTTGCAAGCATTTATCCGATTTGCTCACAGTTTGGAAAGCACAATTACCTTCCATAGATTTCTGGATCTGAAAAGTTATATTCTGGTCAGATGTACAGTCGTGGAACCATGGGGCACTCAAAATGTAAAAAAATCATGCTTTTTGTGCATATTTTGGTATGCCATAACAGACTGAAGAATGTATTTCAGTGACTTCAAATTTGTTTGACTACATGTGGCCAGGGTTGAACTAGTGCCTTTTGAAGAGTTGGTGAAAAATATTGCTCCATTTAAAAGTTATTCAGTTTTTCATGTCCCATTATAGCCTATATAAATTTATATTTGTATTATGAAAACATTTTGGCAACATTTTTTCATAATAAACAACATCCCATTATAAGATATAGGAAAGCATGAAAACATTTTTGCTGCCTCAACAACATTTCTCCACAACATTGTCCCAGGTGTTGTTTTCTTTGCCACTTCATTGTGCTAAGGTGGATTGTGCTTTTGGGCTGAAATTCGCAGGATGGCAAGTCCTGGTCCCACAGATGTGTCTTTTGGTGGTTTGGTCCCAAAACATTCAATGGGCCCATAGTTACAGCATTCCAAAGTTGAGAAATTTCCAATAGGATAACATAGTGGCACCTGCAGTGCCTTTCAGTGCCTGTATCTCGAAAATGAAGCACGATATGGATTTTTTGCTACCTGCAGCTTAAGTCACCTAAAAATTTTAAAGTGGTAGATTACACCTGCACTGGAATTTTTTTCCTATGTTGTACGATCACTGAGATATTGACAAATTACTGTTACTAGGGTTCCTTTTCAGGCCTATGGGGCTATTTTATAGCTCTGCTGTTATGTATAAGTGGGAGCACAGGGCCCGTGCTCTGACAGACATATATCATTATGCACAGATGGGCAGTTTGATGGGATCACAGTGCTTTTCAGTGCCCATATCTCGGAAATGATGTGAGATATGGATTAGTTCGATTATGTGTCATGTGGAGGGCTCACTGCCATGATTACAGCACTTGAATTTTTTTCCTAATAGCTACGGTTCCTGCGATATTGGCAAATTTGTGTTAGTAGGGTTTCTTGCCATGTAGGGCTGCTGTATGGCTCTGTAGCTATGTATAACTGGTAGTGCAGGACCCAGAGGGCCTGTGCTCCCACAGACAATATCATTATGCCCAAATGGGCAGCCGGCTGGGGCCCCGCACTCCCACCAACACATATCCTTTACTATTTATACAGTGGAAGTCAGAGAAAAGTTTTGCAGTACTGAGGTATATCTAGATATACTGAGGCAGAATGAAGCAGGATCACATTACAGTCAATGCAAATTGCCACAGTAGTACCTTACACTTTTCCAAAAAAGAAAGGACATTCTTTGCAAAAACTTCATTAATGCATCAGTTAGGGTTGCTTCCACAGTGACACAAGCAAGTAAATTTGATGTTTGGGTTTCAACCTAACTCCAAATTCCTCCCAACACACAGCGCAACACATATACAAGTGGGGGATGATACACGGCAACACAACTAATCAGAAACAGACACCATAAGGTAACAGAAAGAACATACAGCTCTGTAAACATACCACAAGAGGCATCCATCATCATGTTTCAGCAACTGTATCACTTCTACTGTCATAGAGTGGAGGGGGTACACCCACATGCTGTGCAACCATGTAAGATGGCCACTGCATGAACTGTATATCTCCATGCAGATAGTACAACAGTACCCATAAGTCATAGTCGGATCTCATGGTTAGTTGGGCCCTGTTCTTCCATCCTTCTATTAAGATAGAACAACACTGTACATATATGTCACAGAGGGACTACAGAGTGCTATGTACCCTGTGCTACCATCCCTACATTAACATAGTACAACACTATCTATGTGTCACTGTGTCCATATGTCACAGTATCACTTCATGGTTGTTCAGATACTGTACTCCCATCCCTCCATCAAGATATAAGTACAACACAATCTATATTTTCACACTATCCATATGTTACAGTGAGAGTACAGGGTGCTTTGTATTCTGCTGTCCCATTCCTCCATCATCATACTACAACACAGTAAATACATCACACTGCCTATATGTCACAAGGAGAAAAGTGCAACATATGGATAGCGTAACACATGGATTGTGTTGTGCTATTTCAATAGAGTTATGGTAGTGCATGGTCCAAACTACCTTGTATGCTCATTGTGACAGATGTACAATGTGACTAATGGATAGTGTGGCACTATCTTGATGTAGGACTGGGAGGACAGGGTGTCACAGTGACATATGAACACTGTGTTCTATGGATTCTGATATTCTGTGTCAATTTATGGATGAGAGTGCATGGTCCAAATGGCAGTGCGCTCCCAGACCCACATTGACATAATAGAACAGTGTCTTTATGAAATGTTGGGAACACTATTGGTCCATGTAGGTACTACAACAGTCTGCATAGATCAGGTTTGGACTGTGGAGTTATTCACCGTACAGTCACATCCCTACATGCAGATAGTAGAAGACGGTACATAGCTAACAGCAGAACCACGTGATACTTCACATCCTATGCTTTCATATCTCCATCCACACAAAAGAACAGTATGTATAACTCACAGTCAAACAGTAGGTTAGTTTACACCCTGTGTTCCTAGCCCTCCACAGGTGGACACATATGGTATGTATCCATCTGTGGAAATATTCAAGAGTGTGGCACATATACCTCAACTTATTAAGTTATGAGCAGGTGTAGTGAAATAGTATGAAACAGTCATAACCATCTCATGTTAAAGAACTTTCATCTAAAAGGTTCTACATAGCCTTCTTAACACATACCTGCATGTCTGCACAGCATGTGGGTGTACCACCCAAGACACTGGTGGTATTGCAGCAGAAGTGATACAGTTCCTGAAACATGATGATGGATGCTTCTTGTGGTATGTTTACAGAGTTGCATGTTCTTTATGTTACCTTATGGTGTCTGTTTCTGATTGACTGTGTTGCCTTGTACTGTCCCCTGCTTGTATATGTGTTGTGTATGTGTGTGTAGGGAGGGATTCAGAGTTGGGGTTGAAAACCCTAATGTCAAATTTCCTCACTTTTGTCGCTGTGGAAGCAACCCTAACTGATGCATTAATGAATTTTTTTTGCAAAGAATATATATATACAGGTATATATATATAATGGGGGGCACCAAATCCAAATCCAATGTTCTGATTGTATAAAACATATCACATGACCATGCATATATCAGAGCATGACTGCACAGCTTTACTTTTACCCTCTCCAAAACAATTTTGCCATTTTATAAGATAGATAACCCACTCTAGGGTGTGTGGTCATGCTCCGATATATGCATGCCTTAGATGGTTGGTAACAATGCGCACCAAGGCATGCATATATCAGCGCACGACCACACATCTTAGAGTGGGTTCAATTGAAATTCACTTTTAAAGCACTCTGCAGTATGCTGCAGCAGACCTACTGAATAAAGCAATGTAATTTCAATGGCAATTAGTCCCTTTTGTCATGCAGGAAACTGTGGCATTCACTTCATCTTGAAAGTGTCACACTCCCTGCATGACAAAGAGGACTAATTGCCATTGAAATTACATTGCTTTATTCAGTAGGTCTGCTGCAGCATTCTAAAGAGTGCTGCAAAATGCTGAAAACTTGAGTTTCATCCCGGGGGACGCCACTGTGTGTGTGTGTCTATATATATATATATATATATATATATATATATGTATATAATTTTTTCTTTGCAAAAAACTCCATTAATGCATCAGTTAGGGTTGTTTAAACACCAACAAAAATGTGTAAGTTTAACATTAGGGTTACCACCCCACCACCCCACCTCCACACCTGCATCTTCTACACACCAACAGATGTCAGGGTGTGCTATGGGGTCATCAGCCCCAACTCTCACCCCATTCCATGTGTAAGCAAGTTAACATGCTACAGTGTAGGAGAATGGGTTGAGAGTTAGGACTGATGACCCCAAGGCACACCCTGATGTCTATTGGTATGTAGAGAGTGTGGGTGTGTAGGTGGGGTGGTGGGGTGGTAACTCCAAATGTTGAATTTCCAAATTTTGTTGATGTGGAAATAACCCTAACTGATGCAGTAATGGAGTTTTTGTAAAGAATTTTCTTTTGAAAACTGTAATATAAGTAGTAAGTGGTATGTGTTGGGGCCCCATGCCCCACCAAGCTGCCCATTTGTGCATAATGATATGCATCTGTGGAAGCACAGACCCTCCTGGGCCCTGCACTCCCACTCACACATACAGTAAATATGGAGCCATACAGCAGCCCTATTAGGCAAGGAATCCTTGTAAACCTAATTTGTCAATATGCCAGAAAGAAGCCAGAAGCCAGAAGCTGGAAGGAAACAGATTCATTTCAGTGCTTTACAGCAACTGTTCATTGCTATTTTTATTTTAAACTTAGAGTATGGGCTTTTAGAGACACTGTAATTTCTTTGCTGTCTTTACTTAGAATTGTTTTTGGGCTGTTGAAAATTTAAAATCTAGTTTTGTGTGCTTGTAGTGGTGGTCTATTCCTTTGCTGTCTTTAATTGCTGCAAATTTTCACCCCCTCCCTCCCTGCCCCAACTCTTAATTATATGCCCTGTTAAATCTGATTGACAGGAGCTAACCACAAGGATAGTAAGGGATGTGGAGTAGAAGGGCATAAGGGTGAAGAAGCCCACCCTCAGCACGACAAGTGTTTTAACTCATTTTGTTTCTTTTTTTCTTTTTAAGGAAAAGTATCTGAGGATCAGTGGCAGGATTTTAGGACAGTAAATTAATAAAAAGGAACTAGGAGCTTCAGTACAAGACAAGTATATGGAATAGCAGTATAAGTGCAGTATAATGTGGGGAGTGGTGCAATGCAGTGGCTGCGGGGCAGCTATATTCAGGCAGACCTTCTGGACCCTGAGGTGCTGCCCTATCTGCATGCATATCTCTAGACTGCAGGATGAGGTAGCCAGACTCGGAGCAGAAGTAAATTGGGTCAGGAGTACCATCACCCCTATCCAGAGACCACCCAGTCCAATGCTGCTGCTTCAAAGGATGCCAAGAAAGAGGAACAATTGGATGACAGTGGGCTCAGGAGGGGTTAGGGTGGTCAGGCAGAGGCACATCCCAGATCCTATTCCACTCAAAAACTCATATGCCACACTGGCAAATGGGGACAACCAAATAGAGGTACCCTGAGAAGTGAAAGGAAAGGATATGGAGGTTAGTCAAGGAGGTGACCTCAGTGGGGAGAGCAGTGGACCCCAGAGGAGGAGGAAGCAAATCCTGGTGGGGGACTCCATCATAGGAGGGCTCCAGCTAGGAACACAGGAGGGGGAGCACAGGGAGGTGAGGTGCCTACCAGGTGCCATGGCATGGAGGGATGGAAGGAAGATCCTGGGGATCACTAGGAAGGCAAGATGGGAGGGTGAGCTGGATGTCATTATCCAATTAGGTACTAATGATCTGGCAAATGGGGAGCCAAAGGAAGTTCAAGAAGAGTTTAGGAAATTGGGGAGGGGTCTCAAGCAAGTAGCTACTTCTGCCACCTTCTCGGAAGTACTACCTGCGAGAGGCATGGGAGAACATAGGGGTGCATGCCCCAGGAACTTTAACTCATGGTTGAAGAACTGGTGCTGTGATTCATTGGTGACTGGGGACCCACCTGGAGGGATGGAGGCTTGTTCAAGCCTGATGGTCTGCATCCATCCTGGAGGGGAATCCAAGCACTCAATGACAAGATTAAATGCTACATTGACAAGCATTTAAACTAGATGGGGGGGTGGCAGACCAGCAAGGATGGTACCTAATTGCCCAACCCCCACAGCTAGCAGTGGAACCAGTGAACTGGAGGAGTGGATATCTCTACAAAGCAGTGTGCAAAAGATGGAGATAAGCACCCAAGAGGTGGATAGGCAGAAAAGGGGCAACATTCAACAGAAGGCCAGACAGTAAGGAGAACCAGGATAAATGACAACCAGGGCTGGAGTAGAACAGCTAAACAGTCCAGGAGGTCAAATCATGGAAAGCCATGTGCCAATGCCAGGAGTCTTAGCAACAAGATGGAGGAGCTGGAGGCTGTCATCATGCAGTCAGACCTGGACTTTGTGGCCATCACATAAAATTGGTGTAATGATAGCCACGACTGGGAGATGGCCATACCTGGCTACAACATATTCAGAAGAGACAGGGCAGGTAGGAAGGGAGGAGTGGCACTGTATGTGAAAATGACATAAGGACCACAGAGATCCAGGAGGAACAAAATGGGGGAGAGATACTGTGGGTTAAGCTGGAAAGGAAAATGTGGCCAGCCATCCACACAGGTGTGGTCTATAGACCACCAGCCCAGGAGAAAGAAACAGATAGGGAGCTGATGCTAGCCATCCAAAGGATGGCAGACAAGGGTGAGGTAGTGCTGGTTGGAGACCTCAATATTCCAGACATGGACTGGAGCATCCCTGCAGCAGCATCAACTAGGAGCAGATTTATCCTGGACTCTGATCAGGGTGTCTTCCTCAAGCAACTGGTCATGGAACCAACCCGACAGAAGGCAATACTGACCCTAGTGTTCACAAACAGGGACAGTGTGATGGGGTAACAGTGGGGGAACAACTGGGGAACAGTGACCACCAGTCATTGTGTTTAAAATCACAGAAGGAGCAGAACCAAACCACACAAAAACACCTATCCTAGATTTTAGGTGTGCAGACTTTGAGAAAATGGGGAGATGCTTGAAAGAGGCATTAAGGGGAATGGGGCAGGAATCAGGGGTTGAGGAACAATGGTAGTATATAAAAGGGAATTACAAGAGCAACAGAATTATGCATTAAGCAGGTTAGCAAGGGGAAAAGGAAGAGGAGGCCATTATGGTTTTCCAAGGAGGTAGCGGAGAAAGTAAAAGCCAAAAAGATTGCATTCAGACAGTACAAAAAGACACAGACAGAAGGGGATAGAGAGAAGTACAAGGAGAAGCAATGGGAGGCAGGGAGGTCAGTAAGGGAAGCCAAAGCTCAAACAGAAGAACACATTGCAAAATCAGTGGGTAGAGGGGACAAAACCTTTTACAGGTACATAAGTGAAAAAAGAAAGGCATGGAGGGATAGTGAGACTGAAGGGGGAGGATGGGGGCCGTGTGGAGGATGACAACAGTAAAGCTGACATATTGAACAGGTATTTCTGCTCAGTCTTTACTGATGAAGATGAGGGTAATGGGTCTGAATGGAGTACAAGGGGTGGGAATAGTGCAGAAATGGACACAAGTCTCTTTACACGAGAAATGGTCCTGAAGGAACTGGAAGTAATAAGAGTTGATAAAGCAATGGGGCCAGATAGTGAGCACCCCAGGGTCCTTAAAGAACTAAGAGAGGTGGTGGCTGATCCTCTTGCAATCCTGTTCAGCCAATCACTGGAAACAGGGAAGGTACCTAAACAATGGAGGACAGCAGATGTAGTCCCCTTATACAAAAGTGGAAATAAAGAGGAAGCAGGGAACTACAGACCAGTCAGCCTCACCTCGGTAATGGGGAAGATCATGGAAGCACTACTGAAGGACAGACTGGTGGAACATCTGGTTGTCAATGGACTACAGGACCCAAGGCTGCATGGTTCCACCAGGGGGAGGTCATGTCAGACCAACCTCATTGAATTTTTCTACTGGGTGACTAGGGAGGTGGATCAGGGGAGGGCAGTGGGCATGGCCTATCTGGACTTCAGCAAGGCCTTTGACATGGTGCCACATAGAAGACTATTACACAAACTGGGGAATATGGGTGTGGGCAGGACAGTAGTGTGGTAGGTAGGTAACTGGCTGAGCGGGAGGACACAGAGTGTGGTGGTAAATGGATGTCACTCCACAGAGGGAAGAGTGACCAGTAGGGTACCACAGGGATCAGTGCTGGGACAGGTCCTATTCAACATCTTCATCAGTGACATTGCGCAGGACACAGAAGTTAGAATTTCCCTGTTTGCTGATGACATAAAGCTCTGTAACAGAGTAGACACACCAGAGGGTGTAGACAGAATGAGAAGGGACCTCCATAAACTTCAAGAATGGTCAGGGGTTTGGCAGTTGAAATTCAATGCAAAGAAGTACAAAATAATGCACATGTGGCACAAAAACCCTGGCACAATATATCAGTTGGGTGTGAGGATATAGCATGCACTAAGCAGGAAAGGGATCCTGGGGTTATCATCTCTGATGACCTCAAGGTAGGGAAACAGTGTGACAAGGCAGCAGGTAAAGCAAATAAGATGCTGGCATGCATAGGCAGGGGCATCACCAGCAGGAAAAGGGAAGTCATATTTCCACTATACAAGACACTAAAGAGGCCCCACCTGGAGTACAGTGTACAGTTCTGGAGACCTTACTTACATAAGGACACAGACAGGGTAGAGAAGGTTCGGAGGAGGACAACAAAGATGGTACATGGATTACATCACAAGTCCTATGAGGACAGGTTGAAGGAATTGAATATGTACTCCTTGGAGGAGAGGAGGAAGAGAGGGGATAAAATAGAGACATACAAGTATCTTACAGGGAGGAACAGGGTGCAGGAATATGCTATTTTTAAGCAAAAAAGATGTTTCAGGGCTAGAGGACATGGGATGAAGTTGGAGGGAGGATGATTCAGAGGAAACGTGAGGAAGAATTTCTTCATAGAATGGGTGGTGGACAAGTGGAACACCCTGCCAGAGGAAGTGGTGGGGGTTGAAACAATCACAGTATTTAAGAATGCATGAGATAGATGTAAAGGAATTCTGGCAATCAGGGTTAAGGGGCAACAGACTTCTAGGAAAACATAAAGTGAACTTACAAGCTCAAATGGGCAGACTGAGTGGCCATAGGCCCTTATCTGCTGACACAGTCTATCTATCTGTGTATCTATGTCAGGAACCACAGCAGCTAGGAAGAAAATTCAAGTGTTGTAATCATGACAGTGAGTAGTTCTCAAAACATACATCAATCAAATCTGTAGTTTGTATCGTTTATGAGATACAAGCACCAAAAAGCACTGTGAGTGCTAACTCTGAGGGTGTAAGAGTGTCCTACGGACAAGAAAATGAGCAATTGGAACACTAATTCCCAAATATCACAGTAACCATACAAGGTAGAAAACAAATTCAAATGGCATGGTATTCATGGCTTTTCAACCTACTTCTGCACTTAGTCCTCCTATGGGGGACTAAGAATTGTTAATGATGAAAAATCTGTATCTCGAACCGTTTTGAGATATGAGCCCCAAAAGGCATCACGAGCACTGTGCTGTTATCCTATGGGAAAATTCCTCAACTTCGGAATGCTTTAACTATGGTCCTGTACAATATTTTCATACAAAACCACCAAAGGGCACATCTGTGGGACTAGGGCTTGCCACACTGAAAATTTCAGGCCAATAGCAAAATCTGCCTTGCCACAATAAAGTAACAAAGAAAACAACACATTTAACAATGTGTTTGTGCAGTGTTACCATGATTATATTAAATGTTATAATGACACTCCTATCTCTATAATGAGAATGTGACAGCGAACACAAAAAATAGTGCTGCGGTTACTTTTTTTATGATTGTGATTATTTTCGCAGTAACATAAAATATTGCAGAGAGCAAAAAATGGCAAAATGGTGAAAAAAATTGTAAAAACACATTTCCAGACCAGCTGGTGAAAAACAAATGCCAGATTCATGTTCATCAGGGCCCAATTAGGTAAACACAACTGTAGGTGTTTAACAAAGTGCACTATTTTTTGAATTACAACATTTTTTGTCCCTCGCTAAATGAAAACAAGATGGTAGCAGCACAAAAACAATTTCAGGCAGCTCGACAAAAAATATGATCGCAAACATTTTCACAGTGCACATATAAATTTTCCCATAGGCTATAATGGGACATGAAAAAATGGAATAACTTTTGAATGGAGCAACATTTTTTCATCAAATCTTCAAAAGGCATCAGTTCAACCCAGGACACATGTAGACAAATAAACTTGAACCCACTGAAATGCATTCTTCTGTTCATTCTGGCTTACTGAAGAATTCACAAAAAAGGTGATTTTTCACTGTTTGAGTGCCCCACTGTTCTGCAACCATACATCTGACCAGAACAAAAATGTCCAGATACGGAGATCTACAATAGGCAGGTATGCATTCCAAATTTCAGTCAAAATGGACAAACAGTTGCAACATTATTAAAGTTGAAACTTTGCAGTTTAACATAGAAATGGCTGTGCAACCGTAACTACTGTGGCACTACCGCGACACTATAATTAATATATATTTATAGGGGCATAGTCACACCCCTATATTTAGGGTTGAGTAGGCACTTTAATATTAAACCTCAACTTTTGCAGGTTAATAACTTTGCAACTGTTCAACAGACGTGAACCTGACGTGGTACTCGTGTACCTATATTATGACTACTGTGATCTACCTAATACCAAGCGTGTACCACCAGTGAATGCCTGTAACACTGGTTGCTTTTATAATCTAAGTGTTATGTACTGTACTGTTTTGTTTGCTGTGATGTATTGCTCTCTTGACGAGGTGCCTTTGTAAATGAGTCTATGACTCAAAGGTCTATAAACCGATGATCTAATAAAGAAATAAAAAAAAGAAATTAGATTTGCATGAAATTTGGAATGCGTAGTCTGGTATGGTAGATCTCTTGATTTACCAAGTTGTGTTTCAGTCAGAGATACAGTTCTTGAGCAGCAAAGCACCAAAACATTTACTTTATACCACTTTTGCACATTTTTGTCTGTGCTGCTCTTGTGAACACCTGGTCTTTTAGTCCAGATCTTAGGACATAGAAAGACCTTGGGCAAAGGAACAGGCCAGCATTTGTTTGGTGAAAAAATATTAATCCATTCAAAAGTTATTGAATTTGAAGTTCCCATTATGTCCTATGGAAAATGTATATGTATTTTTACAGTGTCCATGGGGAAGACCAGATGTCCCTTGGGAAGAACAGATGTCCCTAGGAAGACCAGATTGCCCAAATTAGGATGCCCATATCTCCATAATGGTTTGGTATTTTACTTGAAATTTGCAGGTGCTGAGGGATGTCCTAGAGATGTTAATTATGTTGTTTAGGTGTTGGGAAATTAATTGGTTGCAGATATAGTCAATGATGAAGTTGACATTTTTCCCTTAGGATTACATTGCGATCTGTGTCATGACTTTTAGTGCCGATATCTTGGAAATGAAACGAGATACAGACTTTTCGCTACTGGCGGCATAGATCATCTTTAAGTGATCTATGCCACTGGAGAAAGACTTGAAATCATAGAGTAAGCCTGCAGTTGAATTTTTTCTGTACGTTGCATGGTTCATGAGATATTCTGAAATAACTGTCACAAGGGTTCAAAGAAAGCCTGTCCAGTGCTTTCCAGTGCCCATATCTCAGAAATGATGTGAGATATGGTTCAGTCATTCAGTGTTGCATGAAGTACTCGCTGTCACGATTACAATGACGCTTGATGTTTTTTTTTAGCTCTTACAGTTCGCAAGATATCTGCAAATTACTGTTACAAGGGTTTGGTGCCATATAAGGCTGCTGTATAGCTCTGTAGCTTTGCATAAGTGGGGCTATGGTCCCAGATGGCCCACACTCCCACAGCTGCGTATTGTTATGCAAAAATTGCCAACTTGGTGCGCATCCACCAAAACATGTTTTTTACTAGTTATATTACACTTTTCCAAAAAGTAAGGAAATTCATGGCAACAAACTGTGTTTAATGCATCATTTAGAGTTAAACCAAAAAAAGTCAGGAAATGAAACATTAGGGTTAATCCCCTAACCCCCCCAACAGATCCCACACCCCCATCCTCCACAGACTGACAGATGCTGGGGTGTGCCATTGGGGTTGTGAGGCCTAAATCTCATCCCATTCTCCTTTACTGTGGCATGTCAACCTGCTTACACATGGAATGGGATGAGATTTAAGCCTCACAACCCCAATGGAATGCCCCAGCATCTGTCAGTCTGTGGAGGGTGGAGGATGGGGGCACAGGGTCTGTAGGTGGGTTAGGGGTACAACCCTAATGTTTCATTTCCTGACTTTTTGCTTTAACCTTAAATGATGCATCAAACACAGTTTTTGCCATGAATATACACACACATATATATATATATATATATATATATATATATATATATATATATATATCATGGTAGCACAGTAGCTACCATAGTTAGGGATTGAGGAGCCATTTACATGTTCAACCTAACATTTTGCACCTTAATAACTTTGCAACTGTTCAACAGATTTGCCTGAAATTTAGAATATATGATCAAGGACCATACATCTTGGGATCTGCCAACTTTCATACTGTTTGGATATACGACTGCGGAGTTATTAAGCGTGATCTGCGCGCATGTTTATGCTTTTTTGAAGTCTTTGCTCATCCCTACAGGTTGCATGGTTTGTGTGACCAGTCTGAAACCTTCAGGAAATGTGCAGCCAGGGTCCCAGATGTGCCTTTTGAAGATTTCGTGAAAAAATATTAAACGGTTCAAAAGTTATTCAAAAAACAATTTCCCATTATAAGTCAATGGGAAAAGTTAACAAAAAGTTTGACAGTGTCACAATTGCACCTTTTAGTGTCACAAATGGCCTTAGTAGTGTCGCAAATCCACCATTTTTTTTTCAGTTGGTGATCAGAAAAATGCTTGCCATTTAAATTTGGGACCCTCTAGCAACATAATTCTTTTTGTGTTCACCTAGTCTGACCCTGAAGATGCTAGTCATGTCTTTAATTTGGGGTGAAACACCCTAGAAATATATTTTTCAAATTTCTGGAAAAAGTAGTGTCCGCAAAGTAATGTCACATGCATGACACTTTTGCAAATCTGTGCTAAAAGTGCCACAAATCACGACACTACTTTGCGACACTGTGCCCAAAATAACAGGCATTCTTTGTCACCCTACTGCAAATGAACGGTTTGGACTTTTGGGCTGAAATGTGGAGGGACGGTAACCAACATCTCAGAGATGTGCCTTTTGGTGGTTTGGTAACAAAATATTAAATGGATGCAAAGTTACAGTACTCCAAATTTGACACTTTTTCCCATAGACTAACACTGCGGCGTCCGCTGAATGACAGGAATTCTTTGCCACCCTGCTGCAAAATAATGGTTCGGTCTTTTAGACTGAAATTTGGAAGGAAGAAAGCCAACATCCCTCGGATGTGCCTTTTGGTGGTTTGGTGAAAAAATATTATAGGGAGGCAAAGTTATGGCACTCTGAACTTCTCTTTTTTTCCCATAGGATAACATTACGGCGTTGGCCGCGCCTTTCAGGGGTCCGTGATCTTGGAAATGGTGCAAGATACGGACCTTCTTATTGAAATTGTTTAGCCCCCTAATGGGAGCTAAGCACAAAATTAGCCAGGAAATTCATAAATCATATGACTTTTACATTTGGTTCCTGAGATATCAGCAATTTATTATTCCAACTCCTCATTTTCTGCTCAGACCCATTATTATGCATATGTTCTTTGTACTCACTGTCTTCTCTATGCAGCTTTGGGAAAACCAGCCTGTGCGCTACATTACTGTTACCCTTACTGCTTCTGCTTGCGGTTCCATACCCATTTCACTTACCGTTTCCATCGCCACCATGTGTGTTACCTTTTGCGTTTTCATTTGCTATGCTTGTGTTATTTTAACCATTTGTGTCTACAGTACTGTTTATCTTGGTGATTTGCTTTGCATCACCATGCACATTATCATTTGTGTTTGCAGGCACCGTGTTGCTATGTGACAAGACATCCCGCCACCGTATTCATTTACTATTTCTCAGAGTAATTCTCAAAAAGAAGGGAAATTAGAGGGAAAAACTCTGTTTACTGCATCATTTGGGGTTGTTCCACAGTGGCAGAAGTGAGGAAATTCTGTGTTAGGGTTCAAAAGCATAACTGTGCATTCACCCCCAACCCCCCCAGCACCACAGACACACAGAGACACACACACACACACACACATGGAAGTAGGGGGAGAGAACCAAGGCAACACGACCAATCACAGGCAACAAGCAGGAGGTGTCAGAAATAAAATATAACTGTCTAAATGTACTACAAGAGATCCCCAGTCTTTGAGAGTATGTACTCCATATTCAGCATACATCCTCAGCAAAATTGAGGCCATGTACAGCAACAGTACACGTTCCTGATTCCAAGGTTGCACAAGTAGAAGTTGTATGGCCTTAGGTAGCAATGTCCCACACCGCTACACCAGCTACTACCCCTGACTGGAGAACCACAGGAAAACTAACAGTGGTACACACTAGTTAACACAGTTAGGAATTATAGGACCTCTGTCAGATAATGCCCCACCCCCTAGCCCACATACTGCATACTGAGTGGAGAGCCACAGCAAAAATACACCTATGGACATGAATAGTGTAGCTCTGTCTTTGCAGCTGTAGAGAAGTTAGCACACTTAGGAGTTGCACGGTCTCATGGGTGGGGGACTGCACCTCAGAGACCACAGCATAGCTGATGATGTGGGACATCAATGGTACAGCTCAGTGATTGTAGGCACAGTTGAGTTAGTACAGTTAGGATTTGCATGCTATGATACAGGCAATGCCCCCTGCCTGAATACATACTGCATCCTGAGTGCTGAGCCACAGCAAAAGTGAGGTGATGGACATCAACAGTACACCTGCATAATTGTAGGTACACCCAATTAGCTACAGTTAGGAGTTGCATGAACTTAGCCAGGCAATTCCACCACATATAGCAGTTGCTGAATCTGATTGTACAACCACAGCTGTATTGCTTATGTAGCGATGTTGCAGATTCAGAGACAGCTACTGCACCCTGACTGCAGAGCCATAGGAAAAGTAAGGGTGGTACATAGTAGTTAACACAGTTAGGAATTAGATTACCTCTGTCAGTTAATGAACAAGCCCCTAGCCCACATATCTATACTGAGTGGAGAATGGTACATGTTCCTGATTCAAGATGCTCACAAGTTACCACAGTTAAGAGTTGTATGACCTTAGGTAGTGATGTCCCACACCTCGCTACACCAGCTACTGCACCCTGACTGGAGAGCCACAGGAAAACTAACAGTGATACACATTAGTTAACACAGTTAGGAATTACAGGACCTCTGTCAGGTAATGCCCCACCCCCTAGCCCACATACTGCATACTGAGTGGAGAGCCACAGAAAAAATATGCCTATGGACATGAATAGTGTAGCTCTGTCTTTGCAGCTGTAAAGAAGTTAGCACACTTAGGAGTTGCACAGTCTCATGGGTGGGGGACTGCACCTCCAGAGACCCACAGCATAGCTGATAATGTGGACATAAATAGTACAGCTCAGTGATTGTAGGCACAGCCTAGTTAGCACAGTTAGGATTTGCATGCTGTGATACAGGCGATGACCCCCATCTGAATACATACTGCATCCTGAGTGCTGAGCCACAGCAAAAGTGAGGTGATGGACATCAATGGTACACCTGCGTAATTGTAGGTACACTCCAGTTAGAACAGTTAGGAGTTGCATGGACTTAGCCAGGCAATTCCACCACAAATAGCAGTTACTGCATCATGATTGTACAACCACAGCCGTATTGCCTTAGGTTGCGATGTTGCACAGTTCAGTACGGCAGCTACTGCACCCTGACTGCAGAGCCACAGGAAAAGTAAGGGTGGTACATAGTAGTTAACACAGTTAGGAATTAGATTACCTCTGTCAGTTAATGAACAAGCCCCTAGCCCACATATCTATACTGAGTGGAGAGCCAGAGCAAAAATAAGCCCATGGACATCAACAGTGTAACTCTGTCATTGCAGGTGTACAGAAGTTAGCACACTTAGGAGTTGCACAGTCTCATGGGGTGGGGGACTACACCTCCAGACCACTTGCTGCATGCTAAGTGAAGAGCCACAGGCAAATAAGGGTGATGCAGATCAGTTGTACACCTCCCTGATTACAGGTACAGTGTAGTTAGCACAGTTATCACTTGAATGGCCTCAGCCAGGCAATGCCTTTCCAAACTGCGATACCAGGTACTGGATCCTCAGTAGAGACCCACAGCACAGCTGAGGGTATGACATCAATGGTAGACATCAGTGATTGCAGGGACATCAAGTTAGCACAGTTAGCGTTTGCATGGGCCTCGAGACAGGTAATGCACCCCAAAATCGTACTGCATCATTAATACTGATGCACAGCAAGACTGAGGCAATGGACATAAACAGTACACCTCTGTAGTTGTAGGTAGACACAAGTTACCACAGTTAGGATTTGCATCGGCTCACCCAGGCAATTTCCCCATGCATACCAGTTACTGTTCCTGACTGTACAGCCACAGCTGCATGGCCTTAGGTAGCAATGTTGCACATCTCTCTACACCAGCTACTGCACCCTGACTGGAGACTCACAGGAAAAGTAAGGGCAATACATACTAGTTAACTTAGTTAGGAATTACAGGACCTCTGTCAGGCAATGTCTGAACCCCTAGCCCACATATTGCATACTGAGTGGAGAACAAAAAAGCCCATGGAGATGAACAGTGTAGCTCTCTCGTTGTAACTCGTTGTAACTCTACAGAAGTTTGCACACTTAGGAGTTGTACAGTGTCATGGGGGGATTGCACTTCCAGACCACTTGCTGCATCCTGAGTGAACAGCCACAGGAAAAGATAGGCAATGCACATCAGTTGTACAGCTCCCTGATTGCAGGTACAGTCCAGTTAGCACAGTTATCACTTGAATGGATTCAGGCAGGCAATGTGTCTTCAAATGTGACAGCATGTCCTGCATCCTCAGTGGAGATACACAACACAGGTGAGGATATGGACATCAATGGTAGACATCACTGATTGCAGGGATACTGAAATTAGCTCAGTTAGGATTTGCATGGCCTCAGACAGCTAATGCTGCCCCCCCCCAAAATGCATACTGCATCATGAATGCTGATCCACAGCAACAATGAGGCAATGGAGATCAACGGCACACCTCTGTAATTGAAGGTACAGTGAAGTTAGCACAGTTAGGAGTTGCATGGGCTCAGCCAGGCAATTGCAGCACACATAGCAGTTACTGCATCCTGAGTGTATAGACACAGCTGCATAGCATTAGATAGTGATGTCCACACCTCGCCACAGCAGTTACTGCCTGCTGACTGGAGAGATACACGAAAACTAAGGGTGGTACAGACTACTTAGCACACTATGGAATTACGGGACCTGTGTCAGGCAATGTGCCATGCCCTAGCCCATGTGGTGCATACTGAGTGGAGACCCATAGCAAAAATAAGCCCATGGACATGTAAGTGTGGTACTACTTCTTTCAACTGATTTGCATGCTTAAAGAAACAACAGTTACTTTCTAATGTTATAATGTTATGGTTCAGTAAAGACTCAACACAGGTGGTTAAGTTTAAAACATATTTATTGCCAATTGGTGAAACTGAGAAAGGACCAATTAAGATTTACATTTTTTTACAAAATCAGTCTCACAATACAATCTTTGCATGTGTGTAATCATTGCTTGGAATATATCTAAATGTGTGTCATGCATAGTAAGTAGATGATATGGATTGGAATAAGTACGTACATACGGAAATACAAGCATACAAAGAAGCCAGCAGAAGAAGGCCATTTGGTCTATCAAGTCTGCTCGTATTGCAGGATCCACATCTTGAGCTAATGTCTCTGCTATCCCTCCACAGCCCTCCCATCCTCCCTAGGCATGATTCTTATCTTTCCCCTATGCTTATACCAGGCTCTTTTATAGCTGCTCACTGTCTTTAATGAGGTGACCTCTTCTAGCAGTACATTCCAAGTGTTCAACTCCCTTTTGGGAAGAAGTGCTTTCTGACATCCTCCTAAACCTCCCACCCTCCAGCTTAAGACAGTGCCCCTCATGATATGGTTGCCACTCAGCTTGAAAAGACTTTGGTTATCAACATTATTTATCCTTTTAAGTACCTGAATGTTCCAATCATGTCCCATCCCTCTCTCCTGTCCTACATTAATGAAGGTATGTCAGGAGCTTCTAAGCAGTGATTACACATGAAACAGTGATGATTTGTTGTTGTTGTGTGACTGATAATGTGTATGTTCCTAGGGTGAGCAAAAACCAGATGGTAAGTGTTCAAGTAATAGAGTATAAAATTTAATGATTTCAGTGACATTAGATAACTGGTATGTTCAGTTAAATATTTTAAGATATATCACTGACTAGGTGCATATGGAAAATTCCTACCCTACCCTCAATAGAAGCATCATAAACATTGTCAGGAACGGGTATGAAGTGCATTGTTATCCGTAAAAGTGTCTGATTTACAATTTCAAGTGTTATTAACATAGATTACATTTACTTGTATAACAAGTACAACACATTTATATTATTACAGGTACAATATACATTTCTTTCAATGGTTACATTAGTTACTATATCAGTTCTGACCTAGCAAATAACAAATGTGTGTAGCATGTTGTTTTATCAAAGATATAGGTCACTGAACTTAATCACTATAGTATTCTGTTATATGTTAAGGAGAAATTCTTACTTGGCTCTTACAGTAACTCTTTTACTAGAACAATTAAACTAGTTAACAACAATAGTCAGATGAAATGAGAATGTAAATAATATTTATATGTCATTACATAGGTATGCAGGTCTCATTTGGTATTACGACTGCAATATTTCAGTATTCACACTTGCTTCATTCACTTGCTTCATTATGACTAAAGAGTTTTATATTTACATATGTACAGTTTCAGTGTAACAAATACATCAGGCATAGTTCAACACTTGCATGGTGAAAGAATGATGATGTTGTCAAGATGTCAACAGATAATAGACAAAAATGCTGGTGATAGAAAACTTGTGACAGAGTGTTCTCTTTGGTGAATGAGATATGTTTACACACTTATTTAAAATGATGTGGTGTTGTTTTATTTTTTACTCATAGGGATTACTACTGTTTGCTAACATTTCATTGCTTTATTTTTCTCTGTAGCAAAGTGTTTCTTACAGCTATATATCTTCTCTGAAATTATTACAGGTGGTGCTTTACAGGTTTTACAGTTGTATCTAACATTAGGATAAGCTTTCAGGAATACTGCATTTGTTGTTGACTGATTATTTCTGCTCTTACCTCTTTGTTCTTTCATCCATGGTTCTTCTTTTTGGCAGAGAGGGCCCAGCCACCCACCCCCATCCCCAACCACCCCACACTACACTCCTTTTATAGGGTACCACAGTTGTGACATTTCCTGTGGCAGAGCAGGAAGGGGCGGATCAGTGGGGCATCCACAAGGTGAGCTAATTTACAGGGGCACTAGTAATTTAACTTGTTATAACAAGTTAAACAAAAACAAAACACAATCAAACCATTACTTGCACTTTTTTTCCTTCTAATTACTCTGACTAGGTTATACACCCAGCAACTTATCTGGAATGGATATCATTAACTGCAGGTACTGTGGAACAATTTTCAGAAGGACAGTCTTACAGGATTTAGGACACTGTCCTACATGCTGGGCCATTGGAGATCTTAGGGCTCAGCTCCGGGCAGCATGGGCAGAGATTGCACACCTCAAATTTCATATTCAAGGGAAATACATTATAAGAACCACCCACCATTTCCCCAGCATCCAACAGGAAAATTCGACCGCAGAGGTAGTTGGACCAGGAGGTTGGCAGGTGGTTAGGAGGGGCAAATGGTGCCCATCATATCTCTCTCCAACGTCTTACCTCAAAAACCATATAAACACTACAAACAGGTATCTGCCTCTATCTCTGAAATCAAACAAAGAGGCAGAAGACACTGCAGAGCAGGACACTGCGGCACAGGAGCTAGCACAACAAAACTCACCCAAATCAGGAACCAAAACAAAAAAGCAAAAAGGAAATCAAAAAACTATCATGATCATAGGAGACTCCATGATTCGGGAGTTGAGACCCATCTCCAGCCAGGGTAATGTTCAGATGTCTCCCAGGTACATCAGCATGGAGAGACACTGATCGCATTGCTAAAATTGTTCACAAAGCAGGAGAAAACATTGATGTCCTAGTACACATAGGGATTAATGATCTCACCAGCTGGTCAGTTGTGGAGACCAAGGAACACCTGACTAGGCTGGGTGACAAACTATCATCCATTTCGTCTGGCATCTCCTTCTCTGAGATCCTGCCAGTCTGGGAGAGGGGGGCAGATGGACAGAAGGTCAGAGAAGGGGAGATAGGGGAGCTAAACACGTAGCTCAAGGGCTGGTGCCAGGAAAAAGGACACAGATTTGTAGGGAACTGGCAACAGTTCTGGGAGCGAAAGTTCTTTAAATTTGATGGACTGCATCTGCCTAAGGAGGGAGTCAGTGCATTGGGGCAGAAGTTTGACATCTTTGCAGAATATTTAAACTAGCAAATGGGGAGAGGGGTGCAGCACCCCATACGTCGAATGGGAAGAACACCCCTCCCCCTTCAGCTAGTGGTCAAACAGGGATTCAGCATGTTTGCAGTTCATTTGCATCACCAGGTAAGAAAAAAGGTTTGTCTCCCCATACGACACACAGGGGTAATGCCAAACCTCACCCAACAACTAACGCACCGAAATCTGCCCAATGGAAAATCATGTACAAAATGCTCACAGCCTGGGAAATAAGATCCCAGACCTGCAGGCAATAATGTCAGAGGCTAAACTGGACATAGTTGCAATTAGTGAGATGTGGTTTACCAGTAACTACACTTGGGAGACTTCAGTATCTGGCTATGTATTGTTCAGAAGAAATCCAGGTGCAAAAAGGGGGGGGAGGAGTGGCCCTGTATGTCAATGAAAATATCAAAGCTACAGAAATTCAGAATACATATAAGGAGCCAGAAGAACTGTGGGTCACCCTGGAAACAGGAAATGGGACAGCCATAAGAACTGGGGTTGTCTACAGCCCCCAGACCAGGGGGAGGACATAGACACATTACTGTTAGAGGATATACAAACATGACAGCTAAAGGGGAGGTTCTGATAATGGAGACTTCAACATGCCAGATACAGATTGGTCAATACCAGTAGGAACATCTGCAGAACTAGACACATAGTGGATTCCTGCAGGGGAGGGCCTCAAACAACTGGTACAACAACCCACAAGAGACAGGGATATCCTAGATCTAGTACTGACTAACAGGAAGGGATCACAGATCTCAGGTAGAAGGTCACCTGGGGGCTAGTGACCATCACATGGTATGGTTCAATTTGGCTACTACATCTAAATCATCCCATTCCAAGGCAAAAATATGGGACTTCAGAGAGCTGACTTTGATAAGATGGCCAACAGAGTTAAGCAAGCCCTGGCAAAAAGAAACACAGGTGAGGGGTACAGGCAGTGGGCAAGCATTAAGGATGCAATACTTGAAGCAACATCCCATTGTGTTAGACAGAAAAGGAAGTGCAAAGAAGAAGAAACCACTTTGGTTCTCAAATACAGTAGCAGAAAAGGTCAGATAAAGGCGGCCTTCAGGAAATATATAAGGAACACAGGATGAAGATAGGGAGGCATACCAAACTGCCATAGGGAAGCAAGGAAGGCAGTAAGGCAGGCAAAGTCCCAAACTGAGGAAACACTAGCACAAACAGTAAAAGAAGGTGACAAGTTCTTTCTATAGAGTACATTAGTGAAAGGAGAAGTCCAGAGGGGGTATTGCTAAGCTTAATGGAGAAAAGGGGCATGTGAGGAGGAGGACCATGTAAAAAGCATCTATCCTGAATAGATACTTTTGCTCAGTATTTACTGAAGAGAAGGTAGAGCAGGCCCATAGCTCAGCACCATGGACACAGGGGAGGAAGTGAGCCTACTCCCTTCACAAAGAAAGGGTCCTACAAGAGCTTGCTAAGGTCAGGGTGGATAAGGCAATGGACCTGATGGCATTCATCCCAGGGTACTAAGGGCTAAAGGTGGAAATAGCAGAGCCATTAGCAGAACTGTTTAGTGAGTCTCTGAGCACAGGAGGGGGTCCCAGAAGACGGAGAAGGGCTTCATGATCCCGCCCACAAGAGTGGTAGCAGGGAGGAGGCAGAGAACTACAGACCAGTCAGTCTTACCTCAGTAGTGGGCAAGATTATGGAGGCACTCCTTAAGGAAAGGATAGTGCAACACCTGGAATCCATAGGGGCACAGGATCCAAGACAGCATGGGCTTACAAAGAAAGTCCTGTCAAACTAATCTCATAGATTTCTTTGACTGGGTAACCAGAGTGGTGGACCAAGGGGGAGCAGTTGATGTTGCCTACCTTGACTTCAGCAAAGCTTTTGACACTGTTCCACATAGAAGATTGATAAATAAGCTGGGTAGGTGAGGGGTGGGTCAGAAGTTGGTCAACTGGGTGGCAAACTGGTTGACAGGCAGAAAACAGAGAGTGGTGGTAAATGGTATACAGTCAGAAGAGATGCATGTCACAAGTGGGGTACCTGAGGGATCAGTCCTGGGGCCAGTCCTCTTCAACATCTTCATTTAGTGACCTTGCAGATGGACTAGAGGAAGGCTTGTCTGTTTGCAGATGACACCAAGATCTGCAACAGAGTAGATGATCCAGATGGGGTGGGCAGAATGAGAAGATATCTGGATAAACTAGCAAAATGGTCAGAAGAGTGGCAACTGGGATTTAATGCAAAGTGCAAGATCATGCCACATAGGGAGAGAGAGAGAAACCCTGAACTCACCTATGGGCTGGGAGGGGAGTTGCTAGCAGTCACAAGGAAGAAAGAGACTTGGGCATCATCATCACTTGATGACCTGAAATCATCAAACAGACTCTAAAGCAGTAGGTAAGGCTAGGGAGGTGTTAGGGTGTATTAGTAGGGGTATCACAAGTCAGAAAGGGAGGTAATAAACCCTCTTTACAAGACACTGGTTGGGCCCCATCTGGAGTACTGCGTGCAATATTGGGCCACATCTTCACAGGACATTAACAAATTAAGGGCAGTCAGAGAGAAGGGCAATCAAAATGGTGCAGGGACTGCATCAAGAAGAACATTAACAGAGCTCAATATGTATACCCAACAGGCAAGGAGGGAGAGGTGATATGATTGAGAATTCAAACACTTTGGGGGCATTAACAAGGTGAAAAGAGTCTAACATGTTTAAATATAAGAAAAATAGCAGGACACAAGGACACAGCATGAGATTAGAGGGGCCGATTAAGGGAATGTGAGGAATTGTTTTTCACAGAAAGGGTGGTGGATGCATGGAATGGCCTACCTCAAGAAGTGGTGGTTATGAATACAGTTGCAGGGCTTCAAACAGGCATGGGATAGGCATAAGGAGCAATACAAATAGTATGAATAGATAGGCCACTGACAGAGCAAGGCTGATGGCACATTTATAAGGTAGAAAGAAATGGGCAGACTGGATGGGCCATGCGGTCCTTATCTGCCATCAACTTCTATGTTTCTATGTTTCTATGATAAGGGAATAACTTTTGTGTCTCTGCAGAGGCAAACAGTTAGCAACTGGCAACAACTTCCAATATGTATGGGTATGATACACCTACAAGAA
Source organism: Neoceratodus forsteri (assembly GCA_016271365.2). Lineage (NCBI taxonomy): Eukaryota > Metazoa > Chordata > Ceratodontiformes > Ceratodontidae > Neoceratodus > Neoceratodus forsteri. Next base: position 590,239,634 of record CM028131.1, read on the forward strand.
AAGGTATGTACAGAACAGGGGAGCCAGAAAGGACTCTGTTTTGACATGTACAATCTTCAATAGACATGTAAGCATGGCTTCTCTAGTGACTGTGAAGACTGTTGGTGCCAATTGAAGCCACTACAACAATTTCTGCATTGGCACTGATCCACACAAGATCTTATACGTCATAGTGCATGAAATGTCTCTGGCAGTATATAATTTTGTTGATATGCTATGATTTATTGACAGCCGTAGATTGAAAACAATCATACTGCCCTACAACTGAGTCTGTCACAAAGTAGTCAGTAAAAAATGCCACATGTTGTGTGCTATTCTTCTGAGATATGAAGGTCATCATAATTCTTCAATATTAGAAGATATGCATTTTTTAAGTGTCATGGCAGTCTCTGTTTAAAACTGCTTGTAGAGTCATCACACTCTACCCATCAACTTCTGTACCTTAGCAAACAGGTGTAATGGCCAGAATGCATAGACTGACCATGGTGGTAGACCACACTGTGAGTGTCAAACACTGATTGGTTAAAAACTATTCTACCAGATGTGTAATCTGTGATGGAAGTGTCAACTCTGAGCCCGTTGGGAGTCAGATCTGTGCAATATAAGCAACATATATTGAGATGAAGTCCTGAGATGTATGGACTGAGTACTTCTGCCTCCACACCTTTCACAGGAGTGACCACATTGAGCATTGGTAAATAGCTGTTGAAATTTAACACTTTTGGCTTGAGGGACAAATAGAGCAATCCACAGCATGTATTCTGTCGTTTCACGCTGTGAATGATCACATGATACAAATACATATTTGGTTACATATGACACAGTGAAGTACTGGCACATTGGAATGCCATCTTCATCCAAGCTGTTTATGATTGCCATCATAAACTCACTAGCATCTTGCTGCCTGTCTGCAGCAAATGTACTGCATCCGTCATATGTACCTAACGCCTGCCGTAGTGGTGTTAGTGACTGCACATTGTTAGACTGATCAGAAGCCATGTTGACAATCTGTTTCAATGCCTTTGATATGGGAATGTCTTGTGAAGCAGATATTGCCTGCACAAAGTGTGGCATGTGGAGAAAAACTTTCATAGCTGAGTTAGCGTAGCAGTTCACTCTAGTGCTGTTGTCAAAGACTGGCACAGCAGCTACACCAACTGATTTTTGATGAACAGCTGGCTCTGAATGTGTAATTGATTTTGTGACCTTTGTTGAACTCTTTAGAGTTGAATCACTTGTGGAAGCTTGTGCCTGTTTGCTGACAGGTGTAGATGTGACTGTACGATGTGAGACAGCCAGATACATAGGCAGTGGTATTAAAGACATTTGTGGCTGACAGAGAGTACATAACCTGTTGTACTCAACAATACATCACTTGTCAGCTCGTATCTTCTGAGGTGCAAGAGTTATAATGTGCAACCCAGAAAGACTACCAACATGTGAAAGTGCCACGTAGTTCATGCCATCCTTGAAAATGTCTGTACATATGTCCACCATTGCTGAGTCCAAACTCAAGCCCTGAGATTTGTGAATAGAAACAGCATGTGCATCACATAGTGGGAACTGTTTCCTGTTTACATAGATATACTTAAATACCTGAAATTTCACACAGGTACGTTCTATCTGTACAGGCTGTTCCATGTTGTCAAAGTGAACTACAAGTGTCTCGATATATGTCCTCTGGACATTGTAGACAAAGTCAATGATGTTACCCATGGCACCGTTTACCATGCCTCGTTCAACATCGAGATTACATCGCAGCATGACATGTGCATTCCTACAAAGTGTAAGATCAGCTCCTAGATCAGCTGTGCAAGAAACAGCTGACTTCAGTTCAGTGAGTTGTTCAGTCATCTTTGCTACGAGGTTGCAACTGAGAATGACACCATCAACTGTGTCAACAGCATGCAGAGTTAGAACTTCTTGGTTTTCTCTCTGCAGCATAACATTGTTGATCTCAGTGCATTTCTTTAGTCATGGCATAAGACACACTATGTGTGTGCCTGTAGAGTACACATCACTGAAAACATTACATGCTGTTTCTATGAATGTAGTACCTATTCTGATTCTCTGATCATTTAACATAGCAACATGTTCTGGTGATAGAGAACCTGTATGAGCTTCATCTAAAAGGGATTTGTAAGCTAGATCACCACTTTGGCTCATGTTCTCATACAACTCAACACAGGTGAATAACTCCCAAATGTTAAAACCTGCAATGCAGCTTAGTGTGTTCTTAGCTTGCTTGGCAGTCAGAGTTGCAAACACATGCTCCACATTAACTGGCGCAAGCTGTAAAAGGTCTCCCAATACAAGAATACTTTTGCCACCAAATGGTACTCTATAGTCAGTACCTAAGATCTCCTGTAGACATTGGTGTATACAGGCGAGCATTACATTGGAGACCATGCTGATTTCATCAATGTTGAGTAACTTCATCTTTGTGAACATGGAACAGAGCTGAGATGCAACCTCAAATGACAGTTTATGATACTCTCTTGTTTTGCCATGTTCCACTGGCAACATAAAGAGACTGTGTGATGTAACTCCACCAATGTTGTATGTGGCTAGTCCTGTGGGTGCAATAACAGCAACAGACATTGATGACTCTGTCAGGCTCTGTATTTCAGCAGTGATGGCTTCAATAAGGAAACTCTTTCCTGTACCAGCTGAACCACTAACAAAGATCAGTAGTGGTTTATAGTCAAGACAGTCAAATTTGTTTGCTTTATGGAGTAGGCCATGTCGAACAGCGTCAATGATTTGAGAGTGAACTACATGCTGCTGCTGAATCAGTCTTTCTCTCAAGTCAGCTGGGTTGACAGTGGAGTGTGTTCCATGTTCCATGGCAGTCTCAATTTCTGAGATTAACACTTGTGGGGCATTTTAAGGCAGAGGTTCACCTAGAACAGCTTGTCCTTCTGGATCAAGATTGTCTTGTGAGTTAACAGGAGTGTCTTCCTGAAGCTGCTTCTCTGCCTTCTCAAGCTGTTCTTTCTCAGCCTCCAGTCTCTGTATGTATGTCTCTGAGTTTTCAGTTTTGAAAGTCTCGTAACTGAGATTGAATTCTTCCTCGAATGTATCACAGTCACCTTTTAATTCAGACACATTCCTACAGGGTCTAAATAGGAATAGGAGAGCAAAGTAATAATGCTGTCTGCTCTGCAATGCGCCTAGATGTAATTTTCAGTGGTCTATGAGCCATGGCTTGTGTCTATTTATGAGACAGCCATCTACTCCATTCACCTTGTAAATGTACTGTGTTGAGTCAGGTGATATATCTGCCTTGTAGTCATACCACTTAGCCACCTGAAAGAGACACATATCATCCTTATCATCATGTCTATGGGGTAGTATGTGTCTATCAGGTTATTCTTCAAGATATGTTTTGAGGAAGGTCAATTGGCAGTGAGTTCCTCAATCTCCAGCATGGGGAATCAGTACACATTTGCATTTCTCTTGGTAGTTCACACTGAGAAACTGGACAGCATCAGACTTTGCATACAGATGTGTACCCAATAAACGGTCACTGGCTTCATAGGCACCACATTCTCTGTGTGAAAGGGTCTTCAAGCCCAATGACCACAGCTGAGATGTCAGGCTCTTGCTTGTACTGGCAATATCTTCCCAAAGATCTTGCAAGCTAGTCTGCTCATGCTTGGTTACGTACAAAGTTACGTACCACACCAGGGCCAATGAGTTGTCAGCCACAAACTGAACATCTATGTTTGCTTGCCACATTAGGAGAAAAGTTGGGTTGTAGTCATTGATGTACACCTCTTTCTCATCTCTTGGTAACTCGTATACCCTCTTGGTTGATTTTGCCTTCAAGTGGTGTTGCATTGCTGAAAAGAGTTCATTCATGGAACCATCCTGATAAACTTGTCTAGGGAATCTGAAGCGACATGTGTACCAATCAGATTTATCCTTTACTACTTGCCGGCAGTATTTTGCACAAATATGTCACTGGAACTTTTGTACCAAATTCCATACTATAGGACTGTCATACTTGTCCAGAATGTGGCAAGTGATATATTGCTTGATGAATTCTAGCACTTGTTCTGCTTCATGTTCACCTATGCGTGGTGCATCCTTGATCCACAATAACATATGAATATGAGGGCACCCGTGCTTGATATTCCGTCCTCAAAGTAATGCTCCACAATACCAAGAGGTGGATTGTCCTTTGACAAAATGAAAGTCAGAATGTCATGGAACCACTTGTGAAAATGTCTTGTGACAGACACAGGATCAAGTGAACACATTTCTCCAACAGTCATTGATGAAATGCCATCAACATCAGAATTTGCCCACTTCAACAGTTAAGTGAGCTCGTCCCAGGCATATTCAGCACAACTAAGTGTGACAAACCATGTGGCTGCACCATACTCTTGCAGCATTGTCATCATCTCGGAGTGTCTGCAATACCAATATTCTTTGGTGCCACATAGACTTGACAGAATGGAAGACAGATTCACTTGCACATTTTCATCTTTCTGCTTTAATTTCTCTAGAAATTGAGCAGCTGTTATTCCATCTAGTGGACTGGTGAGATGAATAGTATGAGCAATAGATGCAGACAGAATGCTAAGTTCACTCTCCCAGAGAAGATGAAACAGGTATTGTATGTTACATCTGAATTTGCCATCTTTACTGAGCACACGGCTAGTGAAGTACTCAGCACCCTGTACACACACTTCACTTTCATCTACCCATCCACCTGACCCTTTTGGGAATAAGTCTGGGAAACAGCTTGCTTCTAGTGTTGCCTCCCAAATGCTGACAGTGTCACCTTCCACCTGTTTCATTTGTTAGAGATCAATGTTGTCCCCTACCGGATCTCTGCCATGTAGTGGGTGAATTGTGTACCATTCATACACATTGTCACTTGTCTGTCCACTGACCTTCTCAATCATTGGCTTAGTTGTTTCTAAGACATCATGTTGAACAGAGATACTATTCATGTGTTCAATGTCAAGGTCTGCATAAAAGGGATTGTTGCTCTTTAAATAAGTAAGAGCAAGCTTTACCTTCTTTACATTGACAACATCTTGCCAGATGACCTTGGACTTAGTTGGAACACCATTTACAAGAATCACCAAACTATTTTCCATAGAGATTGCCTCCACATGTTCCTGTAGAGGAACTGGGAGATACATCACGGAACCCTTCAGAGATCTAATGAGATTTCTGTGGAATGTTCCATGTCTTTGTGTTCAGACGTAGAATGGTTTGAAATGGTTTCATTGTCTGAATTAGAATGCACTCAAACATATTCAATGTCGCAATCTCACTTGGTGTAATATGTGCCTCCATATTATTCAACAGTGACCTTGGTGGCAGAATATGGGACTTTAGTTTGGAGAAACAGTGTTTGCACAACACAATGGTGTCATAACTGAAAGTCAGATTTCATCAGCAAAAATGCCGAGAAGACGAAACGACATGTCATTGTATGGTGACAAGATTTCAAGGTTCACTGTGACCATTTGTTGCTGTAGCACAGAGGGTCACATGACACATACAGAGTCAAACTTTTGAGCCTTTGCCAGCTCAAATTTTGCAATTTCTTTGCTGCACTGTTTCAGTATGTCACTTTCTAACACAGAAACAGATGTTTCAGAACTTACTGACTGGTAAATTCTTGTGTCTGGGACAGAAGTCACAAGTTGGAGCTGTTTGAGAAATGTGATGGCACCCTGCATGTCACCAGACTGCAATAAGTGATTTAAACAAGTGTACTGATTGACAACTCATCAGACTTCATATACCCTGTATACAAAGTTTTGCATGCCTGTTTGATGCACTCCCAGCATCTGCATATTGTGAAAGACTCTGTCACAAACACCACTATCGAGGCATGCTAGTGAGTGATCCATAAGTCCAGTATGTGGATGGATTTCACAAAGGTCAATCTTGTTAAACAGTTTATATCTTTCTTTGCGATCTGTTATCACAAATAGATTGACAAACTGTTCAACTTTTTCAAATGATGATTGCCTATGGTTGCAGGTTGCATCAAATGGCCACGAGGAGACAGTGCCGTTTATGGGACACAGTGGTTGCATCACAGTCATCATTTGCCTCCATTGCTATGTCATCACAGACACTGAGCACATTGACCAGCTTACGGATTCATCAATGGTGAATATGCTCTCTTTTTTCTGTGAATAATAAGATTCTTCCAGAAATATGCCTCTGAGTGCTGTGTGTGCATCCAGTGACCTGTAGATACATCACGAAATTGTGCACAGTCAAGCAGGATAGTGTAGTAGCCTTTTCTTGATGTCATACACAACTTTTCTGAATAGTTCAAGCACATGAGACATCTTCACGCCATAAGCGTTGAAGAACAAATACTGCTCTATTAACAAATGTGCATACTTTGAGACACAGTTTCATCAAAGTCAGATGACTGTTTGTCATTTTACGCTCATGTCTCATCACAGCAGCAATAAGCCTGTCGAGCTTAGCTTTACTTGTTAGTGATCAGAAATACTTTTGCTCTCTCAGATGAAATCACAAAGCTGTGAACTACGATGCTGTTTAGAATGTCTGGTTATACTTGCTGCTTAATAGGTTGTATTTGTCTGAGAGATCTGCACAACTATCGCTCAAGTAAATATTTTTCCCTTGCTGTTGACATGGCAACTATGTAGTTTGTTAGTGGAGTGAGTTACTGTAGAGCTCACTATTCCAGTAGAACTCTGTATTGTTTTATGTCTTGAACGACTATCACTGTTTTTATCATTCTTAAGCAAAGCACAGTACTTTGATACCTGTTTAGTCTTTCTTTACATGCATGTCTGTGTTTACTACGCATCTTTCAATGTGTTACTTCACAGTAGCAGTCAGTAATGTTACAGAAGTATCAGACACCTGCATAAAAGACACAGAAAAAGGAAATATTAGTATACGTTTGTGTTGATCACTTCTAACATTGTATATTGACACAGATGATTTATGTATACAATATTTCAAAAAGGTCTCAAAATGCTGTAATCAGATTGGTTGCTCAAATTTTGACAGTCTTATTTTAATTCATGTTACTATATATAGCATTATCACCATAGCACATGTTCTTTTTCTTACGATTTCATCGTTGGTAATACAAGATGACTGCAATTAGGTATAATGATTTTGACCTAGTATTGTTAAACTGTTGGTGAAAGAACTACTTTATTTAAAATATTTCTGTAAATAGAACACATTAATAAAGTATACTTTAAACACTTAACTTTTTGAATATTAATTTTCATGATAGCAATAAAGGCATTACAGGAGTTACATTGACAGTTACTTAATGGCGCGTCTTTGGAGCAATAAATAACGTCTACAACTTGTGCCACATTACACCTAAAGTAGTGCATAACATATTGTTAAGCCGACTCATGTTCATATGTGTATTGGTAAGACAAATGATCACCAATTATTGATTAAGAATGACTATCAGGTCATACATGCATTGACGAAAACAACAAAATAAGAAATATAGCTTCAGAAATGAGATAGTTGTGCAAGTTAAAGTTACAATTTCAAGAATAAGTATGTGAGAAGTGGTGAACAAATGTATTTGCACATAGGTAAGAAGCAGGAAACTTTTCCTTCAGTAACATCATTTTTTGGAACAATCATCAAAATAATGTCATGCATTGAAAGTGTCATAAAAAAACAATTTGTGTGCACAAAGTGTCACAAAAATATGGTGTATGCATTGAGAGAGTGTCTAAAATGAAACTTAGGGTGACAGCTGTATTCATTATCCAATCATATCTTGATTGCTATTAGAGTATTAGGTACTTCTACAATTGTGTACTAGATTTATTAGGCCATGTAAGACAACCAATCAGAGATGGAGAAAGAACAAAAGAAGGACATAGCATTCATCTTAGACTTAACTGAGATACAGCACATTCTTCACTGTAAGTACATCACATTTTATAACTAATTTTTCTATTATGATAAAAAGTATTAGAAACAGTTAAATAGTATTAATCAAAACATTTGTTGGTGCTCTATTTGACTATATAAATTGAAATAAGCTATGATGTTTCATTATTTAGCTAAAACTATTTAAAGTCAGACAGTAATTTGGTACTTACTTGTACAGATACACGCTGCAAATGGAGGCAAATAACAAAGGTGCAAATACCATAACAGAAGGAACCAATCAGACATGTCTCTGCATGGAATTGTTTAAAACTGCCTATCAAAAGGATGCATTTTTGCCACCTTTAAACTTTTGCACATTTTAGCTGGAGCAGAACTGCAGTGATATTCAGTGCACACACTACATTGGTTAACCAAGACACAGTAGTAGCCAGTGATTTGTTTTATTTGTGTGTCATGGATCAGCCCACTGAAAGTTGAGTTGAACTTAGGAGGAGAAAATAGCAGTTTTATTTCCTACAACTTAGGTACTGCAGAGTGAACACTGATTTTTTGAAGCTCTCTGTCCACTTCTAGTTGAAAAAGCTGAGAAAGGCAGAAAACAGCAAAAGGACTTTGTGGATTGTTGGCAGTAGTATAGTGAAGTGACATCTGAGTATGCTCAAAACAGTGATTTGGGAGAAACCTGCAGCTCCCAAATTGCTGTGATAAGTGGTTGTGCAGGGTGGAATAAGAAGGAGCACCTCCATGCCAATCATGCACTGAACTTTTGGTACTCAGGATCATCCAGACATATTGCTGATACATCTTAGAGACAATGATTTGGGAACAAGCGCTGGGTAGATTAGTAACAGAAGCAAAACTGGACCTCACTTCTTATATATGAGTATGTTGCCTGCCTGTAAAAATAATTTTTGGATATTACAGAGCATACAGTCTGGCAAGCAGAACACCATATGTACCTGATTGACAGAGCCGAAGAAAAGTCAACATACAAATATCTGCATTCTCGCATGGCTGGAATGTACACCGATCGTCACCTGGAAATTAAGTATTCTTATGACTGGCTATACCTACCAGATGATGTACACTTATCACATGCTGGCAATTGCCATTTCCTGGGAGACCTTCAAGATGGAATCCTCAAAGTCCTCTAAGAATGTCAGACTGTTTGAACAAATAGCAAAGTGCAAACAAAGGTTCTTTTCAGAACCAAAAATGTGAATCAAAAAAAACAGAACAGCTGCATACATCACTCACACAGGTGTAACACATGGGTAAGGAATATTCAGACTGTGTCAGGCTGAGGAACAAACCTGGAGCAAAGAAATACAACTGCAATGCAGCAGAGGTGTTGTCTGGGTGATATTTTACAGTGCTGTGACATGGTCAGCGGTGTTAAATATTTCAGTCTGGCAACCTGCATTGCACATGTTACATGGGACTGCACCGGTGGAAGCATGAAGAAGGAGGGATACAGCACTGAAGTGCAATGGTGGTGAGTGCAACTATCACAGTATTTAGTACTGTATATGCAAATGGGCCATAATGCATGCAAGATGTTAATGCACCCTATTTGGATATCAATATGGCCTCATTTGCATGCAGGTGTGCTGATCCTTCAATAACTTGTCCCTGGTACTTTGTGAGGTAGTACCTGTCAGCAACCCGATGCCCCCCAGGTGCTTCGTGGTAATGCATCTCAACCTTGATCTTGGCTTTTCTATAAACAAAATACTGCTGGTAGTAGGAATGGACCCTACCCCTTCACCTATCATGGGTTAACTGTTTAAAATATATCCCTCATGGCCTATTCCTCTACTTCCTCACCTAGTTGGGCTGGGGTGGCAGCTGCACTACAGCACCAGGTTTATTTTATACAACCCCACATTGGGTGAAGGGGTAGGGTGCAGTGGACCCACCATGGATATATTTTGTATACAAAATCACAGTTGGTGAGGGAGGTTGATGCCAACACATGGTAGCCCCGGAGCTTGGGTGGCCACCCACAGCTGAGTAGCTAACATTGTTGCACTGTCCAACTGCAGCTCCACTGTGGTTGTCAGTTATTTTTATTTTATTTTTTGGGGTCCTCAACAGTATGTAGCACTATGTACAGGTTGTGGTTGAAGATGCTCATGGTATCATAGGATCAATATCAGGATGTGTCAAGCATGCATGAAGTGTTACTGTACCACAATACACCCCTGTGAAAAATAATTGCTGAAATGTTACATGGTACAACAGTAGTTACTGCTCATTGGATATGTTATATAATGGGATTATTTCTGAACATGCATCTTAATATTTGTGATAACTACAGAATTAATAAGATACAGTTGTTTGCATTTTTTTTGAAACTTAAGAGAACAGAAAGTCAGACATGTTACAGAACATGGCAGTAATGTACTATTTTTTGTGTACTTTTTTCAGGAACATGTGAATCTGGAGTTTATGAGAGGTGTGCTCGCTGCTCGAGGCAGTCCAAACATGGGGGAGTGCCTGTATTTTGATGCGGAGCACGAACCAGAAGTTGGACAGTATGTGAAGGTGCATAAATTCATACTTGCACATGATACTGAAAGTCAAAAATAAAACTCCACTTCAGTGCAAGCGAAAGTGGAAGCTGTTGCAGCAGCATTTCTATCAGCTTAAACAGAGGGAGGAGATACCTGAAAATGATACATGCTGGTACTACCTTGGCTACGAGCTCTGGGAGACAGCTGGAAAACCAAAGGCTGGGGAGCGTCTCACACACCGTAAGTAAAGCAACAATATTTTCCTAATAATACAAGTTTGATATTCAGTAATGTGTATGCAAATGGAGACATCATGTGTGCATGGTACAAATGTGTGATTACCATACCTTTATGGCACCATTTGAATTTTGTTGTGACAATTCCCAGTGAGCTGCAGCTAGTGGTCTGTCACACTGTGCATATTAGACATTCATGGCCACTGTTCTTTGGTAGCAAGGCGCCTGGACATCACATTGCGCACAGTCTAAAACAGGATGTTGTCATGGTGCACTATTTGATGTCTCCCCGACTGCTGTCCAATGGCAGCTTTCTTGAATGCTGTGAATCCCTTGTGTGCAGTGAGTCATAGCCTGCAGACTGATTGGGGTTTCTTAAGGTATATCCATATCTGGTGGTGCAGTGTAGTCTGTCTCCCCAGTCAATAACGGTCTGTGGCACAGCTGCATAGCTTGCAGGTGGTGAGCTCTACAGTCATGCTGAGTGGGCAGTTAGTAGTTCTGTGGTATCAGTCAGTGCATGGGGTGTACCAACAGTGGAATTGTACACTACCAGGGTACAATATTTTGACATTAGGCATGATCGTGTTGCATGTGGGTGCTCAACTACCAGGATAATGCTATGTTTACACTGCATGTGGCAGGGTTATAGGATGCACAGTGTACCAGCAGATGTGAATGTACAATTATAAATAGGAGAATCAGCTAGGCTTAAAGTCCATTGTGGTATCAGGCATGGGTGGCAGTTAGGGGAGTGGCCCTGACTGCTGGCTGTATATATTCAAATGTATAGCACTGCAGTAAAGGGAGTAGCGTGATCTGTGCTGCGGTGCTAAATACCACCAACAAAAAACTGGCAGCAATGTAGCAGTGCCCCCCTCCCAGCATGATCCTGGACCTCCAGTAGCACAATAAGCACTGTCATCCCTGGTATGGTACTGGTCCCCCCATGCCAGCATGATCCCTGACCTCCATAGCCACGTTACTTTAATAATTTTCCTCGTGTTCTAGCGGTTGCCCCACCCCAAAGCAGAATTCCTGATCCTTGTACCTTCATTAATGACAGCATATCCCTGGTGTTCTACTGGTCTACCCACCCCCCCAAGCATGATCCATGACCGCCGTAGCCATGTTAATGTTATAATTTTGTTGGTGTAGTAGTACTCCACCCATCCCAATGCAAGGTCCCCAACCGCTGTAGCCGTGTTAATGACAGCATGTCCCAGCTGTTCTAGTGGTCCCCACACCCCCCCATGTATGATTCCCAAACCCTTTACCCACATTAATTGAATTATTTCCGTGGTGTTGTAGTGGTCCCCACCCCCAAGCATGATCCCCAGCCCATGTAGTTGTGTTAATGAGAGCATGTCTCTGCTGTTGTAGTGGTTCCCCACCCACCAAGTGCTATGTGCAACCCCCGTAGCCACTTAGTTAAATTATTTTCTTGGTGTTTTAGTGGTCACACACCCCCAAGCATGATCCCAAACTTTCGGTAGTTGCACAGTGACAGGAATACCTGGTGTTGTCGTGGTGCCCCCGCCCAGAACTGCACAGCCCATCTTCCCTTACACAGACTAGGTACATCGTCGGCAACCAGCTCAGCCCTCTTCTCACCACCACCACAGCTGGCTGATGACTGTGGTATGCATGAGCACTACTGCAGTCTCTGGCCAGCTGTGGTGGTGACAGGAGGGCTGACCTGCTCATCGGCACTGTACCTACTCTGTCATTGGGACGGACAGTGCACTTCAAGGTGGGGACCAGTACAACACCAGGTATTACTGCCATTTTGGGGCTACTGTGAGTCACGGATTGTGCTTGGGGGCTGGGGAGTACTCCAACACCAGGGAAAGAATTTAATTTCCATGGCTACGGGGGTCGGAATCACACTTGGGGTGGGGATACCACTAGAACACCAGGGATATTCTGACATTAACGTGGCAACAAGGTAGAAGATCGCACTTGGGGTGGGGGGACCAATATACCAGGAGGGATATTTGGTCATTAATGTGGCTACATGGGTTGGGGATCATGATTGGGGTGGGAGACTACTACAAGACCGGGAAATTATTACAGTAGTGTGGGTATGAGGATCAGGGATTGCACTGGGAGGGGTGGAGTGGGGCACACACTACCAGGGAAAAGAATGTTATATGGTAGAATGGGGGTCAGGAGTCATGCTTTCGAGTGGTGGGTACACTACACTACCAGGGTGACTTGTGTGTATCAAGCACACACATGGGAGGGTGGGTTGTATGCAGTCATACCTCCTGACTATCATTACTATTCAGGGTGGTCCCTGATTTAGCCTCCAAAGTTCCTGTGTCCATTACAGAATATGTGTTACAGTGACAGAACAGTGGGGATTAATCTCAGACATTCATCTCATAATTGACTGTTACAGGCTGCTGCTGTTCCTGAAACTGCTTCTTAACACAAATCTCCTTATTGTATCAGCATTCTGAGTGCATAATTCTTAAACTGTGTATGTGATTATGGTCTTTGCCCAGATCGTTTGAAGCCTTGAACCTTTTGTTGTTGTTCAAATAACATTCCAGTTCTCTCAGTTTACTGTTACTGTGTCTAACAATTTCTATGCCTGATGAATTTTAACTCTGGTACTATTTTGGCCACTGTCATTCAGTCTGTGTATCCTAATAAATAGTTTTCCTACACAATCATGTGGCTCTAGTGCAGATTCATTAATAAAGGTAAGGTTAAATTACTTGTGTTGGGGGAAGGTAACTTCTCATGTAGAGTCCCATACACTATAAATGACAATGCCTGAAGTATAGGTGATAACCATGGTGTAATCATCTCTCGTGGCTGCTAGGGTAACTGTAAATCTCTTGAGCTGTGCTGTCAAGGTTTACTGATGCCATAGCAACCACTCGATGTGATCATACCATGGTTATCACCTGTACATGAGGCATTATCCTATATAGCTTCAACTGTTGTCATACGCAAGTGTGTACTGAGTATACAGTAGCTATTCAATTCAAGAACAATGGCTATCATATAACACTGTTGAAGTGATAATTTAAATAATATTAATTACTTGTTTAGTTGTAATATTCATAATAGTTCATTTGCCACTTAACATGGCTGTACCATAACTGCACAATATTTGATCAAGGAACATGTTAGGTTACAGATATATATGGGATATACAATGGTGAGCTGTCAGATAAATGATTTATCTACACAAGTGCTGTTTGACCTCGGGGAACTTCACAAGTGGCGTAAGCCACGAGTGAGGTGTCCGAGGTCAAACAGTACAAGTGTAGATAAATCATTTATCTGACAGCTCACCATTGTATATTTCATTTATGCAATAGGGATGCTTCTTATCAGTGTGGGAACATTTGGTTTTGACTGTTTATGTTCTTTTTTTAAATGGTAATTTCTGGGACTTTCTGGGACTTTTGGTTAACTTTCCTGGTATATGTCCGCCTAGCGGGGTGGTTGCTATTAAATGAAACACCACTCATTTTGTAGAGGACTTCTTGCTGAACAAATGTCATGGTGACAGTATCATGCTACCTTTTTTGTTTTAAAGTTATTCGCATTTGTTTGATGAAAAAGTGAAACAAAAATTTAATTTTATGCTGTTTTTTGCTAATTATAAAAAAAAACTAAAAGGTGTTTATTAATGAAATGCCACTCATTTTGTAGATATTTTCATGCTGAACATTTTTGTGCTCATAGTACCATGCTATCATTTTAGTTTTAAAGTGATTCACATTTGTTTGTCGAAAAAGTGAAAAGAAAACTGAATTGTATGCTGTTTTTTGCTAATTTTGAAAAAACTAAAAGGTATCTCTGAATGAAACACCACTCATTTTGTAGATATTTTTATGCTGAACATTTTTCGTGCTCACAGTACCATGTTATCATTTTTCATTTTAAAGTTATTTATATTTGTTTGTCTGAAAAGTGACAAGAAAATAGGATTTTTTGCTGTTTTTTGCTAATTATAAAAAAAACTAAAAGGTATCTATAAACGAAACACCACTCATTTTGTAGATATTTTTGTCCAGAACATTTTCGTGCTCACAGTACTATGCTATCATTTTTCGTTTTTAAGTTATTCACATTTGTTTGTCAAAAAAGTGAACAAAAAAGCTTTGATTGACAGTTTGCATTTATCCCACATATGTGGGATAAATCTAGGGTGGTTAGATTTATTCCACATATGTGGAAATAAATGGATTTATTCAATGGCTTTTGGTCTCACCTATTGCATAAATGTCAATAATTTATACAAAGTGGTCAAATAACTGACCATTCAAATGACACAGTTACTAAATCTCCTTTTTATGTTAATTTCACAGATTATCAGATGCGCTCCCCACCAGTTGCTGAAGTAGTCCCAGCACAGACAGAAGCTGTGGAGGCTGTGGGCTATGACTCAGAGAGTGTCATCTTTGTGGAGTCAGACGGTAAGAATACACTTGTATTGATAATGTTGACTTCCTGCTATCAGTACTTGTTGTGTATGACATTAGTAATCCTCTTTAAACAGTGAGGAACAGAGAGTGAAAAGTTTTTCCTGGGGCTATAATGAGCACTGTCCAACTGACAAAGTTAGGCGCAGCACAAACCATGGTATACTGAAAAGGAATAGGTCAGGAAACAGCTTCTCAATATAGCATGGGAATGAGACAGCATTATCTGCACTTGGAGTGTAGGAGAAACTTAGACCTGGAATAAGACAGCTCTGAATATGGCAATAAGAAGTTCAACCCACTACATGTAAAACACTGCATACAGATGACAAGCTAGCCACAGACTAACTATGTGAACAATGTGTTTGCCAGGAAATGTGCAGTCCTAGTACTGGTGCAGGCAGCAATCTATGTAAAACTACATTATTTCAAACTCTTACATATTTCCAAAACTGTTTGCGTAGCACTAACATGTTGGTGTGGGTTTACCGCGGAGGTAAACCATTCACCGGTGCAAACACGTTTCCTTAAGATTAAAGTTTGTCATATTCAAAAGTAACATAGAAATGAGCTTACTTAGGTAGTGTTTGTGCAACTGTTGAAATTAGCATCTCATTGTGCCTTCACTATCATGCTGTTTGCACTGGGATAATGGTGTAGCACTGCACTAAATGTGCAGAAACATCTTGGTGCTGCACAAACAGTTGAGGGTTATATTATAGAGTTTTGAACACTGTAGTTTCACATGTGTTGTTGCCTGCTGCTGTACTATTACAACACAGCATACACACAGATGGTGGTGGTGGTGCCATGTGCAACTGTTATACTGTTGCATATGGTACACGACACAACAGGCAGTACAGTACCAAGGTGGCAGTGGTGTGTCAGAACAGCACTGAGTATGGTGAGTAGGACACTTGTGATGACTGCAGTATACACAGTTACAGGATCATCATGCAGGAATTAACTGACAGTGCACATTACTGTTATGTTGTTGTGTTACCCACATCTGGTGCACCTCTGAAATGGCATGGTCACAGTGACATATACATTTATGACTTTGTGTGCTGTGACACTTGCACAGCTGTGGCAAGAGAGTATGTAATATCAGAAAGGTGCAGTGCTGTTACAATATAAGAAATAGTAAGTCATATGAACTGTGTGATATGTAGTAGGTTTGTAGCCAAACCTGTTTTCTGCAGAATATGGCAAGCCATACAGTCTACCCACAATATCCTCTATGACCCCAGAGTGGTGCATGTGTATGCTAGCGGGTGTTAATGTGCACAGAATAGTGGTCTGCAGATAACAGTATGACTGCTTTTTAATAACATTGACTACCTTATGAAGTACAAATGGTAAGTATCAGTAATAAAGAGCATTTGTTTGTTATAACGTGGGTTATGACAGGTCTGTTACCTTGTTGATTACAAGACATCACATGACTGTGATAAATGCTCCAGTATACTGACTGTTAGAGTGTAATTTCAAAATAAAAAGAGAAAAACAAGTTGCAGATTTAATTTGGGATGGGATATTCAAAAGGGTTGCGTATGGTGCAATACAGTTGCAAGATGCACAACCCACTGATGTGTTCCAATGCAATATTCAAAAAGGGATTATCGCGCTCCACAAATTTTGATGCGCCATGGCACATCATTAATGTATGTGGCAGTATGAAGGTGATTGTGCTCTATACACACTCTGCACATCTCGATATTCAGACCGGCATATGGTAAGCATATTCAGGTGCAACCTCTACTTGCATCACACACACTAGAGTGAGATGAAAAAAGGAACAATGGCTGCCCAAACACAGGTGAGGTGCTGTATTGCATGGTGCAAGACAGGAGCTGCTAGCTGTGAATGCAATGTAAGCTCTGGCGCTATTGTGTGTCACCATCATACCTTCCCTTCCACATGCCGAATACCAGGCTATGCATCGGTTTACAATCCCTGGTGGCCCAATCAACCTGCCCCAAAGCCAATTTTGGCTCTACTGATCTAAATATATCCCTGGTGGACTAGTGCACTCCATCTTGCACAATTCTGGTCTTTCAATGATATATATACACGGCTCACAGTGCAGCCTTACCAGAAGCAAATCATGTGCTTCATGGATGAATCAGCACCCCTAGTGGCACAGTGGTTGCATCCAGCCTGATTGTGGGTAATAGCTGAAACAGTACTGTGGTGCATAGCGGTACCTGTCTACCCACCCAGACAGTCACTGCTGCCACCCAGTCCACCTCCCTGAGTGTTGGGCAGCAGTTACCTGCCTGCAGACCACCTGGCTGACCACACACTGACACCATACAGTATGACTATACATGCATTGGTACACAGTGGGCCAATAGGCGTGTTGAATGTACTGTAGCAGACAGTCCCAATGTGTTAATGAAACTATTGATTCACATATTAGGACTGTGTAGTACAGTACAGTGTGTCATCATTGGGCCATGTTGTGGAGCAATGAGATTACAGCCATACTCTATGCTATCAGTTGGTGCATGTGTAGCTGCTTTCCATGTGAGGAGCTGGCCTCTGCTGCTGACTGAGGGAGGGAGGAGAGTGGCATGACACAGTGGGAGGGTTGGTGGGGGGGTACCACTATCGACCAATATATTGTTTCATTGTATTGCCTGCAATCAGCCTGGATACAGCCATTGGGCCAACAGGCATAATGATTTATCCATTAAGATCACAATTAGACTGTGAGAAGGGTCCAATGTACCTCCAGGGTTAAGTATATCATGGTAAATCTGCAGTCCGGCATGGGCTTGGATCTACTGGAACATCACAGTTATATATATATCATGGAAAGCCCATGAATGGGTGATAGGTTATGGTTCACTGCACCACTACAGATATTTGTATACAGTAAGTCTGTGATTGGGTGAGCGGTCAGTTGTACTTGACCATCAGGAATATTTTCATATACTAAGCCTCTGATCGGGTGAGGGGGTTGGCTCCACTTGACTACCAGGGATACTTTTAATGTTGAAAGGCCGTGATTGGGGTAGGGGGTGCATTGCTGCTGAAGGGCATGGGGCATCAGTCTCCAATGGCTACTGCGTGGCAGCGCACCAGCCACAAGTCACTGGGAATTGGCTTGCTTACATACAAATGGGGCCACAATAACCTAGAAATGGGCCCATTTCCACTTTCCATGCATTATGGCAACATTTGGATGTCCACCGCTGAATATTGTGGTTGATGTGTATAGTAGAACAGCACTTGTGCTGTGTCATCCCTCTACTATTGTCTGTCAACTTCCACCGGCACAGTGTCACTGTGCCATGCATGATGTAGGTGCAAAGTGCCAAATTCAATGGTACTGAGCCATGGCACTGCATGTTGAATATTGCTGTGTCAACTTTTGGCACATCCCTTTACTGCTGCAGCAAGGCTTGTACCACTATTTGATGCAGTGTGAATATTCCGTCCCTTCTGTGTAATGCAGTTTGTAAAGTACTACTTTAAAGATGTTCTACACTGTGACATATAGAATTGTAACATATAGTTGGATGCCAGTATTACATAATATGATCTGTATGTAATACAATGAAAGTTTTGTTAGATATTGAAATATTTCAATCATTATAATTAAATAATGTTCTGATATTTTTTAGAGTGGCCAGCGATGCTGTGGTGATCCCAGTGGTACAAGTGAAACAGGAGGAGAGTGCTACTGCAGAATGTAAGTATTATATCAGAAGCATACAGTTGACATGTTATGATAACTACATTGTTACTGCAACTTATATCCTACTATATGGTAACTGAATGGAGAATCATCATAACTTTTTGCATATTGTTCATGGACAGTATTATTTAAGGGTTAGAGGCCAGTATCTAGTCTGTGATGCACAGCACAAACTGGTAACTGCATATTAAAATTGTCACTGTTCAAACTGTGCCTGATGGATTGTTCATAGTAAAACAAGAGTCAAACATTGAGAGATACAAAGTCTGTATATAATTCTAACTAGTACTTAGAACATTTACTGTTGCTTTACATTCTGCTATGTTATGTTCTGAAGAAAAACAAAAGAATGTGTTTTATTGCATTTATTGTTTGGATATTGTGTTGCTTAACAATATATATACAGGTCATGTCTTATTAAAAGAGTTGGTGATAGCACTCAGAAGTCTGATATTGAAATGCTAAACATTAGCTGTAAGATACCATGTTTAAGATCAGTAGAAGATGCTTCTTAAATCTTTGTTGTAAACAGGTACAGCACAAAAGGATTCTGACTCATTGCTATGTTACAGAAATTATCGTAAGAACATTAACTAATATGTACTGACTGACATTACAGTGTCAGGATATACAACAGACACGTGCTACTAAGAACATGTGCACAAAACAGTGCGTGTACATGTGGTGGCTACACAGACTTTAGAGGATGAAACAATTTCATTTGTTGTATACCTTACTGTGTCATACACAGTTACCAACCATTGCATGAATCAAGAATGTGATACAGAAGGTTATATACAATATAAACATAGCACATGCAAAATTTCTGAAAACTCATGGAGTAATTTACTATAATACATCACATGTGAAGATATGATATACAGACTAACAAGAGTCAATTTTTCAGAATTACCACTTTAATGTATGTTCCTAACAATACAGATCTATGTCTACTTAAAATATATACAGCAAAAAACACAACATTATTAGATGAAACACAAGAAAGAAAGCTGAATATTCCCAATTACATATTAATGGATATTTTTTTGTTTCTTTACAGAACAAGATTGTGAGGAGACCTGCAGTATTCACTGCTGCTGTGTGCACAGGCTCAAGCAAAAGACTGATGGTGTAAAGGAAGAAACTGCTGCACTGCGGGAGGGGCAAGAGAAATTATTGTCCCTCTTCGCTGCGTAGCAGGCGACCATTAATATTATTCTCGAGCCTGTGGACATAGCAGCAGGTGGCAGTGTACCAACTAGCACAACTTCACCTGCACCACCAACAGCAAGCCTTCCTGGCACATAATAACCAGCCTCCACAGCTTCACTGGTATATCCCCTTCCCCCATGCCGCAACAGCTTCCATTTTTGTTGCGCCTCCACATACTGTCCAACTTTCGAACTGCACTGCCTGATTTATTTTAAAAAATAATAATACACTATTTTCTTACCAAAAACATTGCTTGTGTTCATTTTTACTTTATGGGGAGCATCTAGTAAAAATGTATCATTACAAACTATTGCTTTCACTGATATGATAACAAGGGTGTTACACATGATATTCTATAATTCAGTGAAAACATTGCAACAGCGTTTTGCTAATCTCTTATTTCAGATAGCTGTAGAGCTTAGCAATATGCTGTTCAATATTGTACATTGTTTTAAAACATGTTTTTATTATTATAGCAATGAGGGAGTATGACAGATTATGTTGACGGTGAGTTAATAACTATGTAAGGAGATTTCATACTTGGGCTCACGTTGTGCCATAATACAATGCTACAAGGTCATAACCAGACTGTGAACATAATTGTTGTAATTGCTGACCAACCGTTATTGTCTAATTAGCAAAGAATGGCATTTGTCATGCAGTTCAAGATAGGAGACGCATCACAGTTCACCAAACTTAGACTGTGAAATACATAGTATTTGTTATCACTGCTCTTCAGAAAGGTATATTAACATGTATACAGTTCTTTGAACACTATCTTTAAAGTTAAGGTAGAGAGGTACAACACGAAAAAATATGGAGATCTGTAACTGTGTTTGAGACAAACATGGTGCCACATGCTGTGTTCTATCACAATAGTACCAGTTACTGCAAAATCAAAGAATGTGAAAGGCCTGCAAAATATTATTTTGTGTGTGGTATTCCAATGCTAAGCACATAGAAATGAAATGCAGTACCAGTTATGCTCATGTGGGTAGAATAACAAATTGACAAGAATCAGATGGAATCAGTAGAACTGTTCAACACTTCTGGCAGCACCATATGATTAGCTGTGTGATATACCAATCGTAGGTGTAACACAAACAACTGTGGTAAGAGGTGTGTACATTTTCATACACTGTGAAATACAGATGACTGAAATTTTGGAAGTGTGAGTTTTCTACACATGTTGTAGCATTACATGATTTTCTGTTGTAACACACAGTAGTAGTTGTGATGTAATAGAAAGGACACACAGATATGGACACATTGGTACAGTGTCAGTACACATATCAATTTGATGGCAGATAAGGACTGCTTCAGCCACCTACTCTGCCCATTTCCCTGGCTAATAGATAGAAACATAGAAACATAGAATTTGATGGCAGATAAGGACCGTTTGACCCACCCAGTCTGCCCATTTCCCTACCTACTGGATAAGCTGCAGATCCTAGTTAACCAGCAGCCTACTTCTTCCTACCCCAACCCCCTAGAATGGCCTTATGACTGTCCCATGCAAGCTTGAATTCTACCACTGCTTTTGACTCCACAACCTCCTCCGGAAGGCCATTCCATGCATCCACAACCCTCTCTGTGAAAAAATACTTCCTTTAAATTACCTCTGAGTCACCCCCCCATCTTCAAATTGTGCCCTCTTGTTCTTACACACCTCTTTTTTGAAAGATGTTACCCTCTTGGACTTTGTTGATTCCCTTGAGGTACTTGAAAGTTTCTAACATGCCCCCCTCTCCCTCCTTTCCTTGAGGCTATACATATTAAGCTCCTTTAGTCTCTCTTCATATGTCTTCCAGTGCAGACCCTGCACCATTTTAGTTGCCCTGCTCTGGACAGCTTCCATCCTGTCTATGTCTTTGCGGAGATTGGGTCTCCAGAACTGCACACAGTACTCCAGATGGGGTCTGACCAGCTGTCTGTACAGAGGGATAATAACTTCCTGTTTTCTACTGGTGATACCTCTCCCTATGCATCCCAGTATGTTCCAAATGCTACTTAAGCAACAGCCTAATTCCTTGTACCTGCCACAAGAATTGCCTTATGGCTGTCACATGCATTATTGAATTTCCCCATTCTTTTTTCACTCTATGACCTCCTGAGGAAGGCTGTTGCATGCATGTACAAGACTCTCTGTAAACAAATACTTACTCACCTTATGTTGGAGCTTTTCTTCCTCTATCTTCAAATTATACCCCCTTGTTCTTTAACATCTCTTTTCTGAAAGATGCTACCCTAGTGGACTTGGTTGATTGCCTTGAGGTATATATAACCTGCTGTCAGTAATACACCATTAAAACCACAGTGCCATGATATTATTCATTCTGTGCCATTAAATCTTGACTGTTACACAAGTGAAAGCAGTTAATAGTAATGCATAACTTGATAGATACCCAATATAAAAATATTATGTGCTCATAGGACAACCCAAGTATTGATGTGTGTCACATTTCATCACTGTGGGTGTAAATGTTAGTTCTGGAATTTTTATTGCACTTACCATTGATATCTCATAATGAAATCATGTGGTGGGTTCACAGCATGCCAAAGGTCCGTGCTCCCACCACTGTATGCATACTGCTAATTATTTGCTGGTAGTATGGGGCCTAAAGTACATGCTCTATGACCACTGTATTCATACAACAAATCATGTGGTGGGAGTGCGAGATCAGAAGGGCACACAGTAGCAGCACTGCATCCATACAGGTAATCATGTGGTAAGAGAGTGACAAAAGTGAGAATTCTATGTTAGGGATGAAAACCCTTACTCTGCATTCACCCCCCAGCACCACATACACACAGACACACACACACACATGCAAGTAGGGGGGAGGACCAAGGCTGCATGCTCAGTGGAGATCCACAGCAAATGTACACATCCCTGATTGCAGGTGCACACAACGTACCACACTTAGGAGTTGCATGGCCTTACCTAGCGTTGCCCTACACCCCACAACGCCTGGTACTGCACCCCAGCTATACAGCCACAGCAAAAGTAAGTAGTTGAACAGGTATGGTATGGTATGTGTGGTTGATTTCAGGTATACACAAACTCCTACTGTTAGGCAATGGAGGACCTTCGTGAGGCAATGCCTCACCCACTGAGAACAGGTGCTGCATACTTACTTGAGAACCCCAGTTAAAATGAACCCATGAACATCAACAGTGTTACTCCATGATTGCAGCCATTGCAAAGGTTAGTACAATAATGAGTCACACAGTCTGTGGGAGAGAATGCCCCCTCTCCTCCTACAGCACTTGATCCATTGTGACTGAAAGATATAGCAAAAGAAAGTCTGTTTATATGTACGGTACACCTACCTGATTGCTGGAGTAGTACAATTAGCACAGTTATCACTTGTATGGTGTCAGCCACGTAATGGCCTATCAAACCCAAAGACCAGGTACTACAACCTGAGTGGAGACTGACTTCAAAAAAGTGAGGGTGTGTAGATAAATGCTGCACCTCACTCATTGCAAGGATACTCACCTTACCACACTTTGGATTTGTGTGGCGTCAGACAGGCAATGCCATTGTCTTAAGCAGGTACTACATTTTCAGTAGAGAGCAACAGCAAAACTGAGCCTATGGACATCCGTGATACACTTCTGTCATTGTAGGTACACTAATGTTAGCATGTTTAAAAGTTGCTTGACCTCATTGAGCTAATTCTACTCCCTGACAGACAGACCAGTTACTCCATTCTGAGAATACTAACACAGTGAAACTAAGTTCATGAACAGCAACAGTACACCTACATCACTGAAACTGTATATCTGTTAGTGCCATTAGGAGTTGCACAGCCTTGTACAGGCAATAGCTCCCCCATACCTCCAGATCAGGTTATGTATCTCGAGTGAACAGATGCAGTAACCCTACTACTATGCACATCACATACTTGAATGCAACAGTTCTTGTATCTTGATGATGGATGTGTCTTTTACTACATTTACATAGTTGTTTTCATTTTTATTTACTCATAAGTGTACAAACCTTTGTACAACTGCAATCAGAGAGTTGCATTTTTAATGTCCAGTCAGGGTGCAGTACCAGGTGTGGTGGGTTAAGGGGCATCACTAGGTAAGGCCATGCAACTCCTAAGTATGGTACGTTGTGTGCATCTGCAATCAGGGATGTGTATGTTTGGTGTACATGGCCTCAGTTTTGCTGTGGATCTCCACTGAGCATGCAGTACCTGGTCAGGTGGGTGGGGATGTCTTGCAGTACATTTAGACAGTTGTTTTTTTATTTCTGTCACCTGCTGGTGGTTGTCTGTGATTGGTCATGTTGCCTTGGTCCTCGCCCCTACTTGCATATGTGTGTGTGTGTGTGTGTGTGTGTGTCTGTGTTTATGCGGTGCTCGGGGGGTGAATGAGGAGTTAGGGTTTTCAACCCTAACACCAAACTTTCTTGCTTTTGTCACTGTGGAACAACCCTAACTGATGCATTAAACAGAGTTTTTTGCCATGAATATATATACAGTACATGTGTATATATATATATATATATATATATACACACCACTATAGTTAGGGTTCAACAGTCACTTCTATGTTAAACCCAAAATGTTGCACTTTAATAACTTTGCAACCGTTTGACCATTTGCATGAAATTTTGCATGAACCATCGGGTACCAAAGATCTCTTGATGTGCCAAGCTTTGTTCGGGTCTGATGTGCAGGTGTGGAGATGTGTAATGTCAAAAAAAAGAGAAAATGAGAAAATGTTTACCATGTTTATGCAAATCCTTTGTCACACTGCTTCTCCGAAATGGCTTGACTGGTCTGAATCTTTCAGGATATATGGGGTTTGGGTCACATATGTGCCTTTTGAAGGTTTGGTTAGAAAATAGTAATCTGTGTAAAGGTTATTAAAATTCAAATTTTCCCATTATTTCCTATGGAAAAACTTAGGGGTACAGTGCTAATGTATTGTTTTGCTGCCGCAAAAGTGGGTATTGCTTTCGCAAATGTGGAAAGTAGTGTCGAGATTTCACCATCGTGTTTTCAGTTAGTGATACAGAAAAATGAAATAACTTAAAAATTACTACCCCTTGGTAAACACCAACAGTTGTGTTTACCTAATTGGGGCTCAAAGAACATGATTCTGTGCTTAATGTTTCATGAAAGTGTCTGGAAATATGTTTATTTTAATTAGTCCATTTGTACATTCACAAATTGCAGCACTACTGCCACAATTTGCAAAGATACTTTTGTGAAAGAGCCACAAATTGTGCCACTGTTTTGTGAAACTCCTGGGGTACTGCCAGAAATTGTGGCACTGTTTTGTGAAACCATGAGGATTATGCCACAATTTGTGACACAGCTTTTAAAATTCCCTGTTTCTTTGTCACTTCATTAGTTTCTTACATTTTGTAATGACTTGAAGCACACGGGGTGATACAAATGCAGCACAACATACAAGGATGGCTCAGACAGTAAATGGCAAAGTAATTTACATGATGAAAACACATTTTAAATTACACACATTTAGTGCTTTGACTCCAGACCTTCCCCTTCACACACACACACACACACACACACACACACACACAACACCACCACTTTAGGGCAATTGGAGACTATGCTATCTGGTGTTCATTTTCTAAAGTAATCTCTTTGTCTTTCAGTTTTTATCTCTTTTTTTGCCCTCTGTGACAAGAAAATAAGAATAAGACTATATATTGTATCTCTCTGAGTGCTTAGTTATGCAGTTGAAAGTCATATACTGCTGAACTGATTGCATTGATTCCGAGGTGTTTGTCCTGGTTCTGTTTGGAGGGGTTCAAAAGTGGTTCTGAGCCACACTGAACAGTGCTAGTTGGAGCCAAGTCAAGTTTTTAATGTAATATTTTATTATCTCAATTCCACTTACTGGTGTGTGGCTCTTTGGCTATCCCTTAGCATGGTTTCCTGAGAAAGGTGAAATAGACAGAGATGGGTGAAATAGACCAAGACAGAGAAGCAGCCTTTATCATGCTATGCCTGGTGCAAGTCCTGCTGCAAGTTTAACATTATTGTTTTAACACCAAATCAAATATCATGCTGCTCACAGAAAAGGTATATCGTGGTTTTTAAATTTACTTGAGACCTTTTATGAGTGCTCCTAAGATGTTCTTTTTATCTCTATTCTAGTTATTTTGTTTACATTTTTTTAAAATACCGATATTGATACTTACATACTGATATACTAAGACTAGCCCAGTGCAAGCATTATGTTTCTCAGACAGTTCCAAAGTTGCCTTACAGTTTTCTGGTAGCCAACTGGTACTTTGTAAGTGATGAAAAATGGACAACTCTGAAGTTAGTAAAACCATTGTATTGTATTACAACTCCCCTCTGAAGTCCAGAATCCTTACTGCACCAAAACAGTACTTGTTAAAAAAATGCCATTGTGCACACAAAGGCATACAAAGCAGTATACATTGCTCATTCAGGGACTGCTGCAGAAACACTGACTAACACATCCCCCCAACCTGATCATAACAGTATTCAATGTAGTGTCAGTCAGTGCCGCTTAAGTGTGTTACACCTTTAAAACATGACATATAGCTGTATCAGCATGTGAAACAGGATGGACTCCCCTGGGGTTGATTTGCATGACCTGTCCTTATCCATCCATTATGCCTGTGCAGTCATGGACAGATAGAACAGGCAACATGGGCAATTTACTGAGATCATCACTCACCATTGAAGTGCAAGGTGTTTAGGAGTACTATTGCTTCTTGTTCTCTTCCTCTCTTTACTTCTATGCCTATCCAATCCATAAACTTTTTATTTACATTGGTTTTGTCAGCCATAAAGGAAAATAGTAGCTCACTCCCCCCCCCCCAGCTGGTGGTGGTCTGACACTGAGCAAAGAAGAAGGAGGCTACTGAAGAATATAGGAATTTGCTGTCCCACAACAGGAAGGGTGAGAGTTGTAAAGAGAGGAGTGAGTAAGCATACAGAGAAACAGGAGAGGGGACACAAAATAAGACATGATAGGAGTGGTGCAGTGCAATCGCTGTGGGGCAGCAGTGTTCCGGGAGACATTCTGGAGGTTGCGATGCTGCCCTATTTGCAGGCACCTCTCTGGTCTGAGGGAGGAGGTTGCCAGTCTCCAGGCTGACCTGGCTAGGATTTGAGAAACCTCCTCCCCCACCCAGGGACCATCAGGGCCAATGCCACTACCTCAGAGGTTGCCAAGAAAGAGGAGAGGAGAGGCTGGACCAGGGTGGGCTCAGGGAGGGAGAGGGTGGTGGAACAGAGTTGCATACCTCCAGCTGTAACTCTCCACAACTCATTCACTCTTCTGGTGGATAGTGGTTCCTCTATGGAGGCACCTGCAGTGGAGATCAAGGAGGATGCTGGGAACCTTCACAAAGGAGACCCACAGGAGGGTGCCATGGGACCACACAGGGGAAGAAACAACCTCCTGGTGGGGGACTCAATCATTAGGGGGGTAGAAATGGGGAAGGAAGGGGAGAGGGAGGTAAGGTACCTGCCTGGTGCCACAGCTTGGAGAGACAGGAAGCGAATCCTCAGGATCATGGGAGCAGCTGCATGAGGGAGGGAGCTGGATGTCATTGTCCACCTAGGGACAAATGACCTGGCTAGGAATGGGATCAGAGCAGTGCAAGAGGAGTTTGTAGAGTTGGAGAGGGGCCTTAGACAAGTAGTGCATACGGTAACCTTCTCGGAGGTGCTGCCTTTCTATGGCAAGGGTGATGCTAGGGTACTCCTCACGGGGGAATTCAATAAATGGTTGAAAAACTGGTGTGGAGCTCAGGGTTTCGGCTTCACTGGGGACTGGAGAGACACCTGGAGGGATGCAGACCTATACTAGTGCGATGGTCTGCATCTGTCCGGGGGGGACCAGGATTCTAGGTGAGAGGATTAAATGCTTCATTGGCAAGCATTTAAACTAGCCAAGGGGGGAGGCACTGAAAAGAAGCAGGAAAATCCCAGCTTCCTCCCACAAAACACAGTAATTAGTGAGATAAACACCATAGTAGAGAAGTCATTAGGTAGAAGGACAGAGGTAAATGTAAAAAAAGGCAAAGGCAGTAAGGACAGGAATGGGGCTAAAAGGGGTAAGGCCATCAAAAAGTGGAGGGTGATGAGTACCAATGCCCGTAGTCTGTGTAACAAGCTCCCTGAACTAGTGGCCTTGTTGGAAGAGGGTTGCCTGGATATTGTGGCAGTCACAGAAACATGGTACAGAGAACCATGACTGGGATGTCAACATACCAGGATACACAATCTACAGGAGGGACAGGGAGGGTAAAAGAGGAGAAGGAGTAGCTTTCCATGTAAAGGAAGGGATCAAAGCAACAGAACTAAAGAGTAAACAGGGAGCAGATGAGGCACTCTGGGTCACCCTGGAGACAGGAAATGGCACCACAATTCGCATGGGGGTCACATACAGACCCCCATCTCAGGAGGAGGGAATGGACAAGAAAATGAAAGAAGGCTCCCTTAGAATGGCAGAAAAAGGGGAGATATTGTTGATGGGGGACCTGAATATGCCAGATGTTAACTGGAGCACCTTTGCTGCAGGCACATCCAAGAGCATGGTCTTTCATGATGCCCTACAGGGGGCATGCCTCAGACAGCTAGTATTGGAGCCCACTCAGGAGGGAGCAATCTTAGACTTGGTACTCTCAAATGGGGATGGGGAAAGAATCTCAGATTTAGAAGTGGGTAGCCATCTGGGAACAAGCGACCACCAAACAGTGTGGTTCACGATAAACACAGTCATACAATCAAGCTATACAAAAGCAAGAGTATTGGACTTTAAGAGGGCTGACTTTGGGAAAAGGAGAGAGTGCCTCAGAAAAGCATTAGTAAACAGGCAAGAAAGGGGGTAGAAGAACAATGGGGAGTAATACAAGCAGCCATCACAGAGGCAACAAGCCTTTGTGTAAAGCAAATCAACAAAACACAATGAAGGAAAAAAATGCTGTGGTTCTCAAAAGAGGTGGCAGGGAAGGTTAAGGAGAAAAGGATAGCATTCAGGAAATATAAGGAAACACAGAAGGAGCAGGACAGATAATTTTATCAGTTAAAGCAGAAAGAGGCTGGGAAGGCAGTCAGAATAGCTAAGACCCAAACCAAGGATAGCCAACTCTGTTAAGAAGGGGGATAAGACCTTTTATAGGTACATTAGGGAGCGAAGAAAGACCAAAGGAGGGATACTGAGGCTTAATAAAGGGGAAGGAATGTGGGTAGAGGGTGACAGTGAAAAAGCAGGGATACTGAATGAATATTTCTGCTCAGTATTCACAAAGGAAGAGGAGGGGGAGGTACCTAAACCAAACAAGAGGAACACTCTGAAGATGGGGGTCTATACCAGTCCATTTACAGAAGAAATGGTTCTGAAAGAACTAATAAAATTGAAGGTGGACAAAGCAATGGGGCCTGATGGGATTCACCCAAGAATTCTAAAGGAACTAAGGGTAGAACTAGTGACACCGCTGATTACTCTCTTTAACAAATCAATGGAGGATGGGGTGGTACCTGAGGACTGGCGGAGGGCGGATGTGATTCCTGTTCACAAAAGTGGGAGCAGGACAGAGACAGGAAACTACAGACCAGTTAGTTTGACCTCAGTGGTAGGGAAAATGATGGAATCACTTCTGAAGGAAAGAATTGTTGAGTACCTAGAGGCCAGTGGGACACAGGACCCAAGGCAGCATGGATTTATGATGGGAAGGTCATGTCAGATGAATCTAATAGATTTCTTTGACTGGGTGACCAAAGTAGTAGACCAGGGAGGGGCTGTGGACATGGCCTACCTAGATTTTAGCAAGGCATTTGATACAGTCCCACACAAAAGATTAATATACAAGTTAGCCAGCCTTGGAGTGGGTCCCAAAGTGGTAGCCTGGATAAAAAATTGGCTAGACAACAGGACACAAAGGGTAGTAGTAAATGGAGTACACAGTGAAGAAAGGAGGGTTACTAGTGGGGTACCGCAGGGTTCAGTAGTAGGACCCATTCTTTTAATGTCTTTATAAGTGACATTGCAGAGGAACTGGAAGTAAAAGTATGCCTCTTTGCAGATGACACAAAGATCTGTAACAGGGTTGATACACAAGATGGAGTGGAAAGGATGAGAAGGGACTTGGCAAGGTTGGAGGAATGGTCAGATGTATGGCAGCTCAGATTCAATGCAAAGAAGTACAAGGTAATGCACCTGGGAAGCAAAAACCCAGGGGAAGAGTACACAATGGGGGGTGAGATACTGACAACAGCAAAAATGGAAAGGGACCTGGGGGTAATTATATCAGATGACCTAAAGGTTGGCAAGCAACGTGAGAAAGCAGTAAGGAAGGCTGGGGGGATACTGGGATGCATAGGGAGAGGCATCAATAGTAGAAAACAGGAAGTTGTTATCCCTCTGTACAGACAGTTGGTAAGACCCCATCTGGAGTACTGTGTGCAGTTCTGGGGACCCCATCTCCGCAAAGACATAGGCAAAGTGGAGACTGTCCAGAGGAGGGAAACCAAAATGGTGCAGGGTCTGCACCAGAAGACATACGAAGAAAGACTAAAGGAGCTTAATATGTATACCCTTGAGGAAAGAAGGGAGTGAGGGGACATGATAGAAACTTTCAAGTACCTCAAGGGAATCAACAAAGTCCAAGAGGGTAGCATCTTTTCAGAAAAGAGATGTGCAAGAACAAGGGGCACAATTTGAAGATAGAGGGGACGGCTCAGAGGTAATGTGAGAAAGTATTGTTGTTTCACAGAGAGGGTTGTGGATGCATGGAACAGCCTCCTGAGGAGGTTGTGGAGTCAAGAACAGTGGGGAATTCAAGAATGCATGGGACAGACATAAGGCAGTCCTAGTGGGGGGTAGGAGGAAGTAAGCTGTTGGTTAACTAGGATCTGCAGCTTATCTGTTAGGTAGGAAAATGAGCAGACTAGGTGGGCCAAGCGGTCCTTATCTGCCATCACATTCTATGTTTCTATGTTTCTATTTATTTTATTTTTTATTTTTTAAGCCAAGAATTCACTTGTCAATAACTGTGTGTCAGATTTATGTAATGTGAATCACCCATGAATATGATTGAGTGACTCTTGCTTTACTCTAAAACAGCTTGCAATTTAATGCAGACTGCTTGTAAAAGTAAATTGCTCAGGTTTCCCTATCTAGCTGTCATTTTTCCTCAGTGGAAGATCCATCTATGATTCCTGCCATCCTTTGTTATGGACTTAGGTCATTAGGTCATGGATTCTCACACAGACGCACTGACAGAGCCTATAGTTATCTAGTAAATGAGCTCATTCATATTCACTGTGTTGTCAGAGCTTGCCACAGGCTCTGTTATTCTCTGGGACACTGCTTATCTGTGTTCATTACTTGGTCTGTCCCTTAAAAGGACACTGCTGGAGGTGTGGGAGAATGTAAAAAATCAGGACGATCGATTTTTTTTTCTGGATGGGTGGTTACCATAGACGTGGGATGACGCTGCCAATCAACCCTGGTTTCTCCCATTTATTTGCAATGCCTATGAAATTGTATGGATGTATTTCACAGTCCTTTACAGTGGCTGTCTCTTAATTCCCAACCCACTTGGAGCTGCTTGGGATGTGTTTTCTATTTTTATTGCGGTGGTGCCTGGAGAAATCTCTGGACCAGTAAGGAACATTTATGTGTTTTCAATTTAGTAGACCAGAGCAGCTTTTTTGAAATGCGGTGAAGTAGTGCAGTAGAGAGATTGAGGAGTCAGTGTGAGCTGACACTAGTTCATTGAGAAGACAGCACTTATAGCAGGAGTTGGAAAACCCTTGTTTATTTTTTATCAAAGGTATGCCATCGTTGCCACATAAGTTTTAAATATTTCCAGCCTTTCCAGAAAATCTTTGGAGCACACTCTGAGAGAGGAGAGAAGAAAAGAGTACTCTTGCAATTTGAGGGGGCCTAGGACCTCTGAATATCCACTCAGGTAGCCTGAGTCCTTAGGCAGTGGAAGGAGCAGCTAACAGCCAGGGCAGTTTCAGTAAACACTTCAAGGGGCTATTGGCCTAGGCATTAAAAACTTTGATTCTCTCCCCTCTTTTCTAAAGGAGCTGAAGCAATAGAACCACTATAAAGCTACTGCTGAACTTTGAAGAGAACGTGTTATTCCTTTAGTTCCTTTAATTCAGAATCTGAGTTTATCAATTATTCCTTTAGTTCCTTTAATTCAGAATCTGAGTTTATCAGCTTTGTATATATGCACCAGCCTGGTGGTGCTGAGGGTTGAGGCACTGGATGCCACACCTCCCACCACACCAGTGACTGAGGATCGGGAATGCACTCGGACCACTGGGGGTTGGCAGGGGAGATGGTGGATTGAGTATCCCAGGACTGATCTTCTCCCTCTGGGATGGGTAAGGGGAAGCATGTTGCACTGTAGCGGCCTCTGGTGATGACCGGGGGCAGCACAGTTGCAGTGTACAGTAGGGGAGGAGCATGGCAAGACATCAGCTTATGCACCACACATCATTGCACTTTTGGCTCCTAGGGGAAAAAAATGGAGGAAATGGCTGGGTGTGACCAAGGCAGCTTGATGACTGCGCTCCCGCCGACCTGGAGGACTGTTGCAGAATCGCACTGGGATCCAGTCCAGCCCGGATCAGAGAGGCATGGTGAGGCCCTTCAGTGGGTTGGAGCAGCTGCCCTGTACAGTCATCATGTGAGACAGCCTGCTGCTCTCTGGGACAGTGGGGGCCAGCAGCTGGATGCCCCTGCCAGTGGCAGTGCTGAGGAGCATAAGTAGGGATGTGACTAAAAAAAACAACCTTTGTATATATGCAAAGCACTTAGCACCTGTATTTGTCAAATTTTACATTGTAAATTCTTGAACCGTATTAGCTGTTTTAACTGTCTTAACTGAATTTACTCTATTTTTAAGTATTGTAAGTGTGTTTATGAGCCTTTGACTATGTGCAAGGTGCCTCTGGATTTTTAGCGTCGTTTATGTTATGATTTTTAGCTTGGCACCTTCAAAGGCTGAAAGACAAGGGTTATAAGGTACAACTACAAAGCAGAAGGCAAAAGGCAAAAAAAAAGAGGCTGAATAATTTACACAGTTTGTACACAGGGTTTTTCCCTCTTTTCTTCTGTGATCTTGGTGGTTCCCCATTGTCTGGTAGTGTGCAGTGCCGCTGGATTGCTGGGTGCTGAGTTTGTGTTTTCTTTTGCTAATGAAGGAAGCAAGGTGAAGTGTTGTATTAAACTAGGCTATACTATACTAACAAAAAAAACTGTTTTCTTTTTCTTTTTGGTAAATTTGGCAAAGCTAAAGGGCCGTATTTTGGTTTCAGGACATGAGCCCAACATTGGCTAATTCTGATCATGGGTTACACATGTGATACACCAGCTTAAAGGCAGGCACCTTCACCCTATAGCTCATTCATCATCTGAGCACACAGGGGAAAGGTCCTCGTACACACACAGCTCAGAGAGAGTGGCAAGGAACTGCAAGAATCAGACTGCTGTATTTATAGCATATTTTTGCTGCATTATTTTTCTAGTTACTTAAAATAACTCATAGTAAAAAAAAGTTCACCTTAGATGTATTTTATGAGCCTTAATAAATTTATTCCTCTCTTGGCTGTCAGCGTGGCTCACTTGGTAGCACATCTGCCTCTGGGTCAGAAGGTCGTGGGTTCTTGACCCACACTGGGATTGGACTTGCACCTAAAAATCGTTGGCATCCGAGTGCAGTATTGGGGGTGCTGTACTGCTGGGGTGTGCCGTCCTTCGGATGACACATTAAACCGAGGTCCCTTCTGCCCATCCTGGTGTTGTCCTGGTGGGTGTCCAGGTGGAAGTAAAAGAACCCAGGGCACTCTTTGCAAAGAGTAGGGAACATTCCCAGTGTCCTGGCCAACATTCCCCTTCCCATAAACCGGTTCATGCAATTATCCAGGCTGTGTGTGGGTGATGATGTGCGATACAGCCGCCACCACACATTCAGTCACTTCACTACCAGTCTAGCATTGCTTATAAAAGCGCTTTGGGATACTGTGTATGAAAAGCGCTATATAAATGCTGATTCTTCTGCTTCTTCTTCTATAAGGCTTATAGTGAGTACCTATAATCAAAATTCTAAGTGCAGAGCCAGAAAGACTTTAAGGAAAGAAAAATCATTGCTTAAGCTTGAGAATCTCCTTCCATTGATTCCATTGATGCACTGCTAGTCGCACTTCTATATACAAAATGAGTGAAATCATATTAAAAGTAAGTAGATAAACAGGACTACTAGTAATTATAAACTGTCTCTTACCATTGCCTCCTGCTGTGTTGCACTATTTATATCTACTGAACGATGTAGTGTTATTCTAGAAAGTGTGATATTACATTTGGTTGAATTGTAAGATACTGTACAAGCATTTCTGAAAAATTGAGATAGTTTGAAGGTAACTTTTTTTGACTACTTAAGTGAGACAGGCATAAACTGTTAGGGCAACAGTGTATTGTATAGATTTGTGGTTTTTATTTTTTATTTTAATATAATGTTCACAGGTTTTGGTCTCCATGTTCAAGTAAAAGGAAAGAAGGAGATGAATTTACAGAATTTACAGAGGATCCAAAGGAAAAAAAGAATGAGGAAACAAAATTAGGAAGTACAGACAGAGACACACACCTCATTTTTTATCAAAGCAATGGAATGTTGCCCGGAACAAAAAGTGATAATTGAATACCCTTACCTCTTGTCTGAGTATTGAAAATTTCTTGGAACTGTTCACTAACCTGGATATATAAAGACATTAAAAGGACATTAAAAGACATTAAAGACACTATAAGAAATATTTTATAAGGTGCATAACATAGCGGAGAATGTAGAAATTCTAAGTAATTACAGGTGCTGCACCTCAAATAATCGATTATTACATAGTACACATTATATAACATAATGTAACAAATACAAGCATCAGTTAGTTAACTATTTATTTTAGACCAATAATTTTGTTAGTAGATTAGTGTACAAGATTACAATTTTAAATAATGCACTTTTCAGAAATTCCCGCCTGAACATTTAAACCTTTTTTTGTTGTTGTTATTGTACCTAGGAAATCATTCTGGATCATTGTTCCCTCTAGTGATGTTTATGGATATTTATTTGATGCTGAATTAATGCTTATTACTTTTCCAGATTAATTCTTATTTAAATTGTTTAGTTGCTCACAACTCTAGCTTTTTCATTTAAAATCTTATTTGTGAACATTTTGCTTGGTACCTGGTGCTGTATTGGTGTTGTATTGGTGGGCCACTGAGCCTGGAAGGGTACTCATTGGCAGGGAGCATATAAATAATTTAAATTATTGGACAACCATTTGATAGCCTATTAAGCAACTGTTTGACTACTAATTTTGATTACCAGCAGCATAACAGCTGTTTTGATAATTAGTGGGATTTATTATCATTAACATGAGTAATAATATGACAGTTGACACATGAAGTGGGAAAGATCTATCGGAAATTAACCAAATAACAGGAAAGGAAAGCCTGAACATTTTAAATGAGAGAGCACCTCGAAAACAAAGAGGGAGACCCAATAAAAAGGACAAGATCCTACTGACTATGACTAAAAAGGATAAATCAAAAACCCCACACATTTATTGAGCAATGAGCCATCTAAAGGGTGGTCAATTGAATTAATGAAAGATTATATGAGAACCACATCAACACCAGCTTCAATTCGACAATCTGGGTAATCAGGACAGAGACAAGAATTTAGGTAATATTAACCAAAAGGCTCTGAACATTAAGAACATAAGAGCATATGAATGTGCCAACAGAAACAGACCATCTGATCTATCTAGTGTGCAGCTAGCACCCCTAGTTTGCAGCTGCCCATCCCCCTTTGTCATCCCACTGCTAACCTCCACCTTCCCCACCCTTACTCTTCCCTGTTCCCTGTCCCATGGCCTTTTGAAGATATTCACAGATTTACATGATACAACCCTTTCTGGCAGTGTGTTCCATTTTGCTACCACCCCTCTGTGAAAGTGTCTCCTCATTTCTCTCCTAAATCTTCCCCCCTCTATTCTTAGCCCATGCCCCCTGGTGTCCCACCCTCTCCTTAGCTTAAAAAACCCATCTGCCTCATCCTTATTGATTCCCCTCAGATACTTGAATGTCTCTCTCATGTCCCCCCTGTCCCTTCTATCCTCCAGAGTATACATATTCAGGTCTCCCTGTCTGCTCACATAGTCTCTCACCTACATTCCACATATCATGTTTGTTGTCCTCCTCTGCACTCCCTCCAGTAGCCTGATATCACTCTTTTGGTATGGCCTCCAAAATTGCACACAATACTCCAAGTGTGGCCTTACTAGCGACCTGTATAGAGGCAAGATCACCTCTCTTCACGTGGACAAAAAAAAACTCACTATGCACTCAAGCGTTTTTTTCACTTTTGCAGCCACTCTCCTGCACTGGGCAGTGTTATTCATGGTCCCTGTTATCATTACCCCTAGGTCCTTCTCCTCTCAGTGATCCCCAGCTTTACCCTCCCAGCCAGTATTCTTTCCTTGGGTTCTTCACCCCAAAGTGCATAACCTTATACTTCTTTGCATTGAACCACAGGTGACACCTCTCTGACCACTCCTCTAGCTTGCTTAGGTCCCCCTGCAGCTGCTTCCATCCTTCCCCTTCTCCATCTACCACTGCTCCAATTTTGGTGTCATCAGAGAACAGACTTACTTTGCTCACCACCCTGTGTGTAGTGTCTGATATGAAAAGTACAAATAATACTGGCCCCAGCACAGACCCCTGTAGCACCCAACTCATCACCAGCCTTGGTGTTAAGAGCTCCCCTCACACCACCACCCATTGCAGCTTCCAACTCAGCCAGCTTGTAATCCAGTTCATCATTTTTGCCCCTACACCAGTGAGCTTCCCCCAAGCCGCCCATGAGGCACTAAATCAAAGGCCTTGCTGAAGTCCAAGTAAAGAACATCCACTGCATGACCCTTATCCAGCTCACCTGTCACCTAGTCATAATATTTTATCAAGTTGGTTTGACAAGACTTCCCTGAAATGAACCCATGCTGCCTCACATCCTGGAGGCCATTGTCCTCCAGGTACGACATCAGTTTTTCCTTTAGTATCATTTCCATGAATTTGCACACTATGGAGGTGAGACTTACCAGATGATAATTACCCGGTTCATCCCTTGGCCCACTCTTGTGTAATGGTACTACATGTGACATCCTCCAGTCCAGTGGCACACATCCCAACTCCAGTGAAGTGCTGTACTGATCCACCAGCAGCTCTGCCAACACCTTCACTATCTCCCTCAGCACCCTGGGGTGGATACCATCTGGCTCTGGTGCCTTGTCTATCTTCAGTGCCTTCAGTCCCTCTAGGACTCTACTTGCCTTAATTCTTCCATCTGTCACCTCCTCCCCCTGTCCCCACCCTCCCAGCCCATGGT
This sequence comes from Neoceratodus forsteri, assembly GCA_016271365.2. Classification (NCBI taxonomy): domain Eukaryota; kingdom Metazoa; phylum Chordata; order Ceratodontiformes; family Ceratodontidae; genus Neoceratodus; species Neoceratodus forsteri. Next base: position 590,277,076 of record CM028131.1, read on the forward strand.
GATAGCGGTCCCCTTTACTTCTGTGAACACTGAGCAAAAGTATTCATTCAGTGCTTCTGCTTGCTCCTCCCCCTTTTCTGTCTACTCCCCACCCCTTTATATCTCCACTATTGTCTCCTTGCATTTCCTTTTCTCCTTGATGTATCTGAAGAAGTCTTTCTCCCCAACCCCCCGTTAATTCCCTGTGCTAATTTCAGCTCCCTCTGGGCCTTGGCTTCTTTCACTTTTCTGGTCACCTCCCTGGACCAACTTGCATATTCCTCCCTGTCCACTTCCTTCCCTATCCTCCTATACCTCTGGTGTGCCACTCGTTTTGCCCTCAACACCTCCACAGCCTCGCTGTTCAACCAGTATGGTTTTCTTGCTCTGCTCCTCTTACTCTGTGTCTTGGTGCAGGATTCTGTTGCCTCTGTAATCCCCAATTAATAATATCCCATTTCTGCTCCAAGTCCATCTACTGCCTTATGCCCTACAGTTTCCCTTTCAGTACTTCCTGTATCCTCCCAACGTCCATCCCCCCTGAAGTTTACCACCCGAGTAACTTGATTTCTCTGGCTCCCCACATGTCGTGATATTAAACCACACTGTTTGGTGATCGCTGTCAGCTAGTGGGTCCTCCACCTTTATTTCCCTTACTGCCTCCCCATTCGACAATACCAGATCTAAACTGTTCTTTAGCCTAGTAGGTACACTAATCAACTGTGTCAGGAGACCCTTCTTGATTGTATCCAGGAGCACTTGCTCCCTAGCACTGGAGGTGACCAGAATGCTCTAGTCAACCCCCGACAAGTTGAAATCCCCCATGATGACCACCTTCCCTTTTCTACATACCTTTCTGATTTGTCCTGCTAATTCCCTATCAAGCTCCTCAGACTGGGATGGTGGCCTATATACCACCCCAAAACTCAGTTTCCTACCCATTGAGTCTAGGAGCTGCAGCCAGATTGCCTCTGTTCTTCTTTCTTCCCCATTGTCCCTTGTGCATTTGATCCCATCCCTCACATAGACTGCCACCCAACCCCCCCTCCCATCCTTACGATCTTTCCTGTATAATTTGTATCCTGGGATTGCTAGATCCCAGTCCCAGTGCTCAGTTGCCCACATTTCTGTGACAGAAGCAATATCCACCCTCCACACTGCTAAGAGTGTCTGTAGGTCAGATGATTTGTTTCCTAAGATTTTTGCATTCTATGAGCCCACCCTCCGTCCTGCCCTCTTCCCTTCACTGGCCTCCATCTCTTCCATTCTACTCCTTCCTTTTTGGCCACCCTGAGTCCTTCTCTGCTAGCATGGGGGGTAGGCTGTGACTCCACTCTATCAGATCCCTGCCTACCTGTTGTCAGTTGCAACCCCCATCTAGTTCAAATCCACTTTATGCAATATACCTCCCAGTCTTTGCTTTAGTACCTCCTTCCCCTCCCCACTCAGGTGCAGCCTATCCCTTGAAAAACAGATTGTTATTATCCCAGGTACGTCCCAAGCTGCCCACAACCTCATACCCCTTAGTTCGACACCATTCTACCAATCATGTGTTCAACTCCCTAATCCTCTCCTTTCTCACTGTGCTTGCGCAGGGTACTGGGAGCACTTCGGAGAATGCTACAGACTCCCCAGTCTCCTCACACAACCTTTCCACTTCCTTAATCCTCTCCCTTGTTACCTCCACTGTTTCCCCCGCTAGGTCATTTGTCCCCACATGTACTACAATGTGTGGTTTCCTCTTACCCCTCCTTACGCACCTTAGGATTGTCTGTCATGCCTTGTCTGCCTTTAATCCTGGTATTGACTCCACCCATATCCTACTGTGCCTCTCCCCTTTGCTGCCCCATCTGATCCCCTTGAGTATTGAGTCCCCCAACACCACTATACCCCTCCTCTTTCCTTGTACCTGTCTCCACCCCCCCACCAAGGTTCTCATTTCTGGGGCCACTCAAGAATGTGCTTTTATGATGTGCACCTGTGTCTTCCCCCTTGCCCCTCTCAATTGAGACACCTCACCCTCCTCCTGTTTGACTGCCAACCTCCCTCTCCCTCCTTACCTCTCTGAGTATTATTAGTCCCCCTCCCACTCCTTGCTCAATCTCTCCACTAGTAATGCCCCCACTCACTCCTCTTTGTGAGTGGTATTCCTTGTGCAATCTCTTCCTTCATCCTCTTTCCCATGTGTTGCTAGTAAAGCAAACATGTTCCCTAGACCCTTTTTCTTACTATGTGTTTTCTCCTCCCTCCTGCCTACTGCTGCTCCTCTTTTTCAAGGTCCTACTAGAGTCCACCCTTCATCAGCTGGCTTCCTGTCTAGTTTTCCCCCCTCCCCTGACCCTTCCCTTGACCTACTGTTCATTCTCTGTGGTGCCCCCACAATACTCTCAGATGTCAGCCCTCCTACTGATGTAATCTTCCCCTCATCCCTCAACCTCCACAGCTCCCTGCCAAGACACTGAACCTCTTCCTCAAGCCTCTTTATCCCTTGGCATATTGGGCACCCTCCCAGCCTCCACAGTTTGTTCATCCATATTGCTGCTCCACAACCATTGCACCCTACAATCCTACCCATGGTCCACCCTACGTCTACAGCCTCTCCAGACTAATTCTCTGTACAGCAAGTAGAATTATCTAATCCTAGCCCAGCCTCTAACATAATTTTTTAATCCCAAATGCCCTTGTACACAACATAAGACAGCCAACTACAGTACTAACTGGAACTCACAATCCTACTCATAAGGACTATAGACCTACTCATAAGTTATGTATATTTATATGTCTTTAAGAATTTGCTCATATAGCTGTTCCTCGTTTCCTTCTTCCTGACCTGCTGTGAGAGCTCAGGTCAGTTTGCTGCTCCCCAAGTTCCTCCTTCACAGCCTTCAAAACCAACCCCCAGTGGTATTTCAGTATTTTAGAAAGGCTGGTGGAAGGGGTGGGTGGGTGAGAGGACTTGTATGGTCACTCCTGCCACAGAAACCTTTAAGCTAAATTCCACTTTAAGCTAAATTAAAAAAAAAAACTTTTAAGCTAAATTCCACTTTAAGCTAAATTAAAAAAAAAGTAAAACAATATCAAAACTTACAAAGATCATCTACACATTAACTCCCTCAACAGCAAGTAGAATTAACTAACTAACCCTTCTTTCCTGTAACAAAATTTATGGACATCTGCGCCACAGCAAGTTGGCTTAACCACTCCTTATTAAATTATATCGACCATTGATCAGAGACATTTTTCAGAAAAAGGAAACTAATGTGGAAAAAGAAACAGACTTGGGCAAATCAGACTTAATAAAAGAAAAAAACACAAAATGAGGACTTAAATTGTTCTAAGGAACATAATGAAATAATGATAACAACATAACATGATGAAGTCTTAGTTGTATTTAACAGAGAAATGAATGAAACAGTATAAGAGATAAAAGAGACTATCCAAAACAATAGAAGAATTGAATAAAAAATTAAAGAACTAAAAGAATCTAGATATGGTATAGGTGACTTAACTTTAATCACAGAAAAGACTTATAATAACAAGAATTATCTGACTGAAACAGACAAAATGGATGGAGTAATAGAAGACTGCACTCAGATAATGAGTCCGATTGAATACAACACCACAACAATGAACTATTTAATTAGAGATGTAGCAAATGCATTGAAAGATCTCTACTTAGGGAATGTTCTAATTTATGAGCAGCTGCTATTCATTAAACAAGAACTATCATTTATTAAGGGAGTATGCTTGGATAATAAACTACACATAAATATCTCAAATAAAAAGGGACCAGAGGAAAACCAGACAAAAGTTAATATATTTGAGGTAACAAAAGAAACTTATAATAAGGACTTAAGCTATGCAAATAGCTCAATAAGTAAAGATAAATAAAAATATGACAATGCAAACAATAAAGTCCCAGAAACCTGAAATGGATAAATCAAATAGTATAAAATCACAAGAGCTAGAGATAACATTATCTTCAGACACAGAAGAGGAATTGATAATGTTACCTTCAGGTTTGGCAAGAGATGATAGTATAGCCCTTGAACTTAAAAAGGGCAATTTGAACACATGGGAAAAGGGAGTTATACAAGAACATACAGTAAAAAGGAAAAAAAAAAGGATAAGGAAGGAGAATACAAGACTGGGAGAGAAAGAGAAAAAGGGAAATGCCAAAAGACAAGACAGAAAGCAAAACAAGAACAGTATAGATGGGATTAAGGAATTATTTTGTGCCGTTGCATCTCAGTTGCATGGCACAGACACTTGTGCGATGCAGCCTGGGACTTTTGAATATGGGGCCCTATGATTCTCTTAAGAATCTAGCTGTAAGAGCCAGGGAGTAAACCAATTTATTAATCACTATTTGAAGCTCCAAAAACCAACCCTCCCCCATACTCCTGTAGTCACAGCGGGGTGAAGAAGAAAACTTGAAGATAATTCTTCTCCACTTAATTACACACTTCATTGTAGCACAGGACTCAGTATGTTTGACACTGCCAGCTCTTGCTGAAGGCTGCATTTGTTGAAAGAAACATAAGCCATCAGATATGCAGTGTTAAGTATATCACATATTGCTTTGTGACCGAGCATACAATATTACCATTGCCTCTTAATTGATGGTGCACACTGTACTGCAGAAAGTGCACAAACTGATTTGTAAATTTCAAAGACCTGTCAAATGTAAATATTTTAAATTTTATTGAAAAACAATGTAACATTTTTAACTGTTATCAAAGTGTGTTAATAAAAGTCTAACTACATGCATAGTAGTAGGGTACAAGAATTGTCTTAATACTGTCTGTCAAGTAACCCATGACATTTCAATAGGCATCTATTTCTTATGTTATGCTGTACTGTATATTGTATTTTGTGTTTATTGCTTACTTGTGTAGTGTTGGTGTGACAGTTCTAGCTAGGCAGGAGTTTTGCTGAATAACATTTTTTTAACTGGTAATGAACATGATTGGAAAACCATTTTACAGCAATGAAGTATGCCCCCCCCCACACACACACGCACAGGGCAGGATATTCAGAAGGGTTGCACATGGCACAACACAGTTGCACCATGCGCAACCCACTGATGTGCTCCAGCATGATATTCAAAGGGAGATTGAGCCTGGCACAAATCTTGATATGCCAGAGTGCATCAGTAATGTATGCAGCGCAGATGGGGGGGGCGTGCCCATGCATACTCCGCATATCCCGATATTCAGCCCAGGATGTGCTGAGTCCATGCATGTGCAACCCTTACCCGCGCCTGCACAGCCGAGCTACAAAAAGGAGTTATCAGCTGGCCACCCACAGGTGAGCTGCCGTATTGCAGGGCACAACACTGCAGCTGCCACCTGTGGGTGGCCACCCGAGCTCCGGCAGCATCTTCATGGTGGTGCCCCCATGCCTGATCGTGGGCATATGTAGAACACTAATAGTCCTATATCCCTGGTGGTCCAGTGGACCATTCACAGCCCAATCACGGGTGTCAGTAAAAAATAATAATGACACACAAATCCAACCCTGGTGGTCCAGCGGTATTCCCCTCCCCACCCGACCATTGAGCCCCACCGCCAGATCCATTCACATATCTGGACTGTGTAGTACAGTATGGGCTGCATGCCCATTGGCACACACTGTGGACCAATGGGCATACAGCCCTACTGTATGGAATCAGTCAGTGGGTGGTGGGGTGGCAAGAGGGTGGGAAGCTGCCGCCCTCTGCTGACCAGGGGGGTGGAGTGGTGGGGCTCAGGGGGAGGGGGTACCGCTGGACCACCAGGGTTGGATTGGTGTGTCATTATGTATTATTGACACCCATGATCGGGCTGCAAGCGGTCCACTGGACCACCAGGGATATAGGACTATTATAATTCAACTTCTGCCCATGATTGGACTGCGAGCGGTCCACTGGATCACCAGGGATATGGGAGGGTAATTCTACTGTACTTCTGCCTGTGATCAGGTTGCGAGTGGTCCACTGGACCACCAGGGATATGGGACTGTTCTTTATAATGTATGCCCACTATCGGGCAGTGGGGCACTTTGCCGCTTGTGCAGGGGGCGTCGGTCCCCAACGGCTGCAGCCTGGCAGGGTGCCAGGTACAATTTGTTGGGGATCGATGCACCTGCATGCAGATGGGGCCACAATGACATGCAAATGGCTCCATTTGCACCTTGCATACATTATGGCCCCATTTGCATGTGTACTTTTTTTTTTTATTTTATCTTTTCCCTGGCAGGTCCCCGTCTTTTTCATCGGCCCTGGTCACGGCCTCCTGGAGACCACCACCACCTTCTATGGCTGCCGAGGTCCCTCAGTCACCCCCAGCTTGCCCCCCAGAGGGTGGAGCCACGGCCACCTTCTTCGGTGACCGCGGAACCAATGTCTGGTCGGGGACCTGCAGCGACGGTGGTGCATCAAGGTCTTCCTGGGAAGGTGTCATGTATACGGTGGTCCTTGCCCACCTCGATTTTCTGCCATTTTCCTTACGGAGGTGGGGAAGTGCAATGATGCCAGCGTCTGCCCCGCCTCTCAGAACTGTACTCGTCGGTCACCTGAGATCCCTCGGCCTCTGCCAGGAGTCCTCAGTGTGCCAATCGCTTCCCCCACCCTCCCTCCGGAGAAGGAGAGCAGTCCTTAGCATGCTCCATCCTTCTCCCCCCGGCCGGCCCTCCGATGATCTGGGTCTGTTCCTGAACCCGGGTCACCGGTGTCGCAAGCAGAAATCCCACCGCTGCGCCAATGGGCCAGCCTGCATGTGCACTTTTGAATATCGCGGTAGTTGCACCTATGCAATGGCACTTGTGCTAGCACATCCCCCTGCTCCACTCTGGACACTTGCGCTGGTGCAGTGCCACTGTGCCATGCATACTGCAGGTGGCCAAGAAGCAATATTCACTGCTGCTGTGCCATGGCACAGCTCTGTTGAATATCACCCTGTCCACGCCCCTGCACATCCAAGTTGCACTGCACCCAGGCTTGCGCCACAGCATGGCGCAGTCTGAATATCCTGCCCCCAATGTTTTACTTAAGTTCAGACAGTGCTGTACAGAAGCCAGTGCTCTAATAAGAAATAATATTCTGAATGTAAAACTCGAATACTGCTATAACTATGGGGCTATCAATATTTAGTGCAGAAAAGAAACAAACAAAAACAGCTGAGTTCTGAACAGGGTGGTACTGCTTATTTAAGAAGCCATAGTGAGACCCATCTGCTGCCCCCATCTGCTTACCTGACCCACCCACACTCACACTATCTGGTTTCCAATGATTCTTAGCATAGTGTAGCTGGTCACTTTTCCTAAAACAAAAACTCAGGACAAGAGAGGGCAATTAATTTTCTATGCTCACTCTGTCCTGTTTATTATACATCAGTATACAGAACACTCTGGCAGGACCAGCTTCCTGTTCTGTTGTGATGTTGTGGTTGTAAAATGGTATCCATAAAAAACATCTCCTGGAAAATGGGAACTTTACAGCCAGTGTCCTCATTGAAACCAGATTACAGCAGACAATAGGCTTTACTCCTTCCCTTCCTCCAGAGTTTGTTGCATAAGTGTTAATTACCATAGCTCAGTTGCCTTTCAAAGAATGGGTTGGAGCTGCTAATAGCTTTGATTTACAATTGCAAAAAATATTTGTTATATCAGTCCCCCCCCCACACACACACACACAGGCATACAGAACTGGAAGTATCTCTTGAATGTTAACTTTGGCTGCCCTACTCTTTCCCACTCTGTCTTTTCCTTTCTACAACTCTAATACAGACCTTGATTTGCTCGGAGTCCTTTGCAAGTATGCAGGCTAGAGGCTTTGTCATTTTTAAAATTCTCAGACAGCTGTCATGTAGCCTGCACATGTACAGTATATCCTCTGTTTTTCCTCACCTGCTCACTCCTGGAAATGACACCCTGTTCAGTGCTCCTTTCCCAGTTACCAGTTTTCAGGTAAAACACATTTCTTGACTTGTTTCCATTGTTATGTTAACTCTTTAGATAGAAGATATTTCATTTCTATGAAGAGTTACTCCTCTGACTCAAATCCCCATTTTTAAAGAACTGCCTGGAGACTACCAGGTGTACCTTCTCCTGCCACAGATTTACTATTACCAGTCTAATAATGTTCCACCCACAATCCACTTTTTTTGTGTTTTTATATTGTGCACAACCCCATCCTCAACACCCTTCATTTTCCCTTATCCCTGCGTGTGTATTCTGGAAATCCTCTGTACGCTTTCCCACTAATACCTAGCACACTCTGCATGTTGTGCAATATTCTGTAACACACTTAATATTTTTTGAAGCACATGTATCATCTCAAGCATCCTAACTGGCTCTTTCCATTTCACATATCTCTATTCTTATACAGATGCAATCTTTGAAGCACCCTATTTCTGCTTCAGCTACAGGCAGATTCAGCATACATTATTCTACATTTGCTTGTGAAAAAGCCTCACAATCAGATTTGAGCTTAATTTATTATGGTGTATTCCAAAAAAAAATGTAAGCGATATTAACAAAATAGTTGATAGTCTCAGCTTTAAGTCCTTCAGAGCATCTTCTTTTGTGTCATGTAACAGTACTGGACCATTGAGGAAAACTTTAACTAGATAAACAATGTTTGACTTAATCTTTCCTTCCATAGCATTTGCTGGATTTGCGAGAAAGCTTTCCTTGTTTGTAATAATGTATAAGAAAAGGCTGGAAGGCTTGTTCAATAGAAATTATTTGCTTCTTAAATTTGAAGCCTTTCTGTTGAAAGTTTGCACATATGACTCAGTGTTCATCTGCAGACTTTAAAAATGTTATCATTAGGAGTGGAGGACCCACATCGTTAGTTGGTCTCCATGTCCAGTGAATTCTATTAATTTTCATATCCTGATAGTCTGTATCTTTCAGAAGTTGCTGGGCCATTTCTTTTGCCACCTGCTTTAGATTACAGACATTTTATCAAAGCTGGCATTATCTCAAAACTCTTACATTGTTTCATCTTGATCTGTTTTCTTGATCCTATTGTGTGCTCATAATTTGTTCCTCTTCTTGCTTTAATAGCTAGTGTTCTGCTAGAGTTGGTTTTATGGTATCCTCAATAGAGGATTGTTTCTTTTCAAGATCTTTTATTCATGCTGTCTCTTTATTAAAGGCATTTACAAGACTGTCCATTTTATTTTTTAGTTCCTGAATGCTTTCTAAAAAAATTTTTAATTGCATCAGTCTTTCCTGGATAGAGGAGGATTCAACAAAAAAAATCAAAGGCCTAGATAATAAAGAATATGAAGATCATCTGAATTCAATAGATTTTATGTCCCTGGAAAACAGACATATGCGGGGTGATGTTCTCTTAATGAACGACATTATGCAAGACCCTGCTTTATTAGTAGAGTTGGACATTGAATTCAAAACAGCAAATGGAGACTAGAGGGCACCCACTCCATATAAAAGGGAACAGTTTTACAGTAGTAGCCACAGACATTGCCAGCTATTTCCAGATATTTTGTGAAATTTCTGAAGAATTTCTCTCTGCTGCCCATACTGTGGAAATGCAGAAAGCAGGAGATATTTCTGGAAATATCACAGAAATTTCAGGAAATAGCTGGCAGTGGCTTTGGCTGCTACTGTAGGTTGTGAATGAAAAAAAGTATATTTATATATCTAGCGTGGCCAATGTATGGAACTCACTTCTGACAAAGGTAGCTGTAAGCAGAACAAAGACAGAGTTAAAAAAAAAGGCTGGAAAACTATATTCAGTCAGGGGGATCTAAGGTACTACTTCTGAACCTTCATAGGAGCATAAATGGGCTGATGCCTTTAAGCTCCTTGCACTTCCTCGTATGAATCGTAGTATGAATTTATACTTTCAATCAGTTTTTCCACCCATGTAGGTGGAATGTCTTGTCTAAATGCAATTTCTTAGGTTTTATTTGCATTTTCATCATGGTCAGAGTCCTGCAGAGAAACATTTATTTTTGGGGTGGCTTATTAATTGCTCTTATGAATTTGTATATTTGTAGCTTAATTTTCCTTCTAGCTCCAGATTTGTTTATAGGTACTTTCATCTGCATTGGAGTCCTTTCCCTTTTCACTGTATTCTTCAAATATATTACTATGACCTGATGCTGGGAGCTTAATTTATTGTCGGGGCGTTGGGGGTATACTTTTCCTGGTCTGCTTATGACTTAATGGCTGATTTAAACCTCAGCTCATTTAGCAGTACACAGTATCTTAGGTTTACTTAGTGAATTAATGTGGAATGCTAGTAAAGGAACCTGCTGAATTATTTCCTTTTTCTCTTTATAGGCTTAAATTATGTTGTAGAAGCTACAGTACTTGCAAATTAATCTAGGAGGCTGCCCAGACTTATGTAGCCTTTGTAGATGTACTCTAAAGTAGTCACTGCTGTATTTACTGTCCAATTTAGGTGTTCCAATGACCCTCTGCAGTACATGAATTTAGCACAAGTCACCATGTTATCTTAGCTGGTAAGGGGAGCCAAAGGAAGGCAAAGTTTATATTAACCCACCATCCTCTTTTATTTTCCACTTCTCTTTTTTTTCAATGTTTACCTGCTTTTTCTACTTTTTATGTCATTGTTTTGTTGGGTTAAAAAAATTTAGTTTTTTGTGATCGCCTAATTAGTTTATTTAACCTTTTTTTCACTTTGATCAGTGTGGTTTATTTGTACAGTATGTTTGTATCTTTAGTTTTCCTTCTCCCCCAGATTTGTTTACTAGTCTTTTTGTCTGTATTTGGATCTTTTCCCTTTTCTTTGATTTCTTCATATATATTACTATTACCTGGTGCTGGGAGCTTAATTTATTGTCGGGGGGGGGTAACAGCTTGTGTTATACTCCTTCTGATCTTCTGGCCTGCTTATGACTTTATGGCTGTTTTAAATACCTGCTCCTTTAGAAGTATATGTTAGGCTTACTTAGTGAATTAATGTGGAATGCCAGTAAAAGAACCTGCAGAATGATTTCCTTTTTTTCTTTATAAGCTTAAACTGTGTTGTAGAAGCTACTTGCAAATTAACCTAGGGGGCTGCCAAGACTTACTGTACGTAACCTTTGCAGATGTAGTCACTGCTTCATTTACACTTTGGGTGTTCCAATGATACTCTGCAGTACATGAATTTAGCATCAGTCACAGGGTAATCTTAGCTGGTAACTGGATACTGTAACTGGAAACATCTGACAAGTGGAATGGGTGGGTTGGGGTTACTGTAATTGACTTTGTTTTTTTCTAAAGAAAGTGAGCTAGCAAGCATGCATTTATGGGTGACATGTAAATCATGTCACTAGGATCAATCCTGGGTGCTTATCACTTGATGAGGGGTCTTATTACTGATGATCAGAGATCAAGGATTAGGATGTGGACTGTGGAGACACCGACTGGAAAACTTCAAATTACCAAGAAAAACAGCATCACCTGGCACATTTTGGCTACAGATAATGGGGAGCCAATTATCTCTGAACATGGTATACCTTAACATATACTTAAGCCTTACTGCAAATTAATGCTAATGAGGCATTGCTAGGTACTGCTCAGTATAGCGCACCTACCAAGGTATACCTCAGTACTGGTGAACTTTTTTATTTTTATTATTTATTTAGTTTTTGTTGACCGGGTAACTGCACTAGACAAATTCTGCCTTTTTTCAGGCATGACCTGGAGGAGGGGAATACGGATGAATGCCAACTGACCTTGAACCAGATTAAGCTGTTGGTGGCATTTTCAGTGAATGAATTAGGGAAATTTGGCCAGGACACCGGGGAAATTCCCCTACTGCATTGTTGCCAGTAGGGGGAAATGCTGTGTCTGCAGGATGGCAGATGGTGCACAGCCTTTCATGCAGCAGGATGTGCTGCTGTTCACTTCTGAGGAGACTTTTATGGAAGTAACGCTTTGTATGGAGAATGCTTTGTCTTGTATTCAGGAAGCACAGATATCTTCAATTGTAGCTCCAAATTCTTAACATCGGGAGATTGCTGGAACGTTACCAGTTCGGAAGAAGGCATCTGACACTGTCATTATTACTACCTTGCAAACACCAGTTGTTGATCCTGTGGAAATGCTACATTTTTCTTTAGATTCTTTGCTGACTGAATCACCTACAGACCTTCTTTCTCATCCGGAACTTCCGGGTATCATGCGGGAACGCCATGAGACTGGAGACTCGGTTCTTCCTATTCCTGCAACTCGCTCTACATCACAGATGGTATGCCAACAATTGGTCTTCTGAATGACTCTGAGGATTTTCTTCAAGACTGGTCCGCTGATGAGACTCTCTCTCAAAATCAGGATGGAAACATACAGCCTCGGGACAATGGATTCCAGATCCTGAGTGGGATGATGTTCAGCCTTCTACCTCTACTTCTACCTCAACTAAGCATGCCTCCATGACTTCTAAACTGAGCTCAGGTACTGGACAAACTTTATTTCATGAGGCCTCACCTACTGATGTGCATAAGTTAAGGGACAGTGCTGAGGCCTTGTCTAGACTGAGCACATCCTTGGGTGGGGGGATAATCAGAGGGAAGGGGGTTCGGAGATGGGTTCTGAAAAGGGTAATTCTGAGAAAACTCATCATGTTCCTATGGCAGACTTATTCAAAAATAAGCTTGAGCAAGCACCTCGATGAAATGCTGTTCGGCTACGATATAAGGGGGGTCTTTCTACACACCCTGATAGATATTATGTAGCTAATCAGCTTTTAAGAGGTTCTGTGCATTTCTCCCCTTCTGATTTATATGCTTTGATTCATATCTCAGGGGAAGATACATTTGCTATAAGCTTTAGACTTAACAGTAGTTTAGAAAAGTTCTGGGAGAAATACTCTGTTCTTAAAACTACCCCTATATGGACCCCCTTTTTCGCAATCCTTCTTACAAGGCCACAGATTAGACATGTCACTATAATGTTTCGGAATGAAGGTGTTAATGTCAGTGATATCTATCATTGGTTACAAAATCGTTGGGACATACTGGGCCCTCCTGAAGCTCTTCTTGATTTGGAAGGCATTTGGCCCAGGGGGTGGAAATTTAAAGTAAAACTGTTTCAGGTTAGCTCAAACATTATTCATTTGCCAAATATTTTTTTTCTGGGAAAGGACAGGGTTTTTTTTTTTATAGTGGACAACCGAGAGCCTGCTATAAATGTCGGTCAAGAACTCATATTAGCAGCATTTGTGATATGTTAAAATGCTCCTTATGTGGAGGCTATGGTCATTCAGTAGATTTGTGTGAAAATATTCTTCAATGCAACTTATGTGATAAGAAAGGACATGCATTTCATCAATGTCCTTGGGCCAAGCACAATAGAATTGAAGGGTGGGATCAGGATGATTTACTCAACAAGGCCCAGGAAACAAAAAGGGACTCTAATTTTTCTACCTTCTCTGTCCCACAAAATGAGACAGATCCTTCTGCAGAATCATCTCTTTCCCAGAATGCTGACACTATATCTTCTACAGATAGGCCTCCCCTGCCCCCAGAACAGATTCAGGATATTGTTCTCTCTCCTGATACGGGTTCAGTAGTTCCTCCCTCTGTACAGAGTCAACCTGATGGTACTTCCATACCTCCCCCCTTATTTGAGACTGTTAAGAGTCACAGATTTTCTAGGTCCTCTCTTAAACATCACACTCCTTGCCCTATACCTACTGAGAATCTTTTTTCTCCTCTGCAAGATGATGTGGGTGATTCTGATCTAGAATCTAATGCCTCTCATAGGTCTGAGCTGGTAACAGAAGATAAGGATAGTAAATCCAATGAAATTTCCAAAGAAAAAAAGGAAAAAAAGGGAAACAACGGAAAGCTAGTAATGGCTTAAAAGGGGGCCTTGATTTTCTTTCACTTTAGATGGCTACTTTAAGGATTGGGTCTTTTAATGTTTGTAGTTTGAAAGCTTATAAAAAAACAAGTTTCTGTACTTTCATTTTTTTACTCACTTGATGTAAACATCCTATTTTTACAAGAAACATGCTTATCCTCTTTTTATGAGGTTGAACAAATAAAGAGACGACATTGGGGCCCTTCTTTCTGGACTTTCAGATTGGACTCTGCCGATGGGATTGGCATTCTATTTAAGTCCACTAAGTTTCATGTTTCCAGACTCATAGGCATCCAACCTGGCTGAGCTTTGATTCTTGACTGTACCCTTGGGGATTTTTCTTTCTGCTTTATTAATTTATACGCTCCACAGATTAAAACTGCTAGGACTGAATTATTTGAAGACATCAAACCTTTTTTATATACAAAAATGCATGTTATTTGGGGGGGTGACTTTAATTGTACTGTGGATACTAAATTTGCAGGTGAGATACAGAACAAAATGTATTGTGACTCTCATGCCTTACTACATATTATTTCTGAAGCTAGTTTATGAGATGCTTTTAGGACTATACATAAAACTGATAGTGGAGCTACTTACCATAGGCACATTTATGCCACCCGCATTGACATGTTTTTTGTCTCTAAATATCTTATCCCTGTTTTTTGTATTTCCAAGCCTACGGAATTTTCAGACCATGAGATTTTATTTTGTACTCTGAGTTTATTTGCGGTTCCTCCAAAAATGTTCTCTGCTCTCCAATTATGGTGTTTAAATATGTCTCTTTTGGATTCCCCTGACTGTGTTTCTCAAGTAGAGATTTCTTTTGCGGCTCGGAACTCTATTATGTGTTTTTATGACACTCTCTTTGACTAGTGGCTTGATACGAAAATAGAATTGAAACATCTTTTACTAACCTTCGGTAGGAAAAAAGCAAATTCTAATTATTTACACTACCTACTGCTTTGGAATCAGCTATAGAAATTGATGTCCCTCCCTCCACGTGAAAGTGTGAAATTTAAGTCCTAGATTTCTGAAATTAAAAAACAAATGAAGGACTATCAGTATGATAAGGCCAAATTGTTGGAAATGGAGTTTAGATATGGGATAAAGAACACACCAGCATCTGATCCACATGCCACATGTAAACAGTGACTAGATAAAACTTTGATGACCAGCCTTTGTAAACCAGATGGTACTGTGGTATCTACTGATTTAGAAATGCTGTCTGTGGTACAGCAATTTATTGGTACTACAGTAGAACCCCACAGTTATGAACTCCACACTTACGAACTGACCGGTCAACCGAACACCCACCCAACCCCCTGCCAGCAACCAATAACACTTGTTATTGTATCAAAGAAAGCAACGTCCCACTCCCATTCACTCCCATTCCAGACAGTGTTTGCTATGTCTGTGCACTGCAAAAAGCCAAACTGCAGTTCCGCTTGCATACCAGCAGTCATTCAGGACACCCATGGATTCGGACTCGCTCCTCATTGAAAGCATTCTTTAACTAATTAATTTAAAGCTCCCGCTGGTCTACCATTCAAATTGCAGTCCCTCTCACATACCAGCAGTACTCGAACTAGGACTCCTCCAGAAAACCATTCTTGAATTTATTTATTTAAAGCAGTCTGGTCAGATGCAGCACATATTAACTATGAGCACTCCCACTCTCACACATTCTCGCTGTAACTGTCACTGCTTATTCCTCGCTCCAACAGCCACTGCCCCCAGTACTTACACTCATTTCAGACTTACAAACTTTTCAGAGTTATGAACACCCTCCATTCCCATGGTGTCCGTAACTTCAGGGTCCTACTGTACCTTTAGTTTTCCCTCTGATTCCTCTACTGCCCTTTTACATGGGTTTTCTACGCCTTTTCCTCAAATGGCAGATTCTATGTCATGGTGTTTACTGCAACCTATTTCTTCTCAAGAAGTAGAAGAAGTAATAATATAATTAACTACTGGTACATCCCCTGGACTTAATGGCATCCCTAATGATTTTTATAAAAAATGTCTTTCCTATATGTGTTAGTTTTTGCCCTTAGTTTTCAACTCTATGTTAACTTCACAATCATCTTTTTTTGGATTTAACACCTCTCTTCTTCATTTTTTGTATAAATCTGGAGATAAAAACCTACTTTCTAATTGGAGACCCCTTAGTCTCCTGAATAGTGATTATAACATTTTGGCCAAAATTATTAATAATCAGTTATTAACCGATGCTGTTTCTCTTATTCATCCAGCTCAGACCTGTGCAGTCCCCAATAGAAAAATTCAGCATAATTTATATCTACTAAAGGAACTGTATGAGGCTAGTACCATGTACAATATTTCAGGATATGTGGTAGCTTTGGACCAAGCCAAAGCTTTTGACCGAGTTCGACATCAATATATTTTTCCTTTATTATTACGTCATGGTATCCCCAAACAATTTGTCAACTGGATCATTATGTTATATTCTAATGCCACCATTATCCCTTTGGTTAATGGGCTTTTTGGGACCGATGTTCCTCTTGCTATAGGAGTCAGACAGGGCTGTCCTTTAAGTCCACTTTTATATGCTTTTGCTCTGGATCCTGTTATTAGACAAATACAATGGATCAGAGTATTATTGGGTTTGGACCCTTCCCCCGCATTACCACTTGAAAAGATTACTGCTTATTCTTATGCTGATGATGTTACTTTGCTTGTCCAAGATGTTTCTTCTTTGAAATGGGCTTTGGAAGTTTTTTCAAATTATGGTTCATTTTCTGGGGCAGGTCTTACTACAGGAAAAAAGTCTCATTTTTTCCTTGGACCATACACGACCTGATTCTCTGAATAATTTGGGGATTCCTTTAGTTTCTACTCCTCACAAAATTCTGGATCTTTGGTTTGGTCCCGGTGATTTGGCTACATATAATTGGGACCAGCAGTTACAGATTAGTGAAACTAAAATTAATAGGTGGAAATGTTGGAAGTTTTGGAAGAGAAAAAGGGTCATGATAGTTAAAAAAATTTTGTCACCTGTCTTTCTTTATGTAAGCTATGTATACCCCCCTCCAGTTCATTTAGAAACCCAACTTTTTAGTCTTTTTTTTAAATGATATGGGGTAATAGATTGAATCCCATGAAATGGGAAATTACTTATTTACCTATTAAAAAAGGAGGATTAAATATGATTAACCCTATTGTTTTTATCACTCCCTTTATTTTTTTAGTTCTTATAATTATGTCTGGACCTTTGCTACCATGTCATGGCAATTATGGCTCCAATTTCTTTGGTCATGTTACTTTATAAAATGGACTCTTCTACTTCCTAAAATATTATCTTCTGATTCTCTTCCTACTTATGGAATATCTTCTATTAAAAAATTCAGCAATGGCAAGTTTCCTTTATGAAATTAATGTCTGTGGATAGGAAGTCCTTTTACTCTTATATTGTCTATGATGTTCAGCAAATTTATCTCCTTTTTCCTGATTGTGTCCCTAGTAAAATGATATTTGCTCTACGCAGACTAACAGATTTTAGGCTTCCTGTTCATCTCTGGGATGTTGTATGGCTCTCTGTTCTGGGGAGGTTGGGAGTTAGGGGAAATCTAAAATATAATCCTCAGGCAGATAGATTTGTCCTAGACTTACATATTCTAATATAGAAGAAAGTATGCTTCATTTTTTCATTACCTGCCCCATAGTCAGCTATTTTGGCATGATGCTGCCATCCATTGGAATATACCTTTTTTGTCTCTTATTTCTTATCATACTTTAATTTTGGGTGATTATACCGGGATATGGAAGACTTACCATAAGAGCATATTGAATGTATTTTTGCCTATGTTCAATATTTTTTATGGCAGGCACGTTGTCAGTATGTACTACAACAACAAGAAGTATTGAATTATGAGTCAAAGAAAATGATTTTCATAGATTTTCAAAACATAAAGTAGATGATTTGTGGAAACATTTTTTTCTTTGATTTCTTACTAATTTTTCTGTTTTATTCTTTTGTTATGTCTTTTACACAATAGTTGCTTTCTTGTATGTATTTTAATGATCTCTGATGTAGTTTGATTTTTTTTTGTGATGTTATGATTCTTTTTCAATAAACTTCCCCTACTCTTTTTGATAAGTGCCATGGGATCTTTAACAGCCACCTGAACTACCACCAATCCAGGCAGATGGGACCTCAGTTTAACGTCTCATTCAAAAGATGGCACCTCAGAAGTGCAGCACCCATCTCATGCTGCACTACAGTGTCAGTACTGGGATATTAACCAAAATGCCAGATGTGGGAACTGAACTCACAGCCCTCTGATCTCCCAGCCTCAGAGGTGAGTGTGCTACCTGCTGAGCCACTGACACTGCAACTTTCATATGACTTCCATAGTACTTCTCCAACTACTGAGAACTCCCCATTAGCCATTACTCTGTTTTTTTTCTCCTCAACCAGTTTTCCACCCAGCTTTCCAATTTTCTCTTCTACTCATAAGACTAATGGGATGCTGGGGTGAATAAAGAGGGGTATCTACATCAGGAGGAGAGTGGTGGTATTGCTGCTGTATCACTTACTAGTGAAACCCCACCTGGAGCACTATGCCCAGTTTTGGAGGTTTGACCTCAGAAAGGACATAGACAAGGTAGCGGTAGCTCAGAGGAGAGCAACTAAAATGGTGCAGAGGTTGCATTAGAAGCTCTACAAGGGGAGACTAATGGATCTCAACCTGTAAATCCTAGAAGATGGCAGAGCAAGAGGGTACATAACTGAGACCTACAGGTATCTCACAGGGTGAACAGAGTGCAGGATGGGAATCTCTTCCAATTGAGAAAGAGCACCAGGACCAAGGGCCATTCAATGAAGCTGGAATGGGAAGATTAAAAAGCATGTGAGGAAGTACTACTTCACTGAAAGAGTGGTAGACACCTGGAATGGTCTGTTGCAGAAGTGATGGAGGCAAAAACCATGGGGGTCCTTAAGCATGTGTGAGCTAGACTTAGGAATAATAATAAATAGTTAGGGATTGTCACTGGAGATCGGTTAGAGTCTGTGAAGACAGATATGGATGGAATATCTGGGCAGACTGGGTGTGTCAAGTGGTACTTTTCTGTCAACAA
Organism: Neoceratodus forsteri; assembly: GCA_016271365.2. NCBI lineage: Eukaryota > Metazoa > Chordata > Ceratodontiformes > Ceratodontidae > Neoceratodus > Neoceratodus forsteri. Next base: position 590,295,985 of record CM028131.1, read on the forward strand.
ATTCTATGTTTCCATATATAATACTTTATTGTGTGTCACCATCCCCATCACACACCACTGACATTTAGGTACCAGAAGCACTGCACATACCCAAACATAAATAAGATATGTTGGCCCAGTGGTGCTGAGGGTTGAGGCACCAGATGCCCCACCTTGCATCATGTTGGTGATCCAGGCTTGGGAGCAAGCTCGGGTTGCTGGGGGTTGGCAGGGGAAGAGAGGATTGAGTGTCTGGAGGACAGGATCCTCTCCTGGGAAGGGTGGGCTCATGACTCCCCGACATTAGCAACTCCAAGTGAAGACTGGCAGCGCATCAACTGGGGGTCATGCAAGCAAGAGGTGAAGGAGTTGGTGGATGTCTGTGAGAGGGATGAAAGAACACGCTCAGATCAAGCTGCACATAATTGCATGTCTGCACCTCCAGGAACCATCATGCTTAACTCATGCACACAAAACAAAACACCCCAACTCCTGCAGGAGATGAGGGCATGCCAGCCACATGCCCACTGTTGGACTCTGCATTCCCTGGTCCTGATATTCTCTGGCTTGCACCAGACCATCAAACTAGATTAAAGGAGTGCCCAAGGTAAGTGGAGGGTAGCCCCAACATGGAGGCACATGCCAGGGGGTACTGGGTCAGGGTTCTTGGTGGACCTGGGGCAAGGGGGTCTCAGGCTGGGTGGAACAAGCTGGGTATGCCTTAGGGATTCTTTAGGACCAGTGACTGAAGGGGAAAAAGAGATGAAAACAAACAAACAGACAGGCAAATAAGATTTAAAAATGATCAACCCATATCAACGGTTCTTAATTATTATGATGACTGAAACAGACCCAACAAGTTGTCTGGTGTTACATTCCAAGTAGCAATAGTTACCATCATTAATGGTAATTGACACTGCAGGGCACACTGAGACAAAGTCTTATTTAAAGATAAATAATACTCTTCCCATACTGACTCCAAGAGAGGACCAATAATCCATACATTTATGAGTCGTACAGTAGTGGCGTGGTATCCAGCTAGTACATAATACAGTTGCCTTCACTCACTCGACTGAATGGCTGTCATATTCTTCCTCTCCTCCTCCACCTGGTGTCCTGCTGATGGGCTCCTTATCAACATAGCCACTGTTGTGCTATAATGCATGGCTGGCTATAACCTTGCAGCTGTGAAGGTAAGGTAAGTAAACAATATCCTATTTTTTTCTTTTTGTAGGTACAGTAGTTGGGCTCAGCTGACAAATACAGTTATTAGCTGAGTGCTTTTGGACAGCAGTGTATTAATGTTTTTGTTTTTCTATAATCAGATGCCCAGCTACCACCACTTGTGCAGCTGCTGTCACCTCTTTCTATTCCTGGGCACCCTGTTGATGGGATCTTTGACCCCATAGGCACAGTCATGCTATACTACATGAAGAAACAAATATACCGCCAGTGAAGTAATGCAGCCATACAACATCTGAGAGTCAAATTGGGATAAGCAAAAAATATGGACCAAATACCAATAGTCACTTGCAGCTGTATAATTTATTAAAGCTTAGCGTGTCAAACAAATAATCTACAGTGCTTCAGTGGGACCTGCCTCTTCATCAGGGAGCCAATCAAAGTGCTTTCAATGCATGTGAAACATCACCTGTTAATGGCATCACATTCTTTCATTTAAAATGTTAGGAAATGCTTGAAGTAATTTTAAAGTTTAATATATTTACAGTAAATGCATTTGCTCATATCTCAAACAGCATCCTCAGTAAACAAGTCTCCAAGAAATATACATAATTTGACAGACAATGCTTTTTCAGCACAGATTTAATAAGACTATTGGCAAGAGAGATTAGCCTAAAAGGGTGATACATCATCTAAGTGGAAACATTGTTACAGTAATAGGATGGGATGTAGAAAACAGTGACAAAGTGCATTAGAATATATAGGGCCAGATATTCAAAACTTTGTCCTGGGGCTAAATTAGCACTGCCCGGCAGTCAAACTTAGCCCGGAGCAAAAAGCAAGCTATATTCAAAAGGAATAGCCCAGTGCAAAATCAGTTGAATATAGCAAGCAAAGGAAGCCAGGCAAACAGGGCTAGGAGTGCAGGGCAAAAATAGACCGGAAATAAGACAGCACTGAATATAGCAACAGGGAAGTGCACACTGCTACTCCAGCCCATTAGAACCTGGAGAAAGCCAGTGTTGGAGGTGGAGAACATTGTGTGTGATTTCACAGAGATGTCTGACATCTACTGCAAACAACAATGTAAGCCACACACTGCAGAACTGTGCTATGCTGAATTGAGGTTTGCCAGGGGCTATCCTGATTACACAGTGCTAACACATTAGCCTGGTACAAACTGGTTAGCCCGGGGCAAATGGGATCTATATTCAAAGCTCCCATGCAAAGAAACCTACTTAGGTAATCTGTGGGCAAACAGGTACATTTGTATCTCATTATGTGCTGCTTGGCATACATTAAAATGCAGTTTGCCTGGTGCTACTGCATGGAGCCCAAAGCTCCCCCTTTTGGTCAAAATGGAAGTACAGGTTGGATGCTGCAGGCCAAGTCATGCCCACAGCATCCCCTGTTGGCTGGAATAGAAGTACAGGCCGGAAGCAGCAGGAACTGTGTGCTGTCAGACACAGTCACTGCATACATACCTCGCAACCCCTTGCCTCCTGAATCAGGGAAAAGGCATATAAGAAAATCAGGGACAATAGCCCAAATCCAGGGACACAGTTTCAGAACTGATGAGATTCACTCAGGAAGCTGGCAGAATAAGGGACCCGGTGCATAATATACATCCTGAGGAATAAGAAGTCTGCAACTGTATTGGTTGCCTTGAGGCTATTTTTACAATCCCCACTGTTTAGTCATGGGAACACAACTTGTAGGAGGGACAGAGTAAGCTTTTGAGGTGAAATCAGGGATGTCCCTGAACATCAGGGACAGTTGAGAGGTATGCTGTTCTGTCACAGAAACACATGTTTCATGAGGGGCAGAGGAACATGTGGAGGCTAAATCAGGGACCTCCCTGAAAAGCAGGGACAGTCAGCCAAGGCTTACACACAAGTGACCCTGGTAGTCTAGTGGTCTCCCTAACTCCACAGCATGAATCCCGACTCCATTCACATTAAACTAAGCAGTCAATTCCCTGGTAGTCTAGTGGTCCCCCCACCCCCCAACATGAATCCCGACCCTGTTCACCATAGAAAATACTCATTTTTACCTCAGTCGGTGGCTGGCCGGCATGATGAGAGGAGGGCTGAGCCGGTCACTGGTTCTATTCGTGGACTGTTCTTGGGCTGAGCGGGGGCATCACTGCTGGTGGGGGGACCAATAGACTACCAGAAACAGTCTGTTTTACAGTGAAGGGGGCAGAAATCATGCTGGAGGGTGGGGGACCACTAAACTACCAGGGAAAATATTATTTTTGACATTGAACAGGGTCAGGATTCATGTTGGGGGTGGGGGGACTACCAGGAACAATAATTTTTTTTCTACGTTGAACTAGGTTGGGATTCATGTTAGGAGGTGGGGGGACCACTAGACTACCAGAGACAATACTCTTTTTTTTCTACAGTGAACGGAGTCAGGATTCATTTTGGTGGGTGGGGGGACCACTAGACTACCAGGGAAAATACTCTTTTTTGACAGTGAACAGGGTCGGGATTCATGCTGGGGGTTGGGGGGACCACTAGACTACCTGAGGGATTACTGAATTATCATGTAGGGACAAACTGTCATGTAGGGAATCTTGCTGACAGGAAGGCACTCATCGTAGCGGTAGAGTCAGAGCTTTTAGCTGATTGTTTCATGAGGGCACAGTTTAGGCCCAAACCCCTCCCCACACCTCACCCCACCCACCCCTGGAAATAGTTCCTTTATACCTGGGTTTCTGACATCATTTCCTCTAGAGGGAAAGGAGCAGATCACTGTCATATCCTCTCTAGCACACTGCACTGACAATATAAGCATACACATTATATAAATACATATATTTCTATATAACACACCAATCACACACACACACACACAAAAAATAAACAAGGTAGACAGTTATAGTGGGAGTAGTGCAATGTAAAGGCTGTGGGGCAGCAGTCTTCCGGGAGTCTTTCTCGAGGCTGAGATGCTGCCCTGTTTGCAGACAACTATCTGCCCTGAGGGAGGAAGTTGCCTGTCTTCAGGCCGCACTGGACAGTAGCAAGGGAACCTCCCCCATCCAGGGAGCACCAAAGCCACCACCACTACCTCAGAGGTTGTGAAGAAAGCACAGCAGTTGGACCACAGTGGGCTCAGGGAGGATAAGGGTGGTGGAACAGAGGCACACCCAGTCAGTTGCTCCACTCCACAATCCATACACCATTATGGGGGAGCATAGTTCCCCTATGGATGCACCCGCAGAGGAGACTAAGGAGGGTGCAGACAACTGTCACAAGGGAGGCCCTCAGGAAGGAGGCAGAGGGCACCACAAGGAAAGGAAGCAGCTCCTGGTGGGGGACTCAATTATTAGGGGGATAGAACTGGGGGGATCAGGAAAAACTGAAGTAAAGTGCCTGCCTGGTGCCATGGCTTGGAGGGACAGGAAGCACATCCTTAGGATCACGAGAACAGCTGCACGGGAGTCTGAGTTGGACGTCATTGTCCACCTAGGGACAAATGACTTGGCTCATCATGAGATTAGAGCAGTGCAGAAGGACTTTATAGAGTTGGGGAGGGGCTTAAGACAAGTAGCACACACAGTATCCTTCTCAGAGGTGCTGCCTGTCAGTGGCATGGGTGAGGCGGGTACTTTGCACCATGCAGTTTAATGAATGGTTGAAAATGATTGTGGAGCACAGGGGTTTGGCTTCATTGGGGACTGGGGGTTCCACCTGGAGGACACTAGCCTATACTGGCAGGATGGTCTGCATCTGTCCAGGAAGGGAACAAGTCTTTTGGGCAATCGGTTTAAATGCTTCATTGGCAAGCTTTTAAACTAATCAAGGGGGGAGGCACTGAAAAGCAGCAGGAAAATCCCAACCTCCCCCTACAAAACGGGGTACTAAATGAGAAAAAGACCAAGGTAGAAAGGTCAGTGGGGGATGCTGCTACAGAAGGTAAAGCCATCAAAAAATGGAGAGCAATGAGTACCAATGCCCGTAGTCTGGGTAACAAGCTTCCTGAATTAGTGGCCTTGATGGAGGAGGAACATCTGGATATCGTGGCAATCACAGAAACATGGTACATACAGAACCATGACTGGGATGTAAACATACCAGGATACACTATCTACAGGAGGGACAAGGAGGGTAAAAGAGGAGGAGGACGAGTAGCTCTCTACATAAGTGAAGAAATCAGAGCAACAGAGCAAAAGGGTAAACAGGGAGGAGAAGAAGCACTGTGGGTCAATTTGGAGGCAGGCAATAGCACCACAATCCGCACAGGGGTTGTATACAGACCCCCCCCTCTCAGGGGGAGGAAATGGACAAGGAAATGATAGAAAGTATACTTAGAATGGCAGATAAAGGGGAGATATTGCTGATGGGTGATCTGAATATGCCAGATGTTAACTGGAGTGCAGTTGCAGCAGCCACTTCTAAGAGTGGGGTTATTCTAGATGCCCTACAGGGGACATGCCTTACACAACTAGCATGGGAACCCACTCGAGAGGGAGCAATCTTAGACCTGGTCCTCTCAAATGGAGATGGAGAGAGGATAACAGATGTAGAAGTGGGTAGCCATCTGGGAACTAGGGACCATTGAACAGTATGGTTCACAATAAACACAGCAATAGAGTCAAGCCATACAAAGGCAAAAGTAATGGACTTCAGGAGGGCTGACTTTGCCAAAATGGGTGAGTGCCTAAGGAATGCACTAGCAAATGGGCAGGAAGGAGGGGTGGAAGAACAATGTGGAATAATAAAAACTGCCATCACAGAGGTAACAAGCCTTTGTGTGAAGCAAATAAACAAAACAAAATGATGTAAGAAATCAGTATGGTTCTCAAAGGAGGTGGCAGTGAAGACTCAAGAGAAAAAGAAAGCATTCAGAAAGTACAAGGAATCACAGAAGGAGCAGGACAGAGAATTGTATCAATTAAAGCAAAAGGAAGCTGAGAAAGGCAGTCAGAACAGCAAAGGCCCAAACTGAGGAAAAGATAGCCAACTCAGTTAAGAAGGAGGATAAAACCTTTTTTAGGTACATCAGGGAGCGAAGGAAGACTAAGGGAAGGATAGTGAGGCTTAATAAAGGGGAGGGGAGGTGGGAGAAGGCTGACTGTGAAAAGGCAGAGATACTAAACAAATATTTTTGCTCAGTATTTACAAATGAAGAGGGGGAGGTACCTAAAACAAACAATAGAAACACTCTGGATACAGAAGTTGATACCAGCCCTTTTACAGAAGAAAGGGTTCTGAATGAACTCTTAAAACTGAAGGTGGACAAAGCAATGGGGCCTGATGGGATTCATCCCAGAATTCTAAAAGAACTAAGGATAGAACTAGTGACACCACTGACTACCCTCTTTAACAAATCATGGGAGGATGGGGTGGTACCTAAGGACTGGAGGAGGGCAGATGTGATTCCCCTTTACAAAAGTGGGAGCAGGGCAGAAGCAGGAAACTATAGACCTGTTAGTTTAACCTCAATGATAGGAAAAATGATGGAATCACTTCTGAAGGAAAGAATTGTCGAGTACTTAGAGGTCAGAGGGGCACAGGACACAAGGCAGCATGGATTCACAGCAGGAAGGTCATGCCAGATGAATCTAATAGATTTCTTTGACTGGGTGACCAAAGTAGTAGATCAGGGAGGGGCTGTGGACATGGCCTTCCTAGACTTTAGCAAGGCATTTGACTCAGTCCCCAAAAGATTAATATACAAGTTGGCCAGCCTGGGAGTGGGTCCCAAGATGATAGCCTGGGTAAAGAATTGGCTGGAGAATAGGACACAGAGAGTAATAGTAAATGGAGTCCCTCTGAAGAAAGGGGTTACTAGTGGGGTGCTGCAGGGTTCAGTATTAGGACGGTCCTCTTCAATGTCTTGTAGCGACATTGCAGAGGACTGGAAGGAAAAGTATGTCTCTTTGCAGATGACACAAAGATCTGCAACAGAGTTGATGCACAAGGTGGGGTGGAAAGGATGAGAAGGGACTTGGCAAGGTTAGAGGAATGGTCAAATGTATGGCAGCTTAGATTTAATGCTAAGAAGTGCAAGGTAATGCACCTGGAAACAAAAACCAGGGAAGAGTACACAATAGGGTGAGATACTAACAACAACAAAAATGGAAAGGGACCTGGGAGTAGTCATATCAGATGACTTAAAGGTGGGCAAGCAATGTGAGAGGGCAGTAAGGAGGGTCTGGGGATACTGGGATGCATAGGGAGAGGCATCACCAGTAGAAAACAGGAAGATTGTATCTCCTGTACAAACAGCTGGTGAGACCCCATCTGGAGTACTGTGTGCAGTTCTGGAGACCCAATCTCCGCAAGGACATAGACAAGATGGAAGCTGTCCAGAGGAGGGCAACTAAAATGGTGCAGGGTCTGCACCGGAAGACATATGAAGAGAGACTAAAGGAGCTTAATATGTATAGCCTTGAGGAAAGGAGGGAGAGGGGGACATGATAGAAACTTTCATGTACCTCAAGGGAATCAACAAAGTCCAAGAGGGTAGCATCTTTCAAAAAAAGAGGTGTGCAAGAACAAGGGGGCACAATTTGAAGATAGAGGGGGTGCAGCTCAGAGGTAATGTAAGGAAGCATTTTTTCACAGAGAGGGTTATGGATGCATGGAATGGCCTTCCAGAGGAGGTTGTGGAGTAAAAAACAGTGGCTGAATTCAAGCATACATGGGACAGTCATAAGGCAATTCTAGGTGGTGGGGTAGAAAGAAATAGGTTGCTGGTTAACTAGGATCTGCAGCTTATCCATTAGGTAGGGAAATGGGCAGACTGGGTGGGCCAAGCGGTCCTCATCTACCATCAAATTCTATGTTTCTATGTTTCTATGTTATCATGGCTATAGGGGTCCACAGTGTAGGAGGGGGTAACTGCCGCATTACCACCAGCTTTTTTCCAGTGGTATCAGTGCCGCGGTACAGGTTGCGCTAATGCCTGTAGCGCACTGCTATATCTTTGAATATGCCATGCTGCTGGCATTCCTGGGCACTTCCCTAACCCCACTCCTGTATACCATTATCTATTACCATCAGTGCTACCACACAGTGCCGGCGCTAACAGGGCTTTTGAATATTTCAGCCTCGCACAAATCCAGCACTATTCCAGTGCTACGGTTTTTCGCTAGGTGCAATGGTTTGACTATCTGACCCATAATGTGCAAAATAGCTCAAAATAAAGTAAAATAAACACTGTGCCTTATATAAAGCACACATGATTTCTAACCTAGAAGGGCAAACAGCATGTCAAAGCATTTGTTCCATAATGGGAGGGCTTAAGCCTGAGGTTCATTGGGGGGAATAGTTCCTCCCACATCCCCTACTTAAGTAATCCACTTCCGATTACTCAGCTTAGAGCATTTCAAAACCACCTGGTGCTTCATGCACCATGCTCAGGACTCCTGCATGGCTGCTTCCTGCATTTTTCCATTTCTCTGTCTCCCTTTGTCCATTTTGTGCTTGCCCCTCTCCTACCTCTCATTTGTCTGGCTTTGCCATACTTCCTCCTCCTTCCCCCTCTTTCCTTCCCTCTCTCTGTCTCTGTCCCCTATCTTTGTTTCACGTTGCTCTGTCCCTGCACTCATTGCTTTTGTTTCCTCCTTTGTCCATCCCATTTCTTGCTTTTGTTTTTTCTTTTCCCCTCTCCTGTTTTGTGTCCTGGCTCCCAGCCCACACTTTCTCCACCTTTGCTTCCAGGGTCTGATGTCATCCCCATTGCTCTTGCCATTTTAATCATTCAGTGCTTATCTCATACCATCACTTCCACCCATTCTGCTATCGGACTACTTCTCTGGGTCCCTCCTGGCTTCCCTCCCTCCCTCAGGTCATCAGTGCAGATATGTTGTCTCCTGGGTCTTAACGTTTCCGACCGAACTTTGCCTGCAGCTTGTCTATCCTAGCACTCCTGGAGCATGTGCATTCCCTAGCTCTCCTGCACATGCTCAGAGTCTAGCCATTCCTTCATTCCATTAGGTTTGCCCCATCTCCACCTCTCTTTCCTTGGGACTCTCGCCACTGTTCTCAGCACATTACCCCATTCCACCTAGCCTGCCTGCGTCTTCTACGGGATTTCCTGTGGGCCACTTTGCAGTCAATGGCAGGCACTTCAAAATCCTGTCATTTCTTCATTTTGTACCTTTTCTCTGCAGGGTGCATAGTCTTCTTATATTTAGGCACTGGCATTGCAGTAGTTTTCCTATTTCGCCCACTGATTTCTGACATAGCACTTGGTTTATCCCCTTTACCGTTCATTGAGGTACGCCCTGTAGGTTACGGCAGTTTGCTCACTAAGCATTTGGTTTTCTCATGGACCACAGGAAGGGCTCTGATTCATACTCTCTGCTTTTCTTCCCAGCAGGGAGCTGTTTAAGGGAGTTGTATTGGCTGTGCCATCTCTAGCTGGGCATTGCGCACCTGATTTGGACTTTGTTAACCCAGGCAGATTGATTCCGACTGTGCTGCTCCCTATGGGTTTTCTTCTTCACAATCCTCCTCAGACTCCCTCATCTACTGTATCCATCAGGGCTGCCAGCTGGCTTCTGCTTCTGTGGCCAGCCTTTCCCTCTTGATAATTTCCTCATTGCCTATAGGAACTCCTGCTGTCCTGTTAACCTCAACTCTTTGCTGTTGCCTTGCACTGCACTTGAATATCCACTGGTCCTGCTTTGTCCTGCACTATTGTCATCAAGTCAAATTTCACCAGTACATTTGCATTATGCTCATATCCCCTCCTCGCTCACACTTCCTGCTGTCCTCCCCTCATTTCATCCTCCTTGTGCATCTCTGTACTTTTTTTCCACTTACATGACATCTCATGCTTCCCCTTTCCCTATTCCACCCTAATTGCTTGCTAGCTGCCAGACATCATGCGACGATCACTTTCTTCACCATCATTCCTCTACCTGCTTAGCTTCACAATCATTGGACAGCTTGGCCGCATCATTCCCTGCCCTTGATGGCTACCTACCTTACTTGCCCATCTTCCTAAAATCAAACTGTGGAGGATCCTCTTTTCTGCATCTCCTTGGCGTACTTTCTTGCAGCAGATTTTGAGTTCTGGATCATTCCTGCTTTTCCCCTATCCCTCATCGAATCAGTTTCTGGCCTCTCTGCCTCCCTTGGTTCCTTGCTTCCCAGTCTTTCCCTGCTCAATCGCCTACTTTCCTTGCCTTCTTTGCTCTGGCTTCAGTTGTGGATTTGTTCGGCTTACTTCACTGGCTCTGCTCCTATCACTCATGATCAGCTTTCCTAGCCATCAATCACATCAGCCACTCACATCGGTTCATCATTTCAGTCCATCAAATCCAACATTCATCTGTCTACCACTGCCTGCCTAATATCCATTGGCCTAGTCTGGCCCCCTCCATGTACCTTTTCATCATCCTCTGTACTCTGCCTGCAGTTCCTCTCTGCCTCATTCCTCAAGTAGATTAGATCTCCTGTATCCAGTTCTAGTTCATCTCCATACCTGTAGTACCTACGTTTCTCGCTTCTGGCCCTCCACCATCTGGGATTATGTCTCCCCATTTCCCGACCTTATCTGCTCCGCATGACTGACACCTGTGCTCCAGGCCAGCTTTCTATTGCCTATCCATTCCTTTCACAAACTATTCTCTTGCTCCAGTGACATCCTCAACCTGCATGTCATCATAACTATTAAGCAACTTGGAAGCACCATCACCTTCTTTTTTTCACCATTAACTTCTGCTTCACCATCCTTCCGGAACTGAACCACGTTGAGGATCTTGCTCCCCAACCACATCCACAGACTACTTCCTCAGAAAGATCTCTGGATTCAGATCCATGGTAGCTTTCTCATCCTTTTATTCTCCTCAAGACCGACTTTACCAAAGTCCTCCTCAAACCTAGTCACTCATGCCAGATACGCACAATCACTTCCATCCTGTGTTGCCCAACCAGCTTCATACCATACAGCTTCTTCAGAAGACCAGCATACCTTACCATCATCACTCACTCCATCAGTTCTTGACATCTACCTCCATGTCTAATCTATCACAGCAGCACATCAGACCAACCCTGTCATCCCACTCATGCTTGCATAAAATTGCCATCAGATGTCTTTCATTGGCCCTTGTTGCATCTACTATCTCAAACTTAGGCACCATGCTCTCCTTGCCTAATCCAGAATAGCTGGTCTCTGAACTGCGTATTGCTTCTTGCCTTTATCTCCTCTTCAGGACACACCATGCATACCAAGTGCCTTCCTATGGATCATTCAAATTCCAGTAGTCACCATATCTCTTTAAAGGATATTATCACTAATGTTCTCAATATTCATGCACCTATCACCAGTATCAGAACTAAGGTAAAATCCTGCCCTTGGTTCACCTCTGAGCTTAAAGCAGCCTTGAGAACCAGAGACAAACTGTGGAAAAGGCAAGAAAACAAAGGACACCAGAGATTGGCTAAATTTCAGAAAAGCAAGGAATTCATGTACAAAAAAATAAGAACTGCCAAAACTGCCTACTATACAGCTGAATTGGATGCCTCCTACAATAACCCATCCAGACTCTGGGGTACAATAAAAGGACTTCTGGGCCAAAATTCTACTCCTGCCTTAACCTCCAAACTGCTACTAAATGATACAGAAATTACAGATAAACAAGAAATCTTAAATACCTTCAATGTTCACTTCACCACAGCTGGCCTAGCATTTGACTCATCACCTGCAAATATCCTGAGATCTTCCTTGAACCTGCAAACTACTGTGGGACAAATGGCCACTTCAACTTTTCCTTCATCCCAATATCCGTGAAAGAAGTGGAAGATCTCCTCTCTAATTTAGACACTACTAAGAGTGCAGGTGCAGACTCCTGGATCCCTATTTCCTGAAAATTGCTTCACATGTCTTATCTGCCCCCTCACTCATCTCTTCAATCTTTCCCTAACTACTGGATCCATTCCCTCTACTTGGAAAACAGCTCAAGTAGTTCCATTACTCAAATCTGGTGATACTAGGGATCTCAACAATTACAGACCTATCTCCATCCTACCAGTACTATCCAAGATGCTCGAAAAACTAGTAAACTCTCAGTTAAGGGACTATCTGGATAACAATAACCTTCTAAATTCTGCACAATCTGGATTTAGATCAAAGCATAACACCATTACTGCCTTAGCCAAGGTAACCAACGATTGGCAGACTACCTTGGACAAGAAAAATTGTACCTGTGCTGTGTTTCTGGATTTAGAGTAAAGCCTTTGACACAGTGGATCATGACTTATTAATCATCTCCCTTAACTCACTAGGCCTGGATTCCTATCACTCAACTGGTTTAAGGATTACCTTTCAGATGGTCACAACTGGTTAAAAATGGAAATTACCTATCCACCTCAAAACCACTGCTAAGGGGCGTACCACAAGGCTCTATTCTTGGCCCTATCCTCTTTGCCATTTATATAAACAATATTGATGCCAATCTCACTCAATCTAACATTCATCTGTTTGCTGATGATACTGTATTATATGTCAGCAATCCCTCACCTTCCAAAGCCTGTGAACTGTTACAATCCGAATTCTCCATTCTGCAGCACAATCTACTTGACAAAAAACTACTTGAATGCAAAAACAAAAGCTATGTTCTTTGCCACAAAGAGTTGCTCTACCACTACCCCAGCATCCACCACCCTACATTTATCCACCTTACTAGAGAGAAACTTGAATTTGTTGATAACTTCAAATACCTTGGAGTCTGGATAGATAACAGGCTTGACTATTCTGTCCATATTGAAGAGCTACTTAAAAGCTAAGACAGAGGCTTGGACTATTTTTAGAATAAAACATTACCTAAACAGTGATTCCAAAAAGGTTAATCTAGGCCTCATTCCTATCCCTCATTGATTATGCTGATTTTCTCTACTGCCATTGTTCACATCATCTCTTACATAAACTGGACACCCTGTATCACAGGTCCATAAGATTTATTACTGACCTTCCTCCAGCACCCATCATTGCTCCCTTTATATGGCAGTCAACTGGACATCATTACATCACAGAAGAAATAGGAATGCTGTTATCTGGATATTCAAAGCGTTAACAGGCAAACTACCTACCTATATCACTGATTGCTTTACCCAAATTACAACTAGGCCATACACCTTAAGGATCAGTAAACTCATCATATTAAAGGTCCCCAATGCCTGCACCCGGTATGGGAGGGCTGCTTTCAGCTATACCCTAGCAGTTGCATGGAACTCTCTCCAAAAATCCATGAAGCTAGATAGCCTACTACCTCTGGCATCTTCAAAAGATTGTTCTCCTCTCCTTTTTCCAGAGCTCTGCAATTGCTTTTATAAAGCCTAATCCCCTACCCTACCTGACCCACCTTCCTTTTCCGTCCATTATATTAATTCAATTTCTATCTTCCGAATCACCTATTATATTCTCATAAAAACTAGTTAGACCCTATAATTTATATTTTATACCTGCTATACCCTTTGTCCCCTTTTTTCTTACAGGCTAAATGGTTCTACTATTTCCTTGTATATATGTAAATTGTTGTATACAATCATTGTCATGCCATTGTATTGCTATTTATGCTATTCTTGTCTATGTAATAATACTTGTATCCTCATTTGTATGACCACTCAGGTCCATCTTGTAAATGAGCTTTGCTCAATGATGTTCGCCTGAATAAATAAAGATTTTGATTGATTTTGATTGATTGATTGATCTCTGCCTCATCTCCATTCTAATGCCGACCATTCACAATGGTGAGCTCACATGCCTTCGTAGGACCAGGTCATCCATTACAACAGGTTTCAGTTCCTGGCAGATGTTCATCAAATCTCTCCTGTTTGTCCGTTCCCTTAACTATGCCATTCTGACAGAATCCCAACTGCTTCCTAGTCAGAAGACTAGATGTTCCTCCTCCTTGGAATTTTCCCTTGGCTTCATGGATTGGCTTTCCAGTGCATGCCTTCATGAACTCTGTGGACATTTTGGATTTCTCCTTCAACTCTGTGGATTGCCCTTCCAATGCTTGTCATCATGGACTCTGGGAATGAGGTTCCTCGCTGCATCTTTCTTCATGTCTTTCATCCTCTATTCTTTCCATATTCACTTCACATCCTGGTATGTCCACCTTCTTCCTGTTACTCAGTCTATATCGCTACCAGATGGCATTGAGCAATGGTGGGCTTGCCCTGCCTACCGGGGTTGGGAGTCCTGCTCCTCAGTTTTCCTTCCTCCCTTCCACTCATGGTTTGTCTACAATCGAACCTGCAGCTCCATCCCTAGCTCTACCAAGCACTATCAAGCAAAGGTGGGCTTCTGCTGTCTGCCAGGGTCAGGAGTACTGCTTCTCCATATTTTATCATTCCTTCCCCTCCTGGTCTGTTCACATTCATCCTCCAGCTACGTCTCTGGCACTGCCAAGGTGGCATCCTCTGATGGTCAGAGTTCTACGCACACCATTGTTGCAAACCTAGTCCACTTACAGCACCAACCTATCCTCTGTCACTGGACTGTTCCCCCCAACTTGGATTTCTCCACTGGATTCCTGGATTGCCTTCTATGCTCATCCTTGCCTCAAGGTTCCAGCCTCTGTATCTTCCTACTACATACTTCACTCGAACACTTGGACTTCGTTCAACTGTATCCTATCTTCCATCAACTGAATATTCCTCCATCTTGGAATTCTACAACAGCTTCATGGCTTGACCATTCTTCATCATCCAGGACTCTGATGTCGACTCTGCCCCATCTGGTCCATTCCAGCACATCATTGGTCAGCAGGTCTTCACCATTCCATTGATTAGATTATTATATGATTTATCATAGTGAGACATGCCAAATTTTTGCTCTTGAACCATCCAGCTTTCAGTCTGTGACTACTGCAGGATTTATTCCACTGGTGAGCTTCAGCATTTCCAGCTATATGACTCCTGCTCCTCCTCACTTTGAATCCATCTCATCATACATACGCCTTCAAGACCATTATTCCAGCTGCATCACCATTTCTGGATTACTGATATCTGCCTCATCATTCTCTCTCTCTGGAACATTCTCCGTTGCTGACTTTGCTCATTTCTGCTGCAATTTGCCCTCTGGATCTACCTCATGCCTTGGCAAGACATTTCAAAGTCCCTGCCCTCTGCTAGAGTCACCATCTTCAAACTGTCTTCATTCTTCTAGTCCTTCCATTGCACAGGCAGGCTCTATCCCTAGCTCTGCCTCTGGGGTATTGAGTGAAGGCGAGCTTCCCCGGCTGTCAGGGATGGAAGTCCATGTCTTCCATCATCATTCTCATTCTAATTCAAACCACTCCTTCATCAGTCTTCATCTCTAGCTCTGCCTTGGAGGCATCGCACAAAGGCTGCCCCCCCCACCAGCAATGAGAGTCTGTTCCTTGTTTGCCATATTCCAGTCCTACTTTCCCTCCATCATCTACCTGCTTTGGATCCACTCAGTGCTGGCCCCTTCCTCACCATCAGATTGGTTTCCTCAGGTTCAGCCCAGACTTGAACTGCCTCCTGAACTTTCTCCTTCTGTACTCCTTTTTGGGTCCTCCATTGCACCACTGTTTAGTGCTGAATCAACCATCAATTGTGCTCCTTGGATCCATCCTCACTTCAGACTTCCAGTAACCATTCCACCATCCTGCCATCTTTCCCCATCTGTTACTCACATCATCAGTGGAATTCCAATTCTCCACCATTCCATTGATTAACACAAGCGCTCCAATGCCACCTTAATTGCATCTCCGGCAACCAATCAAGACTTTAAAGCTTCCAACATTCCTTGACCTAGTTGCCATCATGAAACTTAATTGGCTACAAAGTGCAATTACTTTCCAGTAATCATTATCCATCAACTACAAACCCTTCATATCACCATATTCAGATTCTGACTACCAGTAGCCAGATACAATGCCCATGGTTAGCCATATGTTTGAATCTGTCCAAGCATATGTATACCTTCCAGACTTTCATACTTGATACCATAAAGACATCCCAGACATTATCTAACCACCATCTCCCTTCATCTGGACTCCATCCCACTTGGATTATTCTTCATCTTCCAGAATCAACCTTCCTACACTCATCGTCAAAGATTCAGAATATGACTTATCTACCTAACTCTATTCTCACTTCAAGCTTCTGGTACTTGAATGCCACCACAGAAATCCTGGACTATATCTAACCACCCTTCTTCTTTGATCTGGATGTCCATCCAACTCAGATTCTTCTTCATCTTCCTGAATTGACCTTTTTAAATACACCATCAAAGATTCAGAAGAAATGAGTCATCGACTTAACCAGAATCGAAACTCAGTCCATATCATTTAGGATTATCTCCTCATAGTTTACCCAAGGATGGGCAGGTCAGTAGCCATGGGTCCTCAGAGGCTTCCTCTACAGGGTTTTTTTCCTCTCCTGCATGCTACTGGTCACACTCTCCAGAATTGGAGGAGGTAATTGAACTGTCAACAATCTTTTTGGACCTTCTATTCCCTGCACCTACCCAGCTTTCTATCAAGGGTGGGAATTGAGAAAGGCCATTACCAAATCATAAACTTCAAATTCATAACCTTCAAATCCATAACTTCAAGTTCATAAGTATATACAAGCACTACACTATGCACCACACATTAAATGGGAGGGCTTAAACCCAAGGTTTAATAGGGAAAATAGCTCCTTCCACATACCCTACTTACAGTCACAGCCAAAGACATGGTCAGATATTTCCTGAAATTTCTGTAATATTTCTAGAGAAATCTCCTGCTTTCTGGATTTCCACAGTAGAGGTAGCAGAGAGATACTCTTTAGAAATGTTGGGAAATATCTGACCATGTCTGTGGCTACTACTGTAAGCAATTCACTTCTCATTGCTCAGCTTAGAGTGTTTCAAAATCCACCATCCTCCCCGACCTCCTCCTTCTCTGGCACTCTTAGCTCACCCTTCATGCTGGGCTTTCTACTCCCTACACCTACCCAGTGTTCTATCAAGGGTGGGAATAGAGAAAGGCCAAATTCCAAATCATAATGTTCAAGTTCATAATCTTCAAATCCCTAGCTTCAAGTTCATACGTATACACAGCCACTACGTTATGCACCACGTATCAAACTATTCACAGTATATATTTATTTATTTATTTGAATTTTGATGACTGGGTAAGCACTCTGAGATGAGAAGTCCCTTTTTCAGGGGCTAACTGGAATTAGTTACAGCAAAGGACATAAATGTACAGCATAGTAAAAGACAGTGTAGAGTATCATACAAGATAACATTTACAAATATAAACATGTTTAAATTAATTACACAATATTGTAGATCATACTGTATATGTGTGTGTGTGTATATATATATATATATATATATATATATATATCATCAAAGTCATGTTCAAAGACTATGAATATTTACTTACAGGGGACCTGCCTACACTGATCATCCCTCTGCATATACATATGACATTAAGGTTGGGGGAGGGGGGACTTCAACAAAAGCAGTTACAGGGGACTGTGGTCCAGAAGAGGGATTTTAGTCTCTTTTTAAACAGTGCTAGAGCAGGGCAAGTCAGGGTCCCAAGGGGCAGGGAGTTTCAAAGGTGTGGGAAAAAGAACGAGAAAGACCTTTGACCTATTTCATACTGCAGTTTGGGGACTTTCAGTAGTGGCAGGGCTGCAGTTCTAAGATGTCTGGCAAACTGCTTGCATTGTATAATGTCATGGAGACTGGTTAGGGAGGGGGATTTCAGGAGCTTAAAAGAAATGCAAAATAGGGAATATCACAGTCTGGTCTCAAAGGAGGGCCTCCTCAGGGTTGTTAGCACTGTGCAATGATGAGTTTTCTGGTGTGCACCTCTCGCAAAGTGCCCAATCATGTGATAAAGTGTTTTAAGCCTGGAGTGGGTGGTTTCTTGGACAGACTATAATATTGGGGCACCATAGAGTAAGAGGGGGAGGAGGGTGCTGATAGCAATGGTGTGGCATGCATCTCTGGTCAGGTAGGGAGACAGTCTATATAGTAGCCCAAGTTTTAGGTTTAGGGTTTTGATTAGTGCATTGACATGTGGTTCAAAGGTCATGATTTGGTCCAGGACCATACCTAAATACCTAAAAACCTGGACCACCTCCAGGATGTCTCTGGTGTGAGTGGTAAGTTTAAGGAGTTGCTGTCTAGCTATGCCAAGATTTTTGTGACCGGATAGCACATCTATGTTAAGACTTACTTAGAGTCATAGTATTCAAAGAATAAATAAAGGCAAGATTAATAGAAAAAAGTACAACCAAAGATAGAATGTTAGACAACAATAAAATAAAGCCAGGCTAAATTAGACTTAGGAGAGATTGAACAAGTCACAATTAAGTGAAGGACAAAAAAGGCAGTTGGGTTGTTAAGAGGAAAAAGTGCAATGCAGGAACAGAAACACAAAGCTAGATTCACAAAACTCTTCAGACATCTGCAGCTGCAGGAAAATTTGGTGCAACTGGCTTGCCACTTGGGGCCCCACAGTTTTCCTGCAGCTGCAGGTATTCACAAAGGTGGAGCTGGATTACGACCTGCTCCATGAGTTAAGGCAAATTGCAGATGGTGTTGCTTTGGAAATCCCATTAGCAATGGAAAACTGTTATGGCCAGTGGGACCAGCTATAACATCTTCCGCCACTGCTGGGAATGTGAATATCAATCTCTGCAGCTGTAGAGATTTTGGTCCTCAAATGGAGTTGAGGCATAAGACTTAATCCCACAGTGCTTTGTGAATCTAGCCCATAATCTTTTTCTAAGGCTATGCCTGTATTTCAGTGGGTGGTAGCAACAAGCCATGCCCCCTGCTCGAGCTATTTAAGTCACCTCCTTGCAGCCTCACTCAGAAGCACTGTTTCTTTGCTGCAACCAGAGGCTCTGCTCCCCCCAACATACTTTTTCTCCCAGTGTTTATCTTCCACTTTTCCTTTGTGATTTTGGGCTTTCTGCATGGTTTGTGCCTCTCTGGCTTTCTAGGTCAGAATTTTGCTTTATACCTTCTTGGCTGCACTTTGTGCTTTTCTCAGTCACCTGTTCTTGACACACTCCTGTTCTCATGTAGCTTGTGTTTTGGTTTTTGTTCTTTGGGGGCCTTCTAGTTTTCCCAGCATCCTGCCTTCCTATTTGCTTTTGACTTGTACTAGTCAGGCTCTCATGTTGCTGTTTTTTTTTTCCATACCTTTAGCAATATCTCAGTTCAACTACAGTCCTTAAATGTTACACCTGGCTCCTAGCCAGGCAGCAAATCCCTTCTAGGTTCTATTGTTGTTCACTTCAGTAGCTACTGTACTGCTTCCCAGTTTTTGGTCCCATATGCTCCTGCTTTCCCTAGCAGTTGCATTTGTTGTTTCTACTGTCTCAGCCTACCTGACTTGCAATGCATCAGCAACTAACACAAACCTCCCTTATGGAACTGGTTGGCATGCATTCATCATTCAGTCCATGCTCTAATCATTTAGTCTCATTCAGTGTCCTAGTTGTTATTCAATGTTTCAATCAGCCATTCAGCCTTACCTATATTTTGTTTCTCTCATGTGCTTATGGTCAACAGGCTTCACCATTGACCATTCACTACTCCTGCATTCAGATGCATGCCAGCCACAACCATTGCATAGCTTCTAGGGTATCTGCCCTTTAAACTGGTGGCCTTGTTCTGCAACTTGAAGACTGCATCTTGATGGGTGGTCCCTGGACTCAGGCTGGTTTCTTATCTTTCTGCCCTTTGTGTGAAAATGTCCTACACACCAGGGAAAGCTTTAGCCATGCAGACTAACTCAGCACCGTCTCTTGATGTAATGAGCAAGATTTCAGCTGCCAGAGGGTGGGGCCTCTTACTCCACAGGGGCTCCTTTAGCTGTACAGACCATGTTGGAAGCACCTTTGTAAGCTATTTCTCCTATAGCTGCCTAAGGTTCACCTGGTATCCACCTCCTTCTCCTCCTCTGCTTCTCAAGGGTGAAGATCTTACAACTCCAAGTCCTGGCTCCTCAAGGCCCAACTCATATGCCTTACCCTTAAGGGTTCAGCATCCTTTCTAGGCCCCCCTTGGGGAGGCCAGGTGAATGCATTTTAGTGGTTATTTCTCTCCTCCTCCTGCCTTGGCGGGTGGGCCTCCTTCACTGGGAACCTCCTTTAGCTACAGAGATTGGCTTGCAGCATCTCCACAGCTTTCTTGTTAGAGAGATAGAGTGAGAGCCCTTCCTCTAAAAATCCTTCCCCTAAATTGGATCTCTAAATTTCAGTAGCTTAGCCATCACTGATTTATCCCAAGCCTGGAAGGGAGGTGTCCAAGGCCTTGGATCCACAGATATTTCCCTCTTATAGGAATTTTTTCCTCTCCTCCGTGTCAAATGCCATAAATGTTAGGTAGTCTATGCAAGAGGCATCCATAATGTAATACATTTATATTAGTATAATGCTTACCCATGTAGGTTTCCACTGTGAGTTTATTTAGTTTTTGTTGACCGAGGTTGACCGAGTTGGGGTTCGTTGGTAGCCCTCCTTCCATTGCCATTCTCTCTCATCTTATAGAAGTCATGCATCTTCTGATGTCAGTTCTGATATCTGTCAGTCATTGTTCAATTCAGTCTTTCTTGGTTTCCAGTCATATTTAGTTGCCGACAATCTGTCCTCACTCAGGCTCTGTGGTCACTACTTACTGCTCAGTACTTTCTGGGGCTCATTCCTAAGGTACCTTTAGCCTAAATGAATTATGTTCCTGCTACACTTCCATGGGTGGAACCCTCCTCAAGAGGATTCCTTTTCCTTCATGGTACCTGACAGGGTTGTAGTTCTCCATGGAACAGAGAGTGCAAATGGTCAAAGTATTCAGCTATGATGCACAGCAACACATTCATTTAAATACCTTCAGACTATCAACAAAGTTGCATAAGCATAACTCCTCAAAAAGTTGCATAAGCCCATTGAATTAAATCTAAGTCTACCTTCTGCCCTGGGACAAAGCAGCCTGCCATTTACACGTACCAAGCTTTAGTGAAAGGAAAATTTGACAATTTATTACAGGGGGACTGAAAACTTGCTAGAAGTAATCAAAATCAAGAACATAAGGCAGTTAATAATTTTGGAAAAAATCTAGCATTGTTATCAGAAGCCCAGTTAACGATGGAAATGCAGTCCTTCTTAAAAGAAGTGACTGCCAAGAAAAGGCATATTGCATGCTAAATTATAGAGATATGTGTAATACAGCCTCTTGGACTTCCAGGCTGTCACCTCCTCCCTTTCCTCCTCCATCTGGGTAACCTGCTGATGGGTACCATCCATCCATTTATGATGATACAGTAAGTGTACAGTATAATTTTCTTTTCTTTTTGTAGGTACAAAGTCTGGGCCCAGCTGACATATACTGTTCACAATGGAATACCTTTGGACAGTAGTGTATTAATGTTTTTACTCTTCTTTAATCAGGTGTCCAGCTGCAACTGCTGGCATAGTGGTTACCACCTCATTCTTCTCCCTGGTACCTTGCTGATGTGGTCCTTGCTCCATGGGCACAGTCATGCTGTGCAACATTGCATGCCCATCCAGCTGTAACAGTAAGTAAACAGGATAATTTTCTTCTTTTGACAGGTGCAGATAATATCTCCTCAGCTGCTGCCTCATCCTTGGTTTTTGCCTCCACTCCTTTAATGTCATTGTGGCATCCCCTTATCCACAGCTTCTGTCTCCTTATATTCACCTAATACTTCTTCATTTAATGCCATCTCAGCTGCAGCATCTCCTTGAGCTTGCTCCCCCCTCCACCTTGTTAAAAAATGTATTTGCCACTGTATGGTAGATTGTTGGTTCATGCCTATCAATTTGCATGAAATCTGCATGAATTTCAATAACTAAATTACTTTATGAAGTTCCCAGTGACATTTTTCACAAAGTTGACAAGGCTACCTCAACTGCAAGTTTTCACAAATTTAAAAATGGCTATGTAGTAAAATAGGTTATCTAAAACTCAGCAAAATCTCTATTTGCTTGGTACCAGAAAGTGACTACCAGCACAGAATTTCAGAGATGAAGGACTTGAGTAGCACTGAGGGAGGACTACTTGTGCCACATTATAGAATAAGAGGGTTGGGAAGAGCAGCAGCACTGGCAATTTTGCTTTCAATGTCACATTTCAGAATCAAGGAGACCAGGGGACTTGAGAGGCACAGGGGATTGACTAAGAGTGTCACATTTATTTATCAGGTGGTGGTTTGCAGAACAGTGGGTACCACAATTTTTAGAGGTGATGGGTTTTTAGTGGCAGCAGGGATGGGCTCCTACTGCAGTGTTACATTTTATAGGGGTTAAGTGAATTAGAGATAGGCCACCAGTGCCACATTGAATAGCACATGCTGATTACACAGCAATCAGCTAAGATTCCAGTTGTGTTGTTGAATGCAACTTGTGTCTAAAAAATACATCTTACAAATAATCAAGATAAATAGTAATATGCATGTATGATGGTGATCATTTTAAATTGTAACTTCTGTATTAACATTTTCTGGTCTGAAAAATGTAAAAATGCCACCGGTGGCAGGATCATAATAACCTGAACATTTCAGATTACAGATCTTTGCTTTTGTTCTTGAATGGTGAGCATAATAATTCAGGAAGCTAAGGAAATAAAGACAACTTATAAAGTGCATAAATATTGCATAAGATAACCTGGGTAGGTGGAGAGATTATGGAGGAAGGCCATGAAGGACAGAGAGGAAGGGGGAAATGGAGTCTCAGCAGGAGTTTTTCAGAGAAGGGTGAAAACAGGAGGAGATGACAGATTGTCCTATAGACATTTTAGGGGATGGTGAAAGGGAGGGGAGTCAGAGGTTGAAGACAGAAGGAGAAGAGGAGAGTAGGTGAGAGCAGGAAGGGCTGGTAGCAAGGAATAGAAATGAACCAGAATTTGGAAAGGAAGGAGGCACAGTGAGATACAGTATGTGCAGAAAATTAAAGCAGGGCAAGGAGGGGCCAGAGCAGAAGGAGAAGTGGTGGGTATGGAGAGGGCAGTTGAGGGTGAAACGTCTGAAGGAGTTGAAGACAGGATCCTGCATGGCAAAAGCAGATATGTGGATAGTACTGTACAATGCAACCACATAAGAACATTTCAGGAGTATTATCTTAAAGATGAACATCTGGCAGACAGGTCATGGAAGTCAGTATATGTTGTGGTACATTGTGCCATGTTTGGGTAATAGTATCATATGAATGGTGTTGACATACATATGAACATACAAACATGCGAATCTGCCAGCAGAAACAGGCCTCATGGTCTATCAAGTCTGCTTGAGTGTGCAGCTAACACCCATCCAGCCACACACCACTTGAGGTGGAGAATATAATCAAGGGAGGGACATCTAATGTCCAGAAAGCAGGGAAAGCATGAAGCCTAGCAAGATACTTTTTTGCTACAATACGTCATAGAGAAACTTTTTGTAGCAGCAAATGACAGATAATTTAAGAAGAACCAGTGATGAATGTTCTCAAAGTCATATTGTAAGGTATATTCCAACTTCAGGTCTGAGTATCCAGAAATCAAAATAATCATAAAGTGTCATCTATATACATGTGAATGTACAAGGAGACACATGGTGAGGAGCATCATTATGGAAGATGGAGAATAATATGAGGTCCAGAACAGAGCCCTGGCGGACTCGAGTAGTGATGAGATGTGGAGTATTGTCTACTCAGTCTGACTGGTGTCACTTAAAGAGGTAAGGTGGAATTAATTGATTGATACTGTAGGTCGATCAGACCTATCCCCATTAGTTTTGAAATTGGCTGTGATGGGAAAGAATATTTAAAGTCTTTGAACTGTCAACAAAGACAGAAGCAGTGAACATCCCTGGTCCATTTCTTTTAGTAAAGAGCCAGTGTCATGGCAGGTGAAACTGTGGTATAGGATTGCAGATGCCAGATTGGAGCAGAGGAAGAAGCAGGAACCAAGAAAGGAAGAAGGCAAATAAGCATGTTTCCTGCCTTTTCAAAAGCAACAGCAAAAACAAGGAAATGAAAGATAGGAAAGTTGTTTTCTGCAGAAGATGAGTTGCCCCCTTTATTATTTGTGGGTGGTGGGAGCTTTGACATGCTTCTATGCCCCAGTAACCTGATCAATTTGAGATTATTTTTTTAATAGGGAGGAGGTGGGACTGACAATAATAACTGAAGAAAAGTGAATGAGTTTTGTGACAAGGCTGTGAAGGCTGTTGCCCTTGGAGGGATTTAAAGTTTGAAGAGCAGACAGATTAGCAGTTGAAGAGGTGGTATGGAAGAATTATTAGAAAGGTGAGAAAGGGGGATGGATGGGAGACTGTAGTAAGGAGTGGAAGAGAGTGTAAGGGAGGAAGGCGAGATCACAGGCAAAGTATTGACCGAATGAAGATTTAACCACAGAACAAATAGAAGTTAGGCAACTGATAGCTTTGAGGACCAGGGTGGTAGACTGGAAGGGTCAAAACAGAGCTAATAACCTTCCACTAAAAAAGAGAGGGATGTAAGGTTACTCTGGAGTTCATTGGTAAAAGCTGCAGTACTAGATAATCAGGAAGTGATTATTAAAATTCTGCTTTTTTGGCTGAAAGCAGCAGCTATAGTTTCAGTTTCCATATCTGTAAATATTTTTTTCTCACAAGCTTTAGTTTTTTAGATATTTAAAATATATTTCCATTTTTGTGGATCCACAGTAAATATAGCTGGTGCCTACATTGCAGCTGTGCTTCCTCCTCACATTGCATCATATCTTTTGTTTACTTCTGTGGTACCATGTGCTGCACATTCCCGCTGTCCCTAAGTAGTACTGCACATCATGCGCATGTGCGGTTGGCAGCAGAGGGTTTCAGTTCAACAAGGCGGGTGGAAGAAATGTAAGCAAAAACAAAGAAAAACAGCGAATTACTGGGTCACAGAACAGTAAAAATAAGAACGATTACCTGGCAAGTGCTCAACAATGCACAGGGAACAAACTGTTGCAAAAGATCCAATATTTTTAATCTAGTACTGCTGCTTGAAGTAATTATCGTTCGCTTTCCTAATAACCTTTGTAGTGGAATTTCTGAGCTCTTTATACCACACTATCTCCTTAGGGTTGCCAGAAGCCTTTTGCTAGTAACATGTAGAGTCACAGGAAGTGCCTGTTCAAAATGTTCAGATTCCAATAGAATAGAATTCTGTGGAATTTTGGAAAATTCCACGGCATTCCATCAGCAGTGGACTTCTAACATTTCACAAGTGAGATGGCTTGCATAGATTAAAAATTTGCAGTTTACATAAACTGCACATTCTTTTTCTGTAATCCACAGAAAATTATTCCATGGTTATGTGATCTGCAGAAAATTATTTTGCAATTTACACAGAAAAAGCTCTCCTGAATTCCATGGAATTTGAAAAGAAATTCCAAACAGCTTTTCAGAAGTGAAATTGCAATTCCACACAAATTCACTGGCTGAATTGCATATTCTGCACAGCCCTGTAATTGTATTGTAATTTGGAAGCAGCATCGAGCAGCGCTTTAAGGCTCTGAGCTGCAAAGCTGGAGACCAGGGTTTGAATCCCACAGCCCCAACTTGCATACTGTGTGACCCTAAGCAAGTCACTTAACTTCCTTGTGCTCCCAGGATGCACCTGGAAACAAGCTTCAGCTTACTGTGCCTTTCTTGGTTAAACAATTTCCCCTTTCCCTTTCCCTTTCTGTAATCACAGACTGCTTAAAAAGCTGGTGATATGTTCAGGATAACTTTCATAAAACATAATATTTAGGCACTGTCCAGTTTGTATTTCCTATTAGTTCTGTATTGCTCCTCCTCATTATTTAGTAGTGAGGACTGCACAGGGGAAGGAAACAACTCCTGGTGGGGCACTCAATCATTATGGAGTAGAACTGGGGAGGGGAGTGGGAGGTAAGGTGCTTACCCAGTGCCATGGCTTGGAGGGACAGGAAGTGAATCCTCAGGCTCGTGGGAGCAGCTGCATGGGGAAGGGAGCTGGTCATCATTGTCCACCTAGGGAAAAATGACTTGGCTGGAAAGGGGATCAGAGCAGTGCAGCAGGAGTTTGTGGAGTTGGGGAGGGGCCTTAGAAAAGTAGCATGCACAGTAACTTTCTCTGAAGTGCTATCTGTCTATGGCATGGGTGAGGCTAGGGTACTCAGCACTATGGGATTCAATGACTGGTTGAAAAACTGGTGCGGAGCTCAGGGATTTGACTTCATTGGAGACTGGGGGTCCACCTGGATGGATAAAGGCCTATACTGGTGTGATGGTCTGCATCTGTCCAGGAGGGGAACCAGGATCCTAGGTGATAGATTTAAATGCTTCATTGGCAAGCATTTAAAGTAGGCAAGGGGGGAGGCACTGAAGGGAAGCAGAGAAATCCCAGACCCCCCCCACAAAACAAGGTAGTTAGCAAAGTAGACACAAAGGTAAAGAAGTTAATAGGGAGAAGGACAGGGGTAAATCAAGAAAAAGGCAAAGGCAGTAAGGACAGGGATGGGCCTAAAAGGGGTAAGGCCACCAAAAAATGGAGGACAATGAGTACCAATGCCCATAGTCTAGGTAACAAGCTCCATGAACTAGTGGCCTTGATGGAAGTGGGACACCTGGATATCATGGCAGTCACAGAAACATGATATACAGAGAACCATGACTGGGATGTCAACATACCAGGGTACACAATTTACAGGAGGGACAGGGAGGGTAAAAAAGGAGAATAAGTAACTCTCTACATAAGGAAAGAAATCAAATCAAGATAACTAAAGGGTAAACAGGGAGGGGAGAAGGCACTGTGGGTCACCCTGGAGACAGGAAATGGCACCACAATATGCATAGAGTTTTGTTACAGACCCCCATCCCAAGGGGAGCAATACAAAAGGAAATGATAGAAGGAATCCTTAGATTGGCAGAAAAAGGAGAGATATTGTTGATGGGGGACCTGAATATGCAAGATGTTGACTAGAGCACCTTTACTGCAGCCACATCCAAGATCAGGATCATTCTAGATGCCCTACAGTGGGCATGCCTCAGACAACTAGTGTTAGGACCCTCTTGGGAGGGAGGGAGCAATCTTAGACCTAGTACTCTCAAATGGGGACGGAGAGACAATCTCAGATTTAGAAGTGGGTAGCCATCTGGAAACAAGCAACCACCAAACAGTGTGGTTCACAATAAACACAGCTGTAGAGTCATGCCATACAAAAACAAGGAGGGGTGGAGGAACAATGGGAAGTAATCAAAACAGCCATCACAGAGGCAACAAGACTTTGTGTAAAGCAAATCAACAAAACACAATGAAGGAAAAAAATGCTATGGTTCTCAAAAGAGGTGGCAGGGAAGGTTAAGAAGAAAAGGATAACATTCAGGAAATATGAGGAAACACAGAAAGAGCAAGACAGAGAACGTTATCAGTTAAAGCAGAAAGAGGCTGGGAAGGCAGTCAGAATAGCAAAGGCCCAAACCGAGGAAAGGATAGTCAACTCTGTTAAGAAGGGGGATAATACCTTTTATAGGTACATTAGGGAGTGAAGAAAGACCAAAGGAGGGATACTGAGGCTTAATAAAGGGAAGGGAATGTGGGTAGAGGGTGACAGTGAAAAAGCAGGGATACTGAATGAATATTTCTGCTCAGTATTCACAAAGGAAGAGGACGGGGAGGTACCTAAACCAACCAAGAGAAACACTCTGAAGACTGGGGTCGATACCAGTCCATTTATAGAAGAAAGGGTCCTGAAAGAACTAATAAAATTGAAGTTGGACAAAGCAATGGGGCCTCATGGGATTCACCCAAGAATTCTAAAAGAACTAAGGGTAGAACTAGTGACACTGCTGACTACTCTTTTTAGCAAATCATGGGAGGATGGGGTGGTACCTGAGGACTGGAGGAGGGCGGATGTAATTCCTCTTCACAAAAGTGGGAACAGGACAGAGGCAGGAAACTACAGACCAGTTAGTTTGATCTCAGTGGTAGGGAAAATGATGGAATCACTTCTGAAGGAAAGAATTGTTGAGTACCTAGAGGCCAGTGGGGCACAGGACCCAAGGCAGCAGGGATTCATGATGGGAAGGTCGTGTCAGATGAATCTAATAGATTTCTTTGACTGGGTGACCAAAGTAGTAGAACAGGGAGGGGCTGTGGACACGGCCTACCTAGATTTTAGCAAGACATTTGATACAGTCCCACACAAAAGATTGATATACAAGTTAGCCAGCCTTGGAGTGGGTCCAAGGTGGTAGCCTGGATAAAAAATTGACTAGACAACAGGACATAAAGGGTAGTAGTAAAGGGAGTCCACAGTGAAGAAAGGAGGGTTACTAGCAGGGTACCACAGGGTTCAATACTGGGACTGGTCCTTTTTAATGTCTTTATAGGTGATATTGCAGAGGAACTAGAATGAAAAGTATGTCTCTTTGCAGATAACACAAAGATCTGCAACAGGGTTGATACACAAGATGGAGTGGAAAGGATGAGAAGGGACTTGGCAAGGTTTGAGGAATTGTCAAATGTATGGCAGCTCAGATTCAATGCAAAGAAGTGCAAGGTAATGCACCTGGGAAACAAAACCCAGGGAAGAGTACACAATGGGGGTGAGACACTGACAACAGTAAAAATGGAAAGGGACCTGGGGATAATTTTATCAGATGACCTAAAGGTGGGCAAGCAATGTGAGAAGGTAGTGAGGAAGGCTGGGGGGATACTGGGATGCATAGGGAGAGGCATCAATAGTAGAAAACAGGAAGTTGTTATCCCTCTGTACAGTTGGTGAGACCCCACCTGGAGTACTGTGTGCAGTTCTGGAGACCCCATCTCCACAAAGACATAGACAGAGTGGAGGCTGTCCAGAGGAGGGCAACCAAAATGGTGCAGGGTCTGCATCAGAAGACATAAGAAGAAAGACTAAAGGAGCTTAATATGTATACCCTTGAGGAAAGAAGGGAGAGAGGGGACATGATAGAAACTTTCAAGTACCTCAAGGAAATCAACAAAGTCCAAGAGGTAGCATCTTTCAGAAAAGAGATGTTGCAAGAACAAGGGCACAATTTGAAGATAGGGGGGAGGCTCAGAGGTAATGCTGAGGATATTTTTCATGGAGAGGGTTGTGGATGCATGGAACAGCCTCCCTGAGGAGGTCGTGGAGTCAAGAACAGTGGGGGAATTCAAGAATGCATGGGACAGACATAAGGCAGTCCTAGTGGGGGGGGTTAGGAGGAAGTAAGCTGTTGGTTAACTAGGATCTGCAGCTTATTCTTTTAGGTAGGAAAATGGGCAGACTAGGTTGGCCAAGCAGTCCTTATCTGCCATCAAATTCAATGTTTCTATACAGAGGCATTTCACCTGAGGGACACCATGGAACAGCAGTGACATCCACTAAATGCCAGCCGGCATTCCCCAATGAAACATCACATGGGCATGCTGCCTGGTGCACTGCACAGGCCACGGTGACACTGGATGATGGCAACAGATCCTGTGAACTGTGACCACATTGGGCGGTGCACACACAGCCATGGACATGGAACAGTGTGGGAAACAAGAGACAGCATGGAGTAATGTAAGAAGACCAGCACAATAGGTAGGTGGTGATGGGCACAGCACTGTCACCTGGAGGTGTGGCCATGGCAATGGAGAAGGCAGCACAGAATAAGCATGGCACCACACGACAAGGCACACAGTAGGGTGGCTCAATGGGCAGGGGCAGGCAACGCACCATGAGGGCACACACTCGTGAGGCCTGCAGACACACGGCACAACCAGTAGACACCGACACACATGTACAGGGCAGAACCACTGCCATACAGTGGCCCATGCAAACAGCACACAGCAACACACCATGGGTGATATGACAGACAGATTGTGTGAGCAAGGCAGGCACACAGAGTCAATGTGGCACAGGGTACAAAGGGTGCACAGAGGCCACAGTCACAATGCTGGGAGGATGGTGCCACCAGGCGCAATGCCCCTGCCATAGCCACTGATACATGTAAACAGTGCAACCACAACAGGGACACAGCACAGGGTGGCACAGACTGGTGGACAAATGGTGGTGAGACACACCAATGTCCATGCCAGTGTTGCCACCTACAAGGAAAAATGGTACCCTGAGGCAGAAGGGTGCAGCACAGGCACCATGCCACCACACAGCTGGGAGGTACAATGTGAGCTGGCATGGATGCCACAGCATGCATAGTGATCTGCAGCACACAGGACACCATGCAGAAGTGGCCAGTGGACAGTGCCATGGGCCATGTGCAGCATAATCGGCACACTGACCAGATGCACAGGGAGGGAGCACTGGGGACAGCAGGTACCGCCACCAGTGTGCACCCCTGTGCATGGTGACCCCCACTCACACGGCCATGCACACGTAGAAAAGACACACAGACATGGTGATGATGTCAAAAGGATTTATGCAAACAACAGGAACAGGGATACAGAGAAACAAAGAAAGGGGGATGTGGATCAACAACAGGCAACAGTAATATACAGAAACATAACAAACCAACCACACCCAAACAGCCACCCACAACAACCCCGAACGCCAACCTGCATCCACAAACAACCCAACACAGCCCCAACAATAATAACATAATCCCACCCACAACAAATAACTGGAACAAGTACCTATGCCTATCCCAACACATCACACAACACCCATACATGCAGCCCCGCCCACCAATCCCAACCACCCCTATAGATACACGCACCCACAAACACAGCACCACCCACGTCCGGAAGGTGCGGACCCATGGGAACTCGGTCTGGTGCAGTTCTGTTAGGAGGGCGCACACCAACCCATGGAGGCGCCCAATGTCCTGAAGTATGGCTGACACCAGGGCCACAAGGTGCTCCCAGTCCAGGCCCACACCCTGCATTGGTTCAGCACCAGGGTCCTCAGCTGCAACAGGTACCATATCCTCCTGCTGCATCCCTGGCATGACAGCATCTCACTGTGGAGTGGAGTCCCCTGCTGCAGGGGCAGCAGCGCAGTGCACAGTGACATGTGGTGGGGCATCTTCGTCTGCCAGTGCTGCATCATCACCCTCAGTGGTCCCGGCCAGTGCTGCAGCCATGGCCTGATCCCTGTCCGCTGCATCAGCACCCTCAGTTGGCAGGCTGAGTGGATGTGGTTGGTCAGGCCCCTGGCACTGAACAGTAGTGGGATCCCTCTGATTGGCAGCCAGGCTTTTGACTGGGACTTCTAGAACCAGTCATATTACGCCTGTGCTCCGTGAGCTGCACTGGTTACCTGTTTGGTGGTGGATCACCTTTAAGTTTGGCTTGCTAACCTTTAAAGCCCTACATGATCAGGGACCCAGTTACCTGCAAGATCTCCTGGTACCCTACTACCCCCTCCGTCCTCTCCGTTCCACTGATGAGGGATTGCTGGAGATTCCCAGGGTACGATTGAAGACATCTGGTTCTCGTACCTTCGCTTTTTCAGCACCAACCCCGTGGAATTCTTTACCTCATTGGCTGAGAGAATGCTCAACTGTTGATAGATTTTAAATTTAGTTAAAAACCTATTTATTTAGCTTAGCTTTCGCTAGTCACGGATGATCTGTTTTAATGTTCTTGTTTTAATTTTATTTTTATGTATTTGGTTATGTACAGCGCCTTGGTTTTGAAAGGCACTATAAAAATAACATTGATTTGATTTGATTTGATCAGGCTGTGGGTCAACAGTGGTCATGTCCCCACCTGACGCTGCTGCCGTGGAGGAGGTGGAGGAGGAGGAGGAGATTGGCGGTAGTACCCTGGCCCTCCATTGTCTGCGTGTGTGTTCAGCTGGTACGTGGCAGCATCCCATGCCTTGACCTTGGCCATGGCCCTCAGCAGGGCCCTCTGCCTCTGTGAAAGCCTACTATGGACACCTGTAGGGATGTAAAGGATGTGGTAAGTGCTGGGCCCAGTCGGGGGCACACACACATAGGCAATCAATGTGTGGGTGCAGCATGAGCCACAATGTGGCAGTCTGCCATGGCCACGGCACAAGGGGACTACTGTATGGACTTACCTGACTTCTAGTGACATGCCTCCTGCCTGAGGCTGCCAATGCAGCTCTGTTGCCAGACGTGGGATGTGCCAGTGGAACCTGTGGGGTGTAGGGACCGGTGAGCGTGTGTGAGGCACCATGCACCATAGCCACCACGCCAGCACTGCTGCAATAGACGAACAGCTGTGGGTATACTTACCATCACCAGGACCTGCCCAGACCACATGTCTGCATCCCTGCACTGTGCCATGCTCAGCAACCTATGCAGGATCCCAGCCAACCTCCATGACAGGTCCTGCCAGCAGTGTTGCAGATAGCGGACAGTCTGGTGTGTCCCTGTAGATGTAGCCATGCAGGCACTGATGGCACTCCACGCCCGCTCCCACTCTGCGGCAATGCTCCTTCAGCATCCAGGTGGCAGTAGCATCCTGCCCTACTGCTGGACACAGTTAACCAGCATAGCCGATTACAGGGGCGTGAAGTTTGGGGCATGCCCGCTGAGGCTGAGGGAGGACCCTGAGGACATTATGGAACATTGTGTGAAACCTGTAACGGGGAAGGAATGGCACGCGCCTCACTATACAATGTCACTGTGAATGTGCTGACCACCCCCACCCACCATGTGCAACACTGGCCTCCAGCCATGGGACATGGGACAGGGCCAGGTCATAGAACTGCAACCGTGGGTCACCACCACAGGAGGTGCACACTACACCAATGACATGCACAGCATGAGGTACTGAAAGGCCGAGCAGTGCCATCCAGGGGCCAGGCACACAGTGCTGCACACAGTGACCACAGTGCACCAACAAGCAAACCATCCCCTGCAGAGGCATGTCACAGCCCGAGCCTGCACAGTGTGGGCATGGAGCACCGCATGCAGCCCTGCAACATGTTTGCACCACCTCTCCCATGCAGAGCAGCATGTGGCCACATCCAGTAGGTGCCCATGGGGTAGTCCCAAGGCCAACCATGGGCAACAGAATGGAGAATGTCAGATACCTACCTGGACAGTCCACTATGGTGACAGGAGCAGGTGGTGCCAATGGCTCTGGTGGCACACCTGGATGGAGAAAGAGCAGGGCATCATACGCCAGTGGCACAGTCAGTAACTACCAGAGCTGCAGTGGTGTGGTGGCGTGACCCTATCCCTTCCTCAGCGGTGGTGCTGAATCCTACACAGGGGACAGTGAACAATGATGTCAGGTACACAGTGATGTACAGGCAATTGAACAGTGCATGTTGAGCAATGGCAAATACTCACCGAAGACCCAAATGTGTCCACTGTGATGCTAGGGAGGGAAAGGATATGGGCTAGTACAGTGCCGTAAGTGCCACTGTGGCCTGCTGCCTGTGGGTGCTGCAACCCCCAACTGTCACCAACCCACAGGTATGTCCCCGCACATGGTCCAGGACAGCCCCCCCCCGGACACCCTGCCATGACTGACCCTGTATAGGGTGGGTTTCACCAGGTGCATGACTGCATTGACAGTGCATGGCAATGCTTACAGGCCGCCATTGCGGACCTGACAGGCCTACTGTGTAGGGTGTGGTACAGGGACAGTGGTACACAGCCGGCCAGTCAGTCAACTGTGCACCTGTGTGTCAGGCTCTGACGATGGCCTTTGTCAGTCCCCCCACCTCCCCGCACTGCTAAAGGGTCGTGTGGCAACACCTGACCTGTGAGGCACGAGACAACCGGGACATGGGCATCCACGTGTCACACACAGGCATAGATGGCGCTACATGGAATGACCAACCATCAAGAATGGATACAGCACACAGGCCAGCAGGTGGTGCAGCCCACCAATGCCATGACACACTCCCACCAAACAGACATGCACCCAGTCGCAGCAGCACAGTGACATTGTGACAAGGCCATGACCCCATCCCTGTGGGGTGCACTTGACAGAGGCACAGTGTGGGTATGTGCACCATCCTGGTGGTGCCCATGTCACATCAAGCCAGAAACCATCATGGGCATGGGCGTCTGTGGCCATGGCCCATGGACACCATGGTGTACCACTGTCCTGGGATGGTGCAGCACATGGGTGCTGGTGTGCACCCAAAGGCAATGTCACTCACCAGTGTCACATGCCTGCCCAGGGGCTGGCAACATATACATAGGTCACCGGCAGTATCCCCACACCCCAGGGGCAGGTCGGTCATACAGCACCTGGGCCATGGTGTGGGGGTCTGGTGTGCACAGCACTGCAACAGTTGGCTGCCATACATGGGGGGAGGGGCTTCAGCCAGTGGCAAGTGCAGACCTCACAACTGAACCACCGTACATGGTACTGTCCACAGCTGACAGCACAGTGGCACTCTGTTCCACGATGTGTGGCCCTGGCCCACAGGCAGCACTGTACAGACATTGGAATGCACATGTCTACAGTAGACGGTGACACTGACTGCATAATCACAGCATACCTGTGCAATGGAACAGACCTGCAAACATCATGACAGGGGGCCATGCCCCCGAGGCATTGATGTGTGTAGGTATACCCCATATGAAGCAGCAGGCACACAGTGTGATAGGTGAAGTACCATGCTTGGGGAACGATAGATGTGTTTCATGGCCATGGTGAACAGTGTTGTACAGCAGACAACAACAGGGGCATCTGACACCATCCCATGCACATGCCTACCCACCTGGCTGCACTCCTGACCATGGGTGTCCCACAGGATGGTACTCCATTGTGTGGCCTGCCCTGGCCAGGGGGGACACCCCTCACCAGCAATGTCGACTGCTGTGTACTATGCTGGGGTTGCCCAAAGGGACCCATGCACCACAGTGGTGTAGTGCTGCCCCACAGCATGATAGAGCCAGTGGAGGACCCTCAGTATACAATGGCTTAATAGGGACGTGACACCAAATGGTCAAGCTGGTACTGGTGCCATGGGGGCATCCCAGCATAGCATCCCGTGTCCAGTCCCAGCTGTACTGTGCACCCATGGTGGACCAGCTGGCACTCTGTAAGTGCAGCTACGCCTACAACACACGACATGTGTACCACATGTACAGAACAGTCCATGACATGCCTTTGGGATTGTGTAGTACAACTTTCCATCATAGAGCAGCAGCAATGCCCCCCAGGGTGTGTGCAATGCAAGGTCACTGCCACCCCTCAGGTGTTGGACGCACTCGGCCTGTGGCCCATGCCCAAACACCTGAGGTGTGGCGCTACGCCTGCACACCACACACCATGACAGCCAATAGTGCCTACCACAAACACTATAACGACCTGTGTGTGAACAACCGTCCCTCAGTGCCTACAGTGTGGGGCACACCCATGATGGACAGTGTACTGCGTACAGTGAGGTAGTGCCACACAGTCAGGCCCATACCCCTCACCCTGCCACAGCACAACCCAGAGACAGTGCATCCAACACCAGGGTCCCAGCTGCCACAACAGTGATATCTGTTCCAAGACCTGTGTACACCATGCCTCTGGGTGTGCCCAGCATCACCCTGATGAGGACTACACTGCCACACCCATAGATGACATGGCAGTGAGAGCCCTATCCCCACCCTGCTGTGGCAGCTGTGCAACCCACATGAGGGACTGCTGAAATAGCTGTGACAGCATCAGGGTCAGCCCTGTACAGCAGGGGGCATGGCCTGGGCCTGTGCCAAGCAGGTGTGATGGCCTGTACCATGGGTAGTACTTCTGAGGGGCTCAGAGGTATGGGAACATAGCCCTCAGGTGTCCCCAATCAGGGGGCCCATCCCGTACTATGCCCCTGACCAGTGGCCTGACCCACATACATCCCCATGGGCAGTGTGCTGCACACACACCTACTGTGCTGTGAATGCATGCTGCAGCCCCTACCACCGTACTACATGGTGTACATTACAACACCATGGCATCCACTGTTGTCTGCTCCTGTATCCCTATGTGAGGGGCAGTGACCCCCATCCTGAGGGTCTGCATCCCTCATTGTTCCCAGGGCACTGCTGACACCAATACAGGTGGCAGTGCCTTCCAAATAAAAGGTATTCACTACCACATATAGGACAGGGGATGTGAGTGACATCCAGGTGTAAACACAACATGGTACACACAAAACCATGACTGGGACATAAACATACCAGGATACACTATCTACAGGAGGGACAGGGAGGGTAAAAGAGGGGGAGGAGTAGTTCTTTACATAAGGGAAGGAATAAAAGCAACAGAACAAAAGGGTAAACAGGGAGGAGAAGAAGCACTGTGGGTAAATTTGGAGACAGGCAATGGCACCACAATCCGCACAGGGTTAGACAGACCCCCTCTCTCAGGGGAGGAAATGGACAAGGAAATG
This sequence comes from Neoceratodus forsteri, assembly GCA_016271365.2. NCBI lineage: Eukaryota > Metazoa > Chordata > Ceratodontiformes > Ceratodontidae > Neoceratodus > Neoceratodus forsteri. The sequence continues at coordinate 590,332,393 of CM028131.1, forward strand.
ATAGAAAGTATACTTAGAATGGCAGAAAAGGGAGATATTGCTGATGGGTCATCTGAATATGCCAGATGTTAACTGGAGCGCAGTTGCAGCTGCCACTTGAAGAGTGCAGTTATTCTAGATGCCCTACAGGGGCATGCCTTGAACAACTAGTACTGGAGCCCACTCGAGAGAGCAATATTAGACTTGATACTCTCAAATGGAGATGGAGAGAGGATCACAGATGTAGAAGTGGGTAGCCATCTGGGAACTAGAGACCATCGAACAGTATGGTTCACAATAAACCTTACAACAATAGAGAGTCAAGCCATACAAAGAAGACAAAGTACTGGACTTTAGGAGGGCTGACTTTGCCAAAATAATTGAGTGCCTAAAGATGCACTAGCAAATGGGTGGGAAGGAGGGTGGAAGAACAATGGGGAATAATAAAAACTGCCATCACAGAGTACTGAGCCTGTGAAGCAAATAAACAAAACAAGGCGATGTAAGAAACCACTATGGTTCTCAAAGGAAGTGGCAGTGAAGGTTCAAGAAAAAGAAAGCATTCAGGAAGTACAAGATCACAGCAGGAGCAGGACAGAGAACTGTATCAGTTAAAGCAAGGAGGCTGGGAAGGCAGTCAGAACAGCAAAGGCCCAAACTGAGGAAAAGATAGCCAACTCAGTTAAGAAGGAATAAAACCTTTTATAGGTACATCAGGAGCAAAGGAAGACCAAAGGAGGGATAGTGAGGCTTAATAAAGGGAGGGAGGGTGGGCAGAGGAGAATGTGAAAAGGCAGAGATACTAAACAAATATTTTGCTCAGTATTTACAAAGGAAGAGGGGAGGTACATAAAACAAACAGTAGTAACACTCTGGATACAGAAGTTGATACCAGCCCATTTACAGAAGAAAGGGTTCTGAAGAACTCTTAAAACTGAAGTGGACAAAGCAATGGGGCCTGATGGGATTCATCCCAGAATTCTAAAAGAACTAAGGGTAGAACTAGTGACACCACTGACTACCCTCTTTAACAAATCATGGGAGGATGGGTGGTACCCGAGGACTGGAGGAGGCAGATGTGATTCCCCTTCACAAAAGTGGGAGCAAGGCAGAAGCAGGAAACTATAGACCTGTTAGTTTAACCTCAGTAATAGGAAAATGATGGAATCACTTCTAAAGGAAAGAATTGTCAGTATCTAGAGGCCAGAGGGCACAAGACCCTAGGCAGCATGGATTCACAGCGGGAAGGTCATGCCAGACGAATCTGATAGATTTCTTTGACTGGGTGACCAAAGTAGTAGATCAGGGAGGGCTGTGGACATGGCCTACCTAGACTTTAGCAAGGCATTTGACACAGTCCCACACAAAGATTAATATAAGTTAGCCAGCCTGGGAGTGGGTCCCAAGATGACAGCCTGGGTAAAGAATTGGCTGGAGAATAGGACACAGGAGTAATAGTAAATGGAGTCCACTCAGAAGAAAGGAGGGTTACTAGCGGGGTACTGAGGGTTCAATATTAGGACCAGTGCTCTTCAATGTCTTTATAAGCGACATTGCAGAGGACTGGAAGGAAAAATATGTCTCTTTGCAGATGACACTAAGATCTGCAAAGAGTTGATGCACAGGGTGAGGTGGAAAGGATGAGAAGGGACTTGGCAAGGTTAGAGGAATGGTCAAATGTATGGCAGCTTAGATTCAATGCTAAAAGTGCAAGGTAATGCACCTGGGAAACAAAACCCAGGGGAAGAGTACACAATGTGGGGTGAGATACTAACAACAACAAAAATGGAAAGGGACCTGGGGTAGTCATATCAGATGACCTAAAGGTGGGCAAGCAATGTGACAGGGCAGCAAGGAGGGGTACTGGGATGCATAGGGAGGCATCACCAGTAGAAAACAGGAAGTTATTATCCCTCTGTACAGACAGCTGGTGAGACCCCATCTGGAGTACTGTGTGCAGTTCTGGAGACCCAATCTCCATAAAGACATAGACAGGATGGAAGCTGTCAGAGGAGGCAACTAAAATGGTGCAGGGTCTGCACCGGAGGACATATGAAGAGAGACTAAAGGAGCTTAATATGTATAGCCTCGAGGAAAGGAGGGAGAGGGGACATGACAGAAACTTTCAAGTACCTCAAGGGAATCAACAAAGTCCAAGAGGGTAGCATCTTTCAAAAAAGAGGTGTGCAAGAACAAGAGGGCACAATTTGAAGATAGAGTGGAGTGCGGCTCAGAGGTAATTTAAGAGTATTTTTCACAGAGGTTGTGGATGCATGGAATGGCCTTCGGAGGAAGGTTGTGGAGTCAAAATCAGTGGTGGAATTCAAGCATGCATGGGATAGTCATAAGGCAATTCTGGGGGGTGGGGGTAGAAAGAAGTAGGCTGCTGGTTAACTAGGATCTGCAGCTTATCCAGTAGGTAGGGAAATGGGCAGACTGGGTGGGCCAAGCGGTCCTTATCTGCCGTCAAATTCTATGTTTCTATGTTTCTATGTTTCAACAATAAGATGACTGCCACCACTGCAGGCATGGTGGTCAGTGATGGTGGGCCTAGCTGCGTGGAATAGTGATGTACCACTAAGGTAACATGTTACCATCCATACATATGTCCAGCCCAGGATACTGACTGCCAAACAGTGAAGTCTGGATGTATCATGACCCCCATAACCCTTGACATCAAACCAGATCACTGCTCCTGGATATTGTACCCATCCATTGCACATAACATAACTGAACCCCTGAATGTCCACCATTGTGAGTGTTCATACCTGCTCCTGGTCCTCAGGTCAGTGGCAGATGGATTAGGGGTATGTATGGGGGGGAGGCTGCTGTAGCTCAGCATTCACCAGTTTGCAGTTTGTTTGTCTCTGTCCTGTTCTGGCTGGTAGTGCAGTGTTGTTGCTCAGTCCAAGGCCCAGTACTCCAGGTCCTGTAACCCGACACTGTGCCAGGGCCTAGATACTCACCACTGCACGTGCCGCACAGGTATGCCACACGTGCATCGCACGTCGCAGATCACACTTGTGCAATAGCGATGTGCAGCACAGCACTTGCGATGAGCAATTGCGGCATGTGGCAGCAGTTGCGATATGTGTTATGCTGTGTGTTTTGGCATTTGTGATATGCGACATTGTAGTGCGTGTGGCATTTGCAATTTGCAATGTTGTAGTGCATGTGGCATTTGCGATATGCGATGTTGATGTGCGTGTTGGCAATTGCGGTGTGGGTATGAGGGTACATGCATGTGTAGCATCTGAGCCTGCATGGCCCTGTGTATGTGCCCTGTGGTGGTCAGAGGCAGGATACTGCAACTGACATCAGTCCACACATAGGGCTGGGACTGCACAGCACTGCTCACATCCATGGTGTGGCACTGGCGAAGCATTGCACATGGGCACCTGCCCTGCCAGAGGCAGGGCTGTATCACCCGCAGTTGTGTGGGGGGGGCACACTCCCATGATATGCCTGGCTGCATGGCCCACCACCTGGATACCTGGGATCCCATGGGTGCACTGCACCTGTCAATGCTAAATACTACCTGTCTGGGCATGTTCCATCATGCGGCACCCCTGCTGCCACCAGGCATTGTGGTACCCCTCCCGTGGTACCTGCCTGCCATGGCATGAGTCATCCCAGTGCTCAGCTATACCCCATGTACCAGTTCCCACAGACTGCAGCCAGACTTAGCTGTCCTGTACCCTATGCCAGGTGACTGGCACTACTGCTGCAGTGCTGTGCAGCCATGTACCATCGATGGGCTGATCCATGTCCTGCGATGGCGTTCCCGTACCTACTGGCGCAAGCCCTCCCAGGGCTGTGACCGGCACTGGTGGACATCTGATGTTACCTGAGGTACTACTCAGCATGCCATGTGTACAGTGGACCCACGCAGGACATTGTTGCAAATGGGGGTTCCATCCTAACCACCCTGTATCCTGTGTAACAGTGACAGTACACCACTAACATACAAACAACACAACATATGGATCAGGTGCAATGGTTTATTTACAAGGTGCATTATATACAACAGGTGCACATATCACAGTGCTCCCCTGTCCATCCTAGCACGCATTCCTCTACACTCACCCATGAACACAGTCATACATACACACACTCTCACCCTTGTGAACTGCACAGTGCCCCACCAAATGCTTGTGACCCCCTGCCATGCTATTGTCCCCACCTCCCCATTGCAGCCCCACCCAACCATCCTCCATCTGCATCAGACACATGGGCATTTTACAGTCATCTGCCACAGCCATGCTGTCCTCACACAGACCCCTCCGGTGCCGGGTGCTGGGCTGTGGTGGGCCCTGCTGTTCTTGTGGGTTGTGCTGTGCCCTGGTGGCCCTCCCCTGGCATCGTGCCCTGTGGGCCTGTGTGTGCCACCACAGTGGCTCTGATGTGCCTCTGCCCCCGCAGGCCAACTTGCCTTGGTGCCACATGTGGCTGCACTGTGTGAACCCCCATCATGTGTGGATAATCTCAGTCCCTGTGCAGCCTGTGGAGCACCAGCCTCGGTGTGCTCGGCCCCCTGTGTGTGCCTGTGCCTGTCCCTGTTCAAGTGGGCCTGTGTGTGAACTTTCTGACTGGCCTACATCTGTGTTGCTGGCATGGCTGTGTGGGTCATACAGTGCACACTATGGCACCGGCCAGTGCCTGGGTCAGTGTAGGCACTGTCTGGCTGGGTTTGTGACTCTGACAGCATGACTGGCAGGGTGGGCACAACTGACACCTGGCCTGGAAGTGGGGGTTGCACGGGTACCGGTGGCTGTGTCTGTGTGCTGGAATGCACAGTGCCTGGGGTGCCATCTGCTGGGCCACGTATTGCAGGTGCTGCAGATGCTGCAGTGCACATGCTATGGCCCATGTCTGTGTCATGGCACTGCTGGTGCATCAGCATGAGTTCCAGGCCTGTGCTGAGGAGGTCCATGAAAACTGCCTGGCGTTCCACACAGTGCCGGATGCCCTGTATGGCATCCCCCAGGCCTGCCATGCAAGCCGATGTCTCCCTGGTAAACCCCTGCAAACAGCTGGCATTGCTGGACAGCTGCATCTCTATGCTGGTGTGGTGCTCCTGCATGCCCTGCTGAATGTTCCTCAGCTCCTGCCTGACATCCCCCTGGTCAGCCAGCACTGACTGGCAATAGTCCCCTATGTAGGGTGGTGGGGACAGCTGGTCCTGCTGCTCCCGGATGGCCTCGTCCAATTGGTCTTCCAGTCCACTGACATTCAGAGGGCTCAGCAACCCTATAGCACTGTCCTGTGCTGCTGGCTGTTCATGCATGGCCACCTCCTGGTTGTCCACAGGTGACTGCACTGCCTTCACTGGTGTGGCTTCACTGTTGGTGGTGTCCTCTGTGGACCCCTGCTGCTACCGTGGCAGTCCTGCTGCATCCTCCTCACTGCTGGCCACCCCCTTCTCACCAGTGGGGCTGTCGCCATCACCACTCCCCTCAGGCTCCGACATGGGCTCCGGTGTTCTGCCCATGGGTGCACTGGCATCTGGGCTGCCTCCACTGGTTGTTGTCCTGCCGCCATCACCTGACACTGTGCCAGTGGCCTGGTCTGTGCTGGCAATGTCCTGGCTGTGCCACTGCTGCTGCTGCTCCCGCCTTCCAGCACTGCTCAGATCACCTTCACCAGCCGCCACAGCATCTGTTGGATGGACAACATGTTAGTATGTCTCCACATCACTGTGTGCCCTCACCTGCCTGATCAGTGTTGCCCTCACAGGTCTGCTTCAGCAGTGATCTATGGCATTGCACCTACCACACATCTGTACAGTCCCACCAGGTGTATGCCACCACTGTAATTGCATCCTGCACTGATGGTGTGGCCCCCCCCCCACTATTGCTGGCCATGCTGTGCCATCCATCCTGGTATATCTTGACCAGCTGTCACATAACTGCCCTGTTCAGCTCCCCACTGCACAGTGACACCATGCATGGTCACACCGATGGGGCAACTCTGCGCTGCAGGGGCCAGCACCACTGGGTGCATGCGTTGTCCCTGCCATCCATGCACCTCTCCTTCAGCCCTCACCTCACTCTGTGAGCACTGGGGCAGTGCCCCATGCCCCCTCCCTACAGCACAGCCCATGCCTGGGCACTACCCCCCAACCAGTACACAGTGCATGTCACAGCAACTCCCAATGCAGCACAGCCCTTACCTATGCACAGTCCTCCACCACTACATGGTGCATGTCACAGCAACTCCCACTGCAGCACAGCCCTTACCTGTGCACAGCCTCCCCCAACAGTACACAATGCATGTCACAGCAGCTCCCAGTGCAGCGCAACCCTTACCTGTGCAGAGCCCCCCCCACCAGTACACGGTGCATGTCACAGCAACTCCCAGTGCAGCACAGCACTTACCTGTGCACAGCCCCTCCCCACTTGTTCCATGTGCACGTGCCAGCCCTTCCACAGATGGGCATGGCACATTCCTATGCACAGCAGCTCATGTCAGCTGCACACATGCTTGTCCCTGGCCTGCCTCTGGCCATTGTCTGGTTCCCTAGGCCCACTCGGTGGCCACCTGTGGCCACGAGGAATTCCTGTGGCTTACCACCTCACCACTACACCTGCCTACACATTTTCACCCCTCCTTTGCTGTTGGCTGTGGTGCTGTTGCCTTTTCAGGCCTGTCACATACATTGCTGTTCTTTGTCCCTACCTGTGGCAGTCTGCTGTCTGAAGCTGTCCAGCTCCATGACTCCAGCGATGCTCTGTTGGCTGAGGTGTGCTGCTATCCTCCTCTCCAGGCTGCCAAGTGGCTGCTGCTGGGTGGGTCCACCCCCTGTGCCCTGTGCACTCTGCCTGTTCTGCACCACCTTGTGCTTCACTAGGCGCTTGAGGTAGTTGTATTTTTTTCTGGATATCTCTGACTGTCCAGTGCTGTGCTGCAATACCATTGGCTCTTCTGTGTCACCGGTCCCATGCCATCTTTCGTTTTTCGCTCTGCTTTGCCTCCCTCCATGGCTCATGAGGTGCATGGTGCTTATCGATCTGTTCGACCAGTGTCTGCACCTCCTCATGTGTGAAGGTTTCTTCCTCCTTTGTCTCTCTGCAGCTTCTGCCATGAATCTGGCATATCTGCTGGTGTATGTTATGCTGCAGCTGTGTGCGCCCTTTTTTATCGTATCTTGCCTGTCATGACTTATACAGTTGCGTTTGGCGTATCTGTCGCATGTTCTAGAATAGGCTGTAAATCGCATGTCGCAGTTGCAGTTGTGTATCTTGCACAAGTGCGTTACTTGCGCCTGGTGTATTTTCCTTTGTAGAATTGGGCCCTATGACTTGAAATAGGGAGTAAGCTATTGAGGCAGATTAACTCAAAATGAACACAAAGGTACAAAGAACATATATTTCATACACATTTCTTTATTAATAAATTATGGGAAAGGCTGGCCTGGAGGTGCTGAGGGTTGAGGTTCTGGATGCCACACCTCGTGCTATGCCGGTGACCCAGGTTCAGGAATGGACTAGGGTCATTCTGGGGTCAGCCAGGGCAGGTAAGGATTGAGTGTCTGGAGGACTGCTCTCCTTCCTCGAGGAGGGGGGAGTGTGCTGTGTGCTGTTGACTGATGCCCAGCAGTGGCTGGGTGTCAGTACATCTGCCAGCACAATGGGGTTGGCTCACATTCAGGGTACTTGGCTGCCTCTGAGGATGTGGAGACAGCAGTTGCACCCATTGCAAGGGTGTGGGTGTGGGAGGAAACCAGGAGGAAAAACTGGGGCTCAGCAGGATCAGTGATGGCCCCTATCACTCTTATTTCAGCCCCAGTTCTGGATTGCTTCTCTGGGGTGGAAGTAAGCCAGCACTCCTAGACCATAGCCCCACTTTGGGGGAAGCTGCAGGAGAATGTCGGGAGTGGTAAGGCAGTCGGTCAGGGCGGAGGACATACCCTCTGTAAGGGTGATCATTGCCCTTTTGGGTCTGCAGATGTGGGAAAATAAGAAAAAATTATCAATAAATTATGGGAGAGAAATATATAAAATATAAATGGAATGCAAGCAGAATTGTTCCTAATTATTGTGTTTTTAAAGTTTTCTTTGAGGTGTCAGTAGATCTTTAGCTAAAGATCAGGGCTCAATTTTCAAATGCCTGACAATGCCACAAGTTCCCGATGTGCTGATTACATGGCGCATGGGGCTTGCAGCATTCTTCTGGTGACGATTGGGATTTTACACCTGTGGGACACATACCACAAATTAGACCAGCTCCTCCCTGGTCTAACTTTCAGCATACTGCAGGCCATTTCTACAAGGCTTGTACCAAATATCTGGTGTAAGACATTGCAAAGTGTAAAAAGTGTTGCAACTGCACCCGATGTACTAAAATCGGGAACAGTTGTGTCAAAGACATTTAGTGCAGCTTCACCAGGGCGAGGGCTGATGCTGGGCTTGATGTGAGCCTTGCATCACCCTTTGAAAATCAAGCCCCAGGTCTGCAGAGAGTCAGAGAAGGTGGAGCTAATAGATGTGTAACCTTTTTGGGAGGGGTTTTATCCAAGACAGAGGTGAATTTGAATGGAGAAAAGAGCAGTGTCAACTCAGTGGATAGGAAGATGGAACACCAATCTATGTACTGAAAAATATCTTCTAGGGCTGCCAGGTACAGGACATGTAGAGATATTGCAAAATGATATTTTGCCAGCAAAAATTCCTGCAAAACTGGCCACGTGAAATATTTCATAAAATTCACCCATTGTGCGAAATATTTTGCATGTGAGAAATGCAGAATTTCACCTTCTGCAGGTGAAATTGTACATTCTGCAGGTGATACTCTGAATTTTGCTTCCCTGAAGATTTTCACAAAACAGGCACATTTTTCACATCTCTAAAGACATGAATTACGCATGTACAGTATACATATTTATCAAAGTATTAAATTGCAAAATGTTTCCAGGCAAGGGCAAACTGTCTTTCATCTGTCAGATATGCCAGAAAAAGCCACACTAGCTTTATCAGAAAACAGAGCACTATTTCCTAACTGCTTGAAAGAACCAGTTTTACTGTATGTTTAGTTTCTTATTTGCTTGAAGCAGCACAAGACATAGTGTTGACAAATGTGCCATCAGGATATGGACACAGGCTGTTTTTTTCTTTATGCTGTTATTGTACTTGAAAGAACCATAGTTTTCCAGAGAGAAAGGATCCTTTGTTAGTGTGCAGATGATGGCATATAATTAGTAAATTCAATAAGGAACTGATGGCTGCATTGCCGGATATGTCATTAAGCATCTGTTTAATCATACAAATTCGGTGCAATCATGATGTAATTATCAATGCTTCACATGTAAAGTTAAGTGTCAGAAACTAGCATCTTAGGAGGATCTTATGAGTACCAATACTAATGATCAATCCTCAGAGCCTGACACATCCCTACACAGGGGCATAAAACAGTTCCTGAACCACTGAGATACCCCTTCATGAATGCTGTGGCCTGCAAGATGTCCAGGAAACCTTCCACCCCCACCTGCAGAAGGGTGCTCGACTAGCTACCTCACCTCCAGTGACCCTATGCAGTTGGTTTGCCTGGAAAGCCTGCAAGGGGTGGGGCCTCCCAACACAGTATTCCCATAGGTAGGTACACTGTTTGCAACACCAGCACCCCCCCATATGCATTTTCTTAACTATCTGAGTCCAGGTAACTTCACATAATTGCTATCAAGCAATAACCAATGCTGAATGTTTCCTCATTTGTATTTGCTGTGTAGTTTGTTGGGCATAGATAATGCAGCAGTTAAAATCAACAAATTAATAACATGAGTAATAATAATAAAATTGTCATGACTGGGAAATGAAGATGTTAGCACTTAACACTGTTGTTTTCTTAGATCGTGACCCTGAATTGTTAAGATAGTGTTTTTATTACCCCAACATGTGAACATGGCAGATATCATTTATCAAATGCCACTAGTAGTAGTAGTAGTATATTTTATTCAAATCCATGAAAAGGAGCACTGCACTGAGCAAATGCTCATTCCCAAGGAGGTCCTAGTAACATGATTTTGAGGAACAAACATGAAAACAGGTTTTGGAGGGGGGTTGAAAATGACACCTGCTATGTACATGAGATATGGTAAAAACTGAATTTGTTGAAAATCTGGGTTCTATACAGTATCAATATAATATAAAAATGATCTAGTGCTGTATTCATTTAGTAGACCTAGGTAAAAGACTTGTCAGTTTCTTAACAGAAATATCTGGTCTTCATGAAACATTGAGCTCTTGAGAGCAGGGGTCTTAACAATTGCAGTCACACTGCAAACAAGAAGCAGAACTAACAGTCTAAGACAATTATAGTTTTTGAATTTATCATAATATTGTATGCAAACTCCTCCACAGAGCATCACAATAACAAGGACACTAAATGTTGCCAGGAAGAAAAGACAAGTCAGCATGAATAGTTTGTGAAGAACAATTGATCTCACTTGTGCTGCTGCACTGAATGTCAATCCTTGTTTGATGTCAACAGCAGACTCAAATGGAGCAGGCAGAACTGAAAATGAAAACATGGACATCAGCACAGATGGAGTCAAAGGATACTTATATACCTATGTGAAGAGTAAAAAGATGACAGCAATCTTACTACTTTGAAATTATTAAATGTTTAACATCAGTGTCTACTGGACACAGACTGTGCACAATCAATTAAAAGTATCACCATTGACTTAGTATCTTGTTTTGCAGAACAAAGGTATATAGTTTGAATTGTTTTGTTCATATATTTATTATGTTTAATTGTACTGGAGTACATTCCATTTGTTTGGAAAGTTAATGTAGGCACAATGCCAACATGCTGGGGGAGAAGAAACTGGGAGGGAGGAAAGAAAGCACATAAGGAGAGCAGGCAATGTGAATAATAATCAATGGCAGGGTTTAGAAAAGCAGAGATCAGAGAGGGAATCAAGTATCACAGAGCTGCAAAGATACATTAAGAGTGGGAGATGTTGAGTGTCAGGATGGCATAGAAGAGTGGTGGAAAGCAAGTGCTGAGAGCAGTTAGGTATAGTGATAATAGTGGCATTTGAGGGCTGAAAGTAGAGATGGAGAGGGAAGAGACAGAGTGAGTGGAGGCGCTGAGGGTATTGTGAAGTAGTGTTGAAAGTGGTAGGATAGTGGACAGAGAAGGTGGTGGAGGAGTACAAGTAGCATAGGGCAGGTACTCTAAAGTAAGGAAATGGCAAGAGGTGGAGTGAGGAATTGGGGGTGCTGAAGAAAGCAACTGCTGGAGAATGTGCGATGTACACAGGAAATGATGGTATGTTGGAGGGACTGAGAGATGAGGAAAAGATTTAGGAGGAGAAGACAGGCAGAGCTGCAGAGCAGTTAAAATATAAGGAGAATGGCAATGATTTGGAGGGAGCACAGATCTCTAAGGGGAAGGATAGCGATCAGATGGCAAACAGTAGATAAAGTGAATCCTCCTCATGAATATACACTGTATACAGTTTTGGAGCATACGTATGATAAAGAAATAGAAACAAAGTAAAAATATAATTTTTGAGAATGCCTATATTATTCATACAATCAAGAGTTCAGTGAGAATGTATATGGTGATGTACCAACTAGTTAAAAACAGAATGGTGTACTTCAATGGCCATTGAACTGATAAAGCCATTATTTATAAAATAATCAGACTATAGCGTATGGGACAATCCTATTACAGATGTAATTCAATGAATTTCTAATGTTGCTGTACGATTGATATGATGTCATGAGGTTGTTTTGCCATCTTGAGTACATCATATTGATGGTACAACAACGTTGGATGCTAACTATGCTACTCATTCTGTCTGCCATCCCAGCTCCAGTGTTTAAACACTGCACTTTCAAAAATTCTCCTGTTGAAAAACTCCAGACAGGCTCTTTAGGATTGTGGGGAGAGAGAGAGAGAGAGAGAGAGACAAGCAAGATGTTTCACAGTAAATGGGCAGTGTGCTTTATTTCAGAGGGGTGGGGGTGTTTGAAACAACCATTTAGATCTGCCTTAAACACATTTTCTAAAGATTTTCTCCATTGGTGATCAACTGTTGCCCATCCTCTGGTGCCGATACACTATAAAGAACAATGAATGCGCAACAGTAAACAACACTGCTGAGATAACTTCTCGAGGTGTCATGAACGTGATAAACCTCTCTAGCTTTGCTCTCTAGGTCTACTACGTTGTCATGACAACCTCTCAAAGTGAACCCAGTGTTGTTGTTCACTGTTGTCTATCCATTATCCTCCATGTATCTTGTGAGAGGTACATGTATGCAATGCTATAATTAGTAAAAACTGTGTATTTAGGAGATTATACATGCTTGTATACAGGACATGTAAATTTTAAGAAATAATGTAGAAATAGGATGGCTGTTTTTTGATTATGTCCAGAAACAAACATGGCAAGAATGAAATGAGTTTCACTGGGACAAAATTATTTATTTATTTATTTTAGCTAATCCTTTTTACCTGAGGCTCACGATCTGCCTTATGCGTCCTCACATCCTATTCATCCGGCTACCATCCAGTCTGCTCTAGGCCCCAGAGGAACCCCGCTGCCATCTACCCCTGTGGCTTACCCTCTGCTGGGGGGGTGGAGAGCCCCCTTACTCTCTGACTGGAACCAGTATCCAGTATCTTCAGCATTGCCCCCAAGGCCAAGCCTCCTGTAAATGGCCATCAAGTCACCATGATCGTTCACCATTTTCCCTTTTTTCTCTTGTGGCATGAATGGGGCATGCAAGGATGCCAAGGAAGGGGAATGCACACTTGTCTGCACACTCTCCCTCTTGGCACCATGCCCCAATTCACTCCCCCTAAGGACAGGGCCAAATGCACCACCCCCCAGCCTCCGCTGGCCACTGAAACCACCTTCCCCGGAGAGGGAGAGCAGTCCCTCAGATGCTCAATCCCTCTCCATGCCTGCCAACCCCCAGAGACCTGAGTCAGTTCCTGAACCAGGGTCGCCAGTGGGAACAAGGTGTGGCATCCAGCGCTTCAACCCTCAGCGCCACTGGGCCGGCAATTTGGACAGAATTATTAAAATTACTGTGTGTAAATGATTGCTGTTTTGCACAAGGTCCTCACTGGAAATGAGCTAGTCTCAGTTGAGTAATTCTATTCAGTCTCTGAATAAAAAGTTAAAATGGAAAAAAAGAAAAAAACTGACAAGACCACCTCTCTCTTTCTGCCGGTGATTTCCCTCCCTATAAGACCCAGCATCCCACTGGCCCTGCCTACTGCCATGTCACACTGGCCCACAGCCTTGAGGTCATCAAATATAATAACCCCAAGATTTCTTCCCTGCTTTGTGACTGCCAATACATCCTCCCATTTTATACATTGCCCCTGGGTTTCTGTACCCTCACTGCATGATTTTACACTTTTTTGCACTGAAATCCAGCTGTCATACCAACAAAAACTCCTCGAATTTTCTCAGGTCTGGATTAATTTTTCTCTTTTCATTACTATTAGATGGTATTGTTCCCACATTATGTGCAAAAACATATGTCAAATAGTCAAGATAAACAAGCTAACAGAGTGGTGCCTCATACTGTTCTTAAAGAGCTAGTGTATTGCCTAAAACTAATATTAGATTTTAAAAGCAGCCAACCATTATCTTTTATATCTGAGGTACTTTTTCTTTTCCCTTTGTTTAATTAGAAGATTGTTTACCTGATATTAGTAGGTGCAATGTGTGGAACAGCTCTTAGCCTGGCAGCTGACATATCTTGCTCTACTACCCACACTACATCATCAGCTTCATGACCTCACTTACTGTGACATCACTGCTACTTAGGAACAGCAAGTGAGTGACTGCCAGGTCACTCAGCTGTGATGTCACTATCAGTGACATCATAATGCTGATGATGTTATCTGGAGAAGCAGAGTTAGCTATGTCAGCAGCTAAGCCGGCCCGGTGCTGAGGGCTGAGGCACTGGATGCCTTACCTCGTGCTACACTGATGACCCATGTTACGGAATAAGCACAGGTCACCGTGGGTCAGTAGGGGTGGAGAAGGACTGAGCATCTAATGGACTGCTTTCCTTCTCCTGGGAGGGGGGGTTCTCAGTGGTTGGTGCTGCCCTGCTTCCTAGTGGAGGCTGGGGAAATAGTGTCATGCTGCAGAAGGGGGAGGAGTTGGAGCAGATGCTTGGAGGGCACAAGTGCAGACATGTGCATGCTCCTCTCTGCAGGCATCACTGCACTTCTCAACTCCTGAGGAAAAGAAAACCAGGAAAACAAGATGTCATGGCAGAATTTTGGAGGGTGCCATGCAGGCTCTTCTTCCGGCCAGCCACAGCACTGCATCACTGAATCTGGTCTAAAGTGGGGGTTGGGGAACCCCACTGGCCCCACCGGGCAGGCAAGCCCTGGGAGTTCAGGCCAGTGCCAGATGGTGGACAAAGGGGGATGGGTCTGGGGACTCCCTGTGGAGGATAGCTAGCAAGTAGAGAAAGGTACAATAAAAAACAAAAAAAAAGATATGTCAGCTGCCAGGCTAAGAGCTATTGCACACATCCAGCACAATATTATCGCATAAAATACTTTCTGATGAGCAAAGGAAAAAATAAAAATACTTCAGAAATAAAAGTTACAACTGACTACTACTTAAAATGTGTATTATTTTACCTGTCTGCCTGTTTGGCTTCACTAGCTCTTTCATACAGTCATATATACAGAGGGTAGATAACATTCACTGATATTTGTAATTCCATGTTCAAATGGTTTATAACAGGTGGAAACTAATTAACATATAATTAGAACGTAGTAAACAGGAAAAACAGAGCAGTAACTTGAACTGATTGTCAGACTATGTAAACGTTGTATATCAGCTATCATGGGGTGTCACAATATATTTTTGCTGGTAGTAGTTCTTGTCGGAGGAATGCTGGTAGCTATAAATTTGAGATATGGGCCCCATGTTACATCATAGCTTGTTATGGTGTGAAGAGAATAATGAGACATTCTTGAGTAAGCGGCATGAGTTTCTAAGGAGGTAAGTCATTTTGAAATTGTGGGTTTATCTCTGGATGTCCACCTTTGGAGAAGTAACCGTTTTGCCTCAGTAGTGGCTACCAGGAGTTTGAAGTGCAACTCCAGAGGTTTTTATGTACAACAAGCTCAATTCTGGGGAGAAAGTAATAGGTTTGCCAAGAATTGTAATGCAAAACTTGATTACCTGTTTTCAAAAGTTAACTATGGGAGCACAATTCCACAAAATGTGGAGAAGGTCTGTCCTAAGAGAAACACATCTCCAACATTTGTCATGGGGTAAGAGGCCCATTTTCATAAGTTGGGCTGGGGTTCAGTACCACTAGTGCAAGCTTTTGTTTTGTAGCAAGAGGCTAGTCTGCTCTACATGGGCTATATGGGTAAGCTTCCAGCAATGGGACCAAGCAGAGTCCGTAATAGGAGTATGGAGTGAGAGCTCCCATTTGTGTTTTGCTGAGGTGAAGGTATCAGGGGCAGCATCCCTTAAACTTTGATAGATAATACCAGCCAGTCCCTTTGCTTTCTTATACCATGCCTGAATGGGAACTCTAATGGTTTGATGTGAAGTCACTGCAACACAGATGTAACATGTACATTTAACCTTTGTCCACTGGGTATACATACTTCTGATCTGGAGGCATTTCCAGGAATGAGCTGGAATTAGGCTATATCTAAATTTTACATTTTGAAAGGTCCTTATTAGTGCATATCTTTCATGCTTTCAAGTCCTTCCAATTAACAGGTCTGTTTTTGATGCAAAACAGGTGTTTTCTTCCAATGGAAGTATGTGGTCCTAGCCCATAACAACTTTTCGTGAGTGTACCCACTTTTTTCCATGCAAAACTAGCAGCTGTTACCATCAGACATTTTTTAAATTTTCTTTGAAGTGGAAGGCTTAAGTACGCTAAGGGGTGTGAATCATCCAGAACTGTGGCTTTTATATCTATCAGTGCTGGAGTGTCCACTCAAGAAGGATTGAACAACTAATAGGTTTTGGCTGTGATAAAAGCAAACAAATAATGTAAAAAATGTTGATGGTTCCACCTCCCATGGACCAGTGAGTTCATAACTTTGCTGTACTATATCATGGAGGAGTGCCTTCCCAGAGAAAATTTCCTATAAAAAAGTCTAGTTTTTGAAACCACTTGGGGTGTATAACAATGGGAAGATGTCCAGGTATGTGAAATACTTTTGGGGAAGTCATCATTTTTATTGCAGCAATTTTCTCTTCTAGGGATAAGTTTAAAAGATGCATTCTTGTCAAATCATCCTGAAGCCTCTTTATCAGTGGTTGCAGGTTGTGGGATACAATGTGGCTGAGGTTAGAAGTAATCTTGATCCCTAAATACAGTGGTAGCCAGAGGCATGCTCAGATATTTCCAGATATTTCATGAAATTTCTAAAGATATTCTCTCTGCTGCCCATACTGTTGACCTGCAGAAGCAGGAGATTTCTCTAGAAATGTCAAAGAAATTTCAGGAACTATCTGACCATATCTTTGGAGGAATAGTTCATGGGGCAAGATGGCCACGATGCTGCCCCACTCCCCACACCTTGGCATTTGTAGGAGTGTTGGTAACTTTTTCTTGATAAAAATCCACTCTTTTCCTTGTAAGGCAGAATGAGACTTAAGTTATTTTAGTACACAGTAATTCTCTGTATTATGATTTTATTCTGCCAAGTGATGAATGGGAGTGGTGGTTGGTTTGAGCTTTAAACCACTAATATGCTGATTTAAACTGTTGCTCCATTTTGAAAACTTTGTTTTGCCTTTGACTTTCGGGACCACTCAGCCTTGTTATTTACTTTGGAAATGTGAGTGGTCCCTTCAAGGGTGAACTGCTGAATCCAGTCTGAAGGACTTTTGTAGCCGAGCTGACTAAAATATTTGTTAATTTTTTGGCTACTGGGATGAAGTAATGTGAACTGCTTGAAGAGTGCAGCATTTCCATAATGAGGATGAAGTGACTAGATGATATATCGAAGCTGAGGAAAGCTGTTCCTATGGGCGTAGGATAAGAAGTAATGTCACGGGTCCCTTCTAGACAATCAGAGCATTAAAACACCATGTTTGGTAGCTACACTGGTAAAATATGCCCTTAAAAGAGCAAACTGGCTGTGTCTGGGAGCTCAAAAGGGCAACCCAAGCCGCAGAAGCTTTCTGTAGCAGCCAAAATGCTTTAGCTCCTCTTAGAGAGGGGTGTCAGAGCTCTGAATTTTTAAAAGTGACCACTTACAAATATGTGCCTTTATCACAGTGCAGATCCACCCAGGTGTTTAATAGATGTTGCAAAGAATGTTTCCTTGTCCACATATAATATCGTGCAATACTTGGATTGGCCGATTTTAGTACCTTTTATGTTTGGGTGGTTTTGAAATGCATCTGTCAGTGGTTCTATAGCTATTATGAATGGGGGGGAGAGGGGGCAACCTTGTCTCATCTCTCAAAATAGTGGCAAAGGTTGTGACAGTGTGTTCTCTGTAAGGAGATGTGGAATAGGATTAGTGTATAATTTTTTTTTTTTTTGAAATTCAAGTTTATTGATTTTACAGAAACAACAAATATAACAAAGTCAAGATCTAAATTAAGTCAGTCATCCATACATGGTATAACATAAAAAAAACCACAACCCCCACTCCCCCAACCCAACCCCCCCCTCCCCACCCCCACTCTCCTCCCAACTCCCATCCCCCTACCAAATCCAAACTCTCCCTCCCCCACCCCACCCCCCAGCAAGTGTGCCAAACAACCATGTAGCTAAGCTGGTTATTAAATGTAGCAACATCTCAAAAATAATCTTGCCTTCCAAAGCAAGGAATGTAGGTAGAAAGGATAAGAGGAACAAGGAAAACTATTGTGGGTGTCAGGGAGGAGGCCAGGAGATCATTGGTGCAAGTATCGCATATAATTTACCCATTTTTATGAAATAGGTCCATACGATTACGCGAGCTGGCTACCAATCTTTCAGTGTTAAGATAGGCAGAAAGCTCAGTCAACCATTCAGAATAGGACAGGGTCAATTGGTCAGTCCAATGTCTAAGAACCAATTTCTTAACCACAATAGACACCAAAGTAATGTGATATTGGCGTTCGACACAGTTTATGTTAGCGTAATCACCTAGAATGCAAATTTCAGGAGTGAAAAGGTTCGAGAGACCTAGTAAGGGATCCAAATTGTCCTGGATAGAAGACCACAGAGGGGCAACCTTATTACAGTACCAGAAAATATGTAAACAGTTCCCTTCACTATGTGAGCACCTGGAGCAAAGGGGGAGGGGAAGTTTTTAGAGCTGGAAAAGTGCATAATGTTTTAATCCATGTACAAAATTTTGAGCCAAGGTTCAGCTGCTCCAGAACAACATGTAGATTTCTCCACTCCACCATATCAAAAGCTTTCTCCAAGTCTATGTCTATTGCTGCAGCTGGAGTGGGGATATCCTCTGCTGCCTGCAATAAGGAGATGAGGGAAAGGATATGGTCTGAACTTATCCTACCCTTAATAAATTCTACTTGAGATGGGTTGAGAAGAGATGGCAGAGTATGTTCAAGATGCATTGTGAGAAATGTGGCTATCATTTTTTCACCTGTGTTGATTAGGGTAACGTGGATGAAACTGATTAAGGATAACCATATAATCTAAAGTGCATAATGCAGTACAGCGACAGGGGTAGAGTAGTGGTACAACACTACCGTTACCCCTGTAGCTCACTATGAACTGGAGGAAGGGCTGAAGATGCCACTGGTGCTGTGTTTAGTCAAGCTGCTCCCATGGTGGAGTGGCTAAGGTACAAGTACCTGTCACAGTGGAGGCCTGGCGATCGGGGTTTGAATCCCCTTCTCACAACTTGTTGTTTTTTATTTATTTGCAAAAAAAAAACAAGTTCTCCTGCTCCAAGTTTCCCCTTTTCTCCTGTGTCCACTCCCCCTCAGAGTTAGTTATTTTAGTCAGGGGCATGTAGTGGGAGAAGCCCTCCACATCAGGGGGTGCAGGGGGTGCAGCCTCCTGAAAAAATAAGGATTTTGCTATGTTTTACACTGGTGTGTACTTTTGTATTGTGGTCGTCATTTTCTGCTGACCTCATTTTGCTGCACGCTGTAACGTCTGCGACATTGTTGTTTTGTGCAGTTTTGTCCACAACATAATGACCCCATGCTGTTGATTAGTGAAATGGGTCTGTAACTAGAAGGCATCATTGGGACTTTACCGTGCTTAGGTAAGACTGCAATAATTGCTCCTCTGAGAGTTCCAGTCCACAGACATTTAAAGCTGATATCGAACATACGACATAAAGAATTAATACATCCAATGAGGGCACCACTCCTCTTAATATTTAGAAAACATTTCTGTTTGATGTTATACAGATATAATATGAGAGGGTATATGTTCTCTTTTTTTGCCTTCTTTTTGATGAGTTTTATTCATCCCTCTCTTCTTCTCAGAGCAATTTTTTTATGTTTTTTCTGTAATGAAGCTGCTCTTTTTTGGCTTTTTTATTTTTGTTACTATTTTATTCTCAATGTGATCTTCTGGGTTTGCACTCATATTTTCCTATTTTACTATTATGAACAATTATACTATTTTGGTAATTTGGACTCTTTTGCAGTTGTACCTTTTTATAGTTCTCTCTACCTAGACTATTTTTGTGTACCTCTTCCTTTCTTTGTTTTCTTATTCTCTTTTCTCTGGGTTTCTTGTGCGCTATTGCCTTTTTCTTTTCTCTTGTCTTTCACCTTTTTGCCAAAGTTCCAGAAATTGTTTTATCCAGTCCATACAAA
The DNA here is from genome assembly GCA_016271365.2 of Neoceratodus forsteri. Taxonomy (NCBI): domain Eukaryota; kingdom Metazoa; phylum Chordata; order Ceratodontiformes; family Ceratodontidae; genus Neoceratodus; species Neoceratodus forsteri. The sequence goes on from CM028131.1 coordinate 590,352,139, forward strand.
TACAATCTTCCCTCTGTTCTTGATAGTGAAGCAGTATGCATTCTACTGTTTTACTTCAAGTGTCTGCATCTACATATGTGAGTTTTCTCCTGCTAATATGATTAGTGTCTGGAAGACTTCCCTCCTGTAATATTGGAATTTCTTGTGTTTGCTTATTCTTCTAGTAACTATCAATGTTCTCCCTCTTTATTTTATTGGGTGAACTATATGATGTTTCTATATTCTCTAACTTTATCCTGTTCTCTATACATATCCCTTTTATAAAGGACAGATCTTGTTTTATTTCTATCATTTGCCTCTATAAAATGACATTTGAATTAGATGAGTGTCTTAATGCTAGTATTATATCCTTGGTCATGCCATCCAAATCTGGTATTCTTACACTTTCAGGGCTCATGGACCATGAGATGTTACTATTTGTCCTGTCCATGCCCTGTTCTTCAGCACAACCTGAGAACACCACCATCTCTGATAATTTCTCCCTTGTTTTATAATTAATATCCTGCTTAATTTCCTGTTGCTCTTGACAATCTTCCCTGATTGACTCTCTCAGGCTTCTGACTTCCATATCTATTATCGATAGATTGTGGAAGACATTTGTGAAGTTAGTCTTGATTTCTCCTAATTTATGTTCCTGTTCTGTATTGTTCTCTTTAACCACATCCTTTAAATTATGTGTGATATTATTGTTTTTATTTTGGTGTATAGTACTTTCCACTAAAGCTGTTCTTACCTTTCTTACACTGAGGGCCAGATATTCAAACTGCGCCCAAAATGTGCGCAATAGCAGGAGCAAGCACAAGTCAATTGCGCACGTGCGCAACAGATGCGATATTCAAATGTGGAGCAAGTCAAATTGCGCAACCAGCCAACGTCTGAATATCGCACAACCTGCGCCATAGCGCAATCAGGAAGGGGAAGCTGAGCACATATGTTGCGCCATAGCACAACAAGGCCAGTCCAGCTGAGCAGTCTAGAGGTGCCATAGTGCAAGCAGGGAGCCCCCCCAGCAGCACAGCAATGGAACTGGACAACCAGGGAGGTAGGCAGAGGCCCACCACCCATGCCACAGACGGGCACAGGAACACACTGCAGAACTAACAACACACCCCCACACCTGAAGCACAGCATCACTGGTGGAGGAATGGAATATCCACTGGCCCATGAGGACAAGCCAACAAAGCACAGCTGGGCCATGGTGCCCCAGCACACCCACTGGCAAGCAGAGACTGCCACACAAAGGGGTCGGACAACCCAAGTGTACACCAGCCCCCCCCTGTGCACAGTACACCCTGCACTGGAACCCCAAGACACCACCCATGAGCAGTGACTGTAACCGGCACTGACGGAATCACCATGCCCCCCCCGGCACAATGCAACCATGTGTACCACAGAACCATACAAGCCAGACCCACCAGGAGCTCACAGCGGTGTGTGGCAGCACATGGCTAGACCGGCTGAAAGTCACCACCACACCAGGGACACCCCCCCACGCACACACACACACACAATCCCAGGACAACACCACACCAGATACCATGCACACCACTGCAACTGAACACCTATAGCCAGCTGCAAATCAGAGACCACCACGGTATTCATAACAAAATATATATATATTTCCAATCAATAACACAACAACAACAACAGGAACAACCATAACTATTTACAAATATATACAATACAGGGGTGGGGGTACAGATACAAGGTAGGGGTGGGTGTGGGTCAGGGGTGAAGAACTTGGTGAGGGAAGGCAGGGTGTGAGGGAAGGGTAAAGGGGGTAGGTGTGGGGCAGCTACTGCCCCCCAGGCTGCATATCAGCAGGCTGCCTCTGTCCCCGTGGCCTCCTCCGGTGTTGGACACCTCTCTGGTTCATCTCCCTCAGGATGTGCAGGGACTCAGTGGACAGCTCCAGCAGGCAGTGGATGGCCTGCTCAATTCTGCACAGGACCCGGACACCTAGGGCAAGGGAACAGAATCAATGGCTATGACTGTCCACAACCCTGAAGCCCACCCAATATGCATGGCATACAGCCAAGTGCCCCACCCCTGTGATGGACTGCACCCACTCACAGTGACCGTGCACAGGCCAAGCCCAACCAGGCAGCAACAGCCATGTGTGCCATTGCACACACACCCCACCCATGCCCAGCACAGCACAACCAAGGCAGTACAGTGACATGGCTACATGGTGGGAAGGTAGTGCCACAGCCATGTGCCCAGTGTATGCATGGACCACCAGTGACGCACTCACAGACATGCAGTGCCACTGAACAGTGCTGACTGTCACACATCACGTGCATGGCAGTGTTTTCCATGGATGGTGGCCATGCCCTTCCCCCCCATAGCACGCAATAGCATCCATGATGTAATGACATTCACCCTCATCAAGCCACTGCTGCTGCTGTGGCAGCTGCTGCTGTGGGCCCACATCACTGCCACCTCTGCTGGCCACCTCCGCAGCACCCCTCTGTGCCTCATCTCGGGCCCTCCTCCACTCCTCCAAGCCTGTGGGAAACAAACATTGAGAAACACATTAGTGAGATACCAAAGCAGACAACCCCCTGCCCCAATGAGTGTGCCTGCCCACACAGCCAGACCCATACATCACACACCTGCAAACACTGTCACAGCCAACCATGGACCAACCCTCCCCCATGCTCTGGCCACAGTACACAGTGTTACTCCTGTGGACAATACAGGTGCATAGACGGCTCACCCACCTGGCCTAGGCACAATGCCCCTCCTGGCACGGGACCTGAGGTGTGCCAGCAGTGCCCGCTCCCTCCTGCGCAGGTCACTGTACCGGTGCCTGCACTGCTCCGGTGTTCTGCACTGCCCAGTGACCTGCTCCAGCTCAGTGGCCACCTGCTGCCACACATGGGTGCTGGCCACGTCTAGGGGTACCTCCCCAAACAGTGGCCCATAGTGAGGCTCCACCACGGCCACTAGGTTGGCCACCTCCAAGCCACTCCACTGGTGAGCTCTTCTGCGTGCCATGTCTACAGGTTGATAGTAGGCAATATGGTGCTCCACAGCGTGGCAACCCCACATGGAAATGTTGAGCAATACAACTCCGTCTGTCCCTATTGCGCTGTTCGTACAGTGCCGTTGGTCCCTATCACACTGTTACTGAACAGCGCGATAGAGCTGCAGACATGGCAGATGTACAGCACCAAGAGGACAAAGGTCGGGCACAAGGTCATGGGCCTGTGGCACAAGGCCACGCACAGCGCCATCAGACATCTACACATCCAGCGTGATCGGTCGCCTGCGTGCCAGTGCCACAGTGGACTATTGCGCAGTTGTGCCACAGCGCCATGTGGTGACCAGCGCTGTAGCACCACTGGCACAATGGTGGCCGTGTCCTGAATTGCTGATTGCGCACAGCACGTCATCAGTGCAGCAGATGCCTGCGTAAGCTACCTGGGCATGCGCAGTGCGGTGTACTACACAGTCACAGAACTGCGCCATAGGCTCAGCCGGCTCAACCGTATTGCGCAAAGTGCAACAGCGCGATATTCAGCCATCATACGCAAATCAGCTGATCAGCCATTCAATGGCGCAGCGGTGCGATTTGCATCTCATTAAAGTTGCTCCACTCCGAATTTGCATGCATTGCGCTATAACTGTGCGACATTGATCTGCAGTGGCCATATTCGGTTACTGCAGGTGATTGGTGGGTTGCATGCTGTGTGATGTTCTGGACTATGGTCATGGGATATTGCAGTATACTGCACAGTCACAGGTGTCCACTTCCACCCATACAGACTGTGACATGGCCGAGCAAGGACTGGGTGAGGAGGATGATGGTGGGCGGAAGGGGAGGCCCAACTTCACAAAGGCTGAAACAGAGGCACTCTTCGAGGCCTACCTGGATGAAGATCCACTACTCAGTGGACGGCGGGGCACCCTCAGGCCCATGCTGCTGAATGGGGCCGGGTAGCTCACGCCCGTAAACCTGCCGGAAGCCACTGGCGATCCGTGCAGGGAATGAAAGAAGAAGATGGGGACTGACAGGAAGGTGAAGGAGAAGGTGGCAGCCCTCAGGGCGGCATGCGCTGCCACAGGTGGGGGCCAGCCAGAGGTGGTGCAGCTGACCCCGGTGGAGGACCGTCTTGCTGCATCCATGCAGCGCAGTGCCATCGAGGACATTCCAGGAGGTGGCATCCAGACAGGTGGTAGCCCATCACTGAACGGTATGACATGGTCGGGGGGGAGGTGGATCCCATGCATTAACATGTTCTCACTTTCTGTTACAGATCCTGTGCGTCTTCAGGGGACAGTGGTGGAGGGCCCATGCACTGTGGACATACAGCCAGAGTTGGAGGAGGGTCCATCCACCTCTGCTGGTAGCTGGAGTGCATTGCACCAGTGTGTATGCCTGGCTGCCATCTCTGATGTCGGTGAGTCAGGTGTGGGGGATGCCCTTCCTGTGTCTCAGTGGTCTGGCATGCAAGCATGCCAGCACGCTGTGGCTGTGGCATGAACCTGCACCATTGATGATGTAGCGACTACTATGGGCAGTGACACGTGTGTGTCACATAATGGACACACAGCAGGACAGCTTGCACCCATGGACCTAGCTGGTTCCAACGTGTGTGCCAGCACATCAGCACAGTCCCAGGCTGTGCCTGTCAGCACCGGTGGGGCAGCACTGGTGGCTGTGCAGGTCTCTGGCACTGTTGCAGACACAGCAGTGGAATGACTGATCCCTTGGGCACAGCAGGCAGAGGGGCAGCAGCAGCAGTCACCCACCAGGTCTGGGGGTACAGGGTTCAGCGGTGGCATATGCACACTGCCTGTTGACTTGCCCATACCTGGTCCTGGTGAACAGTGCCCACCCTCAAGGGGTGTTGAGCATCAGGCCCTTCCATATCCTGAGGGACAGGTTGCCGATGTGGCAGACGACCCGTCTGATGAGCACACCCGCCTGCTGCGGGCATCAGTACAGCAGCAGATGCAGGTTGCAACATCCATGGAGGCACTGTGTGTGGCTGTGGAGCGGCACAGCAGGGAAAATGCAATAATCCTTGCAGGGATTGTTCAAATGCGGATGGATGTGACCGCCGCCATTGACAGGCAGACCCAGGCATTGGTCGCTGTCGTGGCCGCATTGGGCACACAGTCAGGTGCCCCGTGCCATGCACGCCATGCAGTACACTATCCACTCCCCATTCCCGGTGTCATGTGACACCCAGCCTGTCGATGCCGGGTTCTTCTGTGGGCATCCCGAGCACCCCTGGTGCAGGTATGTTTGGCATGCTGTAGACCCCTGTGCGGACAAGGTCATGCTCGTGCAGTGGGACCCCTGATGGTCCATCGGTGCCACCCCATGTGGCCCATGTTCAGCCTGCCAGTGCTGCTGGGTCTTGGTGGGGCCACCCATGCATCCGAGGTGGCCGTGGCACAGTGCCACATGACTGACCTGTCTCCCAGTGCGGGCCCTGTCTGGTGCTGCCCTGTGTGTAATGTGTGTCATGGTGGGCAGTGCACCGGTGGGTGCCCTGCCCAACACGCCTACACACGGACCACCTGCACACCCACCTGACTGCTGTCCATGGGTGCGTGTGCATGATAATGCCTGCATTGCACTGTACACCAAGGTGCAAGGGTGCCCAGCATCTGACACACGTACATGGACAGTACAGGTGGTGGGGTGGCCTGTGGATCTGTGTGTTTGACATGTCTGTTCCTGCTCTGCTGTGCACCTGCCCCTGTGCACTTTGTGCCTGGTGTGTGTGTGTGTGTGTGTGTGTCTGTCCATGTAGAGTGTAACTATTCACCCCTCCCTGGTTGTATGTTTGTGTGACTGTACCCTTCCACTCTCCTCGCCGTGATGCACCCCTGGTGTGTTACCCTGTGTGTATGTGGGTTGCGCCCTGGACAGTGTTGGTTGCACATGGCCCCATGACTTACCTGTGTTGTGCGAAGTGCTCCTCTGTGATGGTGTCCCGGTGCAGCTGGGCCAGCCGGATCAGTCGAGGGTCACGCCATCCAAGGGGGGGCTGCTCATCCCCATCATCACCGGCGTCACCAGCATTTCCATTGCTGTCCCCCTCCTCGACCTGTACAGCTATCTCACAGTCTTTGGCCATGTTGTGCAGGATACAACAGGCAAGGAATATCCCACAGGCCTTTGAGGGGCTGTACTGTAGGGCACTGCCGGAGGTGTCTAGGCATCAGAAGCATGCTTTCAGCATCCCAAACACCCACTCGATGATGTTGCGTGTGGCGGCATGTGCCTCATTGAAGCACTGCTGCAATGGGGTCATGGGGTGCCAGTAGGGTGTGAGCAGCCAGGGATGGAGTGGGTATCCACTGTCACCTGTGTGGAGATGGCGGAGGTTAGTGTCATGTTCAGGACCATATTGCCCCTAGCTCTGTGTGCCACTCCCATGGCACCTGTGGCTTGCCCACCCGTCCCCCAACTTTGCCGCTCCTACATGCATACTCACCCACTAGGTGTCCTGTGGGGATGTCCCCACTCTCGACTCGATGGCACAGTGCAGACTGGTACCATATGAATGAATCATGTGCTCCACCAGGGTGTGTGGCACAGACATTGATGATGCGCCCACTGGCATCACACACCACCTGGCAGTTGACACTGGAGAACCCCTTCCGGTTGTGATATGCAGCCCCATCAGGGCCATCTGGCATGCGAATAGCCACATGGGTGCAGTCTATCACCCCCTAGCATGCCAGGCATACGTGCTACCCTATGGAACTCCTGTATGTTTGCTGTACGCTCTGCCGTGGTGCTGGGGAAATGGATGTACTCTGCAGCATGTGGCAGCAGTGCGCTGAGGAATTGGGTGAGGATGCGTGACTTGGCTGACTGTGTTATGCCTGTGGTGTCCCCTGTTGGCCTCTGGAAGGTACCCGTGGTGAGCAAGCACATGCAGGCTGTTACCTTTGTCTCCACTGACAGAGCATGACTCCGTCGTGAGGGTGCCTGCATCACATCACTGCACAGCTCACAGAGCCGCCTCAGTATTGTCCTGTTCAGGTGGTACCGGCCCACAATCTTGACATCCGAATACAGCTGAAAGCTGATGCGGGCACGGTACTGCCTGTTGAGGGCGAATCGCCAACAGGCCCTTCCACGGCCACGTCCCCCTGCAGCATGCCTTCTCACCCCTCACTACAGCTTCCATGTGGAAGCTGGCACTGTCCATCTCCCTGGCTTGTGCCCCCCAGCTGTTGTTGTTCTGCTCCCCCCGCTGTCCTGACTGCTACCTCCACTGCACCGGGTACACCTACTGGACTCCAAACTCTGTGGCCCCACACGCCTTCAGCTGCCACTATTCTGTCCTGCCTACTCCCTGGCCTGCACTGGTTGCTGCTGTGGCCTGCTCTCTGTTGCTGCCTCATGAGCATTCCCTGTCGAGTTCTTGCGCCTCTTCCTTGAGCCTTTTTATTTTGGCTCATTTCCACAGTGGCACAACTTCCGGCTGTTCCACTGTTGCGCATCGCACAAGCCTTTGAATATTGCATTGCGCTCTTTATGCATGGATCAACCCCCTTCAGTTGCGCATGCCTTCATTTGCATTGCGCTGTTGCTCATCATGTTTTCAGTGGCGCAACTGCCTCCCGCTGAATATCGCAGAATGGCGCATTTTCGGACTTGCGCTGGCGCAACCCTATTGTGCGTAGCGTAACCTTTTTGAATATCCCACCCCGAGTGTTTTTCCCACAAATATATTAACAGCTCCATTAAGAGTGGAGGTATGTAATAACCCTATGTTTTTATACATTCTTTTTTTAAGAGTATTTTTACTTTTATTTTTGGTCTTTCCTTTCCCTTTTAGGGTATTGTCTCATAGTTTGCTCAGTGCTTTCAAAGCAAAATGTTTTAGGGAGAAGGGCCCTTTTCCTTTGCCTTCCCCTTTAGTTGTCATCATGATACTATTGTCATTATTCTCCATTTCTACTGCTTCTTATTGCTGCAGGCATTTTGAGTGTAATTTTAGATGTGTTTGAATAGTCTAAGAAATAGTAGTATATAAATAAAACTGCTGAAATGGCAAATGTAATAATGTTTTTTTACACTCAGTGACTGTATTAGTCTGTATATATATATATATATATATATATATATGCACATATATATATATGTATAGAGTATACGACAATAGCAATAGAGTGCTCTATTTATGGGACCTTCTTTGTATAACCCAGGCTCTATTGGTTTGATTATGTGCAAATCTTTAAACGGATCTTTAACAGAACTATCAAAGAAGATCGCTATGCTATAATAAATAGTATCAACCAAACAGATAATGTTCACTTTCAAGGTATTAAAAGACTTAGTGATGGAACTATACATCACCGTCCTATTCACAGGATTGCCACTCTACGATTTGTCATATGTTTTCTTCAAGTTCAGTTTGTTGTCCAGATTATCTGGAGTTCTTCCACTTTGAGTATGTCATTAGAAACCAAATTATTAGTTTGGATTTGTGCAATAATCCTGAGTGCTATGAGTGTTCAGGATCTCTTTTTAAGTCTGTCCTGGGCAGGTCTTATGTATATCCACAAGTCTTCTTGACAGTAATGCAGTAAAGCAGTAAGCAGTTCTTTCTGAGAATATCTGGTATCTGGTATATGTTCTTCCTGCATTTTCTGTCCCTCTGCTCCTATTGCCACTAAAGTAAAAAACACTTGAATACTATCATATAGTTTAACAGGTGGTAAAGCTACCATTATTACTAATAATCTCACAATCTAATACAAAAGCAAAGTTTGCCAGTACAGTTTAAAAACAGCTATATCATAAATTATTTAAATTTACTATCACAGGCTTATAAAAACCCTGAACTCTGAACTCTGAAAATCTTATACTATTAAAATCAGTTCTAGTATTTATAAATACAGACAACTCCATTTTATAAATAGACGTATGAGAGTAACAGAGTAGTAAAATACTTACTGGTGAAAGTTTGAAGAAATGGCTAAGATAAGTGCTTACACTTCATGCCTTACATCAAACCTACCACTCAGTTAACTTGTGGTTTAGGTCACAACAAACTAGCAATAACTGACTCTGGTGCTTTCTGTAGTTTTTCTTTGAGAGAAACACCAACGTCCACTGTCACTTGTTTGCTTACTTATCTACCATTATGTGCTTTGCTTTAATGTTAAATGCAGCATTGTACACTTGGCATTTTATCAGTAAGCATCTCCCTTTCAAAATGGGCACTGGGTCCAGTAAGCACTGACAAGAATAGCGTTGTCATGGTGCACGCTGTAAAAAAGGCACTTTTTTTTTTTTTGCGGGGGCTTCCCCCATCTATAGGATTCTCACTCCGAGGGGGAACAGGTCCCGAGGAAAGTTAAAATTCATTAGGCCATGGAATACTGTTTCCATGGCCCAATGTAAAAAAAAAATCCCAATATGGTAAAAAATGTCAGAGATGAGGATTAGAACTCTGGTATCCATTGCCACTGGCCGAGCTGCTCCATGCCCCAGTCCTCCATGCTACTGGAGCAGCTTGGCCAGCTTCCTGTTTCCTGCAGCCTTTGTCCTGTGTACAGGGCCACAGAGAGTGACCACAGGAGTGTTTTCAACCAGTGCTGTAAAAATCTACTCACTGCCCATGTGAGCACTTACCAGACTAGCGCCGTAGAGTGCAGTACTTTTCAGGTAGGGCTCATTTTACGGGGTACCTTCAAAATGAGCTTTACAAACATAAAAGCTGGGGCTTCTATTAAATATATTCAAAAGGCTTGTGGTTCATCTGTCTTGCACTGCTTTTGGTTCAATGCCACTCAGTGCCACTGTGAATACTGATGGCTAATTAAACAATAAGGCACATCGGGTGTTGGTTATTGGGGATTTACCCTAGGGTTACCACCTTTTAAGAAGCCCAAAGTGGGACATTTCTTACTGAACATGATTTTTCGCAGGACAGTACGTAACCTTGGCCAATGCAACAGACTTGTTTTCTCTATATATTCAGAATTAAGGCTGAATATTGTAGTTTTCTAGTAGCTTCTATTGTTTCTTATCATTTTAAGGTATTTTAATTAAGGTATTATATTTTTTTGCAACATTTAATGGAAAGTTAGAAAATATTTTTTTTAACTATAAAGTCAGGACATAGTATTTTTCATGTTTTTTTGCAGGACACAGCTGTTCAACTCAGGACTGTCCTCGAAATTCAGACAGGTGGTAACCCTAATTTACTCCACACCTTTGTGTGGTGAGTCACGAGGTGCAGCCTAGTGACTTAACCTCACAAGAAGTAGAGAAATCACCCAATAACTCACACACTGGAGTGCCTTATTGCGATTATACAATGGACCCATGTGTAAAATAAATTTAAAATAGTTTAATAATGTTTTTTATAAATGTAATTCCTCAGCCATGGGTTATGCTGGATTTACCCATGGTCATGTGACATGTTTCAACCAATAATGTTACAGAATTTTCACATACCATTGTATAATGGCTAACGGCTCTCAATTAATACCACCATGGCACCGTCTTGACTCAGCCAGCCACTAACTCAACTAATTAACGTACCTAAGTCAATTGAGTTGTTCAGCTAATGAGATTACTAGCTTGACTGTTGTTATAGTGGAGCTATCACTGACTATCCCTGACTTACACTTAATTGCACTTAATTCCTTATTACGGACTAGACTCTAGACTTCCCTGTTAGTAGTGCAATATAGCCTTCAAACAGTAAATTAGCTGATCATTAAACTAGTCATTAGACCAAATTCTGTGGTATGAACTATGTGTATTTATGTAGAAATAAATGAATAAATAAATTACTTGGAACCTCTGAAAACTACCTAAGTGCTGATTGTCTGCATACTGGTGTAAAATCACCAAAGTAGCCAGACGGTCTGCTTGACTAACAAATCAGACAACTGTTAACTCTTATATATACTGCAAACAATGTCTTCAACTAATTTAACTGTTATATCTCCATTCTACATCAATGCCTGGACACAATAGATATATAAAATGTTAAAACAAATCTTGCACCTAAAACGCACACTAATGTGCACAGTTCATTTACAATCACTTTTTCAATTCAAGAGGAGCTGTTTCAGAAGAAGTTCTTCTCCAAGAAGTGTATTGTTTAGCCAGTTTTCTTCCTTAAGCACCCAACCCTCCGCATGGCTGCTCTTGCCATCCTGCTTCAGGAGCTGGCTCTACCACAGTCCAGACTCCAGCCCCAGGAGCACAATGGGAGTGTGATAAGGTTTCTCGACTAATTACTGCAGCACAAGTCAGCATGGAAAGGTGTTGAATTAAATAAGTCGCTACTGCAGAGCCTCTTTTCTTTGACTATTTTAATATAGTGACACTCACGTATACTCAGGCAACAATGACATACCTGTTCTAGGTAAAAGGTAAATGTTTGAACACCCTGCTACTTTGGTTTCTCCACACTGGAATAGCGTGCAGCTGCACAGTTCCTCCAGCCCACTCAGTAGAGATAGAAGCCCAGTCTGCCAAATTTAGTATCGGAGGGTCAGTTAGGGTTAAAAGAGGTTGTGGCTTGTTTGATAGTTCCAGGGAGGACAGTGTCAGTTCTCTAGGGCTTTGTATCTGTTGGCAGTTTTCACCAGGGTCCATATGGTGAGCAGCTGCTGGCATTTAATGATGGGTAAGTGCATTATCTGCTTCTCGGCCATTGCCATGGAGGAAGTACTTTTTGAGGTGATCCTGTTTTGTTGCATTTCTTCTTCTGCCTATTTATCACACCTGCTGCCAATTGCCAGAGTCTTTCTGGTTGTTCTAAGTTGAATCCTTAGGAAGCTCTTTTTCATCCTGATTTATGTCCATAACCTGGGGCCTTGTATGTTGTAAGGAATACAGGATCCGAACAGGGCCAGTAGAGTTTTATTCATATTGCAGTAAATAGTATTACACTCCAGCTGGAGAACTGATAGTCAGGTATGCCCCATTAATGGGGATACATGGCATTGCAGGATATCTGAGTGAAGTAGGTATGTTTAGTTTAAAATACCACTAACAAACTGCATCATAAGCTCTATGGCATTTTGAAAGCTCTGGGGAAAATTCCTGATAGAGCTGCATGTTGTGGCCTTCCCATTTCAGAGGTCCTCATTCCCTTGGAATTTTCAGGTACAATTCCTTTATTTTATTATTTATTTGTTTATTGAGTTCTAGGAATTACAACTTTGAGTCAGATACTCCTTTACAAAGGCTCCACGTCAGCCAAAAGACAGGCATGGCAAAACGAAACAATCATTACAACAATAGTAAACAGAACAAAAATATTAACAGGACTTCTAAGCACTTATACATTAAAGTAGAATATATAGTTATATGTCTTAGTAAAAAGAAAAAAGGATCTACGATGCCAGTTCAACAACAGTTTTGTCAACCAGCATCTCATCGACAGAATTATGTTGACTGCAGGTTGCGGTTGACATAATACCAGTGCATCTCCCAGTCTGTTTTTCCATTGGGGAGCTTCGCTCCCAGAATCCCCATGCAGAGGGTGCTGCCCCTGCACCCCCCCATATTTTAGATTCTCAACTCCAGTTGGAGTTGAGGGGGTTCAGGACTGGGAGATAGTATGCCCCGGTGTCAGGCACACCAACATAGTGACCTGTCAGCAATCTGTCTATTTTGTCACCGAGTTGGTAGGTCACTGTGTTGGCATCATTGTCAAGGAGGCATACCAAGAAAAATACTTGGCAAGAGCATACAGTGAGGTAGTATAACAGGAGGTGGGGTTTGAGAGAGTCAGAACGGAGGAGGGAGGGATAGTACAGTGAGGAGTAGCTGTCCGGAACACATTGTCAGAAGGGGAGGTAAGGGAAGAAAGAAGAAAGGAGAAAAAAAGACAGAGGACCAAGAGATAAGGGGAGAGGGGTCTATGAGTAGTCACAGCTTGAGGCAGCAAGAATATAGTCCTGCAGGTAGGTTTCAAAAGGGTCTGTCTTGGCTCAGAGAGTAGGACAGGTAGAGCATTTATCCAGAGTGGTGCTCGGTACATGAAGGATCTCTGGGAGGCAGAGGTCTAATAAAGGGGACTAGGAAGGCTGCTTTAGAGGAGAGCCTAGTAGCCCAATGAAGGAGTGCCAGGGACAGATGTTGGGACTCCACTGGTGGTCCAAGGGAGATTTCCTTGACAACCAGACGCATCTGGTAGGTTAGCCTGCCTTCAAAGTTCAACTAGGGTGGAGCACTGATACAATAAGTGCCTCAGCTGGGACTTGAAGACAGGCCATCCAGAATACCATCCCCATTCGCGCTTAACCAGCTGTGCCACTGAGACAACTGGAACCTGGGCTGTCCCTGAACATATTACTCTTTCTCATATGCACAACCCAATGGCAACACAAATATTTACTTCTAACAATCACAAAGGGGTGTGGTGTGCATATTTTATGGAACACATACAAACAGAGGTGAGAAAGAATAAATGCCTCAGCTAGGACTTGAATCTAGGCTGCCTGGAATACCGTTCCGATTGTGCTAACCAGCTGCGTCACTGAGACAACTGGAACCTGGGCTGTCCCCAAGCACATTACTTTTTCTCAAATGCACAAACTCAATAGCAAATACAAATATTTACTTAAATAATTACAGGAGGTGGTGTGCATATTTTATGAAACATATAGAAACAGAGGTGGTGCAGCTGGTTAGCTCAATTGGAACGGTTTTCCAGGCAGCCTGGGTTGAGGTCCCAGCTGAGGCACTTTTCTTTCTCACCTCTGTTTGTACTGTATGTGTTCCATAAAATATGCACACCACACTCCTGCATGATTGTTAGAAGTAAATATTTGTGTTGCCAGTGGGTTGTGCATTTCAGAAAGAGTAATGTGCTTGGGGACAGCCCAGGTTCCAGTTGTCTCAGTGGTGCAGCTGGTTAGCGCAATCAGAATGGTATTCTGGGTGATCTGAGTTCAAGTCCCAGCTGAGGCACTTATTCTTTCTCACCTCTGTTTTTATGGGAGCGCTGATACAGATCACATGTGTGGGTAAATCTATCACAACCACTGACCAGACAGCAGGCCTTGTTCAGAGCTAACTTGACCCTGTTCAGAGCAGTATTAGAGGCAGCCCCATAAATGATGTTACCATAGTCCACCAATGAAAGGACAGAACTGGTGACAGCCAGTCTGAGCACAGCAGGGGAAAGAAAGGACTTGATTCTGTGGAGCAGTTCAATCCTATGGTTGACTGCAGTGCAGACTGCAGATATGCGGACATGGAAAGAGAGGGAGTCACCCAGTCACCTAGGGTGACACCCAGATACTTGAAGCTTGAGACTGGATCAAGAGGGGCTAGCTGGGAGTTGAGGACAGTAAGAGGGGTAGACAAATACTTATTGTGCAAGTTGGAGAAGAACATTACTTAATTTTTTTTTTATAATTCAGGATGAGTTAATGGTTGGAAAACCAAGATTCGACCTCAGTGAAGGATAGTTGAAGGTCCTGTCGTAGAGGGGCAGGGTCAGTATGATCATTGCAAAGGACTGCATCATCGGCATATACAGTAGGAGAAACTTTCCTGAGCAGCCACATGGGAGGCTATTTAAGAACAAGCTAAAGAGAAGCAGACCACGAATGGAGTTCTTTGGGACTCTGGAGACGACAGGTAGGCTAGAGGAGAATGTGTGAATTTTCACCTTCTGCAAATGACCATAAAGGTAGTGAGCAAACCAAGAGGTGGCATCATGGGAAAGCCCCAAGGAGACAAGGGAGTCAATTAGGAGTGGGTGATTGACTGTGTCGAAGGCCTTAGTAAGGTCTACGACATAGACCCAACTAATGCCTACAGTCAAGGGCATCATGAATGAAGGAGGTGTACTCCAGTAGGGCGATGGTAGTACTGTGATCCTTTCTGAAGCTGTTCTGCTGTCGGCAGAGAAGGTTATGGTGTCCAGGAATTCCACTAACTGGTCAGCCACAATTTTCTAGGGCTTTCAAAATAGGTGGCAAGATAGAAATAGGCCAATAGTTGCAGAGAGAGTTGTGGTCCCCGCTTTTAAGAATAGGGGTTACAATGGCAAGTTTCCACAGGGAGGAGAACTGAACAGGGCACGGTGACAGATTAAAAATCTTTGCTAATGGAGCCAGAGCTGCTTCAAGGGACAGATTAAGGAGTTTCAGGTCAATAATGTCACTACTGTGTCTGAATTAACCCAGGACCTTAGTGAGGTAAAACCTAGTTATGAGTGGGGTAACAGCAATGAAACAGAAAGGTGGGATATCGGAGAAAGGGGGAAAGGAACACTGGGTGCAGGGGAGAAAAGTTTGGAGTGAGAATATTGCTGAGGTCAGAGAAGGTGGTGTTGAAAGAGTTGACAATAAGTTCAGGGTCCTGAGTGAGAACACCACTTAGGTTTAGCAAGGTAGATAGGGGGGAGACAGCTATCCCATTCAGTCCCTTAATATTGTACCAGAATTTATGTCATTGACCCTAGGAGGAGGAGGAGAGGCTGGCTTGGTAATGGGCTGCTTTAGCTCAACAAATCTCCCATGTGCATTTGTTCCTGGCTGCCCGATACATTTGTCTATTCGAAGGGAGGCCAGAGTGGAGGGCTGTGCCAGAGGTTATCCCTCATATGCATGAGGTCAAGTATAGGCTGCGAGATCCAGGGAGTAACACAAAACTTAATGGTTCTTGTGATGAAAGGGGCATAGATGTCACAGGCAGAGTTAAAGGAAGAAATATAATAAGACAGGGCATCATCAACTGAGGTGAAAAGGTCAAGGGGAGCCCAGTCAAGACTGCACAGGATAGCTTTTACAGGATAGCATAGGAATTTATATCAAATGAGGTGAAGTTTCTCCCCTGTTTTGGTTTTTCGGCCTAGGATCAGTGGCTCTTTCAATAACAGGAGGTGGGCAGCTGTTGACATGATATATAGACAGGAGCATAGCCAGAGAAATGCTACCTTGTCTCTGCCTTCAGCTCCCTCCAAGTAGCCTGTGATACAGACATTGTTCCACTGAGTACAGTTTTCCAGGTCATCTATGTTAGACATTAAATATTGACTTTATTGATGGTAGTCCCTTAAGGTGCTCTGGCAGTGTTAAACTGAATCTTCTTGCTGTTAAATTATTGCTGTACTACTGTGACCCTGTTGGTAAGGACCACTATGTCTCAGTTGGTCTGGGTTGCATTAACTTTGAGTTCAGGGGTGTACTTCAATATTTGAGTCAGCGTGTTGGTAATATTTGCCATGTCAGTTCTGGTCATCTCCGTTATTGGTACTGATTGTGCCATGATGCTAGAAGTAAAAGATGCAGTCTATTTCCATAACTGATGAAATATGGTCTTGTAGAATTGAGTGAGACAAGGGCCTTCTTGGTGCCCAGTAACATGGCAGATTGTTGTTTATTTTTTGTTCCATAAATCCGAAATAAAGGCAACTATGAAAGGTATGTTTCAGCAGCTCTCAATGTCAGCTATTAATGTCCCTATTTTTTCTTGAAAGTGTTAATCCTGTGCTTTTTATGGATAAGTGGGATTTCTCCCTCGGTGGTGTGACTGTAAAAATGATTCTGCTATCCTGGTTGCCTGCTTGCTCCACCTCCCCCACCGAACCACTCCTGTTTCGAGCAAGTTGTTGAACAGAGATGTCAGAGGTGTAGCTAGCACCTTCCTGAGCTCCCTCAGTGCCCTTGAATGTATTCCATCTGGTCCCATAGACCGTTCCACTTTTAGCTTTGCAAATTCCCTCAGGAATCTTTTCTCTGTTAATGGCCTTTTGTCCACCTCCCTCCCCCAAGTGTTTCTACTGCTTCTGCATGGTCCATTTCCTCTCCCTCCACTGTGAGGACTGAGCAGAAGTACCTGTTCATGATATCTGTTTTTACCTGATCCTCCTCTGTGCAATCTCCCCCTGCCCTTCTTAATAATAATACAAATAATAACAACTTTATTTATTAAGCGCTTTTCAAATATCAAGGCACTTTACAGTATTAAAACATGATTCTTAAAACAACAATGACAAATCATAGCAAGTCATGAAAAGCCTGACTCCACAAAACAGTTTTTAGTGCCTGTTTAAAGCTCCCCATGGTCATGCATCCCCGAAGCTGACGGGGCAGAGAATTCCAGAGGGTTGGGGCCATAAACATAAAAGCAAGGGCCCCAGAAGATTTCAAAGTAACCCTCAGAATCTCCAGCAACCCCTTGTCAGCCGAGCGAAGCTGTCACACAGGGGTGTAAGGAATCAGAAGCTCTTTCAAGTAGTCAGGGCCAAGTCCATGTAGGGCTTTATAGGTTAATAAAACTACCTTAAAGGTGATCTGCCACTAAATCAGCAGCCAGTACAGATTGTGCAGCACTGGGGAAATATGCAATTTCTTAGACACCCCTGTCAATAATCATGCAGCAGCATTCTGCACTAACTGCAAGCAGTGGATATCAACCCCATGAAGCCCTAAGTAAAGGGAGTTGCAGTAGTCAAGGCGTGAGGTCACAAAGGCGTGGACCAACACAGGCATATCACTGGACAGAAGAAGGTGTTTGATCCTGGCAATATTCCTGAGATAATAAAAGGCTGACTTTACAACCATTGACACCCGATAATGAAGAGTAAGCCTGTCGTCAATCACCACTCCCAAGTCACATACTCGTTCTGAGGAAAGGATCTGTGCACCCCCCAGAAATAAACTGGAGGGCTGATCTGTCCTCAACCCCTCTATCCTGTGCCCTGGGTCCACAACCATAACCTCGGTCTTACCCACATTTAACTTTAAACAACTCGAATTCATCCAGTCTTGGATTTCAGCGAGGCAGCTATTAAATACTGAGAGAGCACTAACCTGGTCAGGGGCAAATGACAGGTAGAGCTGGGTATCATCAGCATAGCAATGAAACCTCAGCCCATACTGTCTTACAATGTCTCCAAGGCATAGCATATACACAGCAAACAACATGGGGGACCCCACAAGACAGAGGGAAAGAATTGGAAAAAATATCCCCAAGACAACTCTCTGTGTTCTACCAGTTAGGAAAGATGTAGACCATCTGAGCACTGTACTAGTCAGGCCACAGATGGACCTCAGGTGTTCGAGCAGCACCCCATGATCTACAGTGTCAAAAGCTGAGGAGAGATCAAGGAGTCCCAGAATGGAATGGTTTCTCTGATCTCTTGCCATCAGGATATCATTGAGCACCCGAACCAGAGCAGTCTCAGTACTATGCCTCTTACGAAAATCAGACTGGAGAGGTTCATAGACACTATGGATGGTCAAACGGTTCTCCAGTTAAGTTGCCACTACTTTCTCAATTACCTTTCCTACAAAGGAAAGGTTCGATATAGGTCTGTTGTTAGCTAGAGTGTCCTGGTCGAAAAAAGCTTTCTTCAGAAGGGGTGTCACCGTAGCCTCCTTCAGGGAGCTTGGAAACTCACCTGATTCCAAGGAGCACCAGATAATCTGAGCCATGACTGGGCCAATGATATCACCAAAACCCCAAATCAGGGAATTTGGGTTCGGATCTAAACTACAGCATGTAGGGTGCATCCCTGGGACAATCCGCATAATATCTCTGAACTCTGGCAAGTCAAAGTTACTCCAGGAAGCATGAGGTATAGTGACTGGGCACTGACCAACAGCATCCCCCTCAAAGTGAGTCAAGCGGATCTCTGACCTGATGTCGGCCACGTTATTTGCAAAGAATCAAGCACACTCATCACATTCCTTTTGTGAAAAAGCTTGACAGAGCTGCAGACAGGCTGGGTTGCATAACCTGTCCACAGTTCAGAAGAGCTGAGCTGGTCAATTCTAAGCAATAGCGATCTCCCTGGACAGAAACTTTGTCTTGTTATGGGAGATCACTGATTGGTAGAGCTGATAATGCTCCATCAAACTAAGATGGTCGACCTCCATGGTGGAATTCCACCAACGATGTTCTAACCTTCATCCCAACTGCTGCAGCTCCCTCAGAGACCCATCAAACCAGAGGTTCCGAGGGCAGAGTGGAAGGGGATAAACATGAACAGGAGCAATCAGCTCAAGGGCTGAGGAAATGGCCTTATTATAGGCCAGAACCAGTGGCTCTGGACCTGAGCTAACATCAGCAAACTCTGAGAGGTCAATCACTGCTGCCAGGCCTTCGGGGTTCACATCCCTTAAAGGGCAGAAACTGACCATCTACTCAGGTGCAGACCTGCAAATAGGGTGAAAAATTGAACCTCACGGTGTAATGATCGGACCAACCCACAGGTTCCACCCCCATGTCAGAGGCCTCAATTCCCAGGAGGAAAACCAAATCCAGAGAATGACCAAGATTATGGGTAGTTGAGGGACATACTGTATGAAGCTCAGTGATGTCATCAAATGGAGGAAGTGCTTTCCCAAAGGTGAGAGTTCATCGTCGACCCAGGCATTGAAGTCCCCCAGAACAATCAGTCTGGGTAACTCCAATGCCATGTTGACGGTGACAATCACCACTTACTGCAGAAATCACTTTTTGTCCCCGGGCGGATGGTAGATGACAGCTATCCTGCAGCCCTCACCAGCTACCACAGTACACTCGAAGGATTTGGCCTCCTCCACTGGTACACCAGTGAGGCCCAATTCGGTCTTGAAACAGACCGCTACCCCCCCCATGGTCCAATCTCGGGTGCTGTATCACTGAGTACCCAACTGGAACTGCTGCTTCCAAAATGGAATCAGCATTTCCATCCAGCCAGGTGTTGGTGATACAAGCCAGATCAGCTGTTCCAACAAAGTCTGCAATAATTGCAGTATTGTTCTTAATAGATCTGGCATTGCATAACAGCGCTCGGAGTTGGACAGGGTTCATGAGCCATCCCAACTACATGCCCATCCAAAGAGATGGTGCCCTTGGGTATGGGGACTAGACATGGATCACCACGTTCCAGGCACCATTTCTCCCCAGGGCATCTTCTAGATCTAGCTAACCCTATGTGAGAGATCCACTCCTTCATCCTCCAATGTCTGTGCTCCCCCCACCACGCCCACTGCCATCCCTTTTATGGAAAATACCCAGTGCCTGACAGTGCTGATAGATAGAGAAAGGCAAGGGAAGGGGAGAATGGGTGGAGGCATGGAGAGAGGTGAACGAATAGCACAAGACCGGGGGCAACAGGCCATTCTCCAGGCTAATAAGTGGTATTAGTAGACTAAACTGAGGCTGAAACTCTACAGCAGGAAATCCTAATTCCTTATAATATAACTACCCTAAAATAGTTGCAGTATACCTGATAAAACTAAAACCATAAAAAAAGACATAAATCCCAACCACTGAAATAAATCTCTTTTAAGCAAATATTTCTAAAATCATAATCCTGAAAGTGCACCAAAGAATAACAGCAACGTAAAAACACTAAAAAATAAAACCTCCCCACCCCAAAATTCTCTCAGAATTTTGGAGGGGAAAAAATAGGATCATACTAAAAATAACTAAAACAGAACAAACATAAGCATAACATCAGTAAACACAAAAAGAAAGCAATACATAATGCAGTCATAAAAAAATGTATTTATGAGAAAACAGATAGTCTAGGTTCCAGTGGTCCTCTCACTACCAGTTGGACCATTAAGTGATCCTCAGGAGCTCGCACCCCTGAGCAAATGAAATGTAAAACAATCCCTTTTCTCCAGCAGTAATGTCAGATCAAGACTACTACTCCTCATGTCCATCCTCACATCTGAGGCCTCTTCCTCCCTGACTAATGAACCCTCTGGTACCTCTACTACTTCCTGTCTCCCACCCAAACTCACTCCCCCCCTTTTTTCCTGTCCCCTCTCACTTACTGTCCCACTCACCACCTTTCCCTCCTCTCTAGCCTCCTTTTGGCACCTAATGATCACCCTCTCCCTGGAAGTTTCCTTAACCTCAAAATTGTCTACTAGCTGAACCTGTTATAGCTTGTTTTCTATGAAACTTAAAACGTTACTGCCTTAAACTGTTAATACAAATTTATGATGTAACTTTCCTGTCTGGTTTTACCTGTAATGTGTATTGTGCTTTGTTAAATGTTCTTTGTGAAGTGGAACTTTGTAAAGAGCCCTGGCTCAAAGGTATTAATTCCTAGACTAATAAACTAAAGTTCCCCACATCTGGTGCCTCACTACCAGGGCCTAGAGAATACTATTGTTATGGCACTCTCACTGCCAACAAATGAAAAATAAAGTGTGACCGTCTATTCAAAAGCAGGAAGAGAACAAAATACCAAATAGTTTCACTGCAGAACTATACCAATAATGTTTAGGGCACTCTCACTGCCCAAAAGGAAATAACATAAAAGTCTGACCAGAACCAAATTCAAGAAGGGAGCCAAGGTGATCCTCTTCAGGACCAGTCAGCTCTACAGCCGGGGAAAGCCCAAAAATCTAATCCAGGGTCCACCACCGGGCTGCACCAGCTACCATAAGACCCCAAACAGAACCTAACACAATAGGTTCCCTGGGGATCCTTAGAGGACAGAGCATCAACCACCGGCTCCCCAGTGGATAGAGCATGGGCACCTGTGCTGCCACAGCCTGAAACACAGGCCACCGGCTAGATGGGCCTACTTACCAGCTGTAAATTGAGCCACTGTAATCCCCAAATTCACCACTGTGAATCCAGCAATAGGTTGATGCTGGGTTTCCAGGTTCCACATACCAATCCTTCAGATAGTGAACCTCGACCAGAACAATTCACATACAGGTCCGTTTCCTTAGTTGATTCAGAGTCCAACAAAAAATAACCACTAGTACAATGATGTGGCAGGTATGCAATGGCCCAAGGAAAACACCACTCCCCAGTCTGCTGTGAACCACCACAACCATCATCGGTCAGAGCTTAACGGACCACCCTGACGCCGTCTCTGGAGCCATTGAACAGTGTCCGGGGACTCCTTTACAAACACACCCCTGTCTTCTTTTTTTTTTTATGTATCTGAAGATAGTCTTGATCCCATTAGGTACATGTTTGGCTATCCTTTCTTCTGTTTATGCCTTTGTGCCTCCCCTCCCACTTTCCTTGCTTCCTCTGCTTTACCTGTTACACCATTCTGTCCTCTTCCCTCTGCATCTCTTTGTACCATCTGAACACCACACCTTTAGCTTTACCCTTGTATCCACTTCTCTCAAGAAACATAGCAGTACCTTTTTCCTCCTGTTTTATTTATTTGTTTATTTATTTGTACATCAGTTTACAACCTTTGAGCCAGAGGCTCATTTCCAAGGAGGTACCCAAAGACTGGAGGATAGCAGATGTAGTCCCTTATACAAAATGGGAACAAGAGGAGGCGAGGAACTACAGACCAGTCAGCCTCACCTTGGTAGTGGGGAAGATCATGGAAGCACTACTGAAGGAGAGATTGGTGGAACATCTGGTTGTCAATGGACTACAGGACCCAAGGCAGCATGGTTTCACCAGGGCGAGGTCATGTCAGACCAACCTCATTGAATTTTTTGACTGGGTGATTAAGGAGATGGATCAGGGGAGGGCAGTGGACATGGTCTATCTGGACTTCAGCAAGGCCTTTGACACTGTGCCACATAGAAGACTATTGCACAAACTGGGGAATATGGGTGTGGGCAGGACAGTAGTGTGGTGGGTAGGTAACTGGCTGGGCAGCAGGACACAGAGGGTGGTGGTAAATGGCTGTCACTCCACAGAGGGAAGAGTGATCAGTGGGGTACCACAGGGATCAGTGCTGGGACCAGTCCTTTTCAGTATCTTCATCAGTGACATTGTGCAGGACCTAGAAGGCAGAATTTCACTGTTCACTGATGACACAAAGCTCTGTAACAGAGTAGACACACCAGAGGATGTAGACAGAATAAGAAGGGACCTGCAGAAACTTGAAGAATGGTCAGGGGTTTGGCAGTTGAAATTCAATGCAAGGAAGTGCAAGATAATGCATATGGGGCACAAAAACCTTGGCACAATATATCAGTTGGGGGTGAGGATATAGCATGCACCAAGCAGGAAAGAAATCTTGGGGTATCATCTCTGATGACCTCAAGGCAGGAAAACAGTGTGACAAGGCAGCAGGTAAAGCAAATAGGATGCTAGGATGCATAGGCAGGGGCATCACCAGCAGGAAAAGTGAGGTCATAATTCCACTATACAAGACACCAGTGAGGCCCACCTGGAGTACACTGTGCAGTTCTGGAGACCTTGCCTCGTAAGGACATAGACAGGTAGAGAAGAGGAGGGCAACAAAGATGGTGCATGGGTTGCATCACAAGTCTTATGAGGACAGGTTGAAGGAACTGAACATGTACTCACTGGAACAGAAGGAGGGAGAGGGGATATGATGAGACATACAAGTATCTTACAGGGAGGAACAGGGTGCAAGAATACATTAATTTTAAGTGAAAAAGATGTTCCAGGACTAGAGAGCATGGGATGAAGTTGGAGGGAGGACGATTCAGAGGAAACGAGAGGAATAATTTCTTCACAGAATGGGTGGTGGACAAGTGGAACACCCTGCCAGAGGAAGTGGTGCTGAAACAATCACAGGATTTAAGAATGCATGGGATAGACATAAAGGAATTCTGGAGGTCAGGGTAAGGGCAACAGACTTCTTGGAAAACAAACTGAACTTACAAGCTCAAATGGGCAGACTGGGTGGGCCATAGGCCCTTATCTGCTAGACGCTGTCTATGTATCTATGTATGTACCTTGTAACACTGAGGACAGACAGAAACAAATTTAGGTTACAGCATAAAAGTCTACTGACTTAAAGTTACACAGAATGGTTTCATACATTTACACAATTTAGTAGCAATTACAATGATACAGCTGAGCACATGCTGGTAATAACAGAGGCAATATGCAATGGGGGAGAAGTGGAGGGGTGAGGTGGAGTGCCATTCAGTAGGTGTTGTCAAGTGTGAAGAGATCGAGGCCACATTTAGAGACAGGAGCAACTGCGAGTGTTAAACAGTTGGCTCCAAAGGGCGGTTTTGAAGTTGGAGATTGTGGGGGCACTGGAGATGGGAGCAGGGAGAGAGTTAAACCAGGATGAAGCTCTGTAGCAGAAGGACCTCTGACCATGGGTGGTCCTAGATCTGGGGACCAGTAGAGTGGTCTTGTTGGAGGTTCAGGTTGTGATAGTGGGTTGGGTGTGGTGGATGGAGGCTGTCACCCAAGGGGGGATAGCCCGAGTAGAGTTTTTTTTTTGAGGAGGCAGGTTTGATATCATAGCCATTCATCTAGGTTAAGCAGTTTTGCCTCGTCATAGAGTTGACAAGTATGTGTGAGCCTGGGGGCACCAGTAATCAGCATGCAGGCCTTATTTAGGATGAGGTGAATTTTATTGAGGGTGGTAGTGTCAGCAGCACCATAGACTGGCAGGCCATAGTCGACAAGGACAGTACTGAAGACGTAACCGCAAATCAGAGAGCATCAGGGGAGCGGCAGTTTTTATAGCAGTAGAGGATGCCAAGCCATGTATTAATGGTGGATGCAAGGGCATTAATGTGGGTGTGGTAGGTGAGGGCTGAATCGAAAGTAACCCCAAGGTATTTGTAGGAGCAGGCTTGTTCAAGCGGTTGTTTGGTTCTAGGGAGGATAGGGAGTGGGAAGTTGCAGGCTTTGTTTTGGGGGTGGGCAAAAAGCATTATTTTAGTTTTTTTGAGATTAATGATGAGTCTGTGCTCTTTAAACTAGGCTTCAGCATCATTGTAGGATTGTTGCAAGGTGTCCTGGAGGGAGATGGGATTGTGGTTGTGGCAAAAATGACAGCATCATCTGCATACATAAGAATTTTGGCACAGCATGCTCTGGGCAGGGTATTTAGATAGAGTGACAAGAGTAGGGGGCCCAGGATGGAGCCCTGGGGTACCCCTGAGTGGATAGGATGAGTTTCAGAGAGTGTTCCATTAATTTTTACACATTGGGAGCGAGCAGATAGATAACTTGCGCAGCAGGCAAGAGGGCCAGCAGAGAAACCAGTGTGGCAGACAGCATCCAGCAAATGAGGATGGGAGACAGTGTCGAAGGCCTTGAGAGGTCAGCGAACACTGCACCAGCTAGGGAGCTGGCATCCAGGGAGGAGTGTAGGAGATTGGAGAACTTAACTAGTGCAGTTACGGTACTGTGACTTGCATGGAAACCACGTTGCTCTGGGCATAAGATGTTGTGCTTAGTCAGATATTCAGTGATTTGAAAGGCCACCATTTTTTCTAGGGCTTTGGAAGGAGGGGGGAGGATGGAGACTGGTCGGTAGTTCCCGGCGGAGGACCTGTCGCCCCCTTTATGAATGGGTGTGACTATGGCTGTTTTCCATGCAGTGGGGAATTGCTCCAGGCAAAGGGATCAGTTAAGTAGGCTGGTGAATGGGGCAAGGACTTCATCCAGCACCAGCCGCAGGATACTGGGGTCCAGGGAGTTGCTTCCGGGACTATTGCTATTTAATGCTTTAATTAGGGAGAGTTCTGGCTTCCTGGGCAGATACCTACGTAGGTGGAAGCTGGAGCATTGGAGGACAGGGGAGGGTCAAAGAAATTACTGGGAGGACAGAGCTAGGTCAGTAAAGGAGGTGTTAAGGCAGTTAGCTATGCAGGCAGGGTCGTGGAGGTAGAGCCATTAACAGTGAGCTGTGCCCCCCACAACATACACACCACAGAGTTCAGGGTGGAACGGAATACAGAGCAAATGACACAGTACAGGTAGTAGCAAGACATTTGAGGGTGTCTCAGTTCCTTCACATAGAGTATTGTTGCCTTCACTATGCTTTCCCTCAATTCACCCCATTGTTCCTACACCCCTCCATAGCAATCTGCCCTGCTAAGTTGTCTCTAAGACATTCATCATTTTATTTTAAATCCACCATCCTGAAGTCCAAGACCCTTATCCTTGAGTGCTTTGTCTCTCCTATCATCTTTATGTTAAACCACATTGCATGGAGACCACTGGTCTACAGGTAACACCCACCTTGACATCTGCATCATTGTCCCTGTTTGTGAGCATCAGGACCAGTAATGCCTTGTTCTGAGTGGCCTGTTTAATTAATTGCCCTAGAAATACCCCTGCAGGAGACTAAGATGGCTCTGCTTCCAGCTGAGGCTGTGGTTGTGAGGCTGCAATCTCCATCTGGCAGATTGACAATGTCAGTATTTTTATTTAGGGGGGAGGGGCAGATATCATGGAGGAAAGAAATAAGCTGCAAGTACTGCAGAGAGGCTAACAAATGACAGTGAATGGCAGCTTTTTGGGGTGTAGAGATTGAGGAGGAGGTAACAGCAAGTGCCAAAGAATAGCTTTTGTATATACAAATGTCTGACATGCTGTGGGGGCAGAGATTGAGGGGATGGATATTGGGCTAAGTGGTGCAGGCAGCTAACATGAAATCTGTAAATGGTGGCAGTTTGGGGAGCAGATATAGAGGAAGGGAGAGCAAGTGCTATAGATCAGGTAATGTGAAAGATGGGGAATGGGGGCATGTTGGGGCAGAGATCAGGGAGTGGGGAGAGAGCAAGTGCTACAGAGTATCAATTGTATAGGGAGAATAGTGGCATGTTAGTGAGATCAGAGATGGTGTGGAACAAGGATTGAGCAAGACAGCATGTCATATAAACTGAGAGTGGTGGTATGTTGTTGGGGCATAGTTCAGGGTGGAACAGAATACAGAGCAAATGACACAGTACAGGTAGTAGCAAGACATTTGAGGGTGGATGCAGAGACAAGTGCTGCAGAGTGGCTTATGTAAATGGAGAATGGCTGCAATTTAGGAAGGAGTAAAGACTGGTGAGGAGGATACAGATCAAGTGTAGAACAGCAGATAATATGACTTAGAGAATTGTGGAATATTTTGGAGGGCAGATCATGGATTGAGAAGGAGAGAGCAAGGATAAACAGCAGATAATATGAATTACAGAGAATGGTGGTAATTTGAGGTGGAGCACATATTGTGGAGTGGGAGAGATCAATTGCTATGGAACAGTAAGTATATATTACATAATGGCATTTTGTGGGGGGTCAGAGATCATGGAGGATACAGTACAAGAGGGAAGAGTGGATCATGTAATTCATGAAGGAGGAATGCAGCTATCAAGTAGGGTTTAAGGAGGAAATACCACTGAGCTCAAACGTAAAGTAGAGAATAATGCCTTGCTTAGTGATCACCGCGGTGTGTTGAGAGCACTGAGCAGGAGAAAAATTAATAGGGGACATGAGGCTAGATTCACAAAAGATCTCAAACCCCTGCTGCTGTGGGAAAAACTTAGCGCAAGTGGGTTGCCACTTGTAGATCCGCAAGTTGCTGCAGTTTTCCCACAGCTGCAGGTATTCACAAAGTTGGAGCCGGATTATGACCAAATCCACCATTTATGGTCACTTGTGGGTGGTGTTGCCCAGGAAATCCCCACAGCTGTGAAAAACTGTTACAGCTGGGGGGACCAGCCATAAAATCTTTTGCAACTGCTGGTGCAGTACATAGCAATTGCCACAGCGGTGGAGATTTCAGTCCGCAAATGGAGTTGTGGCATGGGCCATAGCCACAAACAGTTTTGTGAATCTAGTCCAAGATCTTGCACAGATTTTCGATAATGCACAAGAAAACCACCTACTTTGCATTTTTCATCCTCATGATTAGCAAGGTCTTCAAAAGGGTGAGGGAGAGAATGCAGAGAGTGGCTGAAATTACAAAAGAGATTGCATATTAAAAGCTGTGCTAGACAAACACATCACCAAAGCCCTCTCACAATTCAGAGTGATACCACTGTAGTCATATGCTTTACAAGCCCTAAATATATGTATTGAACTTTGTTTATTTATGTTGTGATGATCAAAATGCTTTCATTTTAGTGTTCAAAATACAGGTAAGCAGCGTAACACAATTCTTTACTCGAAGTGATGAGTGAGAGTGGAACATGTTAGAACATGTTTTACTTGCCTTTTACCACATATGAGACTACATTAATTCCATGAGTTGCAAGCACTGCATTGTGGATATGCAAATTAGGTTATGTTGTGAAACATCTCTGGATTTAATCAATTCTTTACTAACCTACATACTGTTGATATACTGCACTCTTTACCAACTCCCACACTCACAGGTGGACACTGTGCTCTAGCCTTTCTCATTAAACTTACTACCTTCAATAAAGGTCATCGGTTCTTGCTAATCTAAAGCTGATAGCTTCCCAGTTATGACACCTTCAAACCCAAATTTCTCAAATTGGGGGCCGCAACCCTTGCCTGTGCAGTTTATGACCTGTTTAACCAATCTTTCCTCACAGGGATTGTCCCTGATAAATGGAAGGTAGCCATGGTTATTCATATTCACAAGGGTGGGCCCAACACAACTGTTGAGAATTTTAGACCTATTTCTATCCTCTGTTCATTGGCGAAAATCAAGAGCGAATACTCAATAACCACCTACAGGATTATCTGGACTACCACCACCTCCTCTCAATGTTCCAGCATGGGTTCAGAAATGTCAACAGTACCTTCACTGCCTTAAAAAAAAGTTACATCTGACCTGTTCCATGCTATGGACCAAGGCTTTGCCACTGGTGCTACCTCTGTCGATTTGACAAAGGCATTTGACTTGGTCAACCACAGTCTCCTACTACAGCAATTACACTCTCTTGGCCTTGACACTAGTGCCTTAATTTGGCTCCAAAATTACTTTACAGGATGCATACAAAGGGTAAAGTGGACCTGATCTTTTTAGACCTCAGGGATCCATTGTGGGCCCATTACTATTCTCCCTCTCTATTAATGAATCACCAAAAAACTGTGGGAGGGGGCATCTGTACACCTCTGTGCAGACAATGCCATTATTTACCATTCTTCATCTGATGTCGGTGGCTCAATAGTAAGCTAGCATTGGACTTCCAAACTTTTCAGGACTGGTTTCTAGAAAAACTGGTACACCTAAGGACTAACAGTCTCACCAGCTGGTCAGTTGTGGAGCCAAAGAACACCAGACCAAGCTGGAAGACAAACTGTCATTAATTTCATCTGACATCTCCTTCTCTGAGATCCTGCCAGTCTGGGAGAGGGGGCAGATGGACAGAAGGTCAAAGAAGGGGAGATAGGGGAGCTAAACATGTGGCTCAAGGGCTGGTGCCAGGAAAAAGGACACAAATTTGTAGGTAACTGGCAACAGTTTTGGGAGCAAAAGTTCTTTAAATTTGATGGACTACATCTGACTAAGGAGGGAGTCAGTGCATTGGGACAGAAGTTTGACATCTTTGTAGAATATTTAAACTAGCAAATGGGGAGAGGTGCAGCACCTGATACATTGAATGGGAAGAACACCCCACCCTCCTCAGCTAGTGATTAAACAGGAGTTCAGCATGTTTGTAGTTCATTTGCATCATCAAGTAAGGAAAAAGGTCCCGCTCCCCATATGACGTGTAGGGGAAAAGCCTGACCTCACCCAACAACTAACACACTGAAATTTGGTCAATGGAAAATCATGTACACAGATGTCCACAGTTTAGGAAACAAGATCCCAGACCTGCAGGCAACAATCACAGAGGCTAAATTGGACATAGTAGCCATTAGCAAGACATGATTCACCAGTAACCACACTTGGGAGACTTCAGTACCCAGCTATGTACTGTTCAGAAGAGACTGAGTTGCAAAAATGGGGGTTGGAGTGGCCCTTTATGTCAATGAAAATATCACATTCTCTAATACTTTCAAAGTTAATCTCCAGCTGGATAGGTGTTGTTCATCAAGGCACAGAGTATTATCCTACTGCTTACCTGGCTAGTATATTCAGTTTGTTACTATTTGGCCAGCCTGTTCTGTTCTCTGTTTCTACAGACACATGTAACAGTCTGTAAGATCTTCACAATGTATCCGACTGTTTTAATGTTTGTTTCATTTTAATAACTCAAATCAATAAAATGTTTTAACCACAAAAATGAAATATCAAAGCTACAGAAATTCAGAATACACATAAGGAGCCAGAAGAACTGTGGGTCACCATGGAAACAGGAAATGGGACAGCCATGCTAACTGGGATTGTCTTCAGGCCTCCAGACCAGGAGGAGGACATAGACACATTACTGTTAGAAGATATACAAACATGACAGCTCAGGGGAGGTTCTGATAATGCACACTTCAACATGCCAGATACAGATTGGTCAATACCAGCAGGAACATCCACCAGAACTAGCCACATAGTGGATTCCCTACAGGGTGGAGGGCCTCAAACAACTGGTACGATAACCCACAAGAGACAGAGCTATCCTAGATCTAGGACTGACTAATGGGGAAAGGATCACAAGATCTCTAGGTAGAAGGTCACCTGGGGGCAGTGACCATCACATGGTATGGTTCAATTTGACCACTAGAACTAAATCATCCCATTCCAAGGTAAAGATATGGTAATTCAGAGGAGCTGGCTTTGATAAGATGGCCAACAGAGTTCAGGAGCCTGGCAAGAAGAAATACAGGTGAGGTGTACAGGCAAGTGTGTGCAAGCATTAAGGATACAATACTTGAATCAACATCCCATTGTCTTAGAGAGAAGCAAGAGCAAAAAAAAGGAGGAAACCACTTGGTTCTCAAACACAGTAGCAGAAAAGGTCAGAGCCAAAAAGCTGGCCTTCAGGAAATATAAGTGAATGCAGTGGGATGAAGAAAGGGAGGCATACCAAACTTCCCTAAGGGAAGCAGGGAAGGCAGTAAGGCAGACAAATGCCCAAACCAAAGAAACACTAGCACAAACAGTTAAAGAATTAGACAAGACTTTCTATAGATACATTAGTGAAAGGAGAAAGTCCAGATGGAGTATTGCTAAGGAACAGCTAACATTTTTCAAATCAAACTATCTCTGGCTGGAAGCTGCAATACTGAACATAGGATTTGCAAGAAAGTGAGTTGTGCTCACAACAGAGGGAGGTGAACCTTACAATTGTCTTTGGTTTGGAGCAGATATTCTGCAGGTGGAGGCTACTTCTAACTGAAAGGTGAAATAAGGAACTTAGAATTATCAGGAAAGACAGTCTTTATTACAATTCTTAAGATTTTCAGTGCAGGAAGAGTTTAAAGCACAGCTGCCTTATTTTGGGTCTGACTGCTTTCAGAGCACAAACCACCAGGCTGTTTTGGGGCTGGGGAGGTTTACCTGTGTCTGACTTAGATGTCTGGATTTTTCTCTGTTGATTAACAGGGTATTTTCTCTGTCAAATTGTTGTGTAGGGTATCTTGCTGACAGGAAGGCACTCATCATGGCCGGTGGGTCAGAGCTCTTAGCTGATTGTTTTGTGAGGTACAGTTTAGGCCTAACCCTTCCCACCCTCACCCCACCCACCTGAAATAGTTCCTTTATACCTGGGGTTCTGAAATCATTTCCTCAAGAGTGCAAGGTGCATATCACTGTCATATCCTCTCTAGCACACTGCACTGACAATATAAGCATACACATTGTATAATATATACATATATATATATATTTCTATATAACAAACCAATCACACACAAACACACACAAATAATAAAAAAAAGTAGATAAACATGTGGGAGTAGTGCAATGTAATGGCTGTGGGAAGCAGTCTTCCAGGAGTCTTTCTGAGGCTGAGATGCTGCCCTATTTGAGACAACTCTCTGCCCTGAGGGAGGAAGTTGCCCATCTTCAGGCCACACTGGACAGTAGTAGGGAACCTTCCCAGGCCACACTGGATGGTAGGAAGGAACCTCCACCATCCAGGGGCCTCAAACCACCACCACTACCTCTGAGGTTGCAAGAAAGCACAGTAGTTGCACCACAGTGGGCTCAGGGAGGGCAAGGCAGTTGTTCCACTCCACAATCCATACACCATTCTGGGGGAGCATAGCTCCCCTATGGATGCACCCGCAGAGGAGACTAAGGAGGCTGAGGACAACTATCACAAGGGAGGCCCACAGGAATGAGGCAGAGGACACCATAAGGAAAGGAAGCAGCTCCTGGTGGGGGACTCAATTATTAGGGGGATAGAACTGGGGAGCAGGAAAACTGAAGTAAGGTGCCTGCCTGGTGCCATGGCTTGGAGGGAGAGGAAGCGCATCTTCAGGATCATGAGAACAGATGTATGAGTCTGAGCTGGATGTCATTGTCCACCTAGGGATGAATGACTTGGCTCAACATGAGATTAGAGCAGTGCAGAAGGACTTTGTAGAATTGGGGAGGCCTAAGACAAGTAGTACACACAGTATCCTTCTCAGAGGTGCTGCCTGTCAATGGCATGAGTGGTAGGGTACTTGCAGCATGCAGTTTAATGAATGGTTGAAAAAATGGTGTGGAGAACAGGGTTGGCTTCATTGTGGACTGGGGTTCCACCTGGAGGGACACCAGCCTATACTGGCAGGATGGTCTGCATCTGTGCAGGAAGGAACAAGTCTTTTGAGCAATAGGTTTAAATGCTTCATTGTGAAGCTTTTAAACTAGTCAAGGGGGAGCACTGATAAGCAGCAGGAAAATCCCAGCCTTTCCCTACAAAACAGGGTACTAAATGAGAAAAGACCGAAGTAGAAAGGTCAGTGGGGATGCTGCAACAGAAGGTAAAGCCATCAAAAATGGAGAGCAATGAGTACCAATGCCCGTAGTCTGAGTAACAAGCTTCCTGAATTAGTGGCCTTGATGGAGGAGGAACATCTGGATATCATGGCAGTCCACAGAAACATGGTACACACAAAACCATGACTGGGATGTAAACATACCAGGATACACTATCTACAGGAGGGACAGGGAGGGTAAAGAGGAGGAGGAGTAGCTCTTTACATAAGGAAGGAATCAAAGCAACAGAACAAAAGGGAAAACAGGGAGGAGAAGAAGCACTGTGGGTAAATTTGGAGACCGCAATGGAACCACAATCCGCACAGGGTTGTATACGAACCCCTTCTCAGGGGAGAAATGGACAAGGAAATGATAGAAAGTATACTTAGAATGGCAGAAAAGGGAGCTATTGCTGATGGGTGATCTGAATATGCCAGATGTTAACTGGAGCGCAGTTGCAGCAGCCACTTAAGAATGCGGTTATTCTAGATGCCCTACAGGGCATGCCTTAGACAACTAGTACTGGAGCCCACTGAGATGGAGCAATCTTAGACCTGGTTCTCTCAAATGGAGATGAAGAGAGATCACAGATGTAAAGTGGGTAGCCATCTGGGAACTAGCGACCATCGAACAGTATGGTTCACAATAAACACAGCAATAGAGTCAAGCCATACAAAGACAAAGGTACTGGATTTTAGGAGGGCTGACTTTGCCAAAATGGGTGAGTGCCTAAGGAATGCACTAGCAAATGGGCAGGAAGAAGGGGTGGAAAAACAATGGGGAATAATAAAAACTGCCATCACAGAGGTAACAAGCCTTTGTGTGAAGCAAATAAACAAAATGAAATGATGTAAGAAACCACTATGGTTCTCAAAGGAAGTGGCAGTGAAGGTTCAAGAGAAAAAGAAAGCATTCAGGAAGTACAAGGAATTACAGAAGGAGCAGGACAGAGAACTGTATCAGTTAAAGCAAAAGGAAGCTGGGAAGGCAGTCAGAACAGCAAAGGCCCAAACCGAGGAAAAGATAGCCAACTCGGTTAAGAAGGGGATAAAACCTTTATAGGTACATCAGGAGCAAAGGAAGACCAAGGGAGGGATAGTGAGGCTTAATAAAGGGAGGGAGGGTGGGCAGAGGGTGACTGTGAAAAGGCAGAGATACTAAACAAATATTTTTGCTTAGTATTTACAAAGCAAGAGGGGGAGGTACCTAAAACAAACAGTAGAAACACTCTGGATACAGAAGTTGATACCAGCCCATTTACAGAAGAAAGGGTTCTGAAAGAACTCTTAAAACTGAAGGTGGACAAAGCAATGGGGCCTGATGGGATTCATCCCAGAATTCTAAAAGAACTAAGGGTAGAACTAGTGACACCACTGACTACCCTCTTTGGAAACTACAGACCTGTTAGTTTAACCTCAGTGGTAGGGAAAATGATGTAATCACTTCTGAAGGAAAAAATTGTTGATTATCTAGAGGCCAGAGGGGCACAGGACCCAAGGCAGCATGGATTCACAGCGGGAAGGTCATGCCAGATGAATCTGATAGATTTCTTTGACTGGGTGACCAAAGTAGTAGATCAGGGAGGGACTGTGGACATGGCCTACCTAGACTTTAGCAAGGCATTTGACACAGTCCCACACAAAAGATTAATATACAAGTTAGCCAGCCTGGGAGTGGGTCCCAAGATGACAGCCTGGGTAAAGAATTGGCTGGAGAATAGGATACAGAGAGTAATAGTAAATGGAGTCCACTCTGAAGAAAGGGGGGTTACTAGTGGGGTACCGCAGGGTTCAGTATTAGGACCGGTCCTCTTCTATGTCTTTATAAGCGACATTGCAGAGGACTGGAAGAAAAGTATGTCTTTTGCAGATGACACAAAGATCTGCAACAGAGTTGATGCACAAGGTGGGGTGGAAAGGATGAGAAGGGACTTGGCAAGGTAAGAGAAATGGTCAAATGTATGGCAGCTTAGAGTCAGTGCTAAGAAGTGCAAGGTAATGCACATGGGAAACAAATACCCCAGGAGAAGAGTACACAATGGGGGGTGAGATACTAACAACAACAAAAATGGAAAGGGACCTGGGGGTAGTCATGTCAGATGACCTAAAGGTGGGCAAGCAATGTGAGAGGGCAGCAAGTAGGGCTGGGGGGACACTGGGATGCATAGGGAGAGGCATCACCAGTAAAAAACAGGAAGTTATTATCCCTCTGTACAGACAGCTGGTCTGACCCCATCTGGAGTATGTGTGCAGTTCTGGAGACCCAATCTCACGCAAAGACATAGACAGGATGGAAGCTGTCCAGAGGAGGGCAACTAAAATGGTGCAGGGTCTGCAATGGAAGACATATGAAGAGAGACTGAAGGAGCTTAATATGTATAGCCTTGAGGAAAGGAGGAGAGGAGGACATGATAGAAACTTTAAGTACCTCAAGGTAGCATCTTTCAAAACAAGAGATGTGCAAGAACAAGGGGCACAATTTGAAGATAGAGGGTCAGCTCAGAGGTAATTTAAGGAAGGATTTTTCTCAGAGAGGGTTGTGGATGCATGGAGCGGCCTTCCGGAGGTGTGAGTCAAAAAACAGCGGTGGAATTCAAGCATGCATGGGACAGTCATAAGGCAATTCTAGGGGGTGGGGGCAGAAAGAAGTAGGTTGCTGGTTAACTAGGATCTGCAGCTTATCCATTAGGTAGGGAAATGGGCAGACTGGATGGGCCAAGTGGTCCTTATCTGCCATCAAATTCTATGTTTCTATGTTTCTAAGATCATAGGGCATAAGGGGGAGTGTGTGGAGGAGGACCAAGGAAAAGCATCTATCCTGAATAGATACTTCTGCTCAGTATTTACTGAGGAGAAGAAAGGAAGGGCCACAGCTCAGCACCATGGACACAGAGGGAGGAGGTGTGCACAAGTCCCTTCACAAAGAAAGGGTTCTACAAGAGCTCGCTAAGCTCAGGGTGGATAAGGCAATGGGACCTGATGGAATGCATCCCAGGTTACTAAAGGAGCTAAGGTTGGAACTAGCAGAGCCATTATCAGAACTGTTTCATGAGTCTCTGAGCACAGAAGAGGTCCCAGAAGACTGGAAAAGGGCTCATGTGATTCTGCTCCACAAGAGTGGTAGCAGAAAGGAGGCGGGGAACTACGGACCAGTCAGTCTTACCTCAGTAGTGGGCAAGAATATGGAGGCACTCCTTAAGCAAAGGATAGTGCAACACCGGGAATCCATAGGAGCACTGGATCCAAGACAGCATGGTTTACAACAGGAAGGTCCTGTCAAACTAATCTCATAGATTTCTTTGACTGGGTAACCAGAGTGGAGGACCAAGGGGGTACAGATGATGTCGCCTAACTTGACTTCAGCAAAGCTTTCGATACTGTTCCACATAGAAGATTGATTAATAAGCTGGGTAGGCTCAGGGGGGTCAGAAGTTGGTCAACTGGGTGGTAAACTGGTTTGTAGGCAGGAAACACAGAGTGGTGGTAAACAGTATACAGTCAGAAGAGATGTAAGTCACAAGTGGGATACCTCAGGGATCAGTCCCGGGGCCTGTCCTCTTCAATATCTTCATCTGTGACATTTCAGATGGACTGGAGGTTAATGTTTGTCTGTTTTCAGATGACATCAAGATCTGCAACAGGGTAGATGATCCAGATGGGTTGGGCAGAATGAGAAGAGATCTGGATAAACTGGCAAAATGATCAGAAGAGTGGCAACTGGGGTTTAATGCAAAGAATGCAAGATCATGCACATAGGTAAGAGAAACCCTGAAGCCACCTATAGGTTGGGAGGGAGTTGCTGGCAATCACAAGGGAAAACAGACTTGGGCATCATCATCAAAGATGACCTGAAATCATCAATCAGACCACTAAAGCAATAGGTAACACTAGAGGGATGTCGGGGTGTATTACTAGGGGTATCACAAGTCGTAAAGGGAGGTAATAATCTCTCTTTACAAGATGCTGGTTAGGCCCCATCTGGAGTTCTATGTGCAGTACTGCAGGCCACACCTGCACAAGGAAATTAACAAAATGGAGGCAGTCCAGAGAAGGGCAGCCAAAATGGTGCAGGGACTGCATCAGAAAACATATGAGGACAGATTAACGGAGCTCAATATGTATAACCTAGAGCAAAGGAGGGAGAGATGTGATATGATTGAAACATTCAAACATCTTAAGGGTATTAACAAGGTGAAAAAGGCTAACATGTTTCAATATAAGAAAAATAGCAGGACAAGAGAACACAGCATGAGATTAGAGGAAGGATGATTATGGATAATGTGAGGAAGTTCTTTTTGACAGAAAGGTGGTTGATGCATAGAACTGCCTACTTCAGGAAGTGGTGGATATGAATACAGTGCAGGCCTTCAAACAGGCATGGACTAGGCATGAGGGATGAGTATGAATAGATAGGCCATTGACAGAGTACAGGCCTATGGCACATTCATAAGGTAGAAAAAATGGGCAGACTGGATGGGCCTTACGGTCCTTATGTGCCATTAACTTCTATGTTTCTATGTAGTCTTCAGTAAAAAAAAAAACTAAATGCATGCTTGTTCTCCAACCCCTCATCCACACCACATCCCTATCCCTCTCTTGTGATACTGTCCCACAATGGTGATGCCCTTGAATCCATCTAATCCTTTAAATATCTGGGTGTCACATTAGATGCCTCACTTTCCCTCGACACTTATGTCACCCTCCTAACCAAAGCACTAAACCAAAAGCTTGGCCTGCTCTATTACATCCGTCCCTTCCTCTTGTTGGCTTCTTGCCATAAGGTTGCAGATGCCACTCTCTTTCCCCTCCTTACTTTTGGTGTCCCGCTACTACTCACAACCAACACGACCACCTTATCTCACCTCAAACAAGCTTATCATGGGTGGGTAGGTTTGCCTTAGGAGTCACTGCCCGTCACCACCACTGTGATGTCCTCTCCTCCCTGGGCTGCCTATCATACAAAACTAAACTCCAATATGCCTCCCTGAGTCTAGTGTACACACTGGTCCACCATTTCATCCCTCCTTGCCTTGGAGAACTTATTCAGCTCCGGTAATCACTGCATGCTCTAAGGTCTGCCTCCTTCCCCCTTCTTGTAATGTCCAAACCATGGTTAGCTGTGGCCTGAAAATCATTTGCCTTCTTGGTAGTGTCCAGCTGGAACTCTCTACCACATGCTACATTATCCTGCTACTCTCTCAGTCAGTTTCAATCCTCCCTATTACGCCGCCTCTTTGCCTCCTTACTTTGCTCCTTCTTCCGATGACTCTTGTTCTTGCTTCCCAAACTCTATGTATAAGTAGCCACACTCTCTAAACCTATGTAAATGTAATTTGTAAGTATACCCATAAAGAATGTATTTTGTAAATCTGTGAATGATGTAAATGTAAGCACTGTACCTGCCATGTAAGTCTACCTGTAAGGAATGTAATTTGTAAATCTTGAATTATGTTAATGTAACCACAGTACCTGCCATGTCTTTGACAATGTAATGTATTTCGGGTTGCCCCTGAAAAAGGGACTGTACTGTCTCAGCAGACTCACCTTGTTATCAAAACTCAAATAAATAAATAAATAACCTCCACCATTCCCTAAGAAACAAAGCACTAAACTGCAGCATTTATTAAAGAAGTAAGCATGGCACATATGCAGAGGTACTGGTTCCAAGCAGGCAGAATTAGAGTTACACAGGAACCTTTGGTGTTTGCATTTTCTAACCTTTGTGAACAGGCAAAGACATCAAAGAGAAAATCAGTCAATCACTTTATTTAACCAGGCATAAACACCATTGAGCAATCTCATTTTCAAGGTGGTCCTGGGCATTAATACAATACAGTACACTTCAAGATTACAATTACGGTGGACAACGGTGCAAAAGAAAAAGAAAAAACATTGTGAAGGTGCCAGTCAATATGGGCCTATACATACTGGTCAACATATTTAACATGCAAAGGTACATAATGATAAGCTTTACTGAAATGAGAAGAGACAACAATCCCATATAATCTCCGCTAAGTAAGAGCTCATACCTAAATGATAAAACATAAGGAGGTATTAAGCAATAGGGTAGAAATTGGGGTGAAAGAGTAGGCAGCCAAAAGGGATGCCAGAACAGGTAAAAGGCAGAGAATAGGCAGGGCCATCTTGGATTAAGGGAATTAGGTTTGTAGGTCCTAGGTTTCTGTTGTTAGGAATGTGGGGTGGATGAGATACTTAGGCATAAGATTTGAGAGTGGCACCCGGGGCTTAGTGGTCATCGGCATCTGAAACAGTTGCATGATTCCTTCAGATAATCCATTAATAGAGCTTTGAATGTGAAATTGCTTGGAAGTGAGGATAATTTTAATGAGTCTTGCATAGTGTTCCAGAGTGATGGAAATGAGAAATTGATTGCTGCTGAGCCAAGGGTAGTTTTCACTCTAGGAATCTGGAAGCAGATTAAGGAGAAGCGTCTCAGGCCATAGGAACCTTTAGCCCATTTAAAGGTGTTCGAGATGTATGCAGGGAGGTTATCAGATAATGCTCTAAAAAAACAGAGGAGAGCATTCCTTTTTCTTCTAGTTGAGAGTGAGGTCCATCCCAAAACCTGGTATAGACGACAGTGATGTTTACTACGGGGTAGATTTAAGATAAATCTTAAAGCCCGGTGGTAAAGGGTGTCCAGTTTGTTTAGCATCGTTGATGGGCAATGACTGTAAAGGAAGTCAGCATAGTCCAGTATAGGTAGGAATGTAGTTTGTACTGGTCTCATTCTGGCTTCTAATGAGAGTAGGTGTTTAATGCAATAGAATAAACCTAATCGCTGTCTTAGCTTTTTTGAGGTTTCATTTAAGTGGCACAGAAAGTTGAGCTTGTTATCCAGCCAGAACCCTAGGTATTTAAAGGTATCAACTACTTCAAGGGGTTCATCTATGAGTGTTCTGATCTGTGTGATATGTGGGCATCCAGAAGTGGACTTTGGTGAGAGAATCATTGCTTTAGTCTTTTTGGCATTGAGGAGGAGCTTATGAGTGAGAAGGTCGTATTGGAGGGTGACAAAGTCTTTCTGTAAGTACTCATGGGCCAGATACAAGGATGAATTTGTGGTATAGAGTACAGTATCATCTGCGAATAAGTGCACATTTGTTGTGGCCAGCTGCAAGTCCAGATTATTGATGTATATTGCAAAGACGATAGGGCCCAGGATGGAGTCTTGTGGAGCTCCTCGTAACAAGGATTTTTGTGGGGATAGATCTCCTATGGCTTTGACTTGTTGTAACCTATTGGTTAGGTAGCTGGTGAACCATTTAATGGCAGAACTATCAAGTCCGATGTTACTCAGTGCAGTAAGCATGATGGTATGATCCACAGTATCGAAGGCCTTACTTAGATCAAGAAAGAGGGCAAATACATGCTTCTT
Source organism: Neoceratodus forsteri (assembly GCA_016271365.2). Classification (NCBI taxonomy): domain Eukaryota; kingdom Metazoa; phylum Chordata; order Ceratodontiformes; family Ceratodontidae; genus Neoceratodus; species Neoceratodus forsteri. The sequence continues at coordinate 590,391,963 of CM028131.1, forward strand.
AGAGTCCAAGGCTATTTGCCAGTCTGTAGTTACTTTGGCAAGAGCTGATACTGTACTGTGTTTGACTCTGAAGCCAGACTGAGCCGGGTTTAGCAACTTTTGTGAATCCAAATGTTCTCTAAGTTGGATGTTGACAATTTTTCAAGTAATTTAGAGATGACGGATAGTATAGAAATAGGCCAGTAATTGTTCAGATCCTCAGATCCCCAGTCTTGAATAATGGTAGGATGTGGCAGTTTTCCACAAGACAGGTAGCTCACCTTGAATCAGAGAGGTGTTGAATAAGTGTGTAATGGGGGCGGACAGATAGGTATGGCCAAGTTTTAGGAAGTAAGGTTCAATATTATCTGCACCCGCACTCTTTTTTGTATCCAGAGAAAGGAGGAGGTCCTCCACTTGCTTGAACGTAATTGTGAGGAAGCTGAAGGGGGTGGGATGTGGTTGGTTATGGTTGTGATTATCAGTGAAGCCAACAGTGTAGTCTCTTGCCAGGCTAAGTTTACTGATAGGTGAGGTGTCAAAGGCAAGCCCTGCAGTGGCAAAGTGATCATTAAGCTTTTCTAGTATATCAGCTTTGTTCATATAGGTGATACCATCAGACACAATTTTGTTTGGAAGGGGTGTTGCAGTGGACTAACCTTCGACTTCTTTGAGGATGTTCCAATATTTGGCAGAGTTGTTTTTATTGTCTTCTAGTTCTTTTTGAAAGTACCTAGCTTTTTGTGACTTAATTAGCTTGGTACAAGCATTTCTAGTGGAGCGGATGTTAACCAATCAGCCTCCAGGTGGTTTCTCGCTTTTTCCACCAGTTGTCCCTATCCTAAGTGCTTTCTTCAGGATGGGAGAACCAGCCAGGAGTTTTATTTTTCGATTTGATCAGTCTTAGTGGGGCGTGTTTGTCTATTAGCCCCAGTAAGAACTTGAAGATGTTAAATGCCTCATTAAAGGTGGGGGCTAGGTAGAAATCCTGCCAACAAATGTTGCTTAGATTTTTCAGGAAAGTGTACTGGCAGAACTTTTTAAGGCATCTTTTCAGTTTGAATTTGGAGGCAGTTTTTATTTGGGAAGGATGTCTGATGCATTCAGTGCCACAATGGTCACTTATATCATTGAAGAATACTCCAATATGCTAGATAGTGTGAGGTTTGTTTACTAGCATAAGATCCAGGAGGGTGCTGCGCTCAGGGTTTTTTCTGTTAGGTCTGGTTATAGCAGTCACCATTTGTAACAGACCATTAACATCACATAGATCCTTTAATTTCTTACAGCTGTCATCATTCCAGTTTAGACTGAAATCCCCATTAGTATACACCTCAGTATTAGCAGAGTCAAGAGGTTTTGAAGGTGTGTAAAGTGCCCAGCCACCAGACGGTGGCCTGTAGCATGCTGCCATAAGGAGTGATTTCTCACTGGAAAGTGATAATTTTAGAGCAAGGCATTCAAATTCCTTAGCCTTTGAGGTACAGTCAAAGACTGTGACTGTGAATTTGCTTTTGACATATATTGCAACCCTCCTCTAGTCGGTCTATCACAGCAGTAGATGATATATCCGGGTACGTTGATAGATTTGTCCAGGGTAGAGGGTGTGAGCCAGGATTCAGTTATCATGAAGAAATCAGGAGATGCATGTAGAGCCCAGGTCTGTATAGAGTCAATCTTCTTTAGCAAACTACAGACATTGATATGGAGAAAGCTAATCCCTTTATATTGAGGGAGGTCTGCAGGGGCGTCCAGAGAAATAGGTGGACCTGGGTTTAATTCAGCATTTCCTGAACAGAGTAGGAGAAGCAGTAGTAGTTTTTTAAGGTGGTGTCTTAGCCTGCTAAATATTCTTTTGTTACTCCTTCTAGCGTACATTGGTTTAGCGGTGGCTGTATTAAGGGCAGGATTGCTATTTGCTAGGGATAAAACATAGAGAACTGATAGAGCCGACACCATCCTTGGGAGTTGCACATGTTCTATAGTTATGGCCTGGTGGGAGGAGGGGCATGACCATAGAGGAGACGTCCCTGATGTAGGATGCCATGGTCTAATGTGGGAAGCTATATCTTGGTAGATGATAGAGGAGGAAAACTGGCCTTTGTCCAAGTTGCAAACGAAATTTTGGGTAGAAATATAACAAAGTAATATAAGGCAATTACAGAGAAGGATAGGTGCAGATGGCATTCTTAATGTGGAGATATTTTCTTTTACCAGTAATAAACACATGATTTGCAACAGTTCCTTGAGAGGGCCAAGGAAACAAGTGGATCTTGTGGGAGGATGGGGTACCAAGGAAAAATTAAGGAGAAAAGTGCAAAGTGGAAGAAATTAGGGAAGAAAGATGGCATTCTGAAGCTTTCTAGAGGCAATGATACTGCCAATGGAAAAATAGATGGTTAGAATCTGCCAGCTGAAAATGACCACTTAGCCCATACAGTCTGCCCAGATGTTAAAATCTGCCTTTGCAGACCCTATCCAGTCTCCAGCGACTCTCCCACCTCCCAGCCTCTTTTTCAATATGCCCTTATGTCAATCTCACATGTGCTTGAACCCCTCATGTTTTAGCCTCCACTACATCTGCTAATGGCCTGCTCCAAGCATTTATCACCCTTTCAGTGAAGAACTATTTCCCCACATCTCACTTTAACATCCCTCACTCCACCTTCAGTGCATGCCTCCTAGTCTTGGTGCTCTTCCTCATCAAAAATGGTCTCCACCTGCACCCTTTTCCTCACTGTGAGGTACCTACTGGTCTCTGTCAAGTCAACTCTCACTCTTTTCTCCTTTCTAGGGTGCACATGTTGAGCTCCCTTAGTCTCTCCTCATAGGGCTTCTTGTGCAAACTGTGCACTATTTCAGCTGCCTCCTCTCAACTGCCTCCATGTCTATATCCTTTCTGAGGTGTGGTCTCCGAAACTAGACACAGTGCCCCAGGTGGGGTCTCACTACTGAGCGATACAGTGGCATCTCCACCTCCCTCCTCCTGTTGGAGATGCTCTTCCTATGCACCCCAGCATCCCACTGTCCCTATCCACTGCTTTGTCACACTGCCCTGTGACTTAGAGATCCTCAGATATGATAACGCTAAGGTCTCTTTCCTGTTCAGTGACTGTCAGTACCTTCCCCCATCCTATATTCAGCTCCTGGGCTCCAATTCCCCAGGTTCAAAATGTTTCCATTTTTTGTAATTGAATGCCATCTGCCATGATTTTAACCACTCCTCAAGCTTCCAAAGTTCCAGACAGCCAGCAGGCATAGTGGTAGAGCTACCACTCACAACACCGATGACCCAGTTTCAGGATTGAGCCTGGACTGTTGGAGGGCCAGCTGGGGGGGGAGACTGAGTGCCCCATGGACTGCTCTCCTTCTCTGAGGAGGGAGGGTTGGTACCCTGCTGCAATACCATCTCCTGGGTGACCTCAGGAGAAACTGCAGCCAAGACCACATCACAATGGAGGGAGTGATGGCGGCTGGGAAACCCATGCTTGTTGTTGGGCTCCCTTTGTGTGTGCTGATGATGTCAGGGATCATGGGCACCAGGAAAAAGCTGGACCCTGGTGCTGGCTTCTTGAGGAGCCCAGTAAATCTGGGTGGTCCTTGCCACCACCACTAAACTGCTTGATTATGCACGTGACCAGAGGTGCAGCCGGTCAGCTCCTGCCCCTGCCTGGAGGGTAAACTGAGGCTCCATGGGACAGACTGTGGTGGGTCAGGAGGAGAACAGAGGATGGCCCAGTGGCTCCTAGCTGGGACCAGCCCAGAGAATCAGAAGCATAAAGTATAAATTATTAAAAGTTGCCTAAGTTCCTGCATTTCTCCCGAGTGTTTCCCTTCGCAGATTTTGATATAATCTCCAAAAGGCATACCATCCCTTCCGGTTGTTCTGCAATGTCCTCATGAAGACATTGAAGAGGATTAGTCCCAGTGCTGAGTGCCTACTGTACCCTGCAGGTCACTCTCCCATCATTAGAATGAGGTCTATTAACCATCATCCTCTGTCTTCTATTTGTTAATCAGTTTTAACTCAATTCACCACTTTGGACTCCACTCTTAGACTGTTCAGTTGCATGGTCATCCTCCTGTGTAGCACAGTGTTGAATGCCTTGCTAAAGTCTAGATAGGCCATGACCACTGCCATCCCCTGGTCTATTTCCTTGGACCAGATAACAGTCAATGTATCATGCTCTCAAGAAGAAGATATGGCGTGACTCAGGTAAGTACTGACATGTGAGCCTTATTTCAGTGCTTGACAAAGTATTTGGGTCAGTCACACAGTAAACAAACTCTGGCAGAGCCCTACAACTGTGAATATATTAACTAGATAAGAGGTATTTCGTGGGCTTAAACATAAGCTGTTACATACACTAACTGAATCAAAGTAGGTACATTGAGAAAGGGCTGATTTAAAAATAATGTCACGTCTGTATTACAGTTACCTATATGTTTCACATTTTATTCTGTGCACTGTTTTACAAACATATGAACATGCAAAGAAGCCAGCAGAAGAAGGCCATTTGGTCTATCAAGTCTGCTCATATTGCAGGGTCCACAGCTTCAGTTGATGTCCCTGCCCTCCCTCCCCACTCCTCCCATCCTCCCTACCCATGATTCTTATCTTCCCCCTAAGCCTATCCCACCTCTTTTAAAACTGTTCACCATCTTTTACAAGATTACCTCTTCCAGCAGCACATCCCAAGTATCCACCACCCTTTCTGTGAAGAAGTGCTCTGACATCCTCCTAAACCTCCCACCCTCCAGCTTAAGACTGTGTCCCTCGTGATATGGTTGCCACTCAGCTTAAATAGACTTTCCTTATCAACATTATTTATCCCTTTCAAGTACTTGAAAGTCCCAATCTCATTCTCTCTGCCTTCTGTCTTCCAGGGAGTTCATGTTCATTGCCCTCAACCTCTCCTCATATGCCTTGCCCTGCTGACTGGCTATCATCTTTGTAGCCCTCCTCTGTACCTTCTTCAGCAGGTTAATGTCCTTTTTGAGGTGTGGGTACCAGTACTGAACTCCATACTCTAGATGAAGCCTTACCAGTGACCTGTACAAGGACAGTATAACCTCCTCTCTCCTACTACTTATCCACCTAGCTATGCATCCCAGCATCTTGTTTGCCTTTGCTGATGCTTTCTTGCCCTGCATGGAGTGCTTCAGGTCACTAGTGATCTTCTCTCCCAGGTTCTTCTCCTCCTCCTCTGATGCAGCTACTCGGACTCCACCCAGGTAATACTCTGTCCAGGGATTCTTGTCTCCAATATGCATAACTTTGCATTTTTTGGCATTAAAGCTAAGCTTCCAGATCCTGCACCACCTCCTCAGCTTTTCCAGATCTTCCTCAGGTCCTGTATCCCTTAAGCTGTGCCCACTTTCTCACAGAGCTTGGTGTCATCTGTGAATAGGCAAATCTTGCCTTTAATGCTGCCCCCAATGTCATTGATGAAGACACTGAACAACACCGGCCCCCAGCATGGAGCCCTGTGGGACCCCACTGGTTCCATCTCTGGTGCCAGATAACTCTTCCCCCCACCACCCTCTGGGTTCTGTCCCTCAGCCAGTTTTCTACCCATCTGGTCATCTTCTCCCCAACTCCAAGATCCACCAACTTCCTGGTCAACCTTTTGTGGGGCACAGAGTCAAAGGCCTTACTGAAATTAAGATAGAGGATGTCTACTGCTTGGCACCTGTCTACAGTCTTAGTGACATAGTCAAATAAGTCAATTAGATTTGTTTGACACCAATCTCCCCCCCCCCCATGAACCCATGATACCTCTCATCCTGGAGACCATGCTCCTCTAGATATGCCACCAACCTTTCCTTTAGTATGGTCTCAATGAGCTTGCTCACAATGGAGGTCAGACTGACAGGTCTGTAATTCCCTGGATCATCCTTTGACCACTTTTGTGATGGCACTACATATGCTGTTCTCCAGTCCTGTGGTACTATGCCTGACTCAAATGAACTATTAAATAGGTCTGCTAGCAGCCCTGCCAGCTCCTCAGCCAGTTCCTTTAGTACCCTTGGATGTACTCTGTCCGGGCCTGGTGATTTGTCCACTTTCAATGCCAGCAGACCCTCCCTCTCCTATCCTCCTCTATCACTATGTCTGTGTTTCCTCCCATCCTGCTTTCTTTTCCCTCCTGAAGGCACTGGTCCATCCTTCTCCATGATGAAGACAGAAAAGAAGTATTCATTTAGTATCTCTGCTTTTCCTCCATTATCCTCCACCCACTCCACCTCTTTCTTAAGCCTAACAATCCCTTCCTTCTTGTCTCTTTTCTCACTTATATAGTGAAAGAAATCCTCCCCCTTCTTAATTCCTTCAGCAATTTGCAGCTCATTCTGTGCCTTTGCTCACCGGACTTCCTTACTTGCCTCACTAGCCAACCTTAGGTAATTTCCCCTGTCCACCTCTCTCTTGGTCTTCTTGAATTTTCTATAGGCCAACTTCTTTTCTCTTACCACCTTGGCAACCCCAGAACTGAACCAGCTGGGCACTTTGGCCCTTGTGTTCTTCCCCCTGAGCCTAACACATTCATCTGTGGCAACCACTATTCCTTCCTTAATGATGGACCTCTTTTGGTTATAGCAATCAACTCAACAGAACCAGGCCATCATATACATGAAGGTACTGTACCTTAACTGAAAACAATGCTGAGTCAACTATATGTTGTGACAAGATGGAAGATAAACACAATGTTGAGACATGTTTTTGAAGACATTTGATGTGTTTGATTTTTTTACAGATTGCTATACAGTTCACACACATAATTTGTATAATATAAAAGTGCATATACCCAAATGTCAATGTAAATCTTACACATTTCCTTACAAGCTATTCTCTTGAAGGAAGATATTACTGTACAAGGCCTAAAAATGGGCATCAGGTAAAAGTAAACTGGGTAAGTGTGTTATTGAGGGTATTACATAGATTATCTTTTATTGCTGCTCAATCCCATGCTCACACAATATGAAAATCAACAGCCCCCTTGATATGAAGCAACATGAATTAGTTAGTACAAGGACAGAAACAAGCAGGAGATTAAGTGGGTAGACAAACATGAGTATTGTAAGTCAAATAACATTTCAAAAAGTCTCACTATTACAATTTTTTTACAAATCGTCAGTACAGTTGACACTTTTGTAAAACAATAATAACAATGGGAGTTATTCACATATCTCCAAAGGTGGCACTCGTGCAGGTGGAGGGATTTGAGGCCTTGATGCACCAGTCTGCCCTTTTCTTGAGTCAGAAGATCATGGCAAAGAGGCAGAGGCACTGGGGGTTCCATCTATAACTGTTGAAGTAGAGGGAGCCAAATCTGATGAGGCCAAAGAGGGGATATCAGAATCATGTGAGCCCCTTCTGCCTGTAGTTTCAGGAGAACCCTCTGAAGCACTGGGAAGGGAGGAAAGGCATACAAGAACCTCCTTGTCCAGCACAGAGACAGTACATCTCACCAGAAAACACCATGCCCAGGAACAAGCCAGCAACAATTGGGTAGTTTTGCGTTGGATGGGGAGATGAAGAGGTCTATCTCTGGCCAACCCCACAGGTCGAATAAGTTTTCAACCACCTCTTGATTTAGCTCCCACTCATGAGCCTTGACAGTGGTGTAGCTGAGACTGCCTGCAAGGATGTTGCTGATGCCACAGCAGTCAGGTAGAGGTCATGCTGGACTGCCCATAACCTCCATCTCTTCGCCTCCTGGCATAGAGGGTATGAGCGAGTACCAGACCACAGACATATTGTCGGTATGAATCAGGAGTGTCCCTGGACATAGAAGAGGGTGGAAGGCCTGGAGGGCATGCAGTACTACCCTCATTTCTAACACATTAATGTGTAGAGATGCTTCTATCTGAGACCATGTTCCCTGTGTCTGATTGTCTCCTAGGTGGGCTCCCCAGCCTTGACATGAAGCATCCCTTGTAAGGGTCATGGTAGGAACAGAAAGTTGAAATATGAACCCCTGTGGAGAGATTGGACAACTCCTGCCATGAAAGAAGATACTTCTTCATGTACCCATACACTAGGACTGTGTGGTCCAGTTTGTCCAGCTACTGATCCCATTGGACACAAAGAGTCCATTGGGTAACCCTCATATGCAGTCTGGCTAGAGGAACTGTGGGGATCACAGCAGCCATCATCCTGAGAAGATGGAGGACTGACCAGGCTGTGGTCTAGCTTGAGTTGGCCATTAATCTGGCCTGTTCTTGCAGGGTCTCCACTCTGACCAGTGGGAAGAAGGCCCTGCCATGACCATATCCAGCACTGCCCCAAATGAATTGTAAGCACTGGGAGGGGAGAGCTGAGACCTGGGATAGATGACTGTTATTCCAAGTCTGGAAAAGAGGTCCAGGGTGAAGAAGAGTTGCTCCCTCAGATTGCTCTGTGATTGGGCCGATAGAAGCCAACCATCCAGATACAGCTATAATTGGATCCCTCTGAGGCATAGGGCTGCAGCCATCACTGCTAGACACTTGGTAAAACCTGAGGTGCTGAGGATGGTCAAAGGAAACCCATGAAGTGGGTGCATAAGGACAGTGCTGTCCATACGGCAACACCTTCCCATGCAATCCACTCACAGCGACCAACAGGTAGTGTGACCAGATGAAGGGGTGGGCATATTAGGCAACAGGATGTAGCTATATGTATGTGTGCAGGGGGGGTGGGATCGAGCACAGTGAGCATGGACTTGTAGGGGGTGGAGAGGCTGTAGGGAGTTGTGCTGCAGTTGCCGGTCAAGCTGCGTCATGGCGTTGGGGATTGGTTAATGGCTGGGGTGGCTGAGATACTGGGTTTGGATCTGGACGCTGGTGCGATTTTTATTGTGCCAGCCGGAACCTTTTTATTTTTACTACTTTCACCCCTCCCCGACATGCACCCATCTGGAGTTGAGAATCCTTAGTAGGGGTGTGGGCGAAGCCCCCACAGGAGGGGTGTGGGGGCACGCCTCCCACAGAAAGTAGTAAAATCATGCCCTGGTACCATTGTGCTGGTGTGTTAGGGTTGTCAGAGTGCCAAAAATGTGTTCGGCACTCTGACTGAGTGATAATGGTGATCGCCTTTAGGCGTTCGTCATTATCACATAGACCCTAGGCCAAAAGGAAGAGCCTAGAATTGGTAATGTTCCCCTGGAAGGCAAACTGCAGAAAGTGGCAGTGGGTCAGGAATACAGGAATGTGCAGGTAAGTATCCTGCATGTCCAGCACACAAAGCCAATGGCTCATGTGGAGCAGGGGTAGAAGTTCCTGGATTGTGAGCATTCAAAACCTCTTGTAATTGTCTCATTCAAGGCAGCTTTGAAAACTTACTTATTTGAACAGGCTTTTAATGGATAATTTATATGTTGTATTAATTGTTTTTAGTTTTATATTTATATTTATGTCATTGATTGTTTTATTATGTACCCGCGCTTTGATTTCTGAAAAGTGCAATATGAATAAATCTTGATTGATTGATTGATTGATTGATTCACAATGTACAGGTTGAGCATGCCAAGGTCCAAGATGGGTCTTAGGTCACCCTTCTCTTTGGCACTAGGCACTAGAGAAGAAATGAAAATAGTGCCCTTCCTATCTGTACCAGAACCACAGGATCTATTGACTTTTTCAAAAGAGCCTGGATCTCATCCCCATCAGAGACAGGTGCCTTGGAGAATAATGGGAGAGCCCTGAGGTTGTCCAGAGACCTGTCTAGAAACTCTGTGGTGTGACCTTGCTATTAACTGAAGAACTCAAGAGTCCGTGGTTATGTCCTGCTACCCCAGATGGTGGAAGGCAAATCTTTCCCCACTGGTTTCCCAGAGGATCTGTGGAGGGGGGGTCCCCACAAGTCAGAAACATGAGGTAAGGGAATCAGCAGCTCCTCCAGGGGTTCTGGGACTTGGCAGGGAAGAGGGTTCCTGATGCTGGATACCAGCATTTGGCCTGATTTTGGCAGGGGCTCTTTGGTCTGGCATCTCGTTGCAAAGAAAAGACTGCTTGACTTTGTAACCCTCTCAGTACATGAAGCAGACATCACAGATATTTTACCATGGTCCTACATTTCAGTGAAAATACTCTTCCTTAGCATCACCTCCAAGTAACACAGATCCTGAAAGTATTTCCAATATGGGTTCTGGATGTGTTGTGCCAGGCTAGCATTTCTGAGCCACGAATGTTGTCTAATGCAGACAGCATTGGTTGTGGTGAGAGTAACCGAGTCTACTATGTCATAAGTGGTCCGGAGAGCATGATGACAAAAGATTTTAGCCATTCTTACAGTCTTGGCAATCTTGGCCTTAAGCTCCTGGTCCTGGTTAGCTTCCATCTTTGATTCAAGTGAGACCAGGGAAGGTTTCTGATATGAAACCATATAAGCCACATTATTAAGGGACCTGAGGGCACAAGTAGAGGAGGAATGGATCTTGTGACTGAAATTATACAGCTGCTTACACTCCTTATCAGGCGGAGACATGCTCAGATGTTAGGCTTAGAGGATCGGTTGCAGTTGTGATAACAACTGAGTCTGAATTGGGATGGCCAGTAATGTGTGTGACCCCATCTGGGGTGGTACATCCTGTCTGCATTTTTGAGACAGCCGGAATGGAGGAACACTGTTACCAGATAGTGGAAGTCTGGCCTCATGGGGCCCAGTCCAAGGCAGTATAAGCAAAGGACCTTTGTCAGTCATGTCTAGATGCTCCTCAAGCCTCTTCCATTTTGGATCCTGTTCCTGGATTGCCTAGCCACATGCATTTTGTATAGTTATGAGGAATTCTGCAAAAAGGGTCCTCTGAAGGAGACTGGGAGAATCCTTAGGCTGAGGCTCTATAGTGTATGCATACCAAGTGTTGCAGGAGAAGTCAGAGTCCAAAGAGTGCCTGCTGGGAGTCTGAACCCTTTTAGAGGATTGTCTTGGGTTTTATCCTGACCTGGTGTCTAGTGGTGCTTTCTCCAGAAAGGTGGGAATCCACAGGAGAGGCTTATCCTGGGGTTGGAAAGGAGGCAGGAGTAGATGCCACCACTGGTTCCTGACAGTCAATCTCAAGGCTCATTTAGTCCTCTCCTCCTTAATTAGGGTCTGAAACACTGCCTGGATATCAATCTGAGGCTGCTGTGGAGGCAGAGCCTGAGGCTGAGGCTGAGGAGGAAGTGGTAGAGGAAGAGGAGGCTGGTATAACGGATAGCCCAACATCTGATATTGAGGGTATCCATGAGCCTGATAGGAGTAAAGAAAGCCAGAAAGAGCATACCCTTGATTAGACATATCCTGGCATCATGTACTACAGTACATAATGGGGTTGATGACCAGGTGTTGGATACCCCGGTGAAGGATACATTGTGTATTGTGGGGGCAGATAGCCTGGAACATTTTCCATAGGTCCAACTGGAGGCTGAGCTGAAGGCCCAGCAGGCAGTCCAGAAGGACCAGGTGTCAGCCCCTTAGGGACATTCAAAGGGGCTGGCACTGGATCAGGCACAGGAATGTCCAGCAGTAGAAGATTCTGTGCCTGGGGGCCTGATGGAAGGCTGTTCAGCATTTGAGGAATGGCCAGAGTGCCAGATATACCCTGACCCAGTGAAGGGTCACATGGCGAAGGGTCACTTGGTGTCGGGGTATCAGTAGAACCTGGTGGAAGGTCCATCAATGTCTGGGAAGAAAGAGTCCAAGATGGTAGAACCTGATTGTCCAAGGGGGCTTGGGCTTCAGAGGTCCCGATGGAAGGTCCCCGTAAGAATTAACAACAGACCCAGTGGGTGAATCAGGTACAGACTGACCAGGCAAAGGAGGGAGAACCTTCAGATTAGTGCTTACCTCAGGCAGGCATGCCTGGAGGGTCTGGTTGTGTCAGTGGGAGTGAGGAACCCTCAAAAGACTATTGCATGTCCAGCAGCTAGCTCAACTCAATGTCAGGGGTATACTGCAACCCCAATGAGAGAGCCCTAACTGTGTGGTTCCCAGAGAAACCAGGGAGCGACTTATCAGCAGAGGTAGTACAGATATCAGAAGAGCTAATGTCTGACAAATCTGCCTGGGCCATGCAGACAGCAGCAGAGTTGAAGTCCAGTTTACTGGCTGTGATCATGCTCTCCTCGTTGGGACTTGGGAGTGACTTATTGATCTGGCTGCTGGAGATAGGCCCTGAAGAAGACATGGGCCTAAGGAGCACAACAAATGTTCCATTGTCCAAGAAGAGGCCTGACTTCACCGTGAGTAAAGCAGGCAGGGAGGCCCTGGTCTTATCCACTGGAGCGGCAGGAGACTGGCAATGGGGGTACTTACTGAAGTGGATGCCCCTCTGGTGTCAGTGGTGCCCAATAGTCATGCCAAGTGGATGGAGACCTATCCCAGTGTCAGTGTCCCTCCTTGTCCTTTTTTTTCTTTTTAGGTTCTGGTGTTGGAGAGGAAGATTTTTCCTTCAGATTCTGCAGCTCCTTTCCATCAAAGTTAAACACTTCTCCAGGAAGTGGACTTCATGCTTTCTGGTGTCTAATCAATGTGGCCTGGTTAAATAATTGATTGGCAAGGTGCACAATTCTTGGCCTGGTATGTGGGGCTGTGGCAGATCACACAGTGGGAATGTTTGTCCGCATGCAGGATCTGGGTGCTGCAGGACTTGCACATTGTGTTTTGACGATCACCCAGTTGTTCATGTTCCTGAACTGCACCTCAATTGTATCCTATGCTGTAAATTTGTCACTATTATTTATTTGCTTCTCCTTTCTTCTGTATATCCCTCAAGACTCTGTGTAAGATCTGTTTGTTAGACCTGTGTATACCGTATTTTCGTATGTAATTGACCTGGTGTTCTATTCTCTTTTATTTTAAACTGGACATTTGTGTAAATGGACATGTTTGCTCACATGCCTTTCATAGAAACATAGAGACATAGAAACATAGACTTTGATGGCAGATAAGGACCTCTTGGCCACCTAGTCTGCCATTTCCTACCTACAGGATAAGTTGCAGATCCTAGTTAACCAACAGCCTATTTCTTCCTACCCCCCAACAAGAATTGCCTTATGTCTGTCCCATGCATTCTTGAATTCTCCTACAGTTTTAGA